>JAPDNY010000002.1:38009704-38624704 GCA_029375565.1 Gekko gecko
AAGTGGTGGTTTGCAATGGCCTGCCTCTGTGGAGCATACCTGGACTTCCTTGGTAGTCTCCCATCCAAGTACTGATCTGGGCTAGGGTTGCCGGTCCTCATCTCCCAGTGGGGGTTCCCCCACTTTGGGGGGGCTTTTGCCTGCTGCCAGCCAGCTGGGAAGCCCCACCCCTAAACAGCCACATCTGGGCGCAACGACATCACCTAGAAGTGACATCATCATGCTGGGGATGTCACACGCGATGTTCTGATTTGAGGGCAAAACTCTATGGTAAATTTGGCCTAAAACCGTGAGTTTTGCCCTTAAACCAGAGTGTCGCTGATGTGATGACACCACTTCTGGGTGGCATTATTGCATCGGGGACATCCCAGAACAGCCCCCAAATCCCCCCACTGGTGACGAGGGGACCTGGCAACCCTAACTTGGGCTGACACTGCTTAGCTTCTAAGATCTGAGAAGATCAGGCTAGTCTTGGGCCATCCAGGTCAGAGCAGTGTAAGAATATTAGAGTACACAATAAAGCTGTTAACTGGGAGTGGAGCGCTCAGAATTCAAGGCATTCTTTAAATTCTCTGCAGTCTTTTTAAATGAACACATCCTGAATTTTACAAGAATGCTAAGAAGCTCAAAGCTTTTGGAACTCCTGTATGCATGCTAGAATACAGCATCATCCCCTTGAGGGACTGGTGTTCAGTAGTGGAGAATCCAGCCCACTTATGTGTGCCTTTCTTCCCCCCCCAGCATTTCAAAACTCTTGCCGTGCTTCAGGTTTCTTGTGATGGCTCTCTCATACTTAATTCTCACAACATGGACTTTGTTCTTTCCCTCTCTGTGCCGTGCTTAACCTTTTCCAGCAGGTGTTTTGGAAATCGACACACAGTCAGATTTGAAAGGCAGAATTTGAACAGAACTGTAGAAAGTCAAGCTACATCTGATTAGTTTTTTTTCCCTTGCCTTCACAGGGTGATAAAGCAGACAGCTTTTACATTGTAGAATCTGGTGAAGTAAAAATCTTGATTAAGAGCAAGGTGAGTTCAAATATGCCTGTGGTGAAGTACAGTAAGTGGTGGCTTGCAAATGCAAGAGGAAAAATGGTCTGGAAAGGTGATTGAAAGTTAAACCCCCCACCCACCACCCACTGTTCTAATATGGTCCATTCTTCTTGAATCCTGTGGCCATTTGGGGTAAAAGTGCATAATAAAGTACATGTGGTTGCGTGATAGGATGATTAAGGACAGACTAGGCAGTTAACAGGAGTGTTCCCAAAGGCTTAAGTCTAACCCCGACAGAGTAAATACACTGGTGCAACCTATCAAAATTGTCATATTTACAGAGGTGATATGGCTTAAACTGTCTGCTTTAGGGACCGTGGTAGTTCAGAGGTTAAGACGCTGAGTTGCAGACTGGAAGGTCTGTAGTTTGGCAGTTCGAGACCCTGGTGCTGCGTGACTGAGTGAGCTTCTGTCTCTGTCCCAGCTCCTGCCAACCTAGCAGTTTGAAAGCAAGAAATTGCAGTAGATAAATAGGTAACACTTTGGTGTAAAGGTAACAGTGTTCCATGTGCCTTGGCGTTTAGTCATGCCAGCCACATGACCACAGAAACATCTTCTGACAGCGCTGGCTCTTCAGCTTGGAAACGGAGATGAGCACTGCCCCCTAGAGTCAGATTTGACTGGCTTTCAAGCAAAGAAACCTTTACCTTTACTTTATGTCTGCTTTAATAGGTTTTGGTTTGGGAAAGAAGTCCGAGTTTAACTGTCTACCTTAAGGAGTCCCTTTGTGCTGTTATATACATCTGAAGATAAAATAGCATAGTTAAAAGAGAGAGAAGGAGCATTCTTAGAAGCCTACAGCCTGCTTTCTCTGGAAGATGGCTGACGCAAAGCCTGAGTAAGATGACAGTCAATGCAGAATTAGTCAAGCAACCAGGGAAGCCACTGCCTCTGTCTTATTTCCAGGAATGGTGATTGCCTTTTGCGAGACTGACTCTGGTTAATGTTGTATGAGATGCGTGTATGTTGAAGCAGAGGTCTTGAAGAATTTTTTAAAATGCTCCCTTAGCGGCTTGCAGAGGATAGCCCAGTATTCTGCATGGACAAAATTATTTCGGCTTGCCTATTTCTGTCACAATTTGAGCCCTCATAAATGTCCCTGCGGAATTAACTTCATTCAGAATAAACAAGACAACTTCTGAAAAGGCAGAAGACAGAAGATTGTGCAAATTGCTTGCTTGTTAACTAAATCCTATTACGGTTCCATTAGGAAATTCAGGAGCTTTGCTGACAGTCAGAAAGAGTATATTGTGACTGTCAGCACATGAGATATGTTACATTAAAAAAAAGGCTTAGTGGCTAAATGCAGATGTGCTGTTGCCAATCTTTCAGTCTTGGATGAAAGACCAGGAGTCATGCTTTCTTGTGCTTTCTCATGTGCTTTCTTCCTCTTTCCATTGCACAAATTTCCCCCTTTCTCTCCTGCTATCAAAGATAGCTTTCAAACTTGGGTTTGAAGCTGGTTTGTGAACCTGCACTACTGTGAAACAGGGTTAGTGCTAACACAGACAAAACATTACAGAAGGATTAGATGTTGATAAGTGAAGGAGGGAGAGAGTATGTGTGGGCCTCCGACCTCGTTCTGATCCCTTATCCACAGCTTAGAGAATATCTGCACCAGACCTAGAGGATGGATCCGACAGAGCATTTCTTACGATCAACAGACTCCCCATCTGCAGAGTACAACTTTCCTAGCTTCCCCCTTCTGCATTTTGGGCTGCATCAGAAGGGAGGAGAAGAAAGCCGTGCCCGAGTGATAAAAATCCTCCAATCAGCAGAAATGCTCTGAGACTACTGTAACGCTCTCTACATGGGGCTGCCTTTGTCGCAAATCCGGAAGCTGCAGCTAGTGCAGAATGCTGCTGCAGGGCCAGGTTGCTGCTGGGCCTCTCTAGGCGGGACCACATCCGGCCTGTGCTGAAAGCGCTGCACTGGCTGCCAATGGTGTACTGGATTTGCTTCAAAGTGCCGGTTCTTACCTTTAAAGCCCTATATGGCCAGTTTACCTAAGGGACCACCTTTCCTTGCACATTCCCCAAAGGGCACTACGGTCAGGGAGTCAAAATCTCCTGGTAATTCCAGGCCCCAGGGACATCAAACTTGTGGTTGCCAGGGCGTTTTCGGTGGCAGCTCCCAGCTCCTACCTAGTGAAATGAGCTCCCGGAGGGGATCTGGGCTCTGCGGGACCTTGGGCAGTTCCGCAAGGCCTGTAAGACAGAGCTCTTCCACCAGGCTTTTGAGTAGGAGCAGCCACCACTTTTTATAATAGTTATTTTCCACCATCGCTCCCCTACCACCATTGTGTGGGCTTTGTCGGGGTGTGAGACGTCCCTGGATGAAGATGAAGATGGGATGGTTGAACCATGGGGTGGTATGTTGCTGGGCTGAAATTAACAACTTTTCTTAGAAACCCATCTTTGAGACTATTGACATTGAGAGCACCGACACTTTAGTATATTGTATTATATTGTTTTATTCTGTTTTAACTATGGCATTTATGCCTCTTTGTTAGCCACCCTGAGCCTCAGGGGAGGGCGGGATATAAATCCATAAATAAATAAATAAGCCCCATTTCTACTCTTAATTTTGAAATGTAATCTCTTTGATAACAGCATGTGTCCTAGCTTGGGCTGGAAGCAGGCTTCAAGCTTTGCTCAGGGAAGTGGGAGGACATGTGCCAATCAGGGTGATGTCAAATTCACAAACAACATTTCTAGGCATGAGGTTGCTCATGAGGATCATTTCATGCTAACATTTTCCCCTAGGCAAGTCATGTGCTCCCCATTACCAAATTTACATTCAAATATGTACACGTGTATAATGACAACCTCAAAAAGTGGGTTTCCTCCTGGTGACTGAAAATGGGGAATAAAAGAATAACAATAAAACCAATTATTAAAACTCTCAAAATCAATTTAAAGCTATTCAGTTGTTATTCAGAACCAAACCCTGCATCTAGCAAGCATCAGAACAGCAAATTACGAATGGTATATGGAATTCACAGCTTGGGGGGAAAAAAACCAACTTCATCACCTGTAAAGGCTTTCCTTGATTGGTCAGTGAGGGTGCCATCACAGAAAATGCTTTTTATAGTTATTCATTTCATAACCACAAAATTTGGAGCAGTACTTGCTCAAATTGTTTCTGGATGGGATTCATGGTGTGTGTGGGGGAAGCTTTTTGGTGTATTGTGTTCACAAGTGAGAGGCACTTCTAAGTGTTGCATTTCTTAATGCAGACTATCACAAACAAGGATGCAAACCAGGAGGTGGAGATTGCTCGGTGTCAAAAGGGACAGTATTTTGGAGAGCTTGCACTTGTTACCAACAAACCAAGAGCCGCCTCTGCGTATGCTGTTGGGGAGGTCAAATGTTTAGGTAAGGTGTCCTCCCCCCTTCTGATTTATTCTTCCTGATCAAACACTTTCCTTTTGGACTCAGTGGCTTAATTTTGGGGCTTTGGAAATATGGGACTCAGGCATTTCACTGGTTGTATTTAAACAGGCCTATTGACTGTGGTGCGCCAGCTTCTGTGGTGTGGCGACTGGTAGTGGTTAAATTGTCCATTGTGTGTTGTGCACACATGCACACCAGCACTCAAATTATTGAGGTAAAGGTCAGAGGGGGGCCTTAATGAAATGAACAAGTCTTCTGCCTCTGATTCCTATCTCTCACACTCCTCTTCATAAACCATACCTATCTCTGTTTTTACCCAGTGGTATTCATATAGAAAGCATTCGATTATATATTAGGTTGGCATTTATCTGCCTCAATAACTCTCTTCTTCTTTGTTCTCACTGTGCTTCTGAAAGGTGGGATCCCAAAAGGGAAATATCCACAATGTGGTGTTCATTGGCCTGAGACTCCCCCAGGAAAGGGGTGTCAACTGAGATATTAAGTATATTTTACTGGATGGCAGTGAAGCACAGTGGATTATGACTTTCAGATTTGTCTAATCAGACTTGTCTTGGCCAGTGAAATCTCTGCATCAGTCTGTCTCCACATGGTCACAAAACAATGCTCATAGCAGCCTCATTTTGTTAAGCTGGAACCTATCCAATGTCAGGACTGTGTTCATTGCTTTCATTCCCTGTTCTGGATCTTGATCCTATCAAATAAATTAGTTAGGTCTCGAGTGTGGCATGCAAGGCAGGAGAAGTTCAGCCCCTTCCTCCCCAGCATAGAGTTGCTATCACTGAGAGTATCCAGTTCTCTTCTTTGTGGATTCTGATTGTCAATTGAGTTAGACTGCCACTCCAATTCTTTCCTTTGCATTTTCCTGCTAGAACTGAAGAATATGCATTTTTCCCCTTGGGCCCACCCATGATTCTTTTGGATCCTGAGTTCGTCACACACAGAAAGAAAGCTTTAGAGTAGATAGTGAAGTATTGAACCTGATCTGGTACTCAGATTGGAACCAGTGCTGCTGGCGAAGCACTGGTTGGTTGGATATGTGCTGTTGATGGGGTCCCGGTAAGGACCCGAGCCACTGCATTCCGGACAAGCTGTAATTTCCAGGTCAGTCTCAAGGGCAGCCTCGCATAGAGCACGGTACAGTAGTGTAGCCTGAAGGTGACCGTTGCATGGATTACTGTGGCTAGGTCAGGGTGGGACAGAAAGGGGGCAAGTTGCTTGATCTGGCACAGCTGGAGAAGCACCAATCTGGCAATGTTTGTGACCTGAGCCTCCATAGATAAGGAGGCATCCAGGTACACACCCAGGCTCTTGGCAGTTGGCACTGGGGTTAGACATACGTTGTCAAAAGCTGGGAGTTAGCATTAATGGAAGTGTTAATCTGCCTCCCCCCCATTAATAGAAGTGCTAATCTCCCCCCCCCTTCTTAAACAACAGTAGCTAAGGGGGGACCACTACAAAAGTTAGAGGGCAGGCACTGATACAAACTTCTGGCATGAGAATTCAGCCCAACCTTCCCCCGTAATGTTTCTATGCAGCCCTGTGGAACACAATAAGAGTTGTTCAAACATTTAACCTACATAAAACCCTTCCCACATAGCTTATCTGCTGAGGAACCTGCATGCTTCTGCCATGGGACCCCTGCACATTGCATGGGATTCTGGAGCATGTTCTTGGGTGCATTTTTGGTTCATGTGTGCAGTAAGCCAGGCATGCTGAGTTTCTCTGTTGCTGAATTCAAATTAGAGTGTGCCTTAGAAAACACTTAGTATTTGTCCTTCGTTACTCATCTTCCCAGTGATGAACCGCTACTAAATGTACATGGAACTCTGCAGTTCCCTGGAACACACCTTAACCACTGACCTAGCAGAATGGAGTGGTGGCAAAATGATTATGTGTTACACAGATTCGTTAACAAACTGGTTTCCAAATTTCCCAGAACACTTCCAGCATAAATATTCTTCTGTGGGTGTGCTAAAGATATAGAAATAATCTTCTACGACATCACACTAGAAGTGGACATTCGACTGTTGTCCAATCCCAAGTTTCCATCAGCTTGGCTGATCATAAGAGCAGGGTCTTTCCTTGATATTTACTCGGCAAGAACCTGGAAGACACCAAATTGAATCAGAGTATTGATTTCTTAATTTGCTGAATGGTTTCCCCAAGGAAGACCATTTTTGTTCAAAGCACAGTGGGGAATTTGGGGACAAGGTATAGAATCATAGACTTGGAAGGGGCCATACAGACCATCTAGTCCAGCTTCCTGCCCAATGCAGGGTACTTAGTTTTGCTTCTCATCAAACATCTTTTGTAACACTGTTGTGACTCTGGGTAGTCAGGAACGCTGTCTGTGAGAAGCAGTTTGTTTCAAATTAGCAGAAATACTCAGGACTGGTAAAAGCCATTTGGCTTGCCCAGTAGGCCCTCTTCCTTCCTTTCCTATGCAGCAGTGCATGTTTCCGTGACTTACACCTTCATGCAGTGGCTATACTCACGCAGCACAGCTTTGAGAGCTTCCAGGGAAGGACATCTTGCAACTTTCCTGAGAAGCTTGAGTTCACTGGGATTCTCTCTCCACACCTTCCCTTGGAGTCAATGTTCACGTGTTCCTTACTTGTATCTTTGTGTTTCTGTACAGTTATGGATGTACAAGCATTCGAGAGGTTACTTGGGCCCTGTATGGACATTATGAAGAGGAATATAACACATTATGAAGAGCAGCTGGTGGCACTGTTTGGTTCTAGCTTGGACCTGACCGATCCAGGCAATTAGGCACAGAGTTACCTGGGTGCCTTCTCCGTTCAAGACACAGAAGAGCCTCCTATTAGCAACACCACACAAATGAAATATGGACACTACGGGACAGTGGCTGTTGGTGTCTTCTTGGGCATTTTTTTTTTAGAAACCTACATAGGTCTCAGCATAAGCCAGATGGGTCAAGGCTCACTCTAGGCCTCTGCTTTGCTGCTGAAATTTCATTATTAGACCTAGCTTACTGCTAAGTTTCTTTAATCCTCCTTTCACTTTGCTTGGTTCAGAATGGCATGTCTCTCCAACAATTTAAGTGCCTGATACAAAGATGTGGAGCCCTCTCTGTTCTTGCTTTAAAAAAAAAAAGGAAAAACATGACAAAAAAAGTTTGCAAGTGATTGGGGGTGGGAGGTGGCTCTTATTTGCCTCGGGGACAGCCACCTCCTTACAGTTTCTTATTTTCAGTATTCTCTTTTCCCCTCAGCATACCACGAACTGTGTTTAGTGATGATATCCTTGGATTTGAAATAGTTGTTAACTCTCTGAGAGGATGAAAATGTGCCAGAACTAGTGAGTTTGTGAGGTCTGGGCTGTTGTGCCATCTGTGGGATTGTGGCAGGTACTGCAGCTCCTAAAATTTGAGAACTCAAGGGCTGCTTGCCTTGTCAGTAAGGAGCAATGAAACAAAATACTAAATCATTATATGTAACAGCAAACAGGTTTTTTAAAAAATGTATGTATTTTTTAAGGCTTCGTGGAACTTGAACAATAGTCCGAAAGATCCGGTGGCCGCAAGAATGTTGCATCCGCATTGTCCCCCAAAGCTTTGTCTGTTTCTTAAAATTGGATTGATCTGTGCTCTCATGAAAAACAGTAGCACGTGACCTAAATTCCTGCTCATGGAGATCCTTTGTACTCCTAGATTTCACATGGCACTGCCCTGGGCAGAATCAAGTTTTAATGCTGTTTTTTTGGTTTTTTTTTAAAAAGGAGTTTGATCTCTCTCTCTCTCTCTCTCTCTCTCTCTCTCTCTCTCTCTCTCTCTCTCTCTCTTTGGTAATTTAAAGAATATGTACAAATTAAGGGAGCTCCCTTCAGCAACAGTATTTTACAGTATTCTTCGACATGATTAGATACACGTTTTCCAGTTGCCAAATCTATTTACTAAATCTTTTGAAAATTATCAACATTTTACTTCAGAAGTGAATGATTTTTTTTAAAAAAAACCCTAAAATGAAAAAAATTGCATTTACTATTTGGGCAATTGGTATGTAGATGAAGGATTTTTTGAGCAACGATTCAGTTAATGACATTTCTCTAAAAAAAAAAAGAGCAAAAAATGCTAAGGCAGGGGCATTTCTAAACATAGGCATCTGTTTCTGTACCAAGGCTTTCCAGAAGTAACATCTGGATTCAGTTTTATCTGAGTATTTTCTGAAGAACTGGACCTTAAAATGGGGCTCTTAAAATATTAAAAAACAACCATTTTAGGATACTGAACCAGTAAACAGTAACTTCAATAGATCTTTTCATTATCTGTTTTTCTTAGCATGTTATAAATATTTCAGAGATGGACTTATACTAATTGTGGACTTCTGACTGAGAGAATAAACCAACACGTGCTTATCATGACCCTGAAATATTTCCACCATCTGGAATTCATCTTTCCAGGCAGTGCCACTGATAACCTGTGAGATCTGTCCTAGCCAGTATCAATTTTCTGAATTGCTATGATTTTGGTTCCTATATTGGTAACTAATGATATAATTGTAATGCATTGTTGAATCAGGGTATGGTATTCTACTAGTTTGAAGGTAAAAGGCCTTTTTTTGGGGGGTAACAAATGCCTTTGGAAAAGATACTGAATCCCAGGTGACCATATCATGTTCCATTTTTCTAATGCCTCTGTTTACTAGAGATGCCCTTGCTTACTATCTCAAAAGCCAGAAAAAGATACATTTCTTTCATCATAATATTTTTTGCACCAAATATATTGTTTTTAATTGTAGGATTCTTTCTTTGCATAAACCTCTTCTAGACTATGAATTTAATGAAGGTTGTTGAGGGAGAAAAAGGATCACTGTGGAGCAGACATGGGTTGTGCAGCAGTGGTACTGGAGTGTCCAAACCATTCATTAAGCCTTTGCAGATTTTCAGCTGAGCAAAACTCATGCCCTCTAGATAAAGCTTTCGAGCCATTGTATGCTCCCCCCTCATGTAGGCATCCCAGTTGTCCCAGAGGCTTTTGGGTGCTGGATAAATACAACTTGGCTTTCGTAGTGGATAGGTTACACAAAATTGCTTCTTTTACCCCTCGCCAAAAATCAGAGGACATTTGCTTTGTGACAGAAGTGCAAAAGCAAAAAAAAGTCTGATAGGGCAAGAAGCAAATGTGCAGGAAGCTGTGCACAGAACTGAAAGCTGGGGTGAGGCTTGAATTGGGCCATGATTATTGTCCCTGATCTGTACATTTCCTGGAGGGAAAAGAAATAACAACAGAACTACACTTAGTGCTGAGCTGCACAACCCTAAACTGGTCTTGTTGTAAAATCTTTTTTTTAATCTATGTACGTATGGATAGTAAAATGGTTACATTAATTCCTTTCTCAAGAGCACAGTGAGAGAATTCCTCCTGTAGATACAATCAGAATGAGACCCTGCTTATTTTTTTTTTTGGGGGGGGGGAATGTTCTGTTGGATTCAAAGGAAAGTCCAGCTTACAGGTGTGTGGATTATTCCTGCACTGAGAAGACAGCAGCAGTTTTTTTGCAAATTAGCTGTTTGGGATTTGTCTGAATGGTAATGATTTGGAGTTTGTAAGTGATCTATTGTGCAATATTTACAGTGCTCTAACTCTAGCTTCCCGTCATGTATTCTCCTCGTGCCCCCGTTCCAGCTGGTGTCTCACCGTGTTGCTAGGAGTGATCCTGTCCCATCTTTGGATCCTTCACTTTGACCGCATTAACCTTTTTTTTTTTTTTAACTTTTATTTCATCTTTCTCACAGATGTTGTGTTTTCTCTTTATATCACTCTGTGAAAAGGGGGAAAGAAATCTGCTCGTGCTTTGCATAAGATGTCTAGCTTTAATAAGAGAACTCAGCAGCAAAGTGGCTAACAAGAGTTGTGTCATCTGAGACTCTGTGTCTTTTTTTTTTTCTTTCCAAAAAAGCTTCCTGCTTGTCATTTTCAGTCACTGGGAGAGGAGATTAGTGTTCTGGCATTATATTCTTGTTAATATTGTCACAGCAGAAGTTTTCACAGTGTATTAAAACTGAATTCCCTGTTGTTAATAACAGGAAGAGAGTGCAGACTTGGACAAAGAAAAAAGGGCAACCCCTTTGTTACTTTTTCTTTTCAGATGTTCTGGGCATGTGTTTGTAAACCAGTCTTGCCAAAATACAACTTCTCTGGGTTTCTCCCCCACTCCAATTATCTTCTGTTGTTTAATATTGCTGGTGGATTTTTCTCTCCCTCTCCAGTTTCTCCAGTTGCATTTCATTGGGGAGAGGCTTTTTCTTTGATTTCTCCATGTACAGGCTATAGGGCTATGCTGGACCTTGATCACCCAGCAGAAACAATGTCCCACATTTCTTAGGAGCATGACACACACATTTGCTGTGCCTAGCTAAAGCTTAAATCACATGCTACCAATGCTTTCCTTCAGCCACAAAAAAGTCATTCTAGTTTTGCATAAAAATGCTACCTCAAGGCTCCAAGTGCTTTAAATGTGTCTTGCCTGTGAGAATTCCACAAATCGGTTCTGATAAATTGGTCTGTTGCATTTGGTGTTTGGAATGTTCTTTTTTAATCTATTGCTGGGTGGGGGTTGTTGTTTTGAGGTATTTTCACAGCAAAAATGCGTGAAGAACAGTTTTTGCACTATATAGTATTGCACAAGATAAGGAGCAAACATCTGCCATATAAAGATCCTGGTCTCATTCTGATCTGGGGTTTGAGGTCACTTCCAACTAATAAAAGCTGACATGCCGTGTCCAGCCTTCCTGATTACACTCTTGCTTGTATGTTTCAGTGTGCTTTCTTGTACATTTTTAACTTGTTCCAGCAAGCATAGCCATTTTCATTGCTTAGAGACTGAAAAGGAGATTCAGTTTAACTAACGTGTAATGGCGGAGAGCGGGAAAGCAGTGGAATCTCACTTTCTAAGAATTTTGAGAAGTCCACCCCCCCCCTTTTAAATGTTCAGAAATGTTGTGCTCTACAGTCCTGTGTTCAAACTGCAGTTCGGAAATCACAGTGGAATGGGCTCCCAAAGCAAAAATGCCTTGCACGTTATGTGTGCATGGGGGTAACCATTATAGTCTGCTTGGATACACGTGAATGGTCAACAGCCCACCATAGAGGTGTATGTACTACATGTGCTGTCACTGGGCCAATGTATATAGATGGGATGTAAACAGGAGTAAAAAGACAACGAAATACAAAAGGTACAGTTTGTGATGCTCAGTTGTATGCTAGATAAACACAGTGACCCTATTTGTTAGTTATAAAAACCATGACATCGGTAGTTGAGTGTAAAAGATTCTATAGGCAAAGTATTACAATAAAATTTTAAAAAGAATTTATTGTATAGAAGAGAATTCACATGGCATCTTACAGGTAAATAAACAGATTTCTAAATAGCAAGAAACACTCAACTGTAACCAAAACTAACTTTTGACATTGAGTGGTATTGGATCTTAAGGCCAGAAGGCAAAAACTCATGTTCTTGACTGACAATCTTTTGGGGGTGGGCGGAGCTGGCTGGCTACATGTTTCTCAAGAGCAGTGACCAGCCCACAGACAAAGCTGAGACATCTTGGCTGACCTATTCTCAAGCCCCCAGGCCTGTGAGTATTCGAAAGAGAGAGATTATAGATCGGCCATCTGACGTCACACCTTGTGCATCTGAAGCAGGCTCTATTCCACCAAAGCTTATGCCATAATAAATTGTTAGTCTTTAAGGTACCCCAAGATCAAGTAGTTCACTTAAAGTTCTAGCATACCATTTTGAAAATGAGCCTATTGGATTGGATCCTATGGAGTGCATGCATAGTTGTGTTTTTTTTTAATTACCCAGTGCGATACAAAAAATGACCCATTCAAATGAACACCTTCTCTGCCTTTTCTGCTTGGGTGAGGCCCATAATATAGCCACATGCAAAAGTTGCCTCCAATTTACCCTGAAAGCCTGCTCAGATAGAACAGTGCGCCTCAAGGCAAGTTAATGGGAGAAAGTGCTCTCTTGCTCTAATAGCCCAGCAGAAAAACATCTGCCCAGGCAGAGCACAGTCAATCCTTGCCTTCAAAATGACTGGTGAGAACCGACCAACTTGCGAGCCTGCTATCGAGCATCTCACTTCCGTCAGTTCCAGGGACAGAACCGAAGCATCGGGTCCAATCACCTGTTTGTTCAGCTGAACGCTGTGCATTGGAACCCCCACCTAAGAGAGCCCATTCCAAATCCAAACAGAAGGAGAAGCATCATTCCAGTTCCAAGATGCTCTTGGAATCAATTAACTCTTTGGTTTCAGCCAATCAGCTTCAGTTCTGACGGAAAGAAGAGGGGTCTCCCCACCATGAATGCCTTCTCCACATGCCTCCCCAGCTCATTCATTCTCAGAAGGGGAAATAGAGCCTGGCCAGGGCGCATTGGCAGTTCCAGCAGCTAGTTGACCAGCATCAGAACCATCCTTCCCAGCACCTTAGCAGAGTTCTATGCCTCCTTGGCAAGGCGACCCTATTTTCCTCCTCCTAGACCTCAAGAATGGGGTGGCTGGCAATCTCGAAAAGCACCTCCAGAACTGAGGCACCCTTTTCACGGAACTGTGACACTGCGGGTCCGCCAGTTCAGTATCCTTCTGCAATCTCTCCTCAGACCCTTATGGGGCACTCAGATTCTGAGGAAGAGCAGGCTTTGAGGGCTGACTTCCCTTCTGGTCTGGGCTCAGACTTACCATTGGACCCTTCCACTGATGATGACACTGTAAGGTAAAAGTAAAGGTTCCCTTGCTTGAAAGCCAGTCAAATCCAACTCTAGGGTTGCGGTGCTCATCTCCGTTTCAAAGCCGAAGAGCCAGCGCTGTCTGAAGACGTTTCTGTGGTCATGTGGCCGGCATGACTAAACACCAAGGCGCACGGAACGCTGTTACCTTCCCACCAAAGTGGCACCTATTTATCTAGTTGCAATTTCTTGCTTTCGAACTGCTAGGTTGGCAGGAGCTGGAACTAGAGACGGGAGCTCACTCCATCATGTGGCACTCTCGGGCCTTGAACTGCTGAACTACTGACCTTCCGCAGCCTGCAGTTCAGCATCTTAACCACTTGAGCCACCGCAGCTCCTGATGACACTGTAGGGGACCCTTATTTCAAACTGACATTAGCTGCATAATAAGAACATAAGAACATAAGAACATAAGAGAAGCCAATGTTGAATCAGGCCAATGGCCCATCTAGTCCAACACTCTGTCACACAGCGGCCAAAATATACCAGGTGCCATCAGGAGGTCCAGCAGTGGGGCCAGGGCACCAGAAGCCCTCCCACTGCTGCCCCCTCCAGCACCAAGAATAGAGTGCATCACCTGCCCCAGACTGAGAGTTCTCATTCTATACCCTGTGGCTAACAGCCACTGGTGGACTTCTGCTCCATATGTTTATCTAATTTCCTCTTGAAACTGTCCATGCTTGCAGCTGCCACGACCTCCTGTGGCAGTGAATTCCATATGTTAATCACTCTTTGGGTGAAGAAGTATTTCCTTTTATCTGTTCTAACCCGACTGCTCAGCAATTTCATAGAGTGCCCACGAGTTCTTGTATTGTGAGAAAGGGAGAAAAGTACTTCTTTCTATTAGGCAGAAAATTGCCTCTTCTCCATAGCGACTCTTACTGTGTCTGTGATTCCAGTTAAAGGTTGTTTTTTCTGTCCTTTCTGTCCTGTTGTGACAAACAGCATAGTCTATAAGTACGTCTTAAAGTTTTGATGGATCTGTTAGGAATTACAGGTTGTGATTGTAATATAGTACATGTCTGCAAAAAGCACAGCAGCTGAAGCCAGTTCAAGATGCACAGTATTGTAGGTTTGGGAGGGCACAATTACTAGTCCCAGATCTTTATCTTCAGCTTATCTCCCTTCCATTCCTGCTTAAATAGCGATAAGTGCTTTTCAAATGGTACCTGGAGATTGTGTGCATACTTCATTGAGTTTTGTGTGAGAGAGTATACATTTGATTCTAGCTTATTAGCATACAGTAGATACGGGGCAGACCATGCTTGCCCCAGGTGGAGGGCCTTTAAAGTGTTTATCCCTAAAAAGAAGACATCAGCTATCAATCTGAAACCTTGGGAGAAGGCAGTAAATAGCACACCAAATTTTACCGGTGCTGTTGGAGCAGAACAATTAAAACTGGATTCTTCAGCCAGTTGGACTGTAACTATCACATGATCGTGGAAAATACAAAGTTTTACGTTGTGTCATGTCATGTCTCAGGCTACAGGAAGGAAGAGTTCACAAAGACTTTTGACAAAGAGCTGGGCTATAACTTGAAGGTGGGAGGCAGTGCCCCTGTGGAAAATGTCTTACCTCTGACTTCCCAGATTTCATTCACGTCCGTCATCCTTTTTGTTGCAGAGACATAAGTGTTAACTGAATAGGTTTTTGTTCTGAATGCCTGGGAAGGAATGAAGTGGGGGCAGCTGCAACAGGCCAGAACTCAGTCAGTTACTGCTCCTCTGATCAAATCTATTTTATTTTATTTTATTTTCATCTGTTGTGTCCCATCACCTTCTTTCCTTGGGCCTTTTGTTTCCTCCTTGTCTGCTTTTGTTCTCTTTTCCACAGTGACAAGTGAGCAAAGCGGGCACAAAACTGGAGTAAGATTTCTAATGTGTGTGTGATGGGGGGCGGTGCACCCCTGCTGCTTGCAGTGGGGAATTTGCCTTAGGCGTAGGAGAGCCAGATACCTAAAGTGATTGATTGATTTTTAAATGGAGGTTACCTTCTTTGGCTGCAGTGGAAAATTTGTTCAAGAGTGGGTGAACCACTGTGTGTGGGGCATTTAGTCTGGTATCTGGTTTTCTGCATGTAAAGCATCTTACTGCACCTCGCCTGTGTAAAGGAGAACCTGTGTCTGAGCATGGGCAGAATGCCTTTTACTCACCAATGAATAACCATGGTCGAGCTTCGGTGGTGGTAGTGCAGGTGGCTAAAGAACTGAAGAGGCATAGTGCTCAGGTAGATTTAAACTCCAAAACCTCTCTGTATGGAAAAAAGAATTCTTCACTGAAGGGAGACCAGAGGGCTGAAGGCACATAATATCCGAGGAGACCCCCTCCCACTACAGGTCTGTATACTACAGAGCCAGGTCTGTATACTACAGAGCCAGGTCTGTACCAAAAATGATCAGTTCTCTGAACAAGAGCATTTCTCTTACTACACAATAACCACACTTCTCTATCTACTGAGTATTAGGGTATGATTTCTAGGTTGGAGGAAGTGATTTGCAAGCAAGCGTTAACTTCGGAATCTCCCATTTTAGTGATTAAGCTACTGATTAATTGCTATCTATCCCACCCACGGCCAGCTTCCGAATAATTTTGAAACTGCTGTTTTGTACCCTAGAATATCTTGAGAAAAGAATGTAAGTTTACAAAGGACTTCATAAGCAAATCACTTTCCCATGAATAAGTGTCGGGGTTCTGTATTGCAGATATAGGCCACCTTTTAAGAACTTGTACCCATGTCTGGTTGTGGCACTCCCATTTCAAACCCCCCCACCACCCACGGCACCACTGTGACTTAGTGCCACAAGATGGTGGCGCTATCAGCATTTTGACGCCATCTGCTTTTTTTCAGGGAATTTGATGCTTGACTGTTTTATACTGGTTTTAACTATTTTCTAAGTATACTTTAATGTCAGCTGCACTGAGCCTGGCTATCAGGAAGGGTGTTCAACAATCCAATTAATAACAACAAGAACAACTCCTGTTCATGTTACACTGGAGATGGAAGGCAAGAATAGGCACTAAAAGTGTGACTACATTTCACACATGGTTAATGATTTTGTTGATCAGTCTGGTAAACAGACTGCTTCTTCAAAGCCACATGATTGTGACTGCATGTGATACGTACCCAGTAGTGTGTGGAACTACAGCTTTTAATACAGCTATTCAATATGACGTCGCTGGATGGTGATACTATCAGGCCTTGTCCAATAGGTTCAGGTTTAGGGCGATGGGGACCTTAGCCCTACCCAAGGTACTCAAGACCCTCATCATAATACTTCTGGCAGTGGGCCTGACGGGAATTTGGAGTAACTGAACCTCAAGGAACAGGACAACAGTAGAGATGCAGAATTTTTGCAGTCAAGATATTCCTATAAGACCTCAGATGCTCAGCAGGAGACCATCAAGGAAGTCCAGGATTGCTACACAGAGGCAGGCAATGGCAAACCACCTCTTGTTTGTCTCTTGCCTTGAAGACCCTACAGCCTTCATAAGTCAGCTGCAACTTGGCAACGCTTTCTTCCACCACCACCAAGACAACTTCTCTTCTTCCTTAGACTGAAATATTGTCTTGCATTGCATTCTGTGTATGCTTTGCTAGCTTCATAGCACACTTTTGCTTTCCTCAGCCGGGATTTTAACAGTACAATACCTTTTAGTACTGTGGGGTTTTTAAAATTAGGCACTCCATGGGTAGCCTATGTCACTGCTATTGTTTTTGATCCAGCAAGAACTTTGTCTGTTTTTTGTGTGGCAGGTTGTAGTATATACAAATATTCTCAGTGACTCTTCCTAAGTGATGAAACGTCCTTCCCATAGAGAGGCATTGCAAAGTCTGAGCTTCAGTGTTTTCTGTTAAGGTTTACATAACTGCTTGTGTAGGCTGACATTTAGGAGCTGGAATTGCTAATTAAAATTAATTCTATAGAGCCATTTAATAGGTATCTAATTCTGTTTTATTGTGCAGTAACAACAAAACCTGGGGATACAAAGGATTACAAACATTTTTAAAACAAGTGTCTGCCTGCTCACCTCTGGGGTTGTGGTTAAATTTCGCAAACGTGGGGAAAGTATTGGTATTTTTTGGCAGGAAATTTTACTTCCCTGGACTTTTTTTTTTGTATAGGCAAATTTGCAAAATGTTCCATGTAGCAGGCTTTGGGGGATCAGTCTATCTGCTTTCATTATTTTCTTTCTAGGCTGCTAGAGAGCAGAAGTATGTTATTAAGTGGATAATGCATCTTCTTTTAAAATAAAAAGTAGGATAAAGGAACTTGTCTTGTGGGCTCCAATGTGGACACCCCCCCCCCAGTTTAGAAAGCAGAGTTTAATAGAACTCCTTGGAAGGGATAACAATGCATGCTTTGCAAACAAATATCTTGATGCCAATCCTACTTGGAGAATTCTGTAAAATAGCTTCCATTGTATAGCACTGCCAGATCTCTCCACCCCCCCATGATGACTCTTCTCTCCTTTGAACCCATTCCCCCCACCCTTTAGATGGAAATCTAACATCAGCTGACCTTTCTCTATGCTTGTATCTGGTATGTTTTTTGGGAGGAGGGATAACACTGCAGTGGGGAAGGAGTACTGCCTGGCGAACACACAAGGGGGGGGTACTTACTAATTTCCTCTGGGATATCTGTCTTTGATCCCTGTGAAATGCAAATGTTTTGCATCTGTGGCCTTAAACCATGTATTTGTTGACATAAGAAACATGATGGAAGTTAGAATGCTAAAGAACAGCTGTAAACACATAACTTGAAGTGATCCCCACTCTGTGCCCATGATGAGGTAGAACATAGTGAGAGAGAGAGAGGAAGATGCTGGTGTTGCACCAGTCAGGGAGAGTGTTATTGTTTTAATTATCTTTTTAGCTGGCTGAGTCATTCTTCTGGAGGCAGGTGCGTTGGGGCAGCTTTGTTTTTAGGCCCCTCCTCGCATAAGCCTTAATAATTCAGAGAATCATAGCCTCCTGGCAAAACAAACTCATTGACACATTGCAGAAAATTTATGCAAAATTAGAACTGATTACTCAATATGTTTACAATCAGGAAGGGCAAGAAAGAGCACAGCAGAGGTTAACGGAGAAATAACCAAGGACAAATGGCTGGAAGGGGTAATGATATTAAGAGAGGGCAACTAGGAACTGGAATGAAAGGGGAACAAGACAATCAAGCCCTAAAATACAAAGCACAAATGATAGTTCTGGAAATACATCCTTATCAGCTGATAAGATGGAGTGCTAGATTGTGGGCTAGTTGTCATTTGGCCTTCTTGCAAAACATTCCACCCTGTAGCCTTGGTTTGAAACAAGTTGAGGTATTAAACAGTCTATCATTATCATAAATCAAATAAAATAAATCGTATTTCCAGAGAATTCTCCTCACATTCCAGTCCAACAGGATAGTAAAGAAATTGTTTGCTTCCCATGATAATTTAGAGCACTTTGGGATAAGAATAAGGAGATAGTTCTGAAATCAAAAAGTTCAGTTATTGCTCCCTGGTAGAACCCAAATTAGGGCCAAGCCAGCTCAAGTGAAAGAATTTGAATATTCCCCTAACAGATTTGACCTATCTGAGACCAGTGAAGATCCAAGAGAAGAAACTATAGAAAACGGGCCAATGAACCGACACCCAGGGAACAGGGATGGAAATTTAGATATGGTGGAGCTGAATTTGTTATCTACTTTCAACATCTTGGGGTTGGAAGAGAGGAATAATATAATCCAGCAATTCCATGATTTCCATTCAACTCTTAGAGGGATCAAAGACAAACAACATCCGATGGAAAGCAGAAAGCAATTGACAGAGCCTGAGAAAGAGCTAGTAGTGAACACAGAGCGAACCCCTCATTTAACAATAGAATCCATTCAAAGGTCTGTATCCCATGCAAAAAAGTAGTCAGTGGTCAAATAGTAGAGTATGGAGGCCCTGTTGAAGATACTGGCCCAATTAGTAGACAAAGTATAATACCTTTACAACCTATAGTATTTTTAACAAGATGACAAGATCTAGGCTTAGAGAGTCAGAAGAGGGGAAACTGGAAATGGAGCAGATTATGGAGACAAATTGACAGGTACATATCTAGTGGTAAGTATTTGCTCCTGGAACACAGAAGGATAGTTTTTTAGAATTAGTCAACCAGAGATCAAAGAACTACTTGTTACCTTCCATATAATCACTCTATAAGAAACGTGTCAAGGATGAATTCTATCAAGGGCTACAGTATGTTCTTTGTCCCAGCGATTAAGACTAAAAGAAAGGGGAGACCCTAGGCTGGTTGGGCCTGTGCTATAGTTCATTAAGGCTGGAAGGAATGAAAATACTCTTTAAGGAATGAGGGGTTTATTATTGAGAAACACTGCCCAAGTGATTGTTAATTAATGTCTATTTACCACCGTCTAGTAAATTAGAAGAGCTCCTCGCCAACAGGTAGAGGATGTATTCCTGAATGTTGTGTATAAACTACGCAAAAGTTCAACTTCTATAATAATGGGATACTTCAACACACAAAGCAGGTGATAAGTAGTTTTTGTGGATGAGGGTGATTTGGCAGATAATGTAATGATTAGCAGGAGCTGAAGAGAGAATAAGGCAGGGAAATTATTAATGCACTTTGTTTCTATGTCTGGAATCATAATTTTGAATGGTTTCAAGGGTCTAGACAATAATGGAGATTTTATTTGTGCGGCAAGCAAGGGAGCAAGTGTTATAGATTTTGTCCTGGTTTCTCCAAATGTTATCCAGCAAATTATATCATTTGAGGTTGGACAGGACAATGGAGGTGACCATTTACTAGTTATTTATGATTTGTTTGATTTATACCCCACCCTCCCCACCGAAGCAGGCTCAGGGCAGCTTATGTAACATTTAAAACAGATAAAAACAGAACAAATATAAATATACATATAAAACCCGTCATAAAGTGCTAGTAGGCAAGTTTATGTAATGATGGCAAAACAGCAGTCAATCATAATGAGGAGTGTGGTAAGCATTGCTGTTAGGACTGTCAGTCCAGTTCATGCCGGTGAAGCACAGGCTGTCGGTGGTGATATTAGGGCACAAGGTCTTAGCTTATTAGGTGCAGCTCCTTAGTTGAATGCCTGGTGGAAGAGCACTGTCTTGCAGGCCCCGTATAACTGTAAAAGGTCCCGCAGGGCCCTATTGTCTTCCAGGAGCTCATTCCACCAGCGCAGAGCCACTACTGATAAGGCCCTGGCCCTAGTTGAAGCCAGCCTGGGATCTTTGGGACCCGGGAGGGCCAGGCAGTTTTGAGACCCTGCAACCTTTTTAATGTCTCACTGTGACAATGCTTTTGTGGTGGCATCCACCACCCTGTCTAAAAATTCCAGAAATACCTGAAGGCCCAACAAGTTTTGGGAATCCAGACTGGCTTACATTAAGAACAAGAGTGGCTTGCTAGATCAGACCAATGATCCTCCTAGTCTAGCATCCTGATACATGCAGTGGCCAACCTAGATGCAGTTGGTGAGATGCAGTATTTCCCCATCATTATAAGCAAGAAAAATATCCCAGATATTCCTATTTTCATAAGTAAACAATGATTTATAATATTGATTAGTTCCTCAAATTATAAATACCACTCAGGGATTGCTTAGAGTATGTCATAAAAAACATAAGGAGAAATTACTTCTATAGTCTCATCATTTCAGAACATTATGAACATAGTGCAATATTCCATAAACTTATTCAAACGATCAGAAAAGTTTTTTAATGTTTTGGTGCTCAGTTAATTTAATGAGCACAATATTGTCCCAGACAGAATTCAATCAGGCTCTTGGAGCTGGAGGGTCTTTCCCCCTCCCACATCTAGCAGCAAGGATTAGTTTAGCAATTGCAACAAAGGTTAAGACTGATTCCAAATCTGACAAAATGACATTATCTTTAATGTTTGTTGTTGCTGCCAAGTTACAGCTGAATTACAGTGACCCTATAGGGCTTTCAAGGCAAGAGACCTTCAGAGGTGGTTTGCTATTGCCTGCTTCTGTAGCCCAATAATATAACCTTTGGATTCAGCTAGAATGTATCAGAAGAAGTAAGCAGTGACTCACGAAGGCTCCTCCCCTGCAACAACTTTTATCAGTCTTTAAGGTGCTCCTGGACTCTTGCTCTTTTCTACCACTCAAAGTGATCTTTTGCTTTATTTTTATGATCATAATTGTACAACATTATTGTCGTGAAAAATAAAATGAAGGAACACCTTTGTAACCAAGGAGAAAAACAGCAATTAAAGTCTCCCTGGGCGAAAGTGGGTTCTAGATCAAATCAAGCCTGAGTTCTCCCTAGAAGCTAAAACAGCCAAACTGAGGCTATTGCACTTGAGTCACGTCATGAGAAGACAAGCGTCACTGGAAAAAATAACAATGGTAGGAAAATTTGAAAGCAGCAGGAAAAGAGAAAGACCCAATAGGAGATGAATCGACTCAGTAAAAGAAACCACAACCCTCAGTCTGCAAGACCTGATAGGATGTTTGGAGGTCCTTAATTTAAAGCATCACGACTTGATGGCACATAACACACAGAGGGGAAAGGAACTAATAAACGTTTTTGTCACAAGTGAATAGGAAGTAATTAATTAGACAGTTAAGAGCAGAGCGCCTGACAGGGCTGGGAAGTAACACATTTTAAGTGCCAGTTGCAGGGAGTAGTGAGACCCTTGAACTGAGCTGACTTTCAAGTGTACATGATAACTGATTTTGCCTTTGGGATGAGCATTGCTGACTACTTAAGAGAATATAGTGCTTTGCAGAACTATTTCAGTTCTGCTCACAACTGACTTTGAGAAAGGAGTCCTTCAAGAGTGCCAAAGAAGTCTTGGTGTGGAAGCAAGCTTAGAATTTGGACTGAGATGCCGCCCTTGTTCTCAGATTTTGTGCCCAAGTGTCCCCTTATGGACCTGTATCTTTCACCCACTTTGGGCCAGGGGGAAAGGGAGTTTAAATTATAATTTAAAATGTTTTGATTTTTTTAAAAAATGAAATCTTACATGTAAATATATAGCACCTGACAAAGAGCTCTGTCATCCTTCAACCTGAGAATAACTAAGTACAATAGAGAAAAAGAGAGCGAGAGCTCATGTGGGTGCCTAAGCAGTGCCCCTAGGGTTGCCAACTCCACACTGGGAAATTTATTTATTTACACTTATATCCCGCCCTCCCCGCCATTCGGCAGGCTCAGGGCGGCTAACAACATAATAAATATACATTAAAATTCCAGTTAAAACTATGTCAGTATAAATCATACTATTTAAACATAACTTACATTAAAAGATGGCGATCTTCTAACATCAACTATCAGCTGAATGGTGTCATCAGACTCCCACCTGGCTATAAAGTCTCAGTAGGTGGGGCCATTGGTGCTGTTGGTACAGTTGGTAATCAGGCCAGGGCCATAAAGTTGAGGTGGCACCCTACTTAAAAGCCTGGTGGAAGAGCTCCATTTTACAGGCCCTGCGCAGGGCCCTGATGTTCTCTGGGAGCTCGTTCCACCAGTGAGGGGCTGCCACTGAAAAGGCCCTGGCCCTCGTCGTAGCCTACCTGGCCTCTTTAGGCCCTGGAGGAACCAGGCGATTTTGGGAGCCCGATCATAGTGCCCGCTGGGGTATATGCGGGGAGAGGCAGTTCCTCAGGTAAGCAGGACCCCAGCCATATAGGGCTTTAAAGGTAAGAACCAGCACCTTGAACTGTATCCGGTATGCTATAGGCAGCCAGTGCAGGGTTTTTAGGGTGGGCTGGATGTGTTCCTGCATAGGCAGACACAACAACAGCCTCGCCAGTGCATTCTGCACCAGCTGCAGCTTCTGGATTTGGGACAAGGGCAGCCCCATGTAGAGAGCATTACAATAATCCAATCTTGAGGTGACCAATGCGTGGATAGCTGTTGCAAGGTCATTGCGTTCAAGGAGGGAACCAACTGCCTAATCAGCTGAAGATGATAAAAGGCCGACTTGGCAGTGGCTGCTATCTGGGCCTCCATCGTTAGGGAGGTGTCCAGGAGCACTCCCAAGCTCCTAACCTCTGGCGCTGGCACCAGCGGCGCCCCATTGAAGGTCGGGAGAGGGATCCCTAACCTTGGACTGCTCCAGCTCAAGCACAGGACCTCCGTCTTCATCGGATTCAGTTTCACTCGGCTCAGTCTAAGCCTGCAGATGGTGGGGTTTGGGGCAGGGAGGAACCTCAGTGGAGTCAAATACCATAGAATCCACCCTCCAAAGCAGCCACTTTCTTCACAAGATCAGTTGTAATTCCAGGAGATCTCCAGGTCCTACCTGAAGACTGGCATCCCTAACTGCTTCCAGAGCTACTCTCTCCTTTCTCCCCCAGTGTCATTTTGCCTGTAATTTCCCAGCCTCCACATTGCTGGTAGTCATTGCGGCCCTAATTTCTGGCTCAGAGATGACAGCAGCTTGGGTGTTACAGGCATTTGGATCAAAGAGTCTACCTTGACAATCCCCATTGTGATACTTCTAGTGATGCTCACCAGTGTGTTTCCCCAAGGCAAAGAGGCAACATTTTATTTAACTATCTAGAGCCTGCCTTTTCCCCCAGTGGGGACCCAAAGTGGCTTACGTCATTCTTGTTGCTTCAGTTTTATCTGCACAAGAACCCTGTGAGGTAGGTTAGGCTGAGGGTGTGTGACTGGCCCAAGGTCACCCAGCAAGCTTCCATGGCAGAGTAGGGATTTCAGCCTGGGTCCCTCAAACTTTAGGCTAACTGCAATATTGCACTCACTTGCAATACTAGCTATCTTCTACCTACCTCACTAGAAGAGGCATCATCTTTGTGGTTGAAGGGACATAGGGCTGCCAAGTCATCCCTGGTCCTCCCGCTACTGTGGAGGAGGGAATGAGGGAAATCACTGACAGTGCAACATCATTTCCAGCCTGAACCCAGAAGTGATGTCAATATGTTGGGGTGACACTCTAGGATTCCACTGAACCTTCAGTGGAATCTTAGAGCATTGCCCCAATACCGTGATGTCATGTCCTGGTTTGTGTCAGAAATGATGTTACACCCTCAAAGTGGTGGCAATTTATGTGACTTCTCCCCCTTCTTTCTACCACTGGTTCTCAGCACTGGGCTGGCAACCCTGCTAGGGAATACCCCTTTAAAAATATAGGAGGACCAAAGACATTTGGCTTGGAACATCTAACTATTTTATAACTGACCCTACCCTCAATGATAGCCATTTTGTGCAGCAATTGCTGTGTCTGGAAATATCCACAAATACCTACAAGTCCAACAATTCATACTTCTGCCTGTCTTCCCAGTAGCCCAAGACATACATTTGTCAATGACCAGTGACAACCTGTATATCACTCTCCCATTTCATGTTATTGTTAAAACCTATTTCCTTTCCTATCTGGGCTGCTGGAAGCTCTGCATCCCATAATTGTCTGGCATCATGCTCAAGACTTATTCTAAATTCTGTCAGCAGTTCGGCTGCTTCTTTAGTTTGATAGTTAATTCCTGGTTTTGAAACTGGGATTACATTGGTTTTGGGGATTACTATTGTGGGCAGGGAGGAGAACATGAGTCAAATGGAAAGCAAATAATGTGATTGGATTGCCTTTGTTGTGGTGGGATGAAAGCAATCTAATTCTCATTACACCAAATCAATTCTCATCTTAAGGCATGAAAGAAAAGCCCCCCACCCCATGCTACTGCCTGATCCAGTGAGAACCAGTGTGGTATAGTAGTTCGAATATTAGACCAGGACTGTGGAGACCAAAGATCAAATCTCCACCATGTCCTGAGGTAATCATCCTCTGTCAGTTCAGCTTGTGAAACAGGATTATAGTGAGGGGGGGAATAAGGGAAGGGAGACGTGTGTGTGTATGTGTGTTGCCTGAAGTTCCCTTTAGGAAGTAGGGTTGCCAACTCTGGGTTGGGGAATTCCTGGAGATTTGTTGGTAGAGCCTATGAAGGGTGGAGTTTGGGGAAGGAGCTCAGCAGGGATGTGGCACCATAGTCCATCCTTCAGAACTGCCATTTTCTCCAGAAAAACTGATCTATGTGGCCTGGACATAAATTGTAATTCCTGGAGAAATCCAGACCTCACCTGCAGGTTGGGAAACTTAGTTGATAGGGCAAGACAAAAGTGTAACAGGTTTGGCTATTAATACCTCTAAACCCCATAGAAATTTCATTCACTGATGTCTCATAAACATATTAGTTTGGTGCACTGTTTGAGCTGAATTATGAGAGTTTCTCTGAAGAAAGTTGACATGTGAAGAGTTTACTATTAGAAGATATTTATAATTTGGGCTAGGGTTATCAGGTCCCGCCTCTGGCCACCAGTAGGGATGGAATGGGGGGGTTGGGTTGCCACATCCAGGTTGGGAAACTCTTAGAGATATGGGGGTGGAGCCTGGGGAGGACAGGGACCTCGGGGGTACATTGCCAATAGAGTCTACCCTCCCAAGCATCCATTTTATCCAGGGGAACTGATCTCTGTAGTCTGGAGATGACCTATAATCCCAGGGGATCTCCAAAGGCTAGCATCCTTAATGGGCTGAAAATCTGAAATTATGTGCAAAAGTACTTCAAATTCTGTGTCAAGAGATCCCGGAGCCCTTAGGCACTTCAAGAATATCTGTATGCTTTCTCCTATTCTGCATAATTCTATTTTTCTAATGTGCACAATTCTGCTTTTGTTACTCAAAGGAAAGGACATATAGTTGTGCAGCCCCTGATCTTTAATGGTCATAGTTAACACTTGTCGATAGACTTGGGTGCTCCATGAATTTGTTGGATCATTTTCTGAAAGCTGCCTCAGTTTGGTAGTATGTTCTGTAAATTGTTTACTTTGTGTGAGGCATCACTTTTTGTCTGTACTGAGCCTATTTTTTTATCAGTCTCACTGGGGGAGCTTGAACTTGAGAAGCGTGTGAGACTGTGAAATGGCAAATCTGTTTGGTGTAGTTCATACCCTATCGTTTATCATTCAACAGGCCCCACCCTCACCATGACTGTGTTTCTAACTGAGTTACTGACACAGGGATTGTGCCATATCATCAGTGTAGAACTTGTTGGAGCGTTGGGTGCAGCTGGAAAAATGTTGTTTTGATGCTGATAGCTGCCCACTTGAGTTTCTATTGGGTAAAAGAGGCAAGATCTAAATAGAATCAAGGGTGTAATAGGAGCATTCTTCATGTATGAATGAGGGCTTCAGCTTCTTGTGCTCAGCATAAGTTTATTAATAGTGACTCATAATTACAGGATAGCTAGCACTCTGGTTGCACAAGAAAGCTGGCAGAAGTTACATCTCTCTTAGGTAGTTCCATAGAAGAGTAAGTGGACAGGATTTCCTTGCAATTCGCTTGTTCTTGAATGGCATAGCAAACATAGGCACTGTGGAAACTCCAGAGACTGAAGGTGATCCCTTTGTCAACTTTCTTAGTGGGAAGTCTGTTTGGTAATGTTCTCTCATGTACCGTTATTTTTTCTTCAGAGATCTGAGAGATTACCGTTTTTGCCAGTTAATTGAAATTCCCACATCATAGAAGATGCATAGGCCTGGATCAAAATTCTTTTCTCCTGAAGCCCCTTCCCTGAAAAGTTGTTCAGGGTTGGGGAATCCCTCCAGTACAACATGCCACATGGCACTGGGGGCAGGGCTTAAATCAGGGAGAGAGATTGGCCACAGTCAGCCTCCCTCAGATCTTTCTTCCCGCAGCTCCCTTTGCTCCATGGCATATTGGACTGGAAGGTCTCTTGACCCCTCAGCAGGGGGATGCTCACAGGAATATTGCAGAAGGCAGAAATACTGGGGAAAATGCTTCTGGAAATAGAATGTGCAGACACTTGAGTCCTAGCCTTTAGTATTATTGATGCTAAATAACTTTTTCTCCTCGCAGTTTTCATAGATCAGTGAGATGTGTCCAGCAAAGGTGAACATAAACTGTGAGAGCAGCCAAGAATCATATGAGTCACATCAAGCCCCTTAGCCCAGTTTCCCTTAGGCACAGAGCGTCAGGCACCACTGTATGCTGATTTAGTACAATCATGATATATGGCACTTTGTAGAGTTACACAGTGAAAGAGAGGTCCCTGCCCCTAAGAAGCTTGCACTCTAAATTTCAGCAGGGGAAGCTGGTGAAGGGAGTGATGAGAATAACAAGAAATGGGCTGCAATCACACACACTAAATAATCCACTTTCAATCCACTTTCCAACTGGATTTTGCCAATTCACACAGTAAAATCCAGTTAGAAAGTGCATTGAAAGTGGATTACTTAGTGTATGTAATCACGGCCATGAATCAAACAGGGATATATTTAAGCTTCATTTCAGATGGGTCTGTGGCCCTGCTGGGTTAGGTAAGTGGATTTACAGGAGAGGTGAGCTTTGAGGGGGGATGTGAAGGGAAGGGTGACATTTATTTGGGATTCTGGGCAGGATTTGTGGGGGGCAGCAGCACAGGAGAATGAGCAGAGTCATTTTTAGGACCAGCATACTTTGGGGGTCACTGGGGTGACTGAAATGGAACAAATACTGTGAGGGGGGCAGAGAGATTGAGAGGGTGAAGGCCATGAATAGCTTTAAGGGGAAGAAGGAGTGGACTGGATGCAGAAGGGAGCAGATTCACAGGATGGGTTTAAATAACAATAAAGGTGGAACATCTTGAGAGCTGAACTATGGGCAGAGATGAGAAGACTGGGATGTAGCAAGAACACATCAGTAGCTAAAGGGATGGAGGATGACAGCAGGGCTTTTTGCAATGTATTGTCAGCAGTCACTGAATACGGGAGATACAGTGAAAGTCATTGCACATTGGGAGCAAAGCTTAAGAACATAAGAGAAGCCAATGCTGAATCAGGCCAACAGCCCATCCAGTCCAACACTCTGTCACACAGTGGCCAAAAATACCAGGTGCCATCAGGAGGTCCACCAGTGGGGCCCTCCCACTGCTGCCCCCCACCCCACCCCAGCTTCTCTGTCCTAGCACCGTCCTGCTGGAATTTTGGAAGAAGCATAAAGTAAGAAACAGCACCTTTAATTTTAAAACAAAAGATAATTAAAGTGTGCAGTATGGTATAGCAGTTAGACAAGTATCTGGAGGTCCCTTGTTCAGTTCTTCACTCTGCCATGGAAGCTCACTGGGTGACTGTTGGGTCAGTCACTATCGGCCTAACCCTACCTCATGAGGCTGTTTCAGGATAAAACAGGAAAGAGTCATGTATGCCACCCTGAGTCTCATGGAGGAAAGATGGGATTAAAAACATACTGTGTCGGTGGCCCCAAAGTTTTTATTATTCGAAGTAGTTATTCATCCCTTACACTTCTAATATTTATTTACTATTATATCCTGAACTCAATTCACCAGCAAGGCCTAATTGCAGGTAGCTATGTGCAGGAAGAAAGAAGTTGACCGGAGCATCAAAGCCCCAAATTCAGTCTGGGGCAGGGGAAAGGGAGACATCTTTCCCACATTGTCTTCAAAACAATAGTAGAAGCCCATACAGCCCCTTCACCCTTCTAGGTCCAGTTTTTCCAGCCTGGAAAGTGGCTTTGAATACTCCACCTGTTTGATGTTCACATGAGGTTTATGCCAGCTAGTTAGTCTTCTTTGTGCCACAGACTGAAATGTGGAATTCCAGGATGAGTTCTGCAGATTTTTGTGGCCTGTCTATGGTTATGAAATGGCCACATCGATCCAATATGAACACTTGGCAGTGAGGAATGGCTTTGGCTAAAATGTCTGCTCCAGAGGGATCAAGTATCTGAACAACAACAGAATGGAAACAGTGTAAGCTGAGAAGGTGCTGAAAAACGGAAGGAAGTATGCAAGCGCTCCGATGAAAACACAACTGAATTCAAATTCGGATGAACCAAAACTTTTCTTCCCCATCCTCCAGTGACCACATTGCTAGATTTCTACTAGACAAAGAACTGCACCAGAAAAATGCACCCTCTGAAGCATGCATCTGCAGCAATTTTTTACATCTTACTGCTGGGTTGCAACACACTCAGATTAAATCTGCACATTTACATTTTAAAGATGTTGAACAGTTGGGAATATGGATCGACCGTTTCAAGTCCTGAAACAATTTGGAGGAAAGTGTTTTGCAACTGAGAAGAGCTGCCACTGCAAACAGAAGTAGGATCAGATGGTGCTGGATTAAGACCAAGAATAGACTAATATCATGTTTATAGTATTTAAAAAAGACCTAATTGTTTATTTAAAAGAAACAGCTAACTTGTTAGGAACCAGTTGAGCACATTTACCTTCTCTTTTAGCTTTCAACCACCTTATTCACAGGGCAGTTGTGATTTCCCTCAGGAATTGGGGCTAGGATATAATTAAGTTGCCAACTATATGTTGGGAAATTCCTGGAGATTTGGTGGTGGAGCCTATTGAGGGCAAGATTTGAGGTGGGGTGGGGCCTTAGCAGGGTATAATGCCATACAGTCCACCCTCCAAAGTATCCAATTTTCTCCACAGGAACTGATCTCTGCAGTCTGAAGAACAATTGTAATTTGGGGACAGCTCCAGGCCCCACCTGGAGGGTGGCAACCCTAGATATAATACAGGGTAGAAGAAAGACAGTCTTCTACTGGCAGGAGAGGGTTTGGGCAATGATAGGATATGTGGATGAGTTGAATGAAAGGTCTTAAGTTTTGTCTGTGCTGTGCTGAAAAGTTAGATCAATATTATACTAATATATGTCACAAATTCTCCTCTGGAATCATGGGAGTTGTATTTTGAGGGTGCTGACAGAGAACTATAGTTTCCAGCATTCTCTTGGACCCAGGAATTATTTTTTGTCAATTGAACTTTGTAGATGCTCCCAACACACGCTCTCTCTCTCCACACACGTTCCACATACATAAAGCTGCCCTATACTCAGTCAGAACACTGGCTTGTATAACTCAATATTGTCTACTCTGACTGGCAGAAGGTCTTGATACCTGCTACTTGGTGGTGGTGGTGGTAAGTGCTGTCAAGTTGCAGCCAACTTCTGGCAACCCCATAGGATTTTCAAGGCAAGAGAGGTTCACAAGTGGTTTGCCATTGCCTTCTTTTGTGTTGTGACTCTGGGCTTCTTTGGAGGTCTCCCATCCAAGTGCTAACCAGGGTTGACCCTGCTTAGCTTCCAAGATCTTACAAGATCAGGCTAGTCTGGGCCATTTAGGTCAGGGTACCTGCTACTTAAGATTCTTGAACTGGAGGTGCCAGGGATGAGCCTGGACCTTTTGCACTGACTACAGGAGCTCTACCATCAGCAACTCCTGCTGTAGGGCTAAAGTATGTCAGTGGGGCTGCTTTCATTGTGCGATATTCTGTCTTTTCCCTAGGATCTATCCTTTGTTGCTTCGTGTTCCTTCTTGGACTGCATTGCGATTAATTCAATGTGAGTCACGATTGGAAGAGTTTCAGGAGATCTTAAATCAGATTGCAAGACATGATGTAGTTCTAGACTCAGTAGGAGCAACAGCCAACAATTTTCCCAGCTTCCTTCTGCTATTTCAGTTATTTTGAGGCTGTAAATATGTTTTTCCCTTTCTTGCCTCCATCTTACAGAGTTTTCGTTTCTACCTAACCTAACATTTTCGTAACTATATGTTGTCAAACCCGGAAAATCTACAGCAGCTAATTTTCATAACTGTTTTGGAGCCCATCTTGTTTCTGATATTGGTCCTATGATTTCTAGGTGGGATGCAGCATAAATCTGATATCCATGGATGCATCTGTACATCATTGGATTCATTGCCAGCATTGCACTATGACCATTATTTGCATCTAGATTTTCCTGCAAGGACACATTGTGAATGACTGCTACTGTGAAATAATAGCCAGCTGTATGTGCATGCAGGCTGAAATTATTGCAAAATATGGTGAGAGTTGAGCTCTCGTTCTTGACTTGTAAGTACCATCCTACAATGTCACAGTCTCCAGGGAAATTTACCACGCCCTTCAGCATCCATATCACTTGTTCTATTGGATCAGACCAAAATGTTGGCAATGTGGTGCCTTAAATTCCAGAGCCAAGATGAGTATAAGCAAAATTAAAAGTATATACTGTCTGGATTTAAAGATTAGGCATATGATGCTCAGTGGTTGGAATTTTGTAGACATAATTGGATCTGTTTTTAATTATTGATGTCTGCAATAGCAGGTGCATGGTTGAGTCAGATTTAGAAACTGGCAGCCTTGTGGGTTCCCATCCCAGCTGTTTCCTTCACTTGATCCAACAGATGATTAGTTCTACACCCATGCTACTCAGGAACGAATGGCAGAGATCAGGAACTGGGATGTTTGATGCAGCAAGTCTCATACTTCTAGTTCCCTACAACTACCACCTGTTGGAAATAAAATGCCACTGAAACCAACTAGTTGGTGTTTACAGATGGTTCCCTTGTCTGGTTGCCTTACCTTGTCGTAAGTTCCCCAGAGGATCTCGGTTGGAGCCTTGATCTTGCTTGCGTTCTCCTGAAGGCTGTACCTGGACTCCTCACTGGAGAGATCTAAAAAGTCTTTCCCGAGAAAGAATCAGAGTTAGGGTTGTCATCCATTTTACCAATGTACGTCTTCAGAGCTATTCAGATGGGCCACCAATAAAATGCCTATTTTGCCTGCTAGCAGAATGTGGAGGCAGTGGTCAGGAAACCCAAAAGCCTATAAGAAGAAGAAGAGATTGGATTTATATACTGCCCTTCACTCAGGGCCCAGTCACACTGATGTTTTGATTGGGGTTTGCTGCTGTTCCCTCGCACATGTCAGTTTCACATTCACACGCGCCAATCCGCCTCCCACCCCAAAGCAGGCTCACTCTTGCAATGCTGCCGGGTTTTCCTGACCTCTGGAAAATCAGGTGTTTTCCTGGCACTTGTGGTTTGAGTGTGCGATTTCACCCATCTGGACAGCCCATCTTTCGCAAATGATTGCAATTAGGGCCATCTGACTGCTCTTTGTGCATTGTTTTTTTTTAAAGCTTCCAGTTTGAGCGCTTGAGAACATAAGAACATAAGAGAAGCCAATGTTGAATCAGGCCAACGGCCCATCTAGTCCAACACTCTGTCACACAGCGGCCAAAATATACCAGGTGCCATCAGGAGGTCCAGCAGTGGGGCCAGGACACCAGAAGCCCTCCCACTGCTGCCCCCTCCAGCACCAAGAATAGAGGGCATCACCTGCCCCAGACTGAGAATTCCCATCTATACCCTGTGGCTAATAGCCACTGATGGACTTCTGCTCCATATGTTTATCTAATTCCCTCTTGAAACTGTCCATGCTTGTAGCTGCCACCACCTCCTGTGGCAGTGAATTCCATATGTTAATCACTCTTTGGGTGAAGAAGTATTTCCTTTTATCTGTTCTAACCCGACTGCTCAGCAATTTCATGGAGTGCCCACGAGTTCTTGTATTGTGAGAAAGGGAGAAAAGTACTTCTTTCTCAACCTGCTCAATCCCATTCATAATCTTATAAACCTCGATCATGTCACCCCTCAGCTGTCGTTTCTCCAAGCTAAAGAGCCCCAAGCATTTTAACCTTTCTTCATAGGGAAGGTGTTCCAACCCTTTTATCATTCTAGTTGCCCTTCTCTGCACTTTTTCCAATGCTATAATATCCTTTTTGAGCAAACATGTGCTTAATAAATCCATTTAACGTTTAATAATGGATTTATTAAGCGCATGTTTAGTCAAGTGCTCAAACTGGAAGCTTAAAAAAAAACAACCCGCACAAAGACAGCCTTGGAGGTGGGAACAAGAGGCGGGAGCTCCGGCAGCCTGGACGGGGCCGGCAAGGAGGATGGTGGAGATGGCAGAGCCTGTTTTCGTGGGGCAATGGCTGCAGCAGCGGTGGCGGCACCCCCCCCAAAGTGGCGGCAGAAGCAGCAGCCGCCCGAGCCTCCCCCATGGCCAGCAGGATCGCCTGGAGGGACGGCGCAGCAGCAGGCGAGCGGGTGCTGTAAGAGAGGGGCTGGATGCATCTAGTCAGCCCAATGCGAAGAAAAATGTTCCCGATTTAAACAAAGCGGAAACAAAGCGCAATTACCTTTGCAGTGTGACCGAAGCCCTAGAGTCTCAGAGCGGTTTACAAACTCCTTTCCCTTCCCCTCCGTAAGAAAAAAGGTCTGACAGAACTATGGCTTGCCTAAGGTCATCCAGCAGCTGCAAGTGGAGGAGTGGAGAATCAAGCCCAGTTCTCCCAGATTGGAGTCAGCGCACTTAACCACTACACCAAACTGGCTCTCAGCAGCATGTTTACACATCAGAGGTCCACTTTGTGTCTGTGTAAAGTGCCACCAAGTCACAGCTGATTTACAGTGACCCCTGAGGGTTTTCAAGGCAAAAGAGTAACAGAAGCGGTTTGCCATTGCTTTCTTCTGCATAGCAACCCTGGAATGCCTGGGTGGTCTCCCATCTAATTACTAATTAGGGCCAATGTTGCTTAGCTTCTGAGATCTGATGAGGTCAGGCTAGCCTGGGCCAACAATATTTCAGGTGGTTTTGCATGAACAGAGGTGGCTTGCCATTGCCTGCCTCTGCATAGCAGCCCTGGATTTCTTGGTAGTCTCCCATCCAAATACAAGCCAGGACTGACCCTGTTTAGCCTCTGAGACCTGCTGAGATTGGGCTAGCCCGGGGCATCATGCAACTTTGTACATTTCCTTTAAAAAAATACCCTTCAGAAAGAGCTGATAGTTCTTATGGTGTCATCAACAAGCCAGTTGCATAAAAACAGCATAAAACAACATTCAGCAGTCTAAAATAAATAGGCTAGAAACATACCTTTAAAACAAAGATGATAGAACCTCTCAGTTAAAGCAGGGTAAAAGGATTTTTTTTTCTGGTGCCTGAAGGATTGTAAGGTGTCATCAAGAAAGCCTCAAGGGGGAAGATAGTCCAAAGGTGAGGTGCCTTCACTGAAAAAGCACTGTTGGGATGGGTTTGCAAAATCCCAACCCCCTTGCTTGGATTTGTGACTCTTTGAGATCAATCTTGTTAAGCTTGCAGTGCCAGTGGCACTGGGTTCTGTTGGGCACTCTGTGATTGCATGGGTACTGCTGGGCAATCTGTACATTATACTGGTTCTGCTGGGCTTGCAAAATGCCACCCTTACTTGCTGGCATTGCCACATTGTAACTGGGTTCTGCTGCGCTTGCAACCCCCCCCCTTACATGGAATGTGATTCTGTGCTAGACATCAGTCCTGTTGAGCTGGCATTACCAGAATGGCCTTAGATTCTGCTGGACTTACAAAAATGCCCCATTCAGTTTCTACTGCAGAGATTCTCTGGTTTGACCTTCGTCCTGTTGGGTTTGCACTGCCACAGTGGCACTGGTTCTGCTGGGTACATTGCATTGATTCTACTGGGCTTACAAAAATGCCCCCCAATCTTTTTCTACTGCAGAGATTCTATGGGGCCTTGATTCTGTTCTGTTGGGCTTCTATTGCCCATGTTTTGGGGTTTTTTTGCTGTTTTCCCGCACCATGGGAAACAATGTAGGATGGGGGCACCTTCTTTTGTGAGGGAGTCATAACTCAGACCTCATGAATCAAATCCTCACCAAACTTGGAGGGCAGGTAGAGGAGAGTCAGCTGGAGATTTCCTGCAAGTTTGGTTTCTCTAACATGCTGGAGGGGGGGCATTCTACTGTATCATGGACATCACAAACCAAACCAGTTCGTTTAGCTCAAGATGGTTCATGCTCACGAACCGGGCATGCCAGGAAACCACAAACTGAAATGAGCTGCATTTCCCAGTTCATGCCTATCCCTCGCCTGGTCTCTGGTTACCACCTACCTCATCTCTGCAGGCAGGGATTTGGGTTATAAGAACCAATAACATGTGATTTTCTAAGAAAGTTAATGCTAAGCCTTGGCTTTAAAATTATTATCCTATTATTCAATTCCATATAGGCTTTAGTAGGGCTGTTTTTTGTTTTTTTTAAAGAGGTGCTGGAAATCTCCAGAGGGAAATGAAGTTTTCAATCTGTATACTGAAAACTCATGAACTTTTAAACATTTTAAAAAGAATATTGTCAAAGAGGTTCTGAAACTCCATTCTGGTGCATTCCCCCAGAAAAAAAAGCCCTGGGCTTTATGACAAAAGCCAGTGTGGTAGGGCTGTTTAGATCTCCCTCTCCACTAGGGCTGCCAGCTCCAAACTGGGAAATTCCTGGAGATTTGGGCGTGGAGCTAGGAGATGGAGGGGTGGAGTTTAGGGAAAGATATAATGCCATAGAGTCCACCCTCCAAAGCAATCATTTTCTCCAGGGGAACTGATCTCTGTGGTCTGGTGAGAGAGATGCCAATCTCCAGGTGGGACCTGGGGACCCCCCAGAATTACAGCTTATCTCCAGACTACAGCTCATCTCCTGGCAAAAGAGATATACTTTGGAGGGTGGATTCTATGGCACTGTACCCCACTGAGGGCCCTGTCCTCTCCTGGCTCCACCTCCAAATCACCAGGAGTTTCCCGACCTGGTTCTGGCAACCCTATCCTCCCAATCCCCCACTAGTGGCCAGGCCTTAGCTGGAGGTTGGCAGCCACTGCAGCTTTATATATCTTGGACTGATACAGATCCTATGTATCTTCACTGATGTCTTAAGCAGGCCACATACATGTTCTTTCAGGCTGAACCTGCCATTTCCTTCTGTCTTAAGCTTTTGCACTGACTTTTCCTTAAGCCTCTTCTGGGCTATGATCACACACGTTAAATAATCCACTTTCAATCCACTTTCAATGCGCTTTCAGACCGGATTTTACTCTGGGTGATTCCGCATTAGAGACTTGCCTCTGGTTCTCCACGGGTTGAATTGTGCTGGGTCTGATAACTGGTTTCCGCATTAGTCTCCTGCTTCGGAGTCCAAGCCTCTTAGCAGTTTCCTCGGAAGTAAGCTCCTCTGAATTAAGTGGTGAATACTGCATCCTAAATGAACCGAGGATTGTAGCGCAGTTCTGTGCTTGTTTAATTAGTAATGCCCTATTGACTTCAGTAACAGGGAGGATTACAGTCTTAAATGACCTCAGCCAGGGATCGTTGTTTTTGCTACCCTTTTATTCGTTTTCTTCTGCCTGAGCAGTCTGCAGTTGCACTTCAGTTTTAGCCATCTGCCCCCAGGAAACTAGGGTGGGTGGGGACTCCAAAGAGAGACCCCCGTTCTCTTTCAGTTTGCTAAATGAGCTTAATTAAGAGCATTTGTCCCCCCTCCTTCCGTTAATGGCATTGCCCCTCCCCTCTGCCCCCTCCCTACTTTTTCTCCCTTTTTTAAGCGCATGCCTGGTGGCATCACAATGCAACCAACAGGCACAGGGAATGGGGTGGGCGGGGGTCTAGGGGAGGAGGGGGTGATGGGCGTACACATTGGAATGCAAAACTCAAGGGGGCGGGAATTGGGAGGGAAGTTTTGCCATGAATCCATTGATTCCGCACCTTAAAACCCCGTCCTGAAAGCCGAACAGAGAAAAAGATCTGTGAAAATCCAGTAGCTGGAAAATCCGGGGGAAAGCAGATAAACTGCGAGTCAAATGTCCACCCCGGATTTTCAGGGGGAATCAAGCAGCAGCTCCGATTTTCTGTGGGGGCTGACTCCGGGGCAAGCAGTTGTGCAGAATTACCCTCTGTGAACTTGCAAAATCCAGTTTGAAAGTGCATTGGAAGTGGATTGGAAGTGGATTATTTAGTGTGTGTGATCGCAGCCCTGCTCAGCTTTTTCTTGCCTTCACTCAGATGCTTCCTCCTTCAGAATGCCCTAGCATTCCTCCTCTTGTCCATATCCTGACTCCTCCATTGGTCCAAGTGACCATTCCCTAACATGAACATCCTGGCCCTTTCACGCTGCACAGCACTTCAGCAAATTTCAGGGCCAAAGATTGAAGAAGAGCACTGGGGTAGAATACTCAGAATACTCAGCTGCCCCCTTGCTAGGCACAACATTAGTGTGCACCACTGGGCCAAAGCTACAACTCCAACAATGGTGAGAAGTTGGCTTAGATGTGTACAAAACTTGAGTTTGCCAGGAACATCAGTGGGAAATCCAGACACTAAAGCTGAGGATTATATGTAGAACTTTGGCTTGTAGATTGTCTTTGAAAATGGAAGAGTTGTGTACATCTTGCAATCATTAGAAATGCTTGTCTTTGTTTTATCATGACCTAAGTGATCTAAAAAGGTATATGCAGGGAACACCCTTGGGATTCTCATGCTAGATAAACATCTACCATTGAGTCAGGAAAATAAGGCTGAATCTGTAACCTCTGGTTTCTCTGCACAAGCCTTTCTGGACATTGGTTGGAGCAGCAGCTAGCTGTTGCTTCCTGTTCCAGAGTCCCCTTGATGGTAAACTTTGCTCTGTGTAGTCTGTGAAATGGCTAAGGCTGCCAATCTCCAGGTGGCATATGGATATCTCCCATTATTACAATTGATCTCTAGATGACCAAGATCAGTTCCCCTGGAGAAAATGGCTGCTTTGAAGGATGGACTCTATGGCATTGTACCCTGTTGATGTTCCTCCCCCTCCCCAAATCCTGCCCTCCCCCCATTCCATCCCCCAAATCTCCTGGAATTTCCCAACCCAGAGCTGGCCTACAAATGGCCCAGGTAGTTTGGGTTCCTGCTATTTCACTTACTTTTAATGAAGAACATCCTTTGTGGTCTGTCATCCTCAAGATATCCCTTAAGGAGCTGAGAAGGAAAAACAGCTGAGTCAGAGTAGCAGGATATGCAAAGTTTCTGTCAGACAGCAAGATATTCCTTCCTGAAGACAGTACATGGTGAGATTGGAAAACCCGTCTGTTATGTGACAGTCTCTTAATATATGTTTACTAGCCTGAGTGACAACTCTTAACAATTATAGTTTAAGACCCTTTGTGGCAACAGAAGCAATTCCTGGCCAATAAAAGTGGATTGGAATGACTGAGAGATATCTCTGTGCAGTCCATAGGGGCAAGGGATTTGGGGGGAGGGGTGTCTCTCAGTTGCAGGTAAAAGTTTGCAGGATAACCCCCCCCCCCCAATTTCTTACCTCACTCTCAGATTTTAGACATTGCCTCTCCTGCCCATACCAGCAAAGTAATGACAGAGGAGTGACAGACAGATGTGCAAAACTCTGAAACTTTTTAATAGAAGATGGGGCCAGAGCACTGCAATCTTTGACATGTCCCTTCTTTACCTGCAACTGTGCTATACTTGGGTGGTATAAGCCAAGCTTCAGGAGCTCTTCGCCCTGCCTCTCAGACAAAGAAAGGAGGCGAGGGCTTCCCATACTGATGGACTTCTCCACTTCCCTCAAGTGCTTGATGAATTCATAACCTCCTTGATACCGGATACCTATGAATTGGGAGACAATGCACAGGTTATTAAATGGAAGTAAGTGACAAATCAATCCCTAAAAAAAGAAAAGAAAATTGCTTTAGATCAGCTCTGAGAAGATGGTTTGTCATGATGCTGGTGATGAGGCTATCAGTGATGGGGGGTGGGGGAGAAACAAGCAAAAGCTTGATCTTGCAGGAGGGGGAAATGTTGGGGCCAGGGAAGAGAGGAGGAGTGGGAGGTGGGGAGGTAAAAGTTATGGAGATGGGTTAGAGATGACAGCCCAGGTGGAGCCTGGGGATCCCCTGGAATTACAGCTCATTTCCAGACTACAGAGAACAGTTCCCCAGAAGAAAAGTGATGCTTTGGAGGGTGGACTCTATGGCATTGAACTCCACTGAGGTCCCTGTCCGCCCCAAGCTCCATCCCCAAAACTCCAGGAGTTTCCCAGCCTGGATCTGGCAACCCTAGGATGGGTTGAGAGAGAAAGCTGAGAGATGCAGATTTGGAGGCTGCCCAAGAAAATTTCATACTATGAAATCTATCATAATTCCCTTTAATTTATAGGCCTTAATAGGGGAGTTATGAGAAAAAGAATGATAAAAACCTGATGAATGCTTAGGCCCTAGACACAAAGATGGGTTGAGTCTGGGTCTGCCAGGATATCTCCTAGTCAGATGTATGCTTCTGAATTCCCCACTGGAATTCAGTTCCCAAGTGCACAGGTGCCCAATTTGGATCAGAACCATGATACGTGGGGACTTGTTACCCCCTGTGCAGTTTTTCTGACCCAGAATGGTCCCAAGGGAGTGCTATTTGCCCCGCTGGAAAACCTTCCTATAGGCCAACAGTATATATAGAGACCCCCAATAAGGCAAAGAGTGTCCCTGGGCCCATTTCACTTTGGGAGGACTGTTGTGTCTGTGGACCACCACTAGGGGTCTGCGGCCTGAGTCCCTGAGCTTGGCTTCTAACACAATAGGGGCCAAGGATCCTAGTCCACCTTTTAGTCCACCAATAAGGATTTTGGCGGGAGATTCAAACCCCCCAATAGGACTGTGGGTGTGTCTGGGATGTGTGTCTATAGTTGGCCGCTGCCAGCCAGTTCTTGTCTTGTGTGTGTATTCAATAAACCAGCATAGTTCAGCATGTCATAGTCTGCCTCTCCATGCAGCGAACCCAGTACTTTTAATTGGCGACGAGGATGGGATCCTGCTGAGCAAGCTGGGCTGATGGGGCATCACAGGAGACCCAGTGCTGCCGCCGTAGAGGAGCAATGATGATGGGCAAGCTGCCCCTGCCTCAACCAATTAGCACAATGGCAGTCACTCCAGGAACAGGGCTGGTTCCGCCATTCGACCAGTCCCATCCACATCGATGGGGAACATGGGCCACCGGGCTCAAGTCCGTCCTGATTTTCTACCAGGTGATGGATGAGGAGAGGAAGAAAGGGCTCCTTCTCGGGTCATGTGGGTCCTCCATTGTGCTGTCTCCAAAGATGCTGGAAGAGGTGACGTTTGAGAAAATCGTGAAGGTGCTGTGAGACCACTTCACTCTGTGACCCTCGAAGGTGGCGCACCTGGGAGGCAGCCACCAACTTCTTGGCAGAACTCTGTCGCCTCGCCTCTGAGTGCGAGTTTGGGATGCAATTAGATGACCCTCCGAGATCGCTTTATCTGCAGCCTCCGCAAGGAGAAGCTTCGGCGCTGGCTCATGGAGATGGAGAAATGCACCCTCTCTTTTGCTGTCTCCATGGCCACCACATGGGAGAGATCCCACCCATCAGCCACTTCCACCCACCAGGTCAGGACCAGGGTCGGCAACTCCAACAATGAGAAAGTCCATTGGACTCAACAGCCCCAGAGAAGGGAACCTGGGCTGTCGCCACATTCCCTCAAGGCGAGGACACCAGAAGACCAGAGTGCACCAGTTGTGGTGACCCCCACAAGAGGAAGACATGCCGCTTCAGGGACACAACGTGCAGAAGCTGCGGGCGCTCAGGTCACATCACATGGGCTTGCCGATCCAAAGGGGCCAGGGCCCCGAATTCACAGCTGTCCCAATGATGCTGAGCCACTGCGCACTATGAGTACGACATGTCCATGGATGAACTCTACCTCCTCACAAGCTAGCTGGTAGTCCAGGTACTATGCCCCCCCCGCCAGGTGGCACCCCCCCAAATCCAGGTTAGGGTCGAGATCGAAGGGTCCCCCGCCTCATGGAAGTCAACTCGGGGTCGGCCACATCCATCATATCAGTGGAAACTCTTAACAGACCGTGTCCTAATGGAGGCCCCTGCTTGTGACCCTCGCACATAAACCTGGTGGACTTCCAAAGAAACCAGGTCCTGATTCGGCGGGTGGGGGCTTTCTGAGTGTGGTAACAGGGTTTTGAGGGGTACCTGGACTTAATCGTGGTTGAGGTGAACCTGGTTAGCCTCCTGGGGCGGGTGTGGTTCGAGCCATTGGGAATCACCATTGAGGGTGTAAAGCACTGTACCCCACAGGACTTTGGTGATGTGTGTGGGGAATTTACGGCCGTTTTTGATGGGGTGTTGGGATGTTACAAGGCTCCCCCAGTGTTCCTGCAGCTTGACCCCAAGGTAGCCCCCATCTGCATGAGATTCCGCAGTGCCCCGTTCACTCTGAGGCCAAAAATCGATGCGGAGCTGGACCGCCTAGTGGCGCAGGGGGTCCTGGAACCAGTCTCGCACATGTCTTGGGAAACCCCCATTGTCACACCCGTTAAGCTGAATGGGGACATCTGCATCTGTGTGGACAATAAATGTACCCCTAGAGCCACGTGTTGGCAACATTAGTGGGGATGAAGATATTTGGCAAATTGGACTTGGCCCAGGCGTACCAACAGTTGCCTGTAGATGATGCCACGGCCGCCACCCAAATGATTGTCACGCACCGGGGGGCGTTCAAGGTGAAGAGACTACAGTTTGGTGTAAGCATGGCCCCAGGGATCTTCCAGTACCTAATGGACTCTCTTTTAAAAGGGATCCCTGGAGTGACTCCATTTTTTGATGATGCCCTGATTGCTGTGGCCACTCTGGAGGCTTTGCCGCCTGTCTCTGTACCGTCCTCCACAGATTCAATGAGGCTGGGCTCAAGGTGAAAAGGAAGAAATGCCTTCTAGGAGCTCCCGAGGTAGACTTTTTTGGTTTCGCGGTCAACGCGGATGGCCTACACCCCGTGAGAGGCAAGGTTAAGGCAATCGTGGAGGCCCCTCCGTCTGCATTGAAGGCCGAACTTCAGGCATTTCTCGGTCTCCTCAACTTTTACCACACCTTTCTCCCCCACAAAGCTGCAGTCGCGGAGTCTCTGCACTGCCTACTGGACAAACACACGCCTTGGACCTGGGGTCCCCACGAGGCCACCGCTTTCTGGGGGGTCAAGGCGCTTCTGATCTCCAATGACGTGCTGGCACATTTTGACGAATCCCTGCTGGTGGTGCTCGCCTGAGACATCTCTTTGTATGGGGTGGGTGCTGTGTTGGGCCACAAGCTTCCAGATGGCAGGGAGATTCCCGTGGTCTACTACTCACAGATGTTGTCTGCTGCCAAGAGAAACTACACGCAGATTGACCGCGAAGGCCTGGCGATCATTGCAAGCATCAAGAAGTTCCATGAATTCTTGTATGGGTGCCCCTTCACTATCGTGACGGATCATTGGCTGTTCCTTGGCCTCTTTGCCACTGACAAGAGGACTCCACAAATCCTCTCCTTAAGGGTCCTCAGCTGGTCCCTGTTCCTTGTGGGTTACCAATATTGGCTGGAACACCGGCCGGGGAAGGCAATGGGGTATGCTGACGCCCTCAGCTGGCTGACTCTCTTGGACATTGAGGTCGACTTGGCTCCTACCCACCTGATCCTCCTCACTGAAGACCTTCCCGACCAACCCCTGCAGGCTGCAGATGTCACCAGCCGCTTGGCCCGAGACCCCATCATCTCCTGGGTTTTTGGCTAGGTTGTGAGGGGATGGCCCGTGACCCCTGCGGGCCTGGAGTTTACAGCCTTCACAACCCAGAAAGATGAACTATTGGCACACAAGGGGTGCCTCCTCTGGGGAGACAGTCGTTGTCCCCAATGCCCCAAGGCAATGAGTCCTCACAGTGCTACACGAAGCCCACCCGGGAATCATCTGGATGAAGGCTCTGGCCAGGAGTTACGTCTGGTGGCCAGGGATCAATGGAGAAATGGAAGCCTGGGTGTGGAGATGCCAGACCTGCCAGGCGGTGCGCCCAAATCTGCCCAGTGCACCTACCCAGTCCTGGGAGTCAACTCACAAGCCATGGTCCTGGCTGCACATTGACTTGGCTGGCCCTTTTCAAGGACTGCTCTTTCTAGTCACCGTGGGCTCTTATTCCAAGTGGCTGGAGATCAGCCCTGTCCCCACAATGTCCACAAAAGCTGTCATCCGCGTGCTGTGCTGGATCTTCACAACACATGGATTGCCTGACACCATAGTCTCCAACAACGGGGAGGCTTTCACATTGGAGGACTTCCAGGGGTTCCTCCAGAGGAACCTAATCTGGCACATTCAGTCTGCTCCTTTCCACCCAGCCACCAATGGACAGGCAGAGCGAATGGTGAGGACAGCCAAAGAAGCCCTTTGCTGGATTATGGAAGGGGATTGGGAATTCTGGTTGGCTCGCTTCCTCCTGACCCAATTGACCACTCCCAACCCCATCACCAGCTGTTGCCCAGCCGAGCTCCTAATGAGTAGGCAGCCCTCCATTCTGCTGGACCGGCTATATCCCGACCAAGTGCCAGAGTTGAGGAAGCTGACCAAGCAGAAGGAAGCTCCCCGGGGATTCTTCCCAAAGATTCTGTCTTCATTAGGAACTTTGGGAGGGGGCCCCCATGGCTAGCTAACAGAATCATCCAACTGACAGGTCCAGTTTCATATGAGGTGTCCACAGAGAATAGCCAGCTCTTATGGAAACACATGGACTAGCTAAGATGGCACCAACTTCCACTGTGAAATGAGGAGCCAGGGAGGCCTGAGGAGCTAGACAGTGTAACCCCAGCCGCAGGAGAGGGGGAACTGCTGCCACCTTCTGTTGAGTCTCCATAAGAAGTTGCGCAACCCGCCGTGCCGGAGCCGGAGGAAGAGTCACGGCCAACACCCCCAAGCAACCAGGCGGAGAGTCCAGCACCGATCCCAGGCACCCCCATTCCAGCACCTCGGCATTCCTTGTGAGAATGTTGGCCACCAGCCAGGGCCGGCCCCAGGTGTCTGGGCGCCCTAGGCAGGACAACCTGGGGTGCCCACCTCACTGGGGATACCAACCTCCCAGTGGGGCCTGGAGATGGCCCAGCGCCATTTTCCTGGGTGCCTCGAAGCAGTGAGGCGCCCAGGAAAGCCGGGGAAGGGGCGGAGTTAGAATCCTCGCCCCTTCCCTCCCAGCGCCGGCTTTTTTGGGCACCTCGCAGCCGCGAGGCGCCCAGGAGAGCCGGGGGAGGGGTGGGGTTAGACCCCTCGCCCCTTCCCTCCCAGCGGTGGTGCCGGTTTTTCTGGGTGCCTCGCAGCCACGAGGCGCCCAGGAAAGCCGGGGCTGCCGGCGTTGGGCGGGAAGGGTGGCTTTTCATGGGGGGGCAGGGGGCATTTTGGCACCCCTGCAGGGCCGGCGCCCTAGGCATGCACCTAGCTCGCCTAGTGGGCAAGCCGGCCCTGCCACCAGCTTATTTTCAGGACTATGTAACGTAGGCTGGTTTTGAACTATGGGGGGAGGGGTGTTGTGTCCATGGACTGCCACTAGGGGTCTGTGGCCCAAGTCCCTGAGCTTGGCTTCTAACACAATAGGGGCCAAGGATCCTAGTCTACCTTTTAGTCCACCAATAGGGAGTTTGGTGGGAGATTCAAACCCCCCAATAGGACTGTGGGTGTGTCTGGGGTGTGTGTATATAGTTGGTTGTTGCCAGCCAGTTCTTGTCTCGTATGTGTATTCAATAAACCAGCATTAGTTCAGTATGTCATAGTCCGCCTCTCCATGCAGCAAACCCAGTACTTTTCAAGGAAAGTGTGTGTGTGGGGAGCAAAGCCCCTTCTCCTTGTGTACCATAGTCTTGATCCAAATTGGGACTTGAGTGTCAGGGAACTGAGTTGCCAGGAATGCTTCTTCTAAGCTGTGGAGTCTTGTGATCAAAAATTCTACTTTGTGAGCTACTAACACCTCTATGACCCCTGCCAAGAGGTGTTTGTTCTCTGAGTTAAAATATGGTTGAAAATGTCAGTTTGCCATCAACCGTTCAAAGCGTACATTTTCAGCAGCTGCAGTATGCATTATATACGGCCAGGGGCAGTCTCACCTGCCAGTGAAAAACTCACTTGTGGATTATGAAGACTTGGGGGGTGGAAATGTAATGAGTTGTTAGGCCCTTAGTCCTAACTATCCATTGCCATATTGACATAAATTGCATTCTTTCTGCATGACCCAATAAGATACCCTAAAGAAAAAGAACTCAGGCACTTACCACCTGGGCAAAGAAGCGACAAGCAGCGGACATCTGATGGATAAAGAGCAGCATAAACCCCAGCTATCATTCCACCCATGGAGAAACCAATCAGATGGAAGGGTTTTTTGTCCATACCAATTAACTTGACAAACTGTGAAAAAAACAAGAATGAAGAGCTAAATACTGGTATGGGTTATTTCCCATGATAGATTTTTCATCTCAATTTCTAGATGACAATAGGCAGGGAGCAAGGGAGAGGGAACAGCTTACCGGGGGACCCATGGCTGTGACAATTCCATAGGCCAGGATGCCCAAATGGAGGGAGGCATAGCAATCAATGGATCACTCTACATCACCTCAATGGAGGCAAGACACCAACTGCTGCTTGGGCCAGGATTTTGTGGTTTGAGCCATATCAGGAAATTGGAGGATGTTTCCTTTAGTGGGAACATGACTCACTGGCAGAGCATTTGCTTTGCATGGAGAAGGTTGCAGGTTCAATCTCTGGCATCTCCAGTTAGAAGGATCAGGTTGTAAGTTATGAGAAAGATCTTTAGCTGAAACCCTGGGGAACTGCTGCCACTCACTGTAGACAGTGCTGACATTAGAAGAATGGTCTGATTCAGTATAAAGCATCTGCATGTATTCCTGTTCAGTTTCCCTCCCCGTGAGACTTTCATTTGTGAATATCTCTCAAAAAATTTCTGAAGACCAGCAATACTCTCCCCCCCAACCCCATTTTAAAGCATGCAGTGGAAACCTTGTTGTAAACATCTCCTTATCTCTGGAAAAGAAGTTTTGCAAGTTTTGGTAGAGATTTCAAAATCTGCCAAAGTGGTTTGAACAGAGAGCACGGTGGAATGAAAGAAATGTGTGTAGGGCAAGGGTAATATTGTCTTCTACTATTCCTCCTTTATTTCTCTTAAAAACAGTGTTCTCTCACCTTAGCCAAAATGAGCCGTTCATCAATGGAAACTCCCTAGGGAAGTTGTGGATTTTTCTGACTTGGAAAGTTTGAAGATGTGCCTGGACAGAGGTATATTATGTCTCCAACCAACCACTGACAGAAGGTGGTAATGGATTGTCCCAATGTTTTTCTCTTCTCCCCAGAATATGATTTAAAAGATCATTGCTGTAGCTGCAGGGCTTATATATGGACAAGCACCTGCTTCGGTCCACTCATGCAAAGCTCTTCTGTCAGTGGAACAGAATGTTCCTGCCTCTCCCCCTTCCCACTGCAGGCCATAGATCTCCCCTCCCCCCCAGTACTTCTCTGCAGGGACAGGGGAGCCTCTTGAACAGCACAAGAAACGAATTGGGGATCTACAGCAAGGAGAGGGAGCTGTTGGAATTTACCCCCACCCTTCTGTTAGCAGACAATTTAGTCTGGATCCAACCCAGGGGCTGTAGTGAGGCGGGACTGGAGAAAGGGGCAAAATCATCTACTTCTCACAATCCCAGAAATAATCTTTTGAGAGGGTATACGGGGGCTGCTTGGAGGGGAATGCCATATCTTGCTCCCCTTTTGCCAACTATGAGGTCTTTGGGCGGAGAATTGGACTCAAATGATCTGTAGCAACCCATAAGAACAACATAGAAGAGCCCTGCTGGATCAGACCAGTGGTCCATCTATTCCAGCATCCTGTTTCCCACAGTGGCCAACCAGTTCCTTTGTAGGGCCAACAATGGGGCACAGAAGCCAAGACCTTCCCCTGATGTTGCCTCCTGGCACTAGTACTCAGAGACTAACTGCCTCTGAATGTGGTGGTTCCCTTTAGTCCCCATGGCTAGTAGCCACTGATAGACTTCTCCATGAATCTGTCTAATCCTCTTATAAAGCCATCTATGCCTGTGGCCATCACTGCATCCTTTGGCAGCAAATTCCACATTTTAATGACTCGCTGTGTTAAGAGGTATTTCCTTCTGTCCATCCTGACTCTACTGCCCATCAGCTTCTTTGGATGCCCTTGAGTTCTAGTATTTTGGGAGCAGGAGAAAACTGTAGAACCCTTCCTTCTACATGATTAAGTGAGACATATAAACTGGTTCTATATCCATTTTTGGATTTGCCAGAAACAGATAAGAATTCTCCTTGTACCAGGATGGTAATGCTACAATGCACAGTGCCGACCACTGACTGCCGGAATGCACAACTGGCTGCCCCATTTGTTGTTCTTGAAACAACCACCGTTACCATGGCTCCAACATTTAATGGCTCTGTGAAACCTTTGGCATTATTACTATAGCCTGCCTTCAAAGGAGACCACAACCTGTGGGTATCTAGAAGGACATCTTACCTCATGTAACCGCTTAGCCTGATCAGGTGCTGTGTAACTATCTCCCATCAAGCGAGTGGTTGCCCCATGACCTGGAAGGTCAACACAGACCACGTGGATGTCCGTAGGAATATACTGTGAGAAAACAACATCAAGAATGTTGTGGATTTTATGTTGTAAGATGCCCTGAGTTCATGGGATAGGGTGGGGTATAAATTAAATAAATAAATAACAATAATGAGAGTAATGGCACCAAGCTTCTTTAAATACAAAAGCATGAAAAGATTAATCTTCTTGAACACCACCGCTAGTCTTGGAGTGAAACAGAATTTCTTTTATAATATAGGAAAATAATGCAGAATATCCAATGGAGCACATGAGAGGGAAATGAGATGCAGTGTGCTGTAGAGGTTAGAGCGTTATGCTAAGATCTGGGAAGACCCTTCAGGAAAGGGCATATGCCTCAGTGCTAGAGCATCAGATTTACATTCTGAAGGTTCAGTCCTGGCCCAGCCCTTCATATTTCCAGTTAAAAAAGAATTAGGAACTAGATGATGTGAAAAAAGACCTTTCTCTACCTGAGACCCTGGAGAGCTGCTACCCATCAGAATAGATACAACAGAACTTGATAGTTCAATGTTGCATTCATCTGTTCAAATGAGACCCCTGTTCGAATGTCCACTGTGCCATGAAGCTTGCTAGGTGACTTTGGGCCAGTCATTCTCTCTCAGCCTAACTCATAGGATTGTTGTGAGGGGGGAGAGAATAATATATGCCGCCTTGAACTCTTTGGAGGAAGGGCTGGGTAAAAGTGGACTTAATAAATTGATGGGGGGAAACTAATTAGAACCTGCTACATTGCCTAAGTACTGAGACAAACTGGCCAAGCTGTATATAATCAAGAGTAGCATTAAGCTAATTTTCACTTTTCACACCAATAAGGCTAACATGAATGAGATAATAATAATAAGTCCAGTGATCCTCTCTTTACATTACAGTAATACATTAAATCCCAATTCAAATCCCGTTTCACAGATTAATGAGGATGCTTTCTCTTTCAACAGCTTCAGGCACCATCTGGTGATGCAGCCTGAAACTGGGGAGGCAGAAAGTGAACAGGAGCAGCCCTGGATTCTGAAGACCTATGGGTCTAGAATGGATGCTTATATGAGGATGCGAGGCAGTACCCGTCTCCTCTCATCCCCAGTGGAAGTCATATCAACTGTTCCCTTTGGGGTCCGAAACGTCAATGGGAATAGCCTAGACAGACATATCAACGTTTTTGCTTTGTAACCCTGAAGGGCGTTCTGTCAGGTTTCTGGTGGTTTTCCACATGAAAACAGGCTTGTGCGGTTTCACTTTTGGTGCTGTGGCAGCTGATACAGTGCAGCAGGAATGGGGCTTCCCCATGACAGGTTTCTCTGAAGTTTCAGTGCCGCAGCAGGGGCCATCCCAGGCCACTGTATCTTTTACAATTGTCAATTTCATATTGTTTTAGTGCTGTACTAAAAATAAGTGTAATTTTATTCAGTCCTGGACCAGCCCTTAGTATTTCCAGTTAAAAAAGAATTAGGAACTAGATGATGTGAAAGACCTTTCTCTCCCTGCACAAAAATACGTGTAAGTAGTTCTTAGTTTTTATTTTTATTTTTTTAAAAAGTAAGCATATAGCCTCTTATGTTGCTAAGATATGCCTTTCCCCTTAGATCTCTGCAATGGAAGAGGCTAGAGACTTACAAACTGGGAATTCATAGAACCTCCTCTTACACTCATTGTTATAGCAATTTGATGATTTTTTTTTTAAAAAACTGCCCTGCTGTGGGTGGAGGAAATGGCTGTGGCAGGGACAGGGTCATAGAAAGTGACTGCCACGTGGGTGGGAAAATCTTAATCGCCCCCCCAAGCCATCCTGACTTTACTGCAGTTTCCCCAAAGCTTCACAGCAAAGCAGTCTTGAAAAAGATCAGAGGGAATTGGGAAATCCTGGAAGGCGCACAAATGCACCATGATGCTGTGGGAAAACAGAAAATAAACCCTAGCAGCATCGAACCTGGGGCAGATTACCTGTGTGGGAAAAGCCTCTGTCCTGGGTGTCTTATCTTTTACTTGTTCTGTGACACGAGGATTGCCAGAGCACACAAAGAAGAGGAGTTAGTTTTTACACCCCGCTTTTCTTTATCTTAAGGAGCCTCAAAATGGCTTATAATCTCCTTCCTCTCTCCATAACAGACACCCTGTGAGGTAGGTGGGGTTGAGGGAGTTCTGAGAAAACTGCTCTTGAGAGAACAGCTCTGAAAGAACTGTGACTGCCCCAAAGTCACCCAGCAGGCTTCATATAGAGGAGTGGGGAATCAAACCTGGTTCTCCAGATTAGAGTGCGCCAGTGTTCCCTCTATGATGAGTTAGTGTGAGCTAGCTCACAGATTTTTGTCTTAGCTCAGGAAGGATAGCTCCAGAGAAAACTAATTCATACAGCAGCCAAATCACTTGCTCACAACTTTAGTGCCAGTATCTTAAAAAGTAGCATTTTTGCTCACAAGACTCCACAGCTTAGAGGGAGCACTGGAGTCCACCACTTTTAACCACCATCCCCCACCAGTGGCCAGGGGGGACATGGCACAACCCTCAGTAAGCAGAGTAGGAAGCAGAAAGATTACACACAGTCCTGAAGTCTTTTCGCATAAACCCACTAAAATGAGTGGAAACTGTGGAAGGGCCTAGACATTTTCCTCTCAGGTGCCAAAGTACCTTGGTCCAGCCTTGCCTTGGCAAGAATGGAGACATACCTTAAGGGTATCTAACCACATGTCTTTGCTGAGTGAGAACCCATGAAGCATCAGCATGGATGGCTGGGATCCAGGCTTCCCTCGGGTGAAATAACAGAAGTTGTAGCCATTGCGTTTGGCGTGCTTCACCTTCATGCCCCGTTTCATGCGCCTGATCCTAAAAGCCAAAAAGATAAACAAGATGAATAGGCTAAGGGTTCTGCATGGGAAATATATATTTGTACCACCACACATATACAGCTAAGATGGGAGAGTTTCTGCATGCATGGTGCTGACATTAGGTTGATAGGTTTACTAATATACCAAACAAGCATAATCCCAGTCCTCTGGATTTTTCAGTTGGGTTTCACAGGGATACTTTTTATCTGCCTCTGCTTCCAAACTGGAATGTTGGTTTTTAGTGCATCCATTTTCTAGGTTTCCCCCATCCTCGCAGTGCTCTTTCTCAGACCTCGTTTACTACCATCTTCTTGGAAAGAACTGTCATGGAATTAGGGCCTGGATTGAGCCTCAGTCCTCTGTTAAACCTATGATATTTAAGTTTCTACAGTAAATTAGCATCTATAGTTGAATCTTTGATTTCCCAGGATGCCTGCTGTGGCCTTCTGGTACCGATAACTCTGTACATGACTTTTGCCTTAGCGAATGTTTATACATTCCAGAAGTTAGTGTTGTCACTATCAGTTAGTGGTGGTATCGATCTTTCCTATCTATGGCTTGAGTTCAGAATAAAATTGTAATAGAGATATTCTTCTGTTAAATGCGTTAGTCATACATCAGCCATTCTATTGAGCCGATAGACCAGAGAGTATAAATTGTTAAAGATTCATCTTCTCGGGGCTGGCCATCAACAGCTCCATGTGAGACCTTGGTGTCTAGTCCAGAACATTCTGAGTTTTACACAAGTGCACTATTTTAAGTATTGGGCTGAAATATTCTATGCTGAATATTGATATGCTACAAATTGTTTTCTGTCTTGAATGTGTATGATGGAACAAGTTGAATAAATCTTTTGTTTAAGAACCCTGGTCTCTCTTTCTATAGCAGATTCAACCTCTTGCCAGTCTCCACCTGACCAATGAAAGAACTCAGGGGAACTGGGGGTGGGTCCCAAAATCCCACAATATGAACACACTCCAAGAATGATAGCATGCTACCAGGATGGGAAGATTTGCAGTTTTTGAAGGTCTAAGCCACATGGGTGCCATTTTGCTTGCCATGTGACCAGTAGACTTTTGGAGGGTTTCAAATTGGACAATTGTTATAGCACTATATCAATTATTGATTTTTTAAAAAAAACCTCAGAAAGTAGTCTGGTAGCATGGCAGGGAGGGAGGAAATGCATGGGAAATGATATTGCCCACTCTGTCTTGGGAAATTCCTGGAGATTGCAAAGGCAGTTCCTAGGGAGGGCAGAGACTGGGGAGAGGAGGGACCTGGACACTGAGTCTCCCCTCACAAGCTGCCCATTTCCTCCAGAGGAACTGATTTCTGTCATCTAGAGATCAACTGTAATTCTGAGACAACTCCAGATGTCACCTGGAGGTTGGTAAACCTACTTCCTGCAGCTACAATCTGTTAAACAACAACAGGAAAAATACTGAAATATGTGTTTCCACACTGGGAGACTTTAAGAAAGAATACTTGAAGGGAGTTCAAGGCGTAACTACCTGTTTCACTTTTCCTAAGGACATCCCCAGGTCATGTGGAGACATGTCTCTGATGTTCCGTGCTTCCCAGTTGCATGCAGGCCCTATTTGGTCTAGGACTGCAACATAGGGTTTAGATCTTCCCTGTGTGCCATTACCCCATCAGAAACAGTCTGGGGGGAGCACTATCTTTTACACTGGGGGCTGCATATGTACTGATCTGCCACATGGTATGTTTCCACAAAAGGCATATAGCAACTTTGAGGTTTTCAGGTTGGGAAAATGGCATGCAGGGGGAGGCTTGATCCCCCCTCTCCTCATACCATGACCCTAATTTGAATCGAGCCTGCATGTACCTAGGAAGGGTGGAATTTCAGAACATACCTTTCCCTCTTACTTGGGATGTTCTTGTGGAATAAATAATAAGGGGATTGGATAAACTTATGGAGAAGAGGTCCATCAGTGGCTATTAGCCACCAGGTATAGATGGAATACTATGTCAGTGATGCTCTGTATTCTTGGTGCTTGGCGGACAACAGTGGGAGGGCTTCTGGAGTTCTGGCCCTGCTGGTGGACCTCCTGATGGCACCTGGATTTTGGCCACTGTGTTGGACTGCATGGGCCATTGGCCTGATCCAGCATGGCTTCTCTTATGTTATTTTCATGTGTATTCCAGTCCCTCTGATTGGAATACCAACACTTTGATCAGAATCCTTCTGATCCTTGGAGTCAGCTGACCTCAGAGATCCAATCCCTTGCTACCAAGGAATGCTGCAGTCCCTCACCATGAATAGCTACATTTGCCAACATCCAGGTGGCACCTGAAGATCTCCCACTATTACAACTGATCTCTAGACAACCAAGATCAATTCCCCTGGAGAAAATGGCTGTTTTGGAGGGTGGACTAACTGGAATTGCACCCTGCCAAGGTCCATCCCCTCTCCAACCCCCACATACCCCAGGCTCCACCCCCAAAATCTCCAAGTATTTTACAACCAAGAGCTGGCAACCCTACTGTTTCCTTGCCTGCTTCCTCCTACTAGCTTCCTGGCCAGATCCTGCCTTGCCCTGCTATACTATTGGCCTACTGTCCAGGCTACAAACTCCATTAATGTCGAAGCCTATCTGCCTCCAGTTACCTAAAGCTTCTTCAGTCACAGAGACCTGTTCCTGCCAACATTCAGAATAACATGCCCAACACAATTTCCATTTAATGTATAATGGACTCACTACATATTGCTTTACTGTTGTGTAGAAAGTGCTTATGCCAGTGACCATCCAGAAAATGTCACTATCCACATGAGAGTTCTTGTCAGCACACTCAGCTATATATTAGGATTGCCACATATAGAAATATTTGTGTGTGTGTTTCTGCTGTAATAATCGAAGCAGTCCTTTAAAAAGAGGCTGCCAGTTTGGGCCTGAGAGAGTTAAGGCTCTTAAAATGAAGTTTGTCTGAGAAACTTGAGTGACAGAGGCTCTGGGGAGCAACTGTCAGTTATACAAATGCATCAGTGAATAGCAAGCTTTATAGCCTCCTTGATTTCTTGCTTTAAAAACAAATCCTGTTTTTCTTGTGTAAATATCACACCATTCCCCTGTTTTCGATTAGCCCTGTTACTGATTATTCAAAACAGTACCTCAGACCAGGGGTCATTTCCTGCTGGAGCATGCCAGAATGGCGCTCCGGCAGTAAGGAGCCCGGGGGTGGCTCCCCCACCACCTTTCCTGGCCTGCCCATCTGGGGAAGGGAAGGAAAGGCATTTTAAACATGCCTGGGTTCCCTGCCCGATCTTCTCCAGGTGTCTCACAGCTGCGGGGCACCTGGAGAAGATCAGGCACGGAACCCAGGCATGCTTGTATGCCTATCCTTTGTCAGGGGGTGTGGCATATGCAAATGAGTTATGAAAATGAGCTCCTGCACCTCTTTTCTATGAAATGACCCCTGCCTCAGACAAAGATGCCTTCCAGGGGGCATTTTGTTCCAGACTATTTTAATACAGCAGTATTCAGTTAGATCAAGATGGGTAGCTGTGTTTGTTTGTAGCAGCAGAAAAGAGCAAGAGTTCAGTAGCACCTTATGTGGCAGGGTATGATACTGCTGTAGCGGAAGAAGTAAGCAGTAACTCATGGAAGCTCATATCCTGTCACGTATTTTGTTGGTTGTTAAGGTGCTAATGGACTCTTGCTCTTTTCTACTGCAGCAGTATTCAGTATTATTGTTTGGCAAACCCTTTTATTATGTTTTTATTACATTTGTATCATTTTCTCTCATGAAGTCACAGCCATATATGTGAAAATCCTGTCAGGTCTCTCATGCAGTTACCAATCAGGGCCAGACTTGCTAGTATGTATCTCTCTTGCATGGATTTCTGTGGGATTCTAATCTTGGCACCAGATACTGTTTCCTGGTTAAGGACATCCCCAAGAGAATATTATTCCATGATACAGACTCACCATGTCCAGATCTTGAACAGTATTTTATGCCACAGGTTGTACCTTGCGACAAGAATACTTGTGATGCAAGCCAAAATGGAGCCCAAAACCATGAAGAGTATCTTGATTGCAGTGAGCTCCATGGTTGCTGGCTATGTGTCGTCTTTGCTGCCTATACAACATAGTATAAGATGTTTTGGACAAGAATAAGAAAAAAGGAATTAAGTCACATACCAGGATAAGAGAAACTAGGGGGCATTTAATATAATGAGGGTTCACAAAGTAAAATGCTCTTTGCTTCTAGACCTATTCTCAAGGGGGGCAGTGAGGAGTATACTGTTTTTACCAATTAATTTTAATACTAATTAAACTGAACATTTTCTTCTTTTTTCTGTGTGGTTTGAATTGAACTGAAATGCAACCCCCCACGTTGTTATCATGATATTTTCTGAGTAATATAATCCTGGATATTACTCCTACATAGACATTAATGTTTGTGCTTTAATGGCTCATGTTTTAATACTGTAGTTTTTAATTGTAAACTGCCTCAAGTGGGACTCTGAAGAGGCGGCACAGAATTATTCTGATTAAATAAATAATCCAAAGTGTTCTTTCCCTTCCATAGATCAATGTAATTGATATGATTGGTGCTTTCTCTGGTGGATCTCGGTGTAGGATCTTGAAGGTTTGTTCTCTTTTACTAGCTGCTGAGTAGCCTAGACAGACTTGTCAGAATTCGGAAGCTAAGTAGGGTCAGTCATGGTTGGTACTCGGAGGGAAGAGCACCGAGGAAGACTGATGTTGCTATGCAAAGGAAGGCAATGGCGAACCACCTCTGGTCATCATCTACCTTGAAAACCTGATGATGGGGTTTCCACAAGCCAGTTGTGACTTGATAGCTCACTTTACCTTACTAGCTGCTTTCAGATTTCAGTGTATGTTTGCATAAAGAAATTTGTATTTTGAAAAGTTCTCAGCAAGCTGCTAAGAATGTCCTGTAGTATATTTAAGATACACTTTTTTGCCATTTTAAGAGTGTGTGGTGATTTTTATGCCTCCTAATAACATTGTTGTATTTATCAGCGCAGATCAAAGCTAACCATTATTATAATCAGAGGGATTTTCTCTTTTGGCATTCAAGGCATTTTGGCCTTGAAGCTCAGGCTACATACTGGCCGTATATGGAAGCCTATGATTATGAAGGTGGGTTGTCTTATCAATAACCAGATCTAGTGGAAACATATGTAAAACTGTTAAGTAGAACTATTATTTGTATATAATATCAGTGTTAGAAACTGTAATATTTATAGAACTCTTTTTTTTGCAATATATAATATAGAATTTAAGAAAAGAACAGAGAGGAATGCAGGAAAACTCCATTCTGTGCACAGGATGGTAGGATAAAAGTAGGTGGAGGGACTCTGGCTCAGTGGAAGAGCCTCCGTATACAGAAGATCCCAAGTCCAGTCCCTGGCATTTAGGACCAGGCAGTAGGTGATGTGAAAGACCTCAGCCTGAGACCCTGCTCCCAGTCTGAGCAGAAAATATTAGCCTTAATGGACCAATGGTTTGATTCGGTATAAGGCAGGTTCATGTGTGTAATTCTTTCTTCCATAGATTTTTTTTTAAAAATACAACCTTTTAAATTTAAAACATGTGAGCAGAAGTACATAAGAACATAAGAGAAGCCAATGTTGAATCAGGCCAGTGGCCCATCTAGTCCAACACTCTGTCACACAGTGGCCAAAAATGCCAGGTGCCATCAGGAGGTCCACCAGTGGACCAGTAATGTGGCTGGAGAGAGAGTAATGCTTTCTTCCCTGGCTACTTTGCTGCTAATTAGTATGGCATTACCCCAGGTCCTGATATGAAATCCTGGGGACTTGGCAGCTGTTTAAAGGAGAGGTGGGAGGGGCAAGTGGTGAGATAAGCAAGATCGTATAGCCTTATAAAGATAAGAACTGGATCCTTTTCAGGAGCCATCCAGTGTAGCTGGTTGAATGAGTTTGTGGCTTCCAACCTCTATCAAAAAGCAAGTTGTTGCATTATGTACTAGCTGAAGCTTCTGAGGAGTTTTCAAGGGCAAGTCCAAGAGTTGATCCTCGGTGTTATAAACACATAGAACTGACCTGAAAGTTAAAGTGCCTTTTAGCCCTTCTGTCACTCTTGCTGTGCATGGATGGAAAGCAGACAGCATTAGGTTTATGAATCAGTCAATGGTATTGCAAGACCATCTTTCCCCAGATGTTCCCATACAGCCCTCTGATCTTGTAACAGGATCTGCTTGTTCTCACTATATGTTGGGCAGTGAAATAGGTGACTGCTCAATCACTGATCTTTCTCACAGATTGCCCCATCTCTGTGGAACAGTATACCTGTTCATTTCAGATAGACTTTACCTTCTTGATGCTTAGAAAATTCTATGAGGTTGAGCAGCTAGATTAGGGGTCAGATTTCTGACAAAGGGAACTTTGCCTCTTGAAACCTCATGCCCAAAAAAACTTGTTGGTCCCTAAGGTGCTATTGGACTCGAATCTAGCCATTTTCCTGCAGACTAACATGGCTACCATCTGAAAATATCTTTGTGTGAAGTTGAACTTTCCCCGCGAGTTCTTCTAACTGGATTGGGTGTCCAGTGGAATGAAAACACTGACGGCTTTCTACTACAGAAGACTAGTTTTCCCCACAAGACATTTTATGCAGGAGAAGAAATGTCCTGGAATCACTTCTTCCACTTTATGCAGACCCTTAATGCAAGGAGTTGTAAGCTTCCTCCCATTTTTAAAAAAATATTATTATTACATAACATGGAGAATGGCAACCAACTTAGATTAGGTTCCATCAACAGGCCCAGCTCAAATTCATATGCTCCAACTGCCCCCATTTACAAGGAACTGTTCTTGCATTGCAGTCCCTGCCCCTGGTAAGACTTTGTTTTTGCCTTTGAAGGATACCTTACTCATTGTTTGTTAGTTGCATTCAGTTTCCACTGTCTAGCACTTAAGTCTTTGTGAGGTAGGAATGAAGCTTGTCTCCAATGTACATGTAATGCACTTTACCTAAGCAAGGACTGAAGGGTTAAATCACCTCTCATCTCCTGACAAGCCCCAGTTTGAATTGCAGCTAAACATGTACACTGTGACTGGTTTGTTTGTTTAATTTATGGAATTGATATGCCACCTCTCAAGAGACCAAGGACAAACAATTCCATAAAACCCTAAACACAACATCTATATGATATCTTTAATTTGCCAGGATGATTTAACTGAGAATCTAATATGCTGTGCATTATGGGTTATGTGCAGTAGTTATGTATGGGCACAAACAGGCTCACAAACAAGTTCATGGTTTGGCCAGTTCATGGTTTGCAAAATGAAGTTCATGGCAGATCAATCAGCATGAAATTTCCACAAACTTTCCAGCTATTTGTGGCAGTTCTTGAACGGATACATTTTCAGACAGACTGTCTCTGATCAATCTAAATGTTTACCTAACTTCAAAGCGAAAGGGGGAAAGAACTTGGAGGGCATATACAGGAATATCAGGGGGAGGTCTTCTATGTCTCTAGCTTGCACAGGATCCATTCTATACACTCCTGAACCTCCTGAACCTGTGCCTGTCAAAATGACTGCCTGTCAATGACAGTCATTTCTCCAGAAAGCACTTTCCTGTGGACACCTTCTTTGGGGGCCCATAACTTGGACCCTATAAATCTAATTCTCACCAAACTTGAGGCAGGTAGAGGAGAGTAAGCTGAAGACCCCCTGTGTGTTTGATGTCTCTAGTACATTGAGGGGGGCATTCTACCAGGTCACAAACCTCACAAACTGAACCAATTTGTTTAGCCCCTAAAAGTCCATGATGGTTCGTGGTTTACAAACTGGGCATGCCACGAATCACAAACCGAACTGCGTTTTCTTGGTTTGTGCCCATCCCTAGTGGTAGTGCCCTACCTGCTTTACTGATGAATGGAAATCTATGATCTTTGTCAAATCTGCATGAGCAGTCTAGTCTTAGTAATTCTGGGGCTCTGGGCAAAAGTCCAGGACTTGGGCCCTAGAATCACTGCTACCCCAAACTGGACCCTCCCCACAGCACACACCCCTCCCTGCTGATCCAAACAAGGGGCAGCCATCACTGGAAGTCAGCTCCTGAGCATTAAACAGAGTGGGTGTAAGGGGCTGTTGCCAAGCCAGCTGCCCAACAGCCCCAGACAGGATGGGCACAAGTGCCTGTTGCTGTGAGTACACTGCCCAGTCCCTGGACAAGATGGGTGCCGGTGGTGGCAATGGAAGTCTGCTCTTTGGTTCTATCCCCCTCTCTGTTGGGGAGTGGGGCCATGGGTTGTCAACCCCTGGTATGGTGTCTTGGGCAGCTGCCCCCGTTGTCTATTAGTTGAGACTGCCCCTGGCTGTATATAATACATACTGTAGCTGCTGAAAATGTATGCTTTGAACAGTTGATGACAAGCTGATATTTTCAACAATATTTTAACTCAGAGAACAAAAATCTCTTGGCAGTGGTCATAGAGGTGTTGCAAACATGCCCCCATTTTTATCTGATATGAGAACTAAGTAATTATCTGAAACATATGCTCTGATTTCGAACTCAGGGGGAATTTAATTAAAGAAAGAACAATCCATGTGTAGGGATAGTATTTCAGTGTGGTAGAAATATAAACTCACACTAGGCTCAGGACCCTCCCCCCCCATGCAACTCTTTTAAGATAGCACAGATATTTTGTAAAGACTATTTAGAGGAGACACGCTAGAGGTTTATGAAATGACAGACGGGGTGGAAAAAGTGGATAGAGCTTTTCTTCTCTCTCCTCTAACACTAGAACTTGGAGGCACTCAAAGAAGTTGATGGGCAATAGTTTCAGGACGGACAAAAGGAAATGTTTCTTTATTTAATAAGTAATTAAAATGTGGAATTCACTGGTAGTGGGCATGGTCATGGCTATGAGCAAAGATGGCTTTATGGAGGAACTAGACACATTTAGGGAGGAGATGTTCATCAGTGGCAACTAGCCATGGTGACTAAAGGGGACCTCCACACTCAGTCAGCAGACCTCTGAATACCAGTGCTAGGAGGCAGCATGAGGTCACTGTTGGTCTTTATGCCCAGTTTGTTGACCTTCCAAGACAGCTGGTTGGCCATTGTGTGAAACAGGTTGCTGGACTACATGGACCAGCAGGGCTCTTATGTTCTTAATGAACAAATGATTGGAAAGGAAGATTTGGGGAGATATTTTAACATGGCGGTGGGGTGGGGGGAGAGATGGAAGGAATTATGACATTAAGAAGTAACACGGAGAATGGAATCATATTTCCACAATAAAGTTACTGAGGAATTTTATCCACATGATTTTTGTTTCAGTACTTTTAGATTTAACATGGTGTTATATTGTTAATAAGAAACTATGGTCCAATATGAAATTCAGCTCAGTTTGCAATAATGCTTCAACAGACTTGCAATAGAAATTCTACATGGAAAGTTTACATGAATTAATAACTTCTTGGAGGAAATGGAAGACAGTCAACAACCCAAGTCTCTCTTCCATTTCCTCCCAGAAGTAACCCATAATAATATGGGATTTGATTTGGACAAATGTCTCAAAGGGGTGAATCTCAATGAATATGAACACTTATTTTAAGATATTTTATGTGCATAGCTTGCAGTTACATTATCAACGATCTTGTTGCTAACATGAGTCACACGTTGATTTCTTATTCTGAATGTAGTAAAGTTATGAAATTCTAGAATGTGATCTTGAGATACATTGAGAAACTTACTAGCTATTAAAACTCCTACAGAACTGGAGAAGGATTGGATCTGGAAATGGAAAGCAAATTTGCTTTCCACTACAAATATGACTATTATTTGGAAAACAATGTAATTTCCCACAGTACTGGATTCTTCTCCCCAGTATTTGGAATATAGTATCTTAAATGTTATGTACTAATAGCTTGCCATTATATCTTTTACCATCAGCATAATAATGACACAAACGATGAAGAATTTGGGGCTTCTCAGTTTAGAGGAAAAGATAACTAGAAGCTGGGTGCTAAAAGTTTTTATTTTATTATTATTTTTTTATATAAAAGTTTTTATGAAATCATGCATGGTATGGAGAAGTGGAGGGGCTGGTGGAAAGAGAGAACTTTTTCTGCCTCTCCCCAAATACCAGAACTCAGAAGCATCTGTCAAAATGCATGAGCTGTGGAGTCAGGACAGACAGAAGTCATTCTTCACATAATGCCTTTTTTAATGCTCAGTTAAATTTGTAAAATTATAAATTAGTCTGGTCAGTTACTGTCTTTAGATACTGCACATTATAATTTAGGAAAGCAGTACTTTCTAATTGCCCATTAAATGCGGTATATTCATTGTCTGTCTCTTACATACCAAGTTGAGCTCAGCAAACTGTCGCAAGGTAAGAGGTGTACACTAAGTAGATGCAAATATTGTGTGTAATAAGTATTGTGCACACACAGTCTACAAAAGTTTTTCTCTGCTTGCCCTTTTCCATTTTTGTATATCAGACATATAGTGAGTCTTACCTGAGACAGCCAGCTCTGAAGTGGTGTCCACTCTCTTTTGATTGTCGATACAGGTCTTGGGATCTGCATCTTGATGCCGGTTGGAGGAGTCTTTTTAAAGTCCTTCAGTTCTGTGGAGGTGTTATGACAATTCTTCCTCCCACACCTGGAGCTTTTTTTCCCTCCCCAGCTGAAGGAGCATCCTCATTTCCCTAACATGGAAACACCCAGAGGTTATGTGACCCAATGGTTAGAAGCCATGGTTACTACCCATCTAAAAAGGCAAATGTGATTTTGGGCTGTATCAACAGAAGTATAGGGTCCAGGTCACCCAAAGTAATGGTAGCACTTTACTCTGCTCTGGTTAGACCTCACCTAGAGTATTGTGTTCAGTTTTGGGCACCCCAATTTAAGAAGGATGTAGACAAGCGAGAACGTGTCCAGAGGAGGGCAACAGAGATGGTGAGGGGTCTGGAGATTAAGTTCTTTGAGGAAAGGTTGAAGGAGCTGGGTATGTTTAGCCTGGAGAGGAGACAACTGAGAGGTGATATGATAACTGTCTTCAAGTACTTGAAGGGCTGTCATATAGAGGATGGTGCAGAGTTGTTTTCTGTTGCCCCATGAGGTTGGACCAGAACCAACGGGGTGAAATTAAATCAAAAGAGTTTTCAGCTAAACATTATGAGGAACTTCCTGCCAGAGTGGTTCTGGATTGGAACAGGCTTCCTTGGGAGGTGGTGGACTCTCCTTTGGAGTTTTTCCAAGCAGAGGCTAGATGGCTATCTGACAGCAGTGCTGATTGTGTGAACTTAGGCAGTTCATGAAAGGGACGGCAGGGAAGGTTGCATCAATGTTTAGTTCCCGTGGCCATTTCTTACATGCCCAGGGAAATGCCAATTGCCACTCTGGGGTCAGGAACAATGCTCCCTCTAAGCCCTGGAGTCTTGTGAGCAACAATTCTACTTTGTGAGCTACTGGCATTAAAGCTGGGAGTAAGCGATTTGGCTTCTGCATCAATTAGTTTGCTCCGGAGTCATCCTTCCTGAGCTAAGACAAAAATGTGTGAGCTGGAGGCTAAAAAACTGTGCACTAGCTCACACTAACTCAGCTTAGAGGGAACACTGGTCAGGAAGCAACTTTCTCCGGGCCAGTTTGGCCAGGGATCCCGGAGGTTTGTTTGTTTGTTTGCCACCTTCTGGTCACTAGGGGTGTGGGCAGAGGTAGCTGTGAGTTTCAGTTTTTTTTGTTTCTTGGTGGTTAGGGTTACCAGATGTCCTCTTGACATAGTGAGCACTAGTTAGAAGTAGTTGGTTGTACCCCTCTCTTTCTGTATGTAGGCCTTCAGGAAATTCTGTTTCAGTCTGTATCTGAAGAAGAGTGTGTGCACACGAAAGCTCATACCTTGCATAAAACTTTGTTGGCCTTAAAGATGCCACTGGACTCCAACTTTGTTCTACTGCTTCAGACCAACACGGCTACCCCACCTAAACCAGTTGGGAGATATGTTCTCCTTTTTGGTTTTCAAAGCATGGTCACCCTATTGTTGGTCTTTAAAGTATTACTGAACTCTAATCTTGCTTGTATTTTTGTTAGTATCATTTCTCTTCAAAAAGAAAAGCAAATGAATGATTCTAGTGTTATCAGTGATAGATAGCCTAGTGCAATAATCTCTGAGCGTGTGGACCCTATGGGCACTTCTGAACTTTTGAGAAGAGGTAGTGGGTGTAAATGCAATGAAATAGATAGATAATACTCCTTCATACCCTGTTATTAGAGAACTGTAAAAGGTTTTTTTTATTATTCCCCTCTATAAGTGAATGGCGTGTTTAGGTGTGTATATTTATTAATTAGGAGCTGTGGTGTTTAATCCCACCCTTCCTCCAAGGGTTTCGGGGCATTGTACATTCAGGAGGTGCATATCCAATGTTTGGCCACATATGGAGCCCTGCCAATGGGTTAAGGAGGAGGAAAGTTTAAAAATAAAGTATAATAATGACTTTGCCCTTTAAAAGGTAACAAAAACTATCCACACTTTGCAATATCCTATCTTCAAATACCTTTTTAAAAATTTGAGCAGTAAGAGCTCCTTATCTTTATCCAGCACATTCAAGAACAAGCTGTATAAAATTTCTTTCTGTAACAATATTCAGTATACCCTCTGGTCCCAACACTTACTGAACTAGTCATGACCAGCTCGCCTAGGGCGCTGGGCCCGCAGGGGCGCCAAACGGCTCCCGCCCCCCCATGGAAAGCCCCCCCCACCGCCACTGCTGCCGCCTCCCCGCTACTGCTGCCAGCGAAGAGCGCCCGGTGGGGCTCAGGAGGCAGTGGCAGAGCTTGCCTGCCCTCCCCCTCCCCCCGGGGGGGGGAGAGAAGGCGGTGGCAGTGGCCGGCAGTGAAGAGCCGGTGCTGGGAGGGAAGGGGTGGGGGCTAGAACCCCTGCCCCTTCCCTGGTTTTCCTGGGGGCCCTGCAGCTGTGGAGCTTCCAGGAAAGCCAACGCTGGGAAGGAGGGGGTGGGGGTTAGAACCCCCACCCCTTCCCTGGCTTTCCTGGGGGCCCCGCAGCTGTGGAGCCTCCAGGAAAGCCAGCGCTCTGCCGCCCCCAGTCTCCAGGCCCCACCGGGAGGTTGGCATCCCCGGTGGGGTGGGTGCCCCAAGCTGTCCTGCCTAGGGCACCCAGACACCTGGGGCCGGCCCTGGAACTAGTTCATTTTGGCGTGTCATTGGACTGGTAAAGCATGTGGAGCTTTTCACAAGGAAGTTTGTTTCCCACATGGCTTGGGTGCTGAACATCAACATTTTTTCTCTGAGACTGTTCACAACATTGTTTTCTATTTATTGTCTTTTTATATTTCCTCACCCTTCTTTTGGAATGATGGACTGAAGGCATGATGGGGAAAAACATGATGGGGAAACAAGGGAAAGTCAATGAATGGACAACAACATTATCAGGACTGGGACCAGTGTGTGTGCTGGGGGGAGAAGGGGCTTCAGCCTTCACCCACAGACCATTTTCCCAACCTGAAACAGCCCTGGAGGAGGAGCACTATTTACCCTATTGGGAGGCTGCATATGTAGCATATCAGAACTTGTGCAGCTCCCTCCCCTCTACCAAGGCAAATATTGACCACTCAGGACTGTTTTGACTTGGGAAAATGGCATGGTGGGAAAAGCTGAAGCCATTTCTTCCCCTGCAGCATAGTCCTCATACTTATTGGGGCCTAGCATGCTTGGGAAATGAATTCTCAGCATTGTGAGTTACAGTCAGAAAGTCAGGATGGGAAACCCAGACCCAACCTGTGAAAAATCATGATGTCTCATTTGACCCTTAGTCTGTTTCTGCAGCACTCTTCTGAATATTAGATGACTACAAGCGGGGGACCTGCAAGGACTTGTGGGGGTATATCAGTTCCTCTTCCCTGAAAGCCCTCATAGCTTTTTTCCTTCCTTCCTTCCTTCCTTCCTTCCTTCCTTCCTTCCTTCCTTCCTTCCTTCCTTCCTTCCTTCCTTCCTTCCTTCCTTCCTTCCTTCCTTCCTTCCTTCCCAACAACCAATCTACCTTTATCTGTCTCCAGTCTTCAGCTTTCTCCGTCCCCAGAAGCCTCTGCCCAGGAAAACTATGTCCCAGTTGAGTGGCAAGCCCATGTTTTCAGAACAAAGACTTAAAAATATAATTCCTCCCTCAGTCTGGGGAGGCAGTGGAGTCAGTTCTACAACTACATCAGTGCTGATCTGGCAACACCACATTTTGAGGCCAAAGAAAACAGCCTCCCATTCTATTAAGCAATCTTTGTTGGCAAATTCTTCTGTGAGCAAGACAATGATTGCTAGTTCCACTGAAAACTAAAATTATTCATCAGGTTAGATAAGCATTTAATAAGATGCAAATTAAATGCAGCAGAGATTGGACTTATGTTGTGGAGTTTTATTTGTTTGCCTGCTTTCCCAGTTTGCCAAGGGAAAAGACAGGGTGTAGATGTCTTCTATAAAAAGAACTTGGGGTGGGTCTCAGCCACAGTGTGTGACCAGCTTCCTCCTACTGGGCCATTTGATTGACAGATAGACAGACTTGTCATAAAGTGAAGGCCATCTGGCTTGTCCCCATGAACCAAACAGGTTGCCCTCTTTCATGCTTTATTTTGAAGCACCAAACAAAGTCCATCTAGTCATGTGTTCATTTATCACATTATTAATAAAAGATAAATATTTTCCTGAAAACAAAAATGTATTCTTCATGTTACATGGGAATTTTCTTATGCATATCACAGTGCTATACTGTCTATACCATCCACAATATAGTTTTTCTGCAAATAGGCAGAGTCATCTCCCCCCAAATGCAACAACTCTGGAACGTTACATCTAGACTGTATGCAGTGAGATTGTTTCTAAATCATCCCAGCCACTCCAAATATGTTCTTGTGTCTTCAATCTGAGCTTCAGATTCCTGCCCCTTCTTAGAATAATTCAGCCTCCCTAGGACCAGCACGAGATACAGACTGCCCTTGTTTCTCTCTGGAAGAACTTCTCTGGAGCACACCTGGGACCCTGGTCATTTAAAACAGAGGCAATCTGGGAGACCAACACTGATTGTGTGGGAGGGCTCCTTTCATCTTCTGGTGTGATCTCTTATGTCCAGCATGTGCTGCAGGACACACGGCAATTCCTAAGGAATGAAGCAGAAAAATAATCTCATTGTTCTCCCTCAAAACAGTTCCCTCTCATACAATAGTTTAATTCACCTATTTTTTTTTTTTTTTGGGGGGGGGGAATCCCTAACCACCTTTCTTCATCAAGCCCAAGGTAGGTAACAATAATTTACAAAAATATCTATACTTCTAATTCTCAACAATCCCCTCTGCCTGCAGATACTTCTTTTCGCAAACAGAGGGCACACTCTACCTCAACGGGTTTATTTGCAGACTCAGGAGACTCCATGATCTGCAGAAAAATCCAGAAAGTTAAAAAAAAACCAACCTCGGGGAGGGTGGAATCCCCTCAATACCTTTGGAAATGGCTGCTGCAGGGATCTCTTCTAGGCCCCACCGCATCGACAGAGAGGAAGACTGGCTGATACCGAGGGGGGGGGAGCAAAAGCAGAACTGGAGCTGGGATTGGGGAGGATTCCTCCTGCAGTATAAATGGCTAAATAGCAGGGGGATGTTTTAAAGAGACATCTAAGCTTCTCACACCAACTCTTTTGCTGTGGGCTCCACTGTCCTGTTAAAACATTCTCGAGGGGGAGGCTTCTAACTGCTTCTCCCCCTCCACCAGCTCGAAAAAGACTGACTGGCTGAGTGTGAGAGGGACATATAGAGAGACAAAGAGAGATAATGGGTGGGGGAAGAGGGGAGGAAGCAATAGCAGAACTGGAGCTGGGATTGGGGAGGATTTCTTGCTGCCACTCATGCATCTGCAATGCTATTTTCCCTGCAGCATGAATGGCTAAATAGCAGGGAGAAGTTTTGAAAGGGCATCTGAGTCTGCAACTGCAAAGCCTTGCAAGTGGGAGAGAAGGATCTTTCTCACCCCCTTCTCTGTAGCGGCAGGCTCCGTTGTCCTTTAAAACCATTCTATCTTGTTTCTAAGTGCTTCTCCCCTCCACCAGCTTGGGCACTGGTTCTTCCCACTGCGTCTCTCTTCTGACTGACTAGAAGCTAAAGTTATGAAAGGACAGCTGAGGCATTATTAATGGAAGGGTGGGCACAGTGACTGAGGGGCTGTGGAGAAGAGGTAGGATTTCCTCCAACCAGTGTCAGTTTTTACACACCACATTTTAGAGACATTCCTTAGCAACCGTGACAGACAAATAAACTGCCAAAGACAGCTGTGGTGCTGTGGGTGAATGTGGCTGCAAAAGACTGGAGTCCTGCAACCATACAATTCTTCATGGCAAAGCGAAAGACTGAACAAGCAAAGGTGTCTCAGGCTGATCCATTGGTAAACCAATGGCCATTTAAACAGCTGCTTTTGGCAAGGGCACCCAGAAGGAGAGCAGTACTGGACACCTGTAGCACCTCAAGACCTGCAGTACCCAGTAAAGCAATCTTTGAAACCCCACCTCACATAAACAAAGTGATTGTACTTTCCAGGCAAACTCCTCTTTGAAGCCAACTTCAACTGGCTGGCTGACTATGCACAAGGGAACTGAGCAAGGCTAGATGGATCTCTTTCTAGTGTTCAATAAAGAAAAAGGAAAAGGGGGAAACAAAGGGAAAAAGGGGAAAGTGTCCCAACTCCAACTGTCACTCCCTTCCCTTCACAGAAGCTGTCACAGAGCGGCCTCCTCCCTTAAGAGGGCACCACTCAGAACAATTGAAAGAATTGCTGCCTTTTTTGTCAGAAACAACAATCCCTCATCAGTACCATATAAAACCATAAATGCCAAAAGTACCTCACAAAAGAGGATGCCCTGCCAAAATGAGAAAATCCAAAAAGCTAATAAATCGATTACTGCAAGAAAGCCATTTAAACAGTAACCAACTATACTATGAAAAAGACATTAATAATACACAACATTTAGTAGCGGGTCCCCACTTGCTGTATTTAAAAAGGTACAGGTTTCTCTTGCCAGCAGCAAAAGCCTATGCATCAGTTATTCCTTGAAAGAAATCTTCCCCTGTGATTGCCTAGAGAGGTTTCTTTTATTTTAGTCTTTTTCACACTTGAATTCAGAATCCAACCTTTCAAAGTGGCTGCACTTTAGTAACTCTGAAAGCAGCCCTGAGTCAGGAACCACATTTTCCAGTGGAACTAGCCACATCCCCCAGGGGGCTAGACACTCCCCTGACAAAGGTTCTATTCTTTGGCTTCCTGAGGGCTCATCAAAATTCAGGCCATGATTAATGATCCAGGTTTGCAGAACAGTAACTTGCCTTCTAGGACCATTCAGGAATCTGTCTTACAATGCAGAATTCCCTGAAAACATTAATGATAAGGGAGGCCAGGCCCATCGGACATCTTCTGACCTTTGTTAAGGGCCATTAAGCTCTGCCTAGTCCTTTGTTAAACCAAACTGGTATTCTGGGCAGGTAACCTAATCACTCCAGGTTGACATTCTCATGCCTATATTTGGAATTCCAGATCCCCAGTTGAGGCAGATTCCCCCCAATTTTGGGGGCTCCAATCCACCACTGGCCAGCTGGCTGGTGGGAGAGACCACACCCCCAACAGCCCCTCCTACTTCAATGTGGGACGTCACCCTGGGAGTGATGTCATCATGCTGGGCATGTCGAATGGTGAGGTGCTAGCATTTTGGCCAAAACATTTTGGCCATAACTCTTGCTTTACACTTCTGGGTGGCATAATCATGCAGTGCACACACTTCGTGCTTGTGCCAGAACCAGGGATGGACCTGGAAGCCCCCTGCTAGAAGCCCAGTAAGACCTGGCAACCCTATTTCCTTCTTCCTCCCATTCCCTTAAAATTCAAACCTTCCAATAACATTGAACGTTTCTAGCTGGAACCCAATCCTGTCACAGCAGAGGCACTGTCCCCTTCTCTTTTTAAAAAATATATTGTGTGTGTGTATGTGTATATGTATGTATGTGTGCCTGGAAGTCATGGTTGACTTCTGGCGACCCCTAGTTGGGCTTGGACGTTTCAGAGAGGTGGGTTACTATGGCCTGCCTCTGCATCCCGGCCCTGGTATTCCTTGGAGGTCTCTCTTCCAGTTACTTGCTGGCCCCGCTTAACTTCCAAGATCTTACAAGATTGGGCTTGCCTAGGCTACCCAGGTCAGGGCAAGGCACTGCCCTCTTCTCAAGGTGACTAAAGGTGCATAAAAGCCACATTTTAACCCCCCCCAACCTTGGATAAACATATGAAGCAGAGGTCCATCAGTGGCCACAAGGTATAAATAGGAACTCTCAGTTTGGGGCAAGGGATGCTCTGTATTCTTGGTGCTAGGGGGGGCAACAGTGGGAGGGCTTCTAGTGTTCTAGCCCCACTGGTGCACCTCCTGATGGCACCTAGTATTTTTGGCCACTGTATGACAGAGTGTTGGACTGGATGGGCCATTAGCCTGATCCAGTATTGGCTTCTCTTATGTTGGATCTTATATAGCTGGATCTTATATAGCTGGTTTCTGGATCCTGCCTGTTACCCCAACCTCATGTTTGGTCTGCTTTGCTGAAATCACAGAGCCACTTGGGGTACAAACTGGTTTGCAGCAGAGACCCCCCAACATACTGGATCCCTCCTTTCATCTGATTTCTTCACCGAACAAGACACCTTGATCTATCTCCCTTCAATTCCAAATCCCACTTGCACCGCACAGAGAGCTGGTGCTTTACTCCTCTCTGCTCTGGAAGACTGGGCATGACACCTCTGTCGCAATAGATTTTACTTCTCTGTCTTATTCACCATTTTTTCCACATTCATGCTTTTAGCTCAAAGAATAACTCCTGCTTTAAATTGGAGTAGCTCTGACTGTTTTTTGGTTGTTGCTGTTTTATTTTCAGTTAGGATAAGGAATGTGCTCTTTTTCTGCGCTTGATTTGGCATTTGCTAGTATTTGCTTAGGATAGGTCCACCTACCACTATTGTACCAAATCCCTCAATAAACTCTACATTCCTTTAAAATCTTTAAATCAGGTCTCTGTCTTTATTTTCCTACTGACAACTTGCTACTCACCACCACCTCTTCAGGAAAAAGATTCCTATTTTGGGTTCCCTGCACAAGCACGCAAGCTAATTCCCCATGTTAATCTGAATGTATGTTCAGGTGTTTGTGGGGGTGTGGTAACACTTTCTGAACCACTCAAGCCAGCAACCAGCTATGTGTTCAACAGGTAAATCTATGAAGATCTTTGCACAAAATCCTATGTGTGCAATATACTACTACTACTACAACGAAGACGATGATGACGACTACTACTACTACTTGGTGTGTGGCTAATAGCTCCCACACCTAGGGATAGGAAACCTCCATAACGCAGAGAAGGGTGGTGGCTGTGATGCTAAGACAGCTCCTGGGAGGGGAGGTAGGAAACTCTTTACTGGATCCTCTTCCTCTTGTAAACTTCATCTTCCACCTCCAGTCCAGTCCCTTGAGCCAGGCTTGCATTGCCTCCTTCTTGGAGGCAGTAGCAGTTGCAAAATCTTGACTGAAGAAAGCAGGAAGGCTCCAGCTGCTTCTTTGGAAGTTGATATATTGTCCTCTGTGTGTCCATGAGAAGATAAGAAGCAGTCACTGGAAAAGACAATAGTGCTAGGAGAAATTGAATGCGGTAGGAAAAGAGGAAGACCCAACGTATGGATTGATCCAGTGAAGGAAACCATGGTCCTCAGTTCCCAAGACCTGAGCAAAGTTGTTAGTGATAGACATTTTGGAAGGTACTAATTCATAGGGTTCAATAAGTTGGAAGTGATTTGATGGTGCATGACACACTGGTGTCCTGGATTGTTTTCAAGGACTTCTGACCTACAGTGTGAGAAATCAGGATCTAAGCCAACCACCTTTCCCAGCACTGCTGTAAAACTTTTTTTTTAAAGGAACAAAACAAAAAGTTATGGGGGGGGGTCCTCTTCCCTTGCATATCTTTCTCCTTCTAATTCAGCCATGTTCTACTTTTTAAATATTTATAACTCACTCTACGCTATTATAGAACATGAGGCAGCAGATAGAGATCTTGTGGGAAACCTCTGATCCCGTCACTGATCAGACGCAGACCTGCTTAGTTTCATCAAGGTGACTGCTTCATGTGCTTTCAGATCCTTTCTGGTTCACTTCTCTATCTCCATCTGCATAACTTGGGAGATAGCTTAAATGTCTCCCCCTCCCATGCAGTCATTTTATTTCCATCACATGGCAGTGACAGACGTTGCCAACAAACTTCTAAATATATACTGGGGTCACACATGGATATCATTGGGACCAGTGCTATTCAGTTTCTCCTTAAATGCTCTGGAATTGGGGTTGAACTGTTCGTGGTTGTTGCCAAATTATCCAGGACAGTGAAAACCAAAATAGATTGTGAGGAGCTCCAAGAAGATCTCACCAAATCAGATGAGTAGGCAATACTGTTGCAAATGAAGTTTAATGTAGAAGTGCAAAGTGATGCACATGGGGACAAAAATTCCTAATTTTAAATATATACTGATGAAGTCTGAACGGGCAGACACTGAGATGGAAAGAGATCTTGGATCTCTGGCTGTGAAAAAGGCATACTCCAGTGTGGGGATTATTAGGAAAGGGCTTGAAAACAAGATAGCCAATATCACAATATCTTTGTATAGATCTACAGTGTGGCTTCATTTGAAATACTATGTACAGCTTTGCTTACCATATCTCAAAAAAGCTATTGCAGAGTTGGGAAAAGTGCAGAACAGAGCAACCAAGATGATTAAGGGCCTGAAGCATGCTTCCTATGAGAAAAGGCCAAAGAAGAGTGTGAAGATTTTCTATTTAGAAAAGAGAATATCAAATGGGAGATGATTGAAGTTTATATAATCACTATGGGCTCCACTTCCCTCAGTTTGCTCACCAGAACTGTAGCTCACTGCATTTGCAATATTTAATTCTAGTTTGAATACTGAATGAGAAATTCTGCCTCTTGCTAAAAGAGTTGCAGCAATTCTGAGTGGAGCAATGGCACGAATGATCCCCTCTTCCTGGCAAGCTGTAGGAAAACTTAGATTGTGAAAAATGTCATAGCCTGCTTTTGTCTCCAAGGGGGACTCAAAGTGGCTTCCATTGTTCTCCTGTCTTCCACTTCATCCTCACACCAGCCCTGTGAGGTAGGTAAGAGTGAGAGGGGGTGACTAGCCCAAGTTCACCCAGCAAACTTCCTTAATCAAGCTGGGAACTGAATTTGGGTCTCCCAGATCCTAGCTGGGCATGATAACTACTGCAGCACACTGGCTGCGATAGCTCAGGGTGGTCCTTAAACCTCCTTTGTTTTGTAAAAGAGAGGATATGTTCCATCCTCCCTGTCAGTACTGCCTTTCTCCCCAATGAGGACCCAACTTCTCCTGTCCTCCATTTTACCCTCACAAAATAACCTTGTGAAGTAGGTTTGGTTGAGAGTGTGTGACTGGCCTAGTGCTGCCCAGCAAACTTCCATGGCAGAGTGAGGATCTTAACCTGGATCTCTTTGATCCTAGTCTGGCAGTCTTGTCACTACACAGGCTGTGATAGGTCAGGAAACTTGTTAAAAGAGAAGATATTCCCTCCCCCTTTCTTGTCTGTGCTGCCCACCATTTCCTGGCTTCTCGTGAGCAAACCTTTGCTTCTATTGCAAATAGTGATGTTGTGGAGATAATTGTGCCAGACAGTCCAATTCCTTTTATTTTTTGGCACTGCAGGTTCCACCATCATCCTGAAGCTGGTGGTCAGTTTTGAGACTCCAAGCTGTATTTTCTGCTTAGGTTGCCTTCTACAACCAGACATCCTTAGCTTCCACTGGAAACCATGGTTTGGGTGCAAATGTCTGAATATAATGTGGGCCAGTATGCTCCAATTCAATTCATTTTTAGGACTGTAGCTGTCATGATCATGCTGGACCTGGTGCCGAATTCTGAAACAACTAGCTTTATAGTCTCATGAGTTATGCCAGCCACAAAAGAAAGAAACTTAACTTCCATTGCAAATAGCACTGGAGGAGGAGGTTGCAGTCTGGAAATTCTGATTCCCTTCATTTTTGGTACTGCACCTCCCATAATCATCCTGAAGCTAGTGGCTCATTTTGCAATGCCTAGCTTTATTTTTGGATGATTTATACATGCCACAGACAACTAGGGTTGGGCTGTGAGCAGGGCCATGGGGGGACTCTACAGTGTCACATGCAGTGCTATGTCACTTCCAGTAAAAAAATTGGTAAGAACTTCTGGGAAGAACACAAGGCTACATTTTGTTAAAAATGTTTCTCTTACCACTGTTCAGAGTGGCAGTGGGCAATGGGACCTAGGCACGGGGGATGCCCCATCACCATCCGGGGTTTGGCAGCCCTACAGACAATCATAGCTTCTAATGCGAAAGAGTGTGGGTGGGTGTTTCTGGAGATTACACAGGCCAGGATATTCCAATTCCTGCTGCAACTCCCACAACTCCTTCAGAAACTGGAAGGCTCACCCAAACGGGGCAAAACAGAAACCAACACAAACATGCACAAAATACATGCAAACAGACAATTAGGGATGCAAAGACAGATTTTGGGGAATGTATTGCTAAAAGCATAAAGACCTACAATGAAGAATTCTTTAATTACATTAGAAGGAGGAAATTGGTTAGGGAAGTAGCCGGACAATTGGATGACAATGGAATTAGAAGAAGGTATGACTGACTGTTGAGAAGCTAAATGAATTCTTTTTGTTGTTCTTCACTGCTGACGACATGTCAGATACTTTTTGCTGAACAGATGTTTTCAGGAGGGGATGATGTGGAGCCTAGACAAACAGCAGTGACAAGGGAGGAAGTTCTAGAACTTATAGACAAATTACAAACTAACAAATCACCAGGACCAGATGGTATCCATCCTGGAGTTTTTAAAGAACTCAAATGTGAAACTGTGATCTTCTAACTAAGATATGCAACCCGTGTGTAAGATCAGCCTCTGTACCAGAAGACTAGCGAGTGGCCAACGTAACAACAATTTTTTTAAAAAAACGATCCAGGGTGATCTGGGAAATTACAGGCCGGTTAGCTTAATGTCTGTTCCAGGTAAACTGATTGATTAAAGATAAAATTGTCAAGCATATCGAAGGACAAGTACTGCTGAATAAAATCCAACATGGCTTCTGAAAAGGTAAATCTTGTCTCACTAACCTTTTAGAGCTCATTTGAAAGTATCAATAAACATGTAGATAGGAATGCAATGGTGGACATTGCTTATTTGGACTTCCAGAGGGCTTTTGACAAAGCTGCTCACCAAAGACTCCTGAGAAAGCTTCAGAGTCATGGGATAAGAGGACCTCTTATAGATTGGAACTTGGCTAAAAAACAGGAAGCAGAGATGTAGGAATAAATGCTCAGTTCTCACAATGGAAGAATGTGAGTAGTGGGGTCCCTCAGGGATCTGTACTGGGTGCTTTTCAACTTCTTCATGAGTGATCTGGAGTTAGGGGTGAGAAGTGTGGTAACCAAGTTTGCAGAAGACATCGAATTATTTAGGATGGTTAAGACAAAAACAGATTCTGAAGAGCTCCAAAAGGATCTCTTCAAACTGGGGAATAGTCATTTAAAGGTCAAATGAGATTCAATGTGATCAAAAGTGATGCACACTGGGGCAAATAATGCCAGCTTCACATATACACTGATGGGATCTCAGCTGGCTGCAACAGACCAAGAAAGAGACCTTGGGGTGTTAGTGGATAGCTCCATGAAAATGTCATCCCAGTGTGTGGATGCTCTGAAAAAGGCAACTACCATGTGGGCCATAATTAGAACAGGAATAGAGAATAAAACTTCCCCTATCATACTACCCTTATACAAATCCATGATGAGATCATACTTGGAATATTGTGTTCTATTCTGGTCACCACATTTGAAAAAGGATATTGTAGAGCTTGAAAAGGTACAGAAAACAGCAACCAGCATACTTACAGCAGCTGCCTTATGAGGATTGGTTAAATTTTCTGCAATAGGCAATGTCTGATGTACAAAGAAGAAGAAAAGAAGACCCTGTAGGGGGCAGCAAGAAGACAATTAGATAGGATAGTGAGGTCAGCACCTTCTCTCCTTGTCTTCTTGCTGCTCTTGTTCTCTCTTAGGGCAATATCCTGCTTCTTCTCAGAAGTTCCCTCTGTCTCTGTCTTTTCTCTCTCAGCTAGTGATGTAGTTAGGACCCTATCTCCACCTCTCCTCTTTACTATCAAGTATATTAGTTCCTAAATAAACCTTTATCTACACTTTAATCAGGTTGTGCACCTTTGTTGTGTTACTCTGACAACAGGGGTTATGGTTGCCCAGATTAAGCACATCTCTGATAAAAGGTAGAAAGATTGCCAGTTTCTTATGCACAAGCAGTCGAGAACAAAGAAACAAAGATAGATATGCTCACAGAGAGTAACTAACAAATTTGGAAAGAAAGAAAGAAGACCCATCTAATAGAAAAAGGCTTGTGGACTGCTACCCTGACTGACTGTCCAGCCGAAGGTGCTGAGCAACAGGCCACATGGGACAGGCAAAATTATCAGGTGAGAGGTGTTATTCTCTCTGGCTTAATAGTCGGAGCAGATAAAAATATGCTTGTGCTAATTTTAATTAGCCTGCCAGAATCATATTATTATGATCTGGATGAGGGTGTGGAGGGGCTCCTCATTACATTTGCAGGTGACACCAAATTGGGAGGAGCAGCAAACACACCAGAGGATAAAGATGGAATTCAATGAGATCTGAACATAGTGAAAAAGTGGGCAGATGCAATTTAACAAGGATAAGTGTCGAGTTCTACACCTAGGTAACAAAAATGAGGAACATGCATACTGGATGGGGGATACACTACTGGTTAGCAGTGTGTGTGAACAAGATCTTGGGCTATGGATGGACCATAAGTTAAATCTGAGATGCCAGTGTGATGCAGCAACAAAAAAGGCTAATGCGTTCTTGGGGTGTATCAACAAAGGCATAACATCCAAATCACAAGATGTTATAGTTTTGCTGTACACTGCATTGGTCAGACCGCATCTGGAGTATTGTGTGCAGTTCTGGAGGCCTTCCTTTAAAAAGGATGTGGACAGAATGGAGCACGTGCAGAGGAGAGTGACGAGAATGATCGAGGGCATGGAGACCAAGCACTATGAGGGAAGGCTGAGGGACTTGGGAATGTATAGTCTGGAGAAGAGGAGGTTGAGGGGGGACGTGATTGCTCTCTTTAAGTATTTGAAGGGCTGTCACTTAGAGGGGGGCAGGGAGCTGTTCCTGTTGGTAGCAGAGGGTAGGACTTGCAATAATGGGTTTAAATTAAGGGTGGGAAGGTACTGGCCGGATATTAGGAAAAAGAATTGTTCAGCAGTGGAATCAGCTGCCTAGGGAGGTGGTGAGCTCCCCTTCACTGGCAGTCTTTAAGCAGCAGCTGGACAAACACTTGCCAGGGATGCTCTCGGCTGATCCTGCATTGAGCAGGGGGGTGGACTAGATGGCCTGTATGACCCCTTCCAACTCTGTGATTCTATAATTCTATATGAAAATATTGTACATGCAATTGAATCTAAAACAATTTGTCTCTCCAAGTTATTATCAATCAGTTAGAGGAAGAATTTAATAGATGGGAGTTCAAGAGATTACAGACTAGCCATATGGCTCTGAATATAAATGCTGAATGTGAGATAATGTGCCACTCTTGTAGGAGATAAGATAATGTTAGAAGAAATTGTCCCTCAGGTGCTAACCAGAGAAAAGCCTTTCTCAGAAGAAGAACAGTTGGTTTTATAATACGCTTTCCAGTACCTAAAGGACTCTCAGAGTGACTTACAATTACCTTTTCTTCATCTCCTCACAACAGACACCTTGTGAGGTAGATGGAGCTGAGAGAGCTCTGAGAGACCTGTGACTGACCCAAGGTCACCCAGTTGGCTTACCATGGAGGCCTCGGGAATCAAACCCAGTTCTCCAGATTAGAGTCTGCCGCTCTTAACCACTACACCAAGCTGGCTGTCAGCTTGGAGAGAAGGAGGGGGAAGCAACAAAAGGGCTCCAATTAAAGATAAGGAGCAACTGATAAAGAAATGTTTTATATTGTCACCAGGAGCCACCAAAAGTGATATATGGTTTATTGATTCCAGCGCTAGTTTGCATATGTGTGGTGATCAAGACTTTTTGAAATGCTGGATGAACAAAAGAAAGAAAAATTAAAGCTGCAAGTGGAAACTCTGTATGAGGTGAAGGCATGGGCTGTGGGACAATAAAACACAAGCTTCCTGGCAGTGAAACCCAAGAGGTTCTTGTCACTAATTGCTTGCATGTACCGAATCTAGAGAACATCCTTATCTCTGTAAGAGCACTGGCAAAGAAAGGGATGATAGCATCTTTTGGAAAGAGATGTTTTATCAGATAGAGAAGCAAATTAGTCTCAACTGGGATTGTGAATCAGGATTTGTAGCCTCTTGAAGTTTATACACAGAAAGCAAACTTTGCAAAGCAACTTTACTTTGCTCCAGGCTGTGGCACGGGTGGTTGGGATACAGGGACAATTATGTAATTAGTCTGTTTGAGAGCCAGACTTTAACTAAAGGCATGCAAATAAGCAGATGTGCTGCTGAAGAGAAGCATGTGTACTGTGTTGGAGCGAAGGAGATCAGACCTAGCTATAAAAAGCAGTGTGGCACAAGCCAAACATAATGCCCCCTAGAGCTGATGCACAGTGATATTTGTGGACCAATGAAAACTCAAATTCCTAGTGGGAATAAATACGTGCTAACCTTTAGTGATGACTCCCCAAGATGCATTGTGACCTACCTAAATAAAAAGAGAAAAGTCAAGTGTTGGAAAAATTTAAAGCACATGTGGCAATGGTCAGTAAGAGATTCCAAAGAATGCCACTAGCAATCTGTATTGACAATGGAGGGGAATATATGGGACATGAGATGAAAAATTATTTGACTCAACATGGAGTAGAGCATCATCTTACAGTCCCATAAACTCCAGAGCAAAATGGTGTAGCAGAAAAACTGCTCTCACTGAAATGTCTAAATGCATGCTCCTTGAGGCAGGGCTATCTGACATGTACTGGGGAGAAAAAAAATTAACATTGCTACTGACTTTCACCAGCCACGATGGACACGGGTCCAAGACCCAAGTGGTCAGCCTAACAGCATCCGGTATCCAGTCAACATCAGCCCAGGAGAGCTGTCAAACACTTAATACAAGGGGCCAAGGGGCCTCCAGTTCACATACTGTATTAATAATGGCTGGCAGGTCATGGCAGAGCGGCAAGACTTTATCTGCAAAAAAGCTTGCAAAGGGCTCACAGCTAGTGGCCAAATTACTAGTTTTTTTGGGTTCTCTCAGTAAGAGAGGTTAAAGACCTGATTATCCTAGATAATTGTGCTGGGCAAGAGCTAGCAGTTGCAATGGAGACTGTAAAGAATTCCTTTTTAGCAGTCTTCACTGCCATCTCGTAGGTTTTCATACACAACTTATAGGATGTTCTTGCACCGGACCACCTCACATGTCTCCTGAGAAACCTGTATAAGGGTCAAGAAGCAACAGTTAGAACCGGATATGGAACAACTGATTGGTTTAGCATAGGAAAAGGAGTACGACAAGGATGTATATTGTCATCTTGCTTATTTAATTTATATGCCAAGTACATCATGTGAAATGCTGGCCTGGATGAATCACAAGCTGGAGTTAAGATTGCTGGGGAAAAGATCAATAACCTCAGATATGCAGACGATACCACTCTGATGGCAGAAAGTGAAGAGGACCTAAAGAGCCTCTTGCTCAGGGTGAAAGAGGAGAGTGCAAAAGTGGGCTTGAAGCTCAACATCAAAAAAACTAAGATCATGGCATCTGGCCCCATCACTCCTTGGCAAATAGAGCCAGTCTGGTGTAGTGGTTAAGTGCGCGGACTCTTATCTGGAAGAACCGGGTTTGATTCCCCACTCCTCCACTTGCACCTGCTGATGTGACCTTGGGTCAGTCACAAGCTCTGACACAGCTGTTCTCTCAAGGACAGTTTCTGTCAGAAGTTCTCTCAGCCCCGCCTACCTCACAGGGTGTCTGTTGTGGGGAGGGGAAGGGAAAGGAGTTTGTAAGCTGCTCTGAGACGCCTTTGGGCAGTGGTATAATCCAAACTCTTCTTCTTCTTCTTCTTCAAATAGAAGGGGAAGTCGTAGAAGTAGTGACAGACTTCACGTTCCTGGGATCCCAGATCACGGCAGATGGTGACTGCAGCCATGAAATTAAAAGACGCCTGCTCCTTGGGAGGAAAGCGATGGCAAACCTAAACAGCATGATACAAAGCAGAGACATCACCCTGCCAACAAAAGTCCGCATGGTCAAAGCAATGGTATTCCCCGTAGTAATGTATGGCTGTGAGAGTTGGACTATAAGGAAGGCCAAGCGCCGAAGAATAGATTCTTTTGAACTATGGTGCTGGAGAAGACTCTTGAGAGTCCCTTGGACTGCAAGGAGATCAAATCAGTCAATCCTAAAAGAAATCAACCCTGACTGTTCCCTGGAAGGCCAGATCCTGAAGCTGAAGCTCAAATACTTTGGCCACCAAATGAGATGGGAGCATTCACTGGAGAAGACCCTGATGCTGGGAAAGATTGAAGGTCAAAGAAGAAGGGGACGGCAAAGGATGAGATGGTTAGACAGCATCATCGATGCAACGAACATGAAATTGAGCAAACTTCAGCGGACAGCGGAAGACAGGAGGGCCTGGCGTGATCTGGTCCATGGGGTCGCGAAGAGTCGGACTCGACTGTGCGACTGAACAACAACAAGGATGCTCTTGCAGCTTCATTGAGTGATGGGATATGGGGCCCCCTGGTGGACATTATCAATCTGTCCCTTAGTACAGGGGTCTACACAGGGGGATTAAAAGAGGCAGTGGTAACACCGCTCTTAAAGAAACCATCATTGGATCCTTTGAACCCTTCCAATTACTGCCCTGTCTCGAATCTTTCGTTTCTGGGCAAGGTAATTGAAAGAGTGGCAGCTGAGCAGCTACAGAGTATCCTGGAGGACACATCAGCCTCGGACCCATTCCATTCCAGTTTCTACCCTGGCCATGGGATAGAGATGGCATTGATCGCCCTGACAGATGATCTCCATAGGGAGCTGGATTGAGGCAGGTTGGTGCTGCTGTTGTTGCTAGACTTAAACAGCAGCATTCGACATGGTCAACCATAATCTTCTGGCTCACCGCCTCGCCAACATGGGAGTTTGTGGGGTTGCTTTGAAGTGGCTTGCCTCAATTCTCCAGGGCCAGGGCCAGAGAGTGCTGCTGGGAGAGAGGGTATCCTCACAGCATCCTTTGGTATGTGGAGTCCTTCAGGAGGCAATCCTCTCTCCAATGTTATTTAACATCTATATGTGTCTTCTTGCCCTGCTGGCATGGAGTTTCAGGCTGCGTTGCCACCCAGCTATATCTGTTAATGGACGGCTGGCCAGAAGCTACCCCATCTAGTTTGGCTGAGGGTTTGGAGGCCATGGTTGGATGGATGGTTAAAACAGAGCCAACTGAAACTGAATCCACTAAAGATGGAGGTTCTCTGGCTGGGTGGGGGTGATTCAGGGTTGGGGTGCCATCTCCCAGCTCTTGATGGTGCACCTTTAACACCTGTGCCAACTGCCAGAAGCCTGGGTGTGATCTTGGATGCCTCCTTATCAATGGAAGCCCAGGTCACAAATGTTGCCAGATTGGCTGCGCCAGGTCAGGCAACTGGCCACCTTCCTGTCTCCCCCTGACCTCTCCACAGTAATCCATTCAACGGTCACCTCCAGGCTTGTCTACTGTAATGCCCTCTATGTTGGCCTACCATTGAGACTGACCTGGAAAGTGCAACTGGTCCAGAATGCAGTGGCTCATCTTCTTATGGGGACCCCTTGGACAGCACACATTTAACCAGTGCTTCCCCAGCTGCACTGGCTCCAGACTGAATACTGCATCAGATTCATGGTTCTGGTATTAACCTTTAAGGCCTTGAATGGTCAGGGGCCAGTGTGCCTCCAGGACCACCTCTCCTGATATACCCCCCAAAGAGCACTATGCAAAATCTCCTGGTTATCCCTGCCCCAAAAGACCTCTGGCTGTCTTCAACCGGAGCCAGGGCCTTTTTGGCCCTGGCTCTGGCCCGGTGGAACTCTCTGCCTAGTGACATCCATGCCCTGTGGGACCTGGTACAGTTCCGCAGGGCCTGTAAGACAGAGGTGTTCTGCCAGGCCTATGCTTGAGGACAGCAATGGTTTACCATCTAGCCTGGCCTCTGTCTCTCCCTGTCTCCTCCATGGGGAAGCTATAACTTATTTCAAATGCCTTGGATGAGTTTTATGTTGTATTATACTGTTTTAACTGTTTTTACTGTTAATTATTTAAATTTATTGATGTATTGGCATATGTTGTTCAGTGCCTTGAGTCCTCCAGGAGAGGGCGGTGTATAATTGAATCAATCAATCATTCAACTGTAGTATGGGCACAAACCCAGCCTGAATCACCTAAGACTGTTTGGATCAAAAGCCTACATTTAGGTTGAAGTCACAAGTGTGAGAATGTGGGGGCGGGGGGGGAGTGAGGCTATTCCCTCTGGAGGAAATTGACCTGCAGTTGTGCGATCACACAGTTCTTGGAAGCTGTGGGGACACCCCGCCACTGAGTGATCAGACGAACAGTGGGTGAGTTGGGGGTTCTTTTTTTGCCATTTGTTCCCAATGCGTTTAAATGGGGAATTGGTGAATTGCATCTCAGCACTGGGGGCTCCCTATGGAGTGTGTGATGATGCGCATACTGAGAAGGGGGGGGGAAACGGCATGGAGTCGGGATGGCCCGATCAGACCATCCCGATGCCATGAGGGTGCGCTGGCACAATCAGACTGAGGAAAGTCCGTCTGTGGCCTGTAGGAAACCCATTTGCTACTGGACTTTCCCCAGAGTCTTTTTACTCTGCTTCTGTGGCAGAGCAAAATGGGCTGCCAATGCGTGCGAGGCGCTTCTCAGATGTTTGCATCTGATTGTGCCCTTTAAATCCACCCGGCATTCGCTCCTATGGCAGGGCTAATTGTGCGTGTGATTGCAGACTTAAATTCCTAAAGAAAAGCAGACCAAGTTGGATCTTAGAGAAGAAAAAGGAACTTTTGTTGGCTATGTACTGGGATGAAGAGGATAGAGAATTCTCAACTCAAAGACAGAAATGGTTAAGATCTGCAATGTGGTCTACATTGATGAAAGGGAGAAATCAAGCAACATGGAGGAAGTAGATATGAGTGAATCTACACCAACAGAGAAACATGAAGCACAGCAAATAGAAACAGTGCATCTGAGCACACAATGGACAACACAAATGATGCACCTGCAGAACCTAAAGAACCAGAAGGGGCTGCAGAACTGGTTAGACAGTCAACCAGATCAAACAAAGTAGTACCACCAAGAAGACTTTCTTATCTAGCACAGGCAGAAGCTGTACCTAAGCCTTCCACATGGGAAGACAGCAAGAATGGCTGCAAAAGAAGCAGAAAATGGAGAAAAGCTGCAAAAGAAGAGACTGAATCTCCGATCAAGAACCAAACATGGACACATAGACAGATTTCACACAAGAGCTGCGCCAGCGTCACGCCTCCCTTTGCCCCGTTTCTATTGGTCAATTTCCCACTGGAAGCCATGCGGCCGTTCTGACCCGCGGCTTTGCCCGATTTTCCCTGCGGTTTCGTGATCCTCAAAAAACAGCATCACGAAACCACAGGGGAAATCAGAACAGCCTCCAGGGAAGAAGGCAGTAGGATGAAAGTGGATCTTCAAAACTAAACATGATGCAGAAGGGGAAATACAAAGCCAGATTATTTATTTATTTAACTTTTACCCTGCCCTCCCCGTCAAGGCAGGCTCTGGGCAGCGTACATAAAAACAATAAAACATGTTAGTATAAATACATAATAAACAATTTAAAACCATTGGTATATTGATGGCAGCATAATATAGTAAAGAGCATTTAAAACACATTCAGCGGTGCACCACTTTGAATAGCTTCGACTAGACATAGATCGACACAGGGCCTAGCTGATCTGGGCAGCTCCTACCAGAATGCCTGCCGGAAAACCTCCATTTTCACGGCCCTGTGGAACTGCAAGAGGTCCCACAGGGCCCTGATCTCACCAGGGAGCTCATTCCAGTAAGTCGGGGCCGCCAAGGAAAACGCCCTTGTCCTAGTCGATGTCATCCTTAGGACCAGGGAGGCCCAGGCGGTTTTGTGTTCCTGATTGCAGTGCTCTCTGGGGAACCTGCAGGGAAAGGCAGTCCCTCAGGTAGGCAGGCCCCTGACCATAAAGGGCTTTAAAGGTAAAAAACAGCACCTTGAAATGAATCCGATATGCTATTTGGCAGCCATTGCAATGACTTTAGCACAGGCCAGATGTGCTCCCACACAGGGAGCCCCATCAGCAGCCTGGCCACTGCATTTTGCACCAGCTGCAGCTTCCAGAGTTGCACCCATGTAGAGCATTGCAGTAGTCCAACCTCAAGGTGACCATTGCATGGATCACTGAAGCTAGATCATTGCGTTCGAGGAAAGGAACCAACTGCCTAATCAGCCGAAGGTGGTAAAAGGCTGCCTTGGCAGTGGCTGCTACCTGGGCCTCCATTGTTAAGGAGGCATCCAGGAGCACTCTTATGCTCCTGACCCTCAGCGCTGGCACCAACGGCGTCCCATCGAAGGCCGGTAGTGGGATCCCTAACCCCAAGCTGCTCTGATTCAAGTATAGGACCTCTGTCTTCATCGGATTCAATTTCAATCAGCTCAGTCTAAGCCATCCAGACATGTCCTGTAGTGCCCGGTCCAGATCTTCTGGGGTAGAGCCAGACTGACCGCCCAGCAACAGATAAAGCTGGGTGCCATTCACATATTGGTGACACCCTAGCCCATGCCTCTGGGCAATCTGGGCGAGAGGGTGAATATAGATGTTGAATAGCATCGGGGAAGGCACTGCCCCTTGAGGCACTCCACAAGTTAGTGGGTGCTTTTGGGACAGCTGCTCCCCAATTGCCACCCTTTGTTCCTGACCTTGGAGGAAGGAGATGAGCCACTGCAAGGCAAGCCCCTGAATCCCCATGTCAGTGAGGCGATGGGCAAGTAACTGATGGTCGACCATGTCGAATGCTATCGACAGGTCCAACAGCAATAGCACTGCCGTCCCACCCCGATCCAGATGCCCCTGGAGGTTGTCTGTGAGGGAAACCAGCGCTGTTTCCGTCCCATGGCCTGCGTGGAAGCCAGACTGGAAGGGATCTTGCTAAAGGATACTCTCAGAAGTATGGAGGAGACTATGATGAAACCTCTGTGGTGAGGCATACTTCAATAAGAATGCTCTTGAGCATAGCAGCAGCAAGGAAGATGCATCTGGACATAAAGATTGCCTTTCTATATGGAGAAATAAAAGAAGATGTTTACATGGAACAGCAACTAGGATATGAGCAAACCAAAGACAAGCAAAACCAGGTAGATTTAAATGCGTGGCTGCAGGGTGGAGCTAGTATCAGGCGATGGCTTTGCCCTTCTGGTAAGAACACACTGGCCCTTTACAAAGCTGAGATCAAAGGGAAAAACATGGTAGTAATTATATTAATAATACTGAGATTAATGTTAGATAATCCTCTAGAGTAAGAGCCAATGGAAGCCGAATTATGCTATGATGGCCCCCTTCCCTTTCTCTCTCTCAGAGGCTAGATACCCCACCCGCGCCAGTTTCTATTTGGCTTTCTCACTGAGCAGCCCTGGTACCTGGTCTATTTCCCTCTTTCCTGAAGAACTCTGGCTGTCCCATCCTGTTTCATCATGATATTTTACTGCTGGCTCAGCCCAGGAACCTGACAGAAGGGTCAGGATCACCCCTTAACTTAAACCACTGAAAATGGCACTTGAGACATTTTGAAATTCAAAATTAACAAAAGGGAAAGGTCAAGTGAAATCAGAGGTAAAATTCCTGTGGTAACTCAATATAGATAACTCTGAGGTAAAATCAGCACACACACAGACTTTAGTTTTTATGTTTCAGGCTAATGAGAGTTTCAGAGTTACTTAAAATCCTTAGGTTGAAAGGCTTTTATTCCAGTGTTTTCCAAACACTCCAGCACACTCCAGTTTCTTTGAGTATTCTCTGACTCTTTTGGTTTCCAGAAGGCTGTTTGGTTTCCAGTACCCAAACCCTTTCTCTTGAAACACCAGTACTCATTTTGAGTTTTCAACTGACTCTTAATGTCTCTAAAGGCAGTTTCTAACCACACCAGAACAGGGATCTCTCCACTCTTTAGAGTTAACTCCCTGTTTTACTGGGTAGGGAAATTCTCCTCTCACTAGAAGATCTATCCCCTTTCCTTGGTCCAAATGGGAGTCTCCATCTAACTACAGACTCATCCTTGCCAACCTTCCCCCAGTTCTTCTGTCTGAGTTAAACTGCTCTCAGTCAGGGCTGAATTCCAAAAGTGTCAGAATTCTACTCTTTTCCAGCTAGGGCTGAAATCAGACTGAATTCTCCCCAGCATCCAGTTCAGAAGTCTTTCTCTGTTCAGCTGATACCACCAGATCAGATTGCTTCAAACAATCTGTCACTCAAGGCTCTCTGTTTCTGTGAAGAATGAACCCTTCACAATCCTTCAGCTGTTTGTACAGTGCTTCTAAGCTTTTAAAAAGTGCAGTCCATCACATATACATTAAACCAGGGCTCTTTTTGTAGCAGGAACTCCTTTGCATATTAGGCAACACACCTCTAATGTAGCCAATCCTCCAAGAGCTTACAGTAGACCCTGAAGAGCTCTGTAAGCTCCTGGAGGATTGGCTACATCAGGGGTGTATCACCTAATATGCAAAGGAGTTCCTGCTACAAAAAGAGCCCTGCATTAACCAATTTGGCTAATTTGGCAAACTGGGTAATTTCACCCAATTTGGCTTCTATTGACTCTTCATCTATTTTTTCCTCTGCTCTCAGCCTTTCAAGGGACACTTGATTAATGTCACGTTTTTATATTTACAATTGGAGGCAGCCATTGCCTCCCTCTTTTTGTTTGCCAAAAGCCAGTGATGCAACCTGATAGCAGATCCAGTGGGGCACCCATTTATTTAAGCTGACCTGATATTCTATTCAGGGTGCAGACAAAGGGCCTTACATCCATGACACGAAACAGCTTTGTTTCTCTTTCTTCCCTGTAACCCAGACTGGTAGTTTGACAATTTTCGGTGGAGGGGGCGTGGGGGCCACGTTTTGGGTGGGGTCATCACAGCAAGTCTAGCCGGGAGCCAAGAAAAGAGAGAAGTGGTGCTCCCATCACTGCCCACCAAGCCAGCCCCACTCAGGGATCCAGCACTTGGCAGCCCTGACTCCTCTGAGCACATGCAGAGCATGCAGTTTTGCCCCTGAGTCATGCTCAGTCCTCCCTTCCATCTACATGGCCAGCCTGGCCTCTCTGCTGCCCCAAAGCCTAGGGAGACAGCCTGGCTGCCCCAGCTGGCAAAGGAGAAGCCTGGCCTCCACTGGCATGGGCAATACAACAGAAAGATCACACAGTCAGCAAAGGGAATCAACACAGGAAAAAACTGTGTACGACGCTAATATAATTTAGAAGGTTTTCATTAAGCAAATAAAGGAAGAGTACGTAATACAAAATTGATTGTGTCTAGTTTTCATTCATTCAACAAAGTCTCCAGATTATTATCGGAGTTCTTCAATCAGCTTCTACATTCATTCTAAATTGTTGCAAAGTACTGAAGAATGTTATAAAGTTTCACAAAGCAAGCCACCAGTAACTCATTGTACATGGAACTACTCTGGTGCCCCCTCACCCCAAGCTAGCTAGGGGCCTGCTGTCACCATACAGTTGGATAAAGTATTCCAGAGAACTCAAAACTTTCTGGTTTCTTGAGCCGTTGTAGCGGTTAGAGTACGTGACTAGGATCTGGGAGACTCAGGTTTGAATCCCTGCTCTGCCATGGGAGCCTTGAGCCAGTCACACATTCTCAGCCTAACCTACCTCACAGAGATGTTATTGTCAAGATAACAGTGCAAAGCTATTTACATGCTAGTTTGGGGAGAAAAATGGGGTATAAATAGTAGTGTTTTGTGACTTTGGGCTGGTCTTAATGAAAGATATTATGTTGTCTTTGTCTTTAGCTTTCTAAAAGGGTGGCTGCTTACATGCAGCCCTAGTTCTGCTATGTGCTTTTAATATGTTTTAGTAAATAAAATAGAAATGAATAAATCTCCTGCTGAGATACACTAATCTGTGCTGAGAAAATCTGTGCCTCAAGTCTTCCCCAGTGTTTTGGAAAGACTCAAGCTCATTTTCCTATCATGAGTTTCTGAGGGGATAGCAAATGCATGCTCATTGTTTTCTCTGCCATCAACAGCGTACCTCACAGAAGAGAAGGAAGACATTGAGAGTAGATTTACCAACCTCAAGGGGGCCTGGAGGTCTCCTGGAGTTAAAACTGATCTTCTCACTAGACAGATTAATTCCCCTGATGGAAATGGCAGTTTCAGAGGGTTGACTCTGTGGCTCAGTGGTAGAGCATCTGCTTCGCATGTGTACTCTGTGGTACCACATCTCTGCTAAACTCCCATTCATCCCCAAACTCTACCCTTTTCAAGTGCGTCCTCCAAATCTCCAGGAGTTTCCCAAGTCAAAGTTGGCAAACCTAACTGAAAAAGGAAGGCAGCTGGAATTCTTGTCCATAAATGTGGAATGCAGACGTGGACAACAGTGTAAAGAGGCACAGCAGCAGCACTCCAGCCTGGTCCACCTGTTCGGCATGCCCGGTAGTGAGTAAAGATAAGATTCATGTACTGAATTTAGGATTTCGCTATGCCTCTTGGAGAGCTTGTTGCTATTGTAATGGGAATTACTGACAGAGATAGATGGATTTCAGGTTGCTCAAGGTGACTGGCAACATAAAGCATGATTTAAGTCAACAGCTCAGAAATCCAATACCAATCATTAAAGTACATCAAGGTTCCTAGAGTTAATTCAAATATTTCCTAAACATTAGACGTTAAGGTCATTGGTAAATGTCAAGCCTAAAATATTTTCACGGGCAATGACAAAAACAGATTGACCCTAACTAAGAGGTAGCTGGATCTCTGAAAGAAAGACCCATTTTAGCTGCACATGAGCACCATTTCCTCTGTCGTACAGCTCTCCTCTACTGACCCTTTTTTCCTCCTATTCCAGAAACATCCTGCCAGTGTTTGGATTTTTGCAGCCCGTATGCCTTGGTGTGTGTCTTTCATTAGGCTTATAGATCTCAAATACTCAAAAATGTCAGGAATCAAGTGCTACTCCTTGGCTAAGGGCTAGTTCATGTACTTTCATGGAACACCCAGAGAAATGTCCCTGTCCTTTAACACCTTATTGCTTATGATGATTGGGTTTTGTAGCATAATGTCAGGCCCGTAGCTACAGTGGGGCATTTTGGGGCCCCGCCCCTTCATTAAAAGCCCTGCCCCACAAACAGCCATGCCAGAAATCTTGTTTTTGCATGTTTCTCAAAAGCTCATGGGAATGCTTTTGAAGGACTCACTGTGACCTAGGTGGTACATAGCAGGACTGGGCTAGCTGAAAGGGGGATTGTTAGAGATGTACTGAAGGTGCCACTCTTGAGTGCCCTTCTAAGCTTTCTTGCCCTGTGGAAGGGAGCTCAAAAGGCATTTAAATGCCTTTTGAAGGCAATTAAATGTTATCTGAGCTGTTTCCCCCCTAAGAACTGATGCGCTTGCTGCCCTGTCCCTTGAAAGGAAGGGCTAGAAACAGGCTCAGAGCCTCCCACTGTAAAGACAGGCCATTCAGATGAATTTAATTAACTGTAAGTTTACTGCTCCCTTAAAAATTTAAGTGTCCCCCAAACAAAAAAATCCTGGCTACAGGCCTGAATAATGTACCATAATATTCAGACATGGTACACCACCAATCTTGCTTACAAGGTCAAAATGAAAAGGTCCTTCGAGGGAAACTGTGTGTATCATTCATATCCCAAATAAATTGGTCGCCTATATAGTTTACAGTCTATGAGATACATACTACTAATGTGCCTGTTACAGAAAACAATGCAGTTCCATACGGAATCAGTAGATCCTTGTCTGACAATGCAGCACAGTTCATGGGATAATTTGATGAATTCCTAAATGGGATCAGTAATGAAAGAGATATTACTCCCTTTGGGACCATTATGAAGACGACAGTGTCAAATGCAGTGTTCAGTATCACTCACCACACCCAAGGACCACACACAAAGTTGGGGTGTGATGGAACATTGATGTTGTTTGGAAATTTAGGCTTGTAAATGTTGTCCTTAAGGGAAGGGAAGGTTAAGGATGAAATATACTCTTGAAAATGATAGTCACACATTTGACAAAGATCTGTCTAATTCCTACACTGCCCTTCCTTGAAGGAATTTAGGACAGTATACACAGTCTCCTACTTCTCTACTCCCCCCCCAATGTTTTTAATTTTTGGAAATCATATATTATCCATTGTAATAACATTCCATAAATCATTATCATGCACAACAATATTCAGTTTGAAAATCAGCTGGCATATATTCATTCCCAGATAACAAACCACACTATTTTATGCATTACTCTAGCATTAAATTTAGATAGTTAATTAAAGGATACCAACTTTCTTCCTCATATTTGACACTCCCAAGACATTGCAATACAGTGAATTTTACCATTTGCAGAGCATCATAAACTTTAACAGGCATTCTTTTTTATTAGGAAGTATCTGGGTCTAGTGAAAACAATTCTTGCCATCGTCAATAAATTTAGAACCCGTTCCCTATGAGTAACTAGAATTTTATCCTTGCAACAGCCCTGTGAGGTAATTAGGCTGAGGGAAAGTGACTGGGCCAAGTGTCATGGCCAGTGTTCCCTCTAAGTTGAGTTAGTGTGAGCTAGCTCACAGTTTTTTAGCCTCTGGCTCACACATTTTTGTCTTAGCTCAGGAAAGATGGCTCCAGAGCAAACTAACTCATGCAGTAGCCGAATCACTCGCTCACAACTTTAATGTCAGTGGCTCACAAAGTAGAATTTTTGCTCACAAGACTCCACAGCTTAGAGGGAACATTGGTCATGGCTATTTGAATATCGGTCTTCCCAGTGAGATATTCTAACCACCATGGCACACTGGCTCTCATCTCAAAAACTGTATTGATCCAAGTCATCCAAAGTGTAAAGAAAATGTTTATGGCTTCCATAATTATACTTACTATGGATATTAAGCAACTCCTTAACACAGCCTATGATGGCCATTTTCCCTTTAAAGCTTTAAAAGGGAATTGTCAGACAAGTAATGTAATAGCTATCAATAGATAATAAGCAATTTGTGAAGTCTGACTACAATTTAATTAGGTTGCCATCCTCAATAGGGTTGCCAGGTCCCCTTATCAATCCAACGGGGGAATTTGGGGGGCATTCCAGGAGTGGGCGGGGATGTACCAAGCCCTTTCCCCAAGCTGTGGCCACCCAGGACCACCCTCTCCCTCCCTGCTAAAAAATTTGAAGGGCTTCAGTTGATTGGTGGGAAGCAACCAGCTGGAGGACCCTTTAAATCTTTTAGCAGGGAGGGAGAGGGGCTGTCGCTGATCCCCAGGAATTGCAGCTGATTTCCAGACTAAAGAAATCAGTTTTCCTGGAGAAAATGGCTGCTCTGGAGGGTAGATTCTATGGCATTGTAACCTACTGAGGTCCCTCCCCAGGCTCCATCCCCCAATTGCCAGGTATTTCCCAACACAGAACTTAGTGGTGATACACTTCCTCCTTGGAGTACTTGGATCTAACACTACTACAGCAATTGATTTTGGACACACTGTAATGATACCTGTCAGTTAGGGCTGTCAACATCCAGATGGGGCCTGGAGATCATCCAGAATTAGAACTGATTTCCAGACTACAGAGGCCATTTCTCCTGGAGAAAATGGCTGTTTTGGAGGGTGGGCTCTATACTCTTATACTCTGCCCTCCCCAGTCTCCACTCCCAAATCTCCAGGAATTTTCCAACCCAGAGGTGGCAAACTTACAGTCACTCCCCATGTCCATACCATGCCATTCCATATTTGTGTTGAGGTTTTCCCCATTAAAGTCTTGACTGCAGGACCCACCAAGAGACCCCACTTGATATTGCAAAAACTAAGGCTGCTTCCAGATGGGGGAGGTTTCTTCCTGTGCACTCACAATGCTGTGAATGCAGAAGAACTTTCATTGGCAACAGAGCATCAACATGGGGAGATCCTCTAGTTTCTGCTCTCTGTCTCTTCATCCCACCTCATGCTACTGTGGGGCTTTTTAGACTTTCAGAAGTGAAAATGAAAAAGTGAAAACATATGGAGCAGAGGTCCATTAGTGGCTATTAACCACAACATATAGATGGAATACTGTGTCTGGGGCAGTGATGCTCTGTATTCTTGGTGCTCAGGAGGCACAAATGGGAGGACTTCTGGAGTTCTGGCCCTGCTGATGGAACCTGACCTCCTGATGGACCTCCGAGTCCTAATGGAACCTGAGTTTTGGCCACTGTGAAACACAGGCCTTATTATGCACAGGTGTTTCCCCATGCCTTCACTGGGTATGTCTGTTGGGTTTTCTTTGTCATTCTGCATTTATTTTTCTCCAAAAAAATCCAAGTTGTACTATACTGGAATCTGTGAAACATCCCCCAAATCTTTTGAGAGGGAATGAGATCTGTGTGGTTTGATTTTGTTTGCTATGTAATGTAACATTTCATGGGACTTTCTTCAGCAGTTTTGGTATATTGAAATTATTCAGACTTTACATTTGCAACCATGAATTTGCCTCAGAGTTTGCCTCCTGAGCAGATGGGGCCTGATGATACCATGCTTCTGTCAGTCAGTATGATACCAATTGAAATCTTGACTGCTATCCATTTGTTGAGCTAACCCTGATCTCAGAATGGCTGGACATTCATATCAGGTGGGTGGAAATTTGTTTTCCTTGCTTCATTTCATCTTTAGTGGGGGTGTAGGGCAGGGGTCCCCAATGTGGTGCCCGTGGGTGTCAAGGCACGGCAGACACCTTTTTTGGCACCCACCGTGTGTTTTTAGAAAGTGCATGGGGCCAAGGGAGGCTTTTTGAGTTTCTGATAGTTATGGTATAATGTTGATGGTGGTTTTATGTAAAGTACTTTACCTGTGCAAACAACAGAGTGATATTCTAAAAACACAGTGGGTCTTCCTTCTGACTAAACCTGATAGGATAGCATGGCTAAAATGCTTAGTGTATCTAACTGGAAGTTCTACTGAAGTCATCAGATCTTTCCAATTTGAATATTTTTATAGTTCATGCCTAAGTTCATAATAACATCACTGCATCAAATTTTAGTAATGTTTCAAAATTCATTTATAGTCTTACCAAAATCTGGCCAGAACCGCTCTTACTGTACACATCATGTCTGCAATGAGCTCTTACCAGCCTTTCAGCACCTACTGTCATTATTAAAAGAAATAGTTCAGAGAAGCCAGAAGAACCATTTCCCCTCTTTTCCTTTTGCATGAGTGTGTTCGATGCCTGTAAAATGGAGATGCATGATGTCAGATGAGGGACAGTTAGCTAGCTAAGTTTTGTGTGTATGCAAGAAAATATTTTAAACTACTTGTTAATCTTAAAAGGCATCCTGTTAAACAGAGCTTCTGCCTGAAATGCTGAAGAGTTACTACCCAAGTTATGCATAAACTCACTCCCTGACATTTTGTGCTCTCCTCCCATTGCAGCCATTTTGTTGTTGTGCCCACCAGCCTCAGTCAGAACTCGAAGCTCAAATGTTTGGGGACTTCTGGAAGAGGATAAGGGCTAATGGAAATCTATTCTGGGTAGGGTTGCCTTCTCCAGGTTGGGAAATTCCTGGAGATTTGGTGGTGGAGCCTGAGGAGAGTGGAATTTGAGGAGGGGAGGGAGTGCCGCAGGGATGTGATGCCCTCTGAAGCTGCCATTTCCTCCAGGGTAGCTGATTTTTGGAGGGCAGCTGTAATTCTGTGAGAACTCCACCCCCACCTGGAGGTTGGCAACCTTCTGAACTTAGATGCCTTCCCATTTTTCATATTTTGATAATGCTTTCTATTTCCTTTTGAGATACAGCCACAGTAAAAAGTTCGAAATGTAGCTGTTTTAAGGATGGCAGAGTCCCCAAAGAAACTCTATTTTCTGAGCTGCTGGCATATCCTTATATATAAAAGGATTTTCGTCATACCTTATATGGCGAAAATGCGCGCCGGAATCAGTTGGCTGAGGGACCTGTCAGTCAGAGACGCAGTCCCTCACCACTGGCTGCCTTGCCTGCCTGCGTCGCCGCAGGCCCGCCCACGCACGCACTGCGGCACCTCACGCCCCCAGTCTCACGCCAGGCGCCGGGAGAGATGGCTGCTCTGGCAGCAGCCCACCTCCGGACCTGGCCCTCTTCCGGCTGCCCTGGCCATCCTCCTGGCCATACGCCGCCGCATGCCGGGACAACCACTCCCGGCCGGCGGCCCCGCACGCCACCAGCCACGCCTGAAGATAAGCACCGGCCGCTTCCTCCACCATGCATTGGGACTCGCCCTCCAGCCTGGCGGGCCTGCTCTGCTGCAGCCGCGCCTAAAGAGGAGCGGTGCCCGCTTCCTCTGCCGCCCGCCCACAATGGCCCTCCAGGCTGACGGCCTGCCCGGCTGTGCCTGCATCTGAAAAGAGGCATCCCCTGATTCTTCTGCGCCAGCCTGTACAAAAATCTCCCTCCGATGTTGCGTCTCCCCCACAAAGGTAGGCCTGAGGGAGCTCGCCGCCTGCCCCAGCTGATGCCCGGCGCCAAAGCCCTCAACCCCCACAAGGCCTCCCTCTCACGCCTCTCCGGCGCTGGAGAGGTGCGCCGCTGATGCCGCCTCCCCCCCGCCATGGGAGGACGGGGGGGCCCTCCCCCCCCACTGGCTAGGGCCCGTTGCATCGAGCCACGCAACGGGCCTGGCCGCTAGTTATTTATAAAAATTTTCAACTGGATTGAGCACTTCTAGTACGTGAATGTATGATGTCTCATATGAATAAAGTTTCTGGTAGAGGCTTATCCAAAGCAGTTAGTGAAGAATTTACTAAGCCTCTTCTCATTTTCTGATACTAAGCATAGATATAGTTTATTAAACCTATACTTCCTGTGGCCTAGCTCTTGATATCATTGTGGGCGGGTGTGAGGCAGATTTCTTAAGGTGGAGTTTGATTTTGTCTTCCAAATCCCAGAATGACTATTCTCTTTGATTTTCTTAATGAAATGTGGCGAAACAGTCCTGCTCTGGCCTGCAGGCCCTGTTCTACCCTGCCCTCCTAGGTTTTTCCAACATCTGGAGGGGCTTTTCTCTCTCTCTGTTCAACGGCCGCCACCACCTGACTTTTCCCTTCCAAGTTCTGAGGCCTTGCCACTGTGTGTCTCCCGCTACCCAGAGTCTGGTTACTATGGGGACAGCTTACTGCTAGAGTGGTCTGACCCCCAGTCCGGCCAGGGGATCCCCCAATCTTCAGGGCTGCAAGGTCATCTCTATGCCTGAGAGGAGACAGACTCTCACCATTCCACAATTAAGGATACACCAGTCTCCAATTCTGACATACCTATGCTAATTTTGTCCCCCCCCGCCCAGTTGAACCCAAACAGATGATTGCCATATATACTAAACTTAATATTCTTTTAATCTGTTAAAAACACCTTCATTAATCTTTAAGCTAATTTACTGCCCCACCCTCTATATGTACGACTGTTATTTCTATTTCCATTTCATTCTATCTGAAGAAGTGTGCTTACACACAAATCTCATACCCAGAATTAAACTTTGTTGGTCTAAAAGGTCTACCGGACCCAAACTTTGTTCTGCTGTTTCAGACCAACGTGGCTACCCACCGGGTTCTATCTGGATTCCTATCTCATTCTATAATTTTGTTCATCTCATGGAAGGTTTCTATTCCATAGGATAAAGCCATACTGCATATTTCATCATATTGCATTGGTGGAAAAGGGTGCCCACCAAGGCACAGCATCTGAAGCAGCTGTTTGGAGACATCCAATAAATACAACTGATTTTTCAAGGGTGAAAGATGCCTCCTCATGGCTTCTTCCACCAGAAACATATTCCATATAGCAAATCCACTTAACTGGAGAAATAGCCTATGTTAGCATTTCTACAAAGCAATATTGCCACATCCTTAGCACTGGCATGAACCTCTCCTAGCTAGTTTTTATGGACTCTTTTTATAGATATTGCCTCAAGACAGGCAAAGTCTATTGTAAGCTTTCTTCCATTTAGTAATAATTTGCCTGCATTTATTAGGAACACACATTGGAGTAGCTATCTTTAGATTTGCAGAACAAAGAGTGGGTTAGTGTAATCTTTACAGAGACATAAGGTCCTTATTGAGGCTTGCTTTGGGGGCACAGGATACTTGGTTTGGATTCAGTGGCTATGGATTAAGTGGTGAGGTGGGAGTGCCCTGTGGGCGAGCCAACATAAAGCAAGGTCATACAATAAATACCATTTGATGATAAGATAATTACTGCAATACATTCTGTGTGGGCTGCCCTTGAAGATTGCCCAGAAGCTAGAGCTGGTTATGGTTGCCAGGTCCTTAACTGCTGCTGGTGGTGGGATTTGGGGTGGGCGTTCTGGGGTTGGGTGGGGACATCACTGATGCATTGATGTCACTTCCGGAAGTGATGTCATTGTGTTGATGATGTTGGGGCAACGCTTTATTTTTTGTGTAAAACTCTATGATAAAAATGGCTACAAACCATAGCATTTTGCCCAAAAAGTAGAGAGTTGCCCCCAATGTTGCTGACACAATGATGTCACTTCCAGAAGTGACATCACGTTGACAATGTCACTGAGGGACATCTTTTGGGGGTGGGGTTTTCCCCCAAGAGCCAGCTGGCCAGTGGCCAGCCTGAGCCCACAAAAGTGGGGGATCACCTGCCCCTACTTGGGGGCTAGCAAGCCTACAGTTGGTACAGAATCCTGTGGCCAGACTGTTGACTGGATTGGGTTGTAGCTACCATATCACTCTAGTCTTGTTCCACCTACACTGGCTTCCATTTTGCTTCTAGTCTCAATTCAAGGTGCTGGTATTGACCTTTCAAGCCCTGTACGGCCTGGAACTAACATACTTTAAGTACTACTTTCCCATACGAACTATCTGTTCACATGGTCATCCTCAGAGGCCCTGCTTCAGTTGCCCCCACCATCTGAGGCTAGACAGGTGGTGACCTAAGACAGGGCCTTTGCCACCATGACACCAAAACTTTGAAACTCCCTCCCTGGGATGATTTGTCTGTCTCCCTGTATTTTGTTTTGTCTGGCATGCCCCCAGTAATAATATTGTCCTTGTTTCTAGTGCTGTGTGTTTCTGTGTTTTGGGCAGATAGGGAGTTGCCCAAAAAGACTGACGCAACCACTTTTAACTTTAAAAGGGGTAACTTCTCTGGTATGAGGGGACATGTGAGGAAGAAATTGAAAGGAAGAGTGGAGAAGGTCAAAACCATTGGGGAAGCTTGGAGACTATTTAAAAAGACAATCCTAGAAGCTCAGAAAAAATATATACACGCAGGTTAGGAAAGGTACAAATAGGTATAGAAAAAAGCCTGCATGGTTAACAAATAAAGTAATGGAAGCTGTAAAAGGTAAGAAGGATTCCTTTAAGCGGTGGAAAGCTAGTCTTAGTGAGGTTGATAAAAGGGAACACAGACTATGGCAAATAAAATGCAAGTCTGTGATCAGGCAAGCAAAAAGGGAATATGAGGAGCATATCGCAAAAAACATAAAGACCAACAATAAAACTTTCTTCAAATACATTAGAAGTAGGAAGCCAGCCAGGGAGGCAGTGGGGCCCTTGGATGACCAAGGGGTAAAAGGAGTAGTGAAGGATGATAGGGAAATGGCTGAGAAGCTGAATGCATTTTTTGCCTCTGTCTTCACTGTGGAAGAGGAGAAGTGTTTGCCCACTCCAGAAGCACTGATTTCGGGAGGGGGTTTGAAAGACCTGAATCAGATTGCGGTGACAAGAGAGGAAGTCCTCCGACTGATGGACAATTTAAAAACTAATAAATCACCAGGCCCGGATGGCATTCATCCGAGAGTTCTGAAAGAACTCAAATGTGAACTTGTGGATCTCCTGACAAAAATATGTAATCTTTCTTTAAAATCTGCCTCCATTCCTGATGACTGGAAGGTAGCTAATGTCACTCCCATCTTTAAAAAGGGCTCCAGGGGAGATCCAGGAAATTACAGGCCAGTCAGTCTGACATCGATACCGGGTAAGTTGGTGGAAACTGTTATTAAGGAAAGAATTAGTAGGCACATTGATGAACAAAAACTATTGAGGCAGACTCAGCATGGGTTCTGTAAGGGAAGATCTTGTCTCACTAACCTGTTAGTGTTTTTTGAGGAGTGAACAAACATGTGGACAAGGGGGACCCAATAGATATTATTTACCTTGACTTCCGGAAAGCTTTTGATACAGTTCCTCATCAAAGGCTCCTAAGTAAGCTCAATAGTCATGGGATAAAAGGACAAGTCCTCTTGTGGATCAAAAACTGGCTTATAAATAGGAAACAGAGAGTGAGTATAAATGGGAAACTCTCTCAGTGGAGGGTGGTAAGCAGTGGGGTACCACAGGGATCAGTACTCGGTCCCATGCTTTTTAACTTGTTTATTAACGATTTGGAATTGGGAGTAAGCAGTGATGTGGCTAAATTTGCAGATGACACGAAGTTGTTCAGGGTGGTGAAAACCAGGGAGGATTGTGAGGCACTCCAAAGGGATCTGTTGAGGATGGGTGAGTGGGCGTCAACGTGGCAAATGGGGTTCAATGTGGCCAAGTGCAAAGTGATGCACATTGGAGCCAAAAACCCTAAATATAAATACACGTTGATGGGGTCTGATCTGGCAGAGACTGACCAAGAGAGAGATCTTGGAGTCGTAGTGGATAACTCGCTGAAAATGTCTACACAATGTGTAGCTGCAATAAAGAAGGCCAACGCTATGCTGGGGATTATTAGGAAGGGAATTGATAACAAATCAGCCAGTATCATCATGCCCCTGTATAAATCATTGGTGCGACCTCATTTGGAATACTGTGTACAGTTCTGGTCACCACATCTCAAAAAGGATATTATAGCATTGGAAAAAGTGCAGAGAAGGGCAACTAGAATGATAAAAGGGTTGGAACACCTTCCCTATGAAGAAAGGTTAAAATGCTTGGGGCTCTTTAGCTTGGAGAAACGACGGCTGAGGGGTGACATGATCGAGGTTTATAAGATTATGAATGGGATTGAGCAGGTTGAGAAAGAAGTACTTTTCTCCCTTTCTCACAATACAAGAACTCGTGGGCACTCTATGAAATTGCTGAGCAGTCGGGTTAGAACAGATAAAAGGAAATACTTCTTCACCCAAAGAGTGATTAACATATGGAATTCACTGCCACAGGAGGTCGTGGCAGCTGCAAGCATGGACAGTTTCAAGAGGAAATTAGATAAACATATGGAGCAGAAGTCCACCAGTGGCTATTAGCCACAGGGTATAGAATGAGAACTCTCAGTCTGGGGCAGGTGATGCACTCTATTCTTGGTGCTGGAGGGGGCAGCAGTGGGAGGGCTTCTGGTGCCCTGGCCCCACTGCTGGACCTCCTAATGGCACCTGGTATATTTTGGCCGCTGTGTGACAGAGTGTTGGACTAGATGGGCCATTGGCCTGATTCAACATTGGCTTCTCTTATGTTCTTATGTTCTGTGGAGCCAGTTTAGTGTAGTGGTTAAGAGTTCTGGGCTAGAACTAGGTCTGAAAGACCCAGGTTTGAGTCCCCACTTGTGTCATGGAAGCTCACTGGGTGACCTTGGGCCAGTCACAATCTCTCAGCCTAACTTTATCTCACAAGGTTGTTGTGAGAATAAAATGGAGGAGAGGAGAATGATGTAAGCCACTCTGGGTCTCCATTGGGGAGAAAGGTAGGATACAAACAAATAAATAATTGAATGTTATAATGATAACTGTATTTTTAATATTTTACATGTTTTTATGTTCACTGCCTTGCGGACCCTGATTGGATGGAAAGGTGGCATAATTTTTTTAAATAAAACAAAATAATAAAATACTGTACACCTGATTCCCATGCACAATGGAGGCACAAAGCTGCCAACTGAGGATATTGCAGCTTTTCAGAACAATGCAAATATCAGACAAGGAGTACAACAATGCAGTGTTTCTTAAATGGGGACTGAAATACCCTGGACCAGGGTCAGGGCTGGTGTCAGCGTGCCCTGCGGTGGAGCAGCTGCCAGGGATTCTAGGAGGGCCCATTGCCTTTGATCCCCACTCCTACTCACTTGCTAACACTTTACCATCTACAGTCCCAGTGCCACCAGGGAAAGAGTTGCGGAAGGAGCCGTGAAAATGGGCCGTGGGAGTTCTCACAAGCAGGTGAGAAGCATGAGGATGGGTGGGAGGGAATGAGAGTGTGAGCAGGGCCTGGTGGTGGGCAGAGGATGGGAGGGGCCTTGGGAACTCTCTGCCCAGTGACTCCCAAAACCTGGAACCGGCCCTACCAAAGGACTACAGGAGGTCAGCAAATCCTTTGTAAGGATGGAGGGTAAGCTTTTCTCATGACATTTGAATATCCCTTCTCTTTTGAAGGTGGGGGTGTCTCACAGAGCTGCTGACACCTGCCATCTCTTAGCTTCCAGATCACCTTAGAGTTCTAGCCAGAAAAGGTGCTGATTGGTTGTCAGGCTTCAAATACTCAGCTCTAGGAACTCTAATTGGCTGAGTGGCACCAAAGAGGCACAGCCCTAATGCAGTCACTACAGGGCTGACATACATGTTATGTTTGACATATCTGGGGATATGGGTGCCGGACCTAGCTCCTAGTCAAACATTAGAGCAGATATTAACCTTTAAAAATGCTTTCGTCACCCCACACAGCTCTAGACAATGTGAGGCGAAAGGAAGGGTTTCCTTCCCATGCTGTTTTAACCAGCAGAAATGGCCATGAGGGGCTGTTTGCCCCTTCCTCTTGCTCTACTTGTCCATTCCTGGGGCATATGGAAGTAGAAAAAGGGACAAATGCCCCTGTATGACCATTAATGCTGGTTAAAATGTCATGGGGGAAGCATAAAACCCATCCTTCTCCCTCAAAATGTTTGGAGCTGAGTAGGGCAAAAAATACTTTTAAAGTTTTTTAAAGGTTTATCTCTGCTCTAATATCTGAGTACAGGCTGCACTGGGCATATGGTTCCTGTCAAAAGTAATATATATAATTGTCTCATAGTTACTTCAAATATAAAACAGAAATGGTTTTTCACTTAGTTTTCCAAAGCAGAAGAGGTGTTTTTTTAACCAAATATAGGACATTCAGGTTTTATTTGACAGTGGGTTTTTTCCTATTTTTCTGAGCATTATGGAAAGCTTTCCCACGACCCTTCCCATCCCAGTTCAGCAGCCTCTATCTATGTTAACAAAAAGGGAACTTTCTTGCTGTCTCTGGCAGAAAGTTCCTTCCAATCACTTGGTGAGGTTCATTAGAACTTCCGTAAGGGCCTTTTGAACTGTGACCAATGCTCCCTCTAAGCTGTGGAGTCTTGTGAGCAAAAATTCTACTTTGTGAGCTACTGGCATTAAAGTTGTGAGTGAGCAATTTGGCTACTGCTTAAATTAGTTTGCTCTGGAGTCATCCTTCCTGAGCTAAGACAAAAATGTGTGAGCCAGAGGCTAAAAAACTGTGAGCTAGCTCACACTAACTCAGCTTAGAGGAAACACTGGCTGTGACTCTAAAGAATCGACTGCCACATGAGACCTGACCTGGTAGGCCGTGCAAGGAGAATACAAACATTTAGTTTAAAACTTGCTTTGAAAGGGTAGCTGATAGAGGGTGCACTGTATCATTTTGAAGATGAGACAGACGTCTTCACAGGGCATATGTGCCTTGTCCCATAAGTTTGGCTGTAAGCAAGCAAGGTAGTGGGGGAAAGTCTAAGGGAATGCAAACAGTTTTGAACAAAATGGGAATCCTTGGGTTGCTAAAGCTTGGCTGCGATCATACGGAAGGGGAAGAGGCGGGCAGGAAGTGAGGCTTTTTGCCCCGCCTGCAATGACGTGCATTTGCGCGATCAAACTTCCTGCCGCACATCCGCAGTTCCCAATAGTACTGAGTTATCGGCAGTAGCCTTTTTCCACGCTACTGCCGCGTGCACCGACGCCCCGCCGACAACTCTGGGACGCCAGACAGATGTGTTTGTCTGATCGCGTCCCTTTAATCCGCGGGGGAATTGCATGGCTGCTGTTGCTTCCAGTACGTATGATCACACCCCTTGTTGAGTTACTGCTGTAAAGAAAAATGGTTCCTCTTCAAGTTTTAAGAAGTCAGCTAAAAAAAGGCCTCTAGATGGCAGCAGATGGATATAGACTGGAAATCAGCAGGCTGTATGGAAAGCATCAGGGAAGGCTGTGGCTGATTTCCCACTACAGCTGCCTCGGGGTTGTGCCGCCGTTTGCCCCGGATACTATTTGTCAATTTCACACCTGAAACCGCGGGGCTGCATTTTGACCCGTGGCTTCATCTGATTTCCCCCGCAGTTTCCTGATCCTGTTTTTTGAGGATTACGAAACTGCGGGGAAATCGGGCAAAGCCGTGAGACAAAATGCAGCCCCATGGGTTCGGGTGTGAAATTGACAAATAGTATCGGGGCAAGCGGTGGCGCAACCCTGAGGCAGCTATAGTGGGAAATCAGCCTGTGTGTCGGTGAGTGCTTCTAAAATGTGACTATGGCCAAATCTGCATTTGTCTTTCCCACCAGCGTCCCCATGTTTTGACTCCGTCTTCAAAAAGCTGTCCACATGTGGTGTCATTTTCACACCTCAACAGTGCTAGCATACTTTCACACGTCCACATATGTTTATCGTCCTTTCGGGGCGGCTCCACTGTCGTTGCACCTCTGCACTGCTTTAAAAGAATCTTCTCCAAACAACATTCAAACAAGCATAGAAAAAGACGACATCACAGCAGCAGGCAACTAATTTAAAAATGCAAATGCAGATTCGACCTAATAGAGCTTGAAGCACTAAGAACTTCATGACCCACAAAAGAGCCTGAGGAAAATAAAGACTCCTAAGCGCTCCTTGGAATGGAATTGGTTTAAGGCTAATCATCCTCCATGTGGCATGGAAATGCAAATGTTTTAATAGAAACACCAGGCCACTCTACTTTAAAACTAGGAAAATGAAATGCGAACCTAGACAAAACTATTTGTGTAAGCTCCTGTGTGGAGTAGTGGTGAAAGAGGGAGCAAGGGAGATAGAAACCGATTCTGAGCTCCAGCGAGGAATCAGCTGAAGAATCCAGACAGCTGGTTCCCTTAGTAAATTGTTTTTCATGGAAGTTCATGAGGTTTGTGGGAGACATGTTTTTTGGGTCCCAAATGCCTTCGGAGCTACCTCTGGGTCAGGCCAGCCCGACTGAGCTCTGACAATGAGCTCCAAAGGCTTTTATAGGCCTTCAGAGCCCACTTCCAGGTGAGGCCTGCCCATATTAGGGCCTGCCCATAGGGCCATATAAGGCCTTTAAAGGCCTTCGGAGATCGCTCTCAGAGCTCAATCGGACTGGCCCAACCTGGAGGTGGACTCTGAAAGCATTTAAATGCCTTCAGAGCTCACTTTCAGTTGGGCCAAATTCCACGAACCAGTTTGTGCAATGGAGGAATTCACTGGAGGTTCGTGGGTCATGAAAACCTCGAACTAAGAACCTCCATTTTCCTGAGAGAGGGAGAGACTTTGTTTCAATCTTGGTGCAAGCTGAGCCATGATAAGTCGTGGAGGATGTCCCAAAAAGTACAGATTCTTTGGGAAAATCACTCAGTGAGATAGTACTTCATTGGCCTTATACCAGAGGTGAGCAATTGTTTGGTATAAAGATAACAGGACATGCTAATAGTGAGAGGGATGGCTCTTTCTTGATGTCAAAGTACTTGTCTTTTTGGTGAGGCATTGTCTCAGGTTTTCTTTCTAGGCTCTGGCTTAGATCTCTCTGAGTGTTTCCATGGACAGAAGTGTTCTTATCTATGGAGCAGTGAACAACAGAAGCTGACCCAGAAAAATGCAGCAGCCGTATAAGGAAGCACCTGGGAGTGGATGCCGAGGCTTGAAAAAAATGTGCAGAAACTGTGGTATGTAGCATGGCCCCTAACAGTGTACTGTTTTGGGGAAACTCTATTACTGTGGGAAGCTCAACCAAGTCAAAAGTATTGAAACCTCAGGTGCATGTAATTGGGAAGATGCAAGAAGAGTAGTTTTATGTGGACGTAGCAGATGCAGGAAGCAGTAATAAGAAGGAGTGGAGACTGCCTCTGGATGTACAAGGAATAAAGAGACCTTATACACTGCACACAGGTGCCCAGGTCTTGCCAGAAAAAGCTTATGAAAAACTCCAGTCCAGGCCAAAGTTATACCCAACGCACATAAAAGTTACTGGATATTCAAGAGCTACTACAGCAGTGAAGGGACGGTGTATTGGGACGGTCACATATGAAGATACCAAGTATAAACTGGCATTTATTATAGTTTCTACATAAACAGGTGATTCCAGTCTTAGACTTGGCAGAATGTGAGAAGCTTAACTTAGTCAAAAGGGTGCTGGTTGTACAAGACCAAGAGGATCAGGATTATGAGACACTGATGTCAACATACTGAGGTTTATTTGAAGGTTTTGGCTGCTTACCAGGTGAACATAGAATTCAAATTAATAAAGCAATTGCCCGAATTGCCTCAGTGATCCATCCATGTAGAAAGGTGCCCTTTGCACTGTGTGACAAGCTTAAGGAGGACCATTATACAGAAAATTCAAGAAACTACCGAATGGGTGAGTTCCTTGGTGATTTTAGCGAAATCGAGTGGGAAGTTGTGAATATGGCTGTGGTCACACTGGCAGCTTGGCACAATATGGTGCCGCCTCTAATTGAACCAGTTGAAAGTGTTGCAGGGCATATCAGCCACGCAGCACACCCTGCTGCAGGTTACCCATGGAGGCATCCCGTTGTAAAGCATCCACATTATTGCACCACCTCAGCCACGGAGTGCGCTGCCAAAAAAAATTTGCATGCACATATAGGCAATTTTTTTTAAAAAAAACCCTCCCTAGTGGCAGAATGGATCTGCAGGTTCAGACTGCCAAAGCTGTTCTGCGTGAGCTCCCCGTGTTCAGAAGAAGAAGAAGAAGAAGAGTTTGGATTTATACCCTGCCCTTCACTGCCCAAAGGCGTCTCAGAGCGGCTTACAAACTCCTTTCCCTTCCCCTCCCCACAACAGACACCCTGTGAGGTAGGTGGGGCTGAGAGAACTCTAACACAAACTGTCCTTGAGAGAACAGCTGCACCAGAGCTTGTGACTGACCCAAGGTCACATCAGCAGGTGCAAGTGGAAGAGTGGGGAATCAAACCCGGTTCTCCCAGATAAGAGTCTGTACACTTAACCACTACACCAAACTGACTCTTAGTTCAGATATGCAGCCATGCATATTGACTGTGCAGGGAACTGAAAACACCACTTGTGATGTGGTGCCTTTTTAACCTGGCTCCAAGTCGTTCTATGATGGGATAAGTATGACTGGGGAACGCCTGACAGATGTGGCTAGCTGACTGCGCCCATTTGATCCAGAGGGGAGGAGTGGCTGTGTCGGGCCAAACTGCCCGTGTGATCATGGCCTAAGTCTAGATCCCAGAAGCCTCAACAAGGCTATCAAGTGGGAACATTTCAGACTCCCCACTAGGGAAAAAATCATGATACAGTTTACAAACACCCATTTCCCCACCAGCAAATCAGATGCCTCCTCTGGTTTTTGACAGCTACAGCTTATGCAGGAAAGTTCAAAACACTGCACGTTTAATGGTTCTTGGAAGATATCATTTTTGGTGACTTCCATTCAGCATAACCCCAGCTCCTGAAGTATCCCATAAAACCATTCACTTGATATATGAGTATGCTGAGGGAGTTGATTCTTCAATGGAAGATATCATAGTCTGGATCTCTACCAGAGACGAACATGATCTGAGGCTTCAGAAAGTCTTTAGAAACAACCAGAGCTGTAAGTTTAGAATTAAATAAAGCAACAATGTGTGCTTGGAGTATCTGAACTGACATTTCTGGATGATGTCATCTCCACAGAGGGGTCAAACCTTACCACAGAAAAGTTGAGGCTGCTGAGATGATGCTATGGCTCCAGTCCAAAAAAGATGTGCAGCAGTTCCTGGGATGGTAAATTTATGCCAAACTTGTTATCCAAAGCAGTTCCCCTTTGGGTGCTTCTTGAAAATAAACATGAATGGTTCTAGGATCCACAACAAGAAGAAGCATGAACTGTCCTAAAAAGAGACTTGATTACACCTCCTATGTTAATGTTCTGTGACCCAGCCAGGCCACTCCGGATTTCATCAGGTGGCCTCATAGTCTGGGTTTGGTGCAGTGGTTGTGCAGAACCATAATGATCACTGGTATATGCGTTTATGGCTTGATGGAGATAGAAACTATGTATGCCCAAATGGAAAAGGAGTCATTGGGCATCTTGTTTACTTGTCAGAGATTTCATCAGTTCATTTATGGTCCGACCATGCAAGTGGAATCTGATCATAAACCTCTCACAGTCTTATTTGAGTAAACTTTAAATGATCGTACTTTGAGAGTACAATATATGATGCTTATGCTACAACAATACAATTTGCTTGTGTTCTGCGTATCTGGAAAATTCATGATAAAAGCAAATGCCCCATCCAGGGCCACACCTTCTTTGCAACAACTAGAACAGGTTTCTGACAAGGAAATGCAGGCATATGTGGTTCTGATGGTGAGGTCACTGCCCATTTCAGATAGGAAATTGCAACAAATTTAGGATGAAACAGAAAAAAGATGACTCTATGGAAGTCTTGAAGCAGTGTATACTTGAAGGTTGGCCAGAAGACCATAGCAGCTGCAATCCAAGTGTTTGGGAGTATTGGAACTGTTGGGATGAACTCCATGATGGGTGGACTGATTTGCAAAGGCTGCAAGGTAATGATCCCAAAAACACTCTGGTACACCATGATCCAAAATGTGCATGAAGGCCATTCAGGGATTGAAAAATGTAAAACGAGAGCATGGGAGATCGTATACTGGCCACAGATTAACCATGATATTGTTAACACTGTAGCAAACTGTTTCGCTTGTTTGAAGTTCCAACTATGGCAACAGGTGGAGCCACTGATTTCACACACTGTTCCAAAGAGGGCATATGAAGAACAGTCGGTTTTTGTACCTGGCTTTTTCTCTGCCTTACGGAGCCTCAGCCACTTATAATCACCTTCCCTTCTTCTCCCCACGACAGGCTCCTTGTGAGGTAGGTGGGGCTGAGAAAGTTCTGAGAGAACTGTGACTGGCCCAAGGTCATCCCACACAAACTTCATGTAGAGGATTCGGGAATCAAACCCGGTTCTCCAGATTAGAGTCTGCTACCCTTAATCACTACAGCATGCTGGCCCCATGAGAAGGTAGACTCTGATTTTTTTTACTTGGAATTCATAAACATACTTGATAGTTACAGATTATTATTCCCTGTATCCAGAAATTTGCACTCTACATGGTATGACCAGTGAGTCAGTGACAGTCACCTAGAAAGCAATGTTTACAAGGCACAGAATGCTAAACGAACTTTTTAGTGAGAATGTTTTCCAGCTCAAATAGTTTTCAGAAGAGTAGTACTTTCATCACAGCACCTCTAGTGCCTGTTATCCCCAATCCAATGGACTTGTGGAACAATCCATGCAAACAATAAAAACTCTGCTGAAAAAAGCGGCTGACAGTCAAGGGGACATATATAAGGCATTACTGGCATACTTCATTAGACAATGGGTAGTCCCCAGCTCAGTTCCATACATTCCATACAGCCCAATGCTGAAGATTTACTCACTGGATCTAACAACAGTGATGTCCGAAGGAAGAAAGTAGTGATGAAACAACATGAAAAACAGCTCTTTGATAAAGGGGTTTGAGAACTTCCAGGTCTACATGCAGGTGACAAGAGTGTGCATTAGAACCTAGTTCCAGTGTGTGGGATCAGAGGGGTACAGTTGACAAAATGGTGTCCCAGCGGAGTTACCTAGTTCAGACAGATCAGGGAGGCACCTTTCAGCATAATCGTAGGGACCTGAGAGTACGCCCAAACAAACTGCAAGATGTGTTGATACGCCATGACCATGCGTATTCCCAAGCAACACAATTGAGATTTTTGCAGGAGACTCATAGAAACATGTTAAGCAGCTTGGAATAGAGCAGGGAATTGAGTGGTAGGACTCACACTAGATTAACATGTTAGTAACTTCTGAAGGTGGCAAGTTAGTAACATCCCATCTTCTTATTGTACATTTATTTTTTGTCCCTGTATACCGGGGTGTGACCTGCAGTACTGGATTGGGACAGGAACAATATCTTACTTACCATGAAGACTGATGAAATGTCAGGTTATACAGCCCAGTTGAAAGGAGAAATGACTGTCATACCTGGTTGTCAAGGTTTCAAAAAGTGGTAAACTTAAAATATATCTCTGTACATTTTTAAACAGGTTTAGTTATGTTAGAGATTTATAACAGAGTTTTAGGTTTCAGTTTATTGAACAAGAGGGGGGGAAAGTGTGTTTATAAGTTGAAGTAGCAGAATTGCACCAGGGCCAGATGATAGGCATATTAAACAAAGGAGAATTCTGATTATTGGTAGTATTTTGAAAATTCAGTTTTTGTTTTCTGCACAGCAGATACTTTAGATATTTATGAATCATTCCTGATTATTCAGACTAAACTGTAATCAAGACATGATTCTTAATGTAGTCCTTCACATACTTCACATTCTTGAGCGGTGGCTCAAGTGGTTAAGACGCTGAACCGCAGGCTGTGGAAGGTCAGTAGTTCAGCAGTTCGAGACCCGGGTGCCGCATGACAGGGTGAGCTCCTGTCTCTAGTTCCAGCTCCTGCCAACCTAGCAGTTCGAAAGCAAGAAATTGCAAGTAGATAAATAGGTACCACTTCGGTGGGAAGGAAACAGCATTCCGTGCACCTTGGTGTTTAGTCATGCTGGCCACACGACCACGGAAACGTCTTTGGACAGCGCTGGCTCTTCGGCTTTGAAACGGAGATGAGCACCGCAACCCTAGAGTCGGATTCGACTGGCTTTCGAGCAAGGGAACCTTTACCTTTTTAACTTCTCCTCTGCAGAACATAAGAACATAACATAAGAGAAGAAAGGCGGAGTCTGTAGCAGCGTCAGAGGAGGAATTGAGGACTTTAAAAGAGTTGTGGGGAGAGTGGAAAGGGGCTTGAGAAAACAGATATAACAGAGGATAGAAGAGCATTTGAGGTGAAAAAGCATATTAATAATTGAGAAATAGCAGTAGGAAGACTACAATATTAGAGGAACAGAAGAAATAAAAGTAGTTTAATTTAAATGGTGGTGAGTGAAGGGATCTGAGAGGTAGATCTATTTACAATAAATATATATAAAATATATATATAAACTTTAAAATACAAAACAAAGAGGTTGGATAAATCATCAAAACAGAGGGCATAAAATAAATTGTGGGAGATTAAAGTATAAGGGGAGTCTGGTAAAAGAGGAGGTAATAAATTAAAGAGAAGAAGTGACTCTTATGGCCACCGGGGGTGGTAGAAAATTGTCAATAGCATCACCAGGACAGACTGGAGGAGTGGGACAACTGAAGATCCCTATCATGAGTTCCTCGCAAGTGTCTGTGAAAGATCTTAACAAAATGATTCAGGAGAGTGTGGCACTTGCGGTATCTCAGGCAGTCTCTCAGGCAGTGAAAACAACAGTAGAAAACACTCTGCCAGCATTAATTAAAAGGGAGATAGAGCCCATAAGGTTAAAGATGGAAGAGTTAACAACACAAATAAAACAGGAAACTGAGGAAATTAAAAAACAAATCCAAGATAATAAACAGGAAATTATAAAAATGTCGTCCAATCAGGGGAAATTAAAGGAAAAAGTTCGAGATTTAGGCTTAGATGTTCAAGAGATCAGAAGTAAAAACGAGAAAATTGAGGAAACGCTTATAAATCTGGAAATGGATAAAGCAGCACTTATTATAAGATGTCAAAACATTCCGGAAACAATAGATAAGAACCTTAAAGAAGAAGTTGTGAAGAGCCTAGTGGAACACCTAAAAGTAAGTACATCTGAAGAACTAGAGGAAGGAATAGAGGCAATTTACAGGAGAAATTCAGCCTATGCCAAAAGACATAAGAAGCCAAGAGAAGTACACGTTAAGTTCTATAAAAGAGAATTAAAGGAGAGAATTATGAGAGCATCTAATCAAACTAAAGTAATGATACAAGGAGAAGAGATAACTTTTCTAAAGGAGGTGCCGTGGAGAGTTAGGGAAAGAAGATTGGCATACTCAGCATTAACAAATCTCTTGAAAAATAATGGAATTTTATTTAGATGGCTGATACCGGAAGGAGTGTTGTTTACATATAACAGTCAAAGACATAGGATAGACTCGGTGTTCAAGGCAGAATACTTTCTGAATAAATTTGGAGAGGATCTAGGGTTACAAAGGGAAGATGTAGAGGAAGAAGAAGCTGAAAAGGAAGAGGACTTGGGAGAAGAAGAAGTGGAAGAAGAAAGTAGTGTGCAAGAATCGAGAAACAGAAAAGAGAAGACAGCAAGAAGAAGTAAAAGTAAACTCAGTAAACCAACATACCAAATTTTGACGAGGTTTAAGTATAAAAACAAAGGAAAAAGACACTAAACAGCAGGATGAGATTTGTTAAAAAATTTAAGATTGTAACGATAAATATAAATGGTTTAAACAGTCCACAAAAAAGACGGAAAACATTTCATCAACTGCAAAAAATGAAAGTAGATATAGTGTGTTTGCAGGAAACGCACATTAAACGAGAAGATATAAAATATCTAGAGTGCAAAAAATTAGGCAAAGAGTTTATAGCGGCAGCAGATGAAAAGAAAAAAGGGGTGGTGATATATGCGAAAGAAGAATTGAATCCAGAATTAATTTTTAAAACAGAAGATGGAAGAGCGGTGGGGATAACAGTGAAAAGAAATGGGGAAAAATTGCTGTTAATAAATATATATGCCCCTAATCTAACTCAAAACCAAAAAGTATTCTTCCAAGAAATTCAAGCAGAATTAAGCTTAGCAGATGTGAATAATGTTTGTATTGTTGGAGATTTTAATTCGGTAGTAGAACCGTGTATAGATAGAAAGACAAGAAGGAAAAGAAGGAAAAAGGAAAGCTGATTTCGAATAACTTCATGCAAATAGTTGAAGAGTACAGCTTAATTGATGTTTGGAGAGTCAGGAATATACACAAAAGAGATTATACCTATTATTCAGCTAGACACAACTCTTGGTCTAGGATCGATATGATTTGGATGACCACTAATATGTTAAAGGATACGGTAGAATGCGAAATATTACCGAATACCTTTGCGGATCATAACCCCGTTTTGTTGGAATTAAAGGATGGATATAAGAAAAATAGATGGTTTATGAACTTAAGGTTATTAAGAGATGAGAAATTTGCGGAGAAATGTAAAAAAGAGATAGCAGAGTTTTTTCAGGTAAATAGCAATTCTGAAACCCCTAGTGAAATAGTTTGGGATGCCTTTAAGGCATATATGAGAGGCTGTTTTATCAATCAGAGTGCATGGAAAGCAAAAGAGAAAAAAAGAAATACGAACAGTTAGTACAGAAAATTAGTGTGCAAGAATCTATTTTGAAAAATAGTAGCGGTTCTACATCAGCCCAAACTAAATTAAACTTGTTACAGCATAAGATGAACTTAATGTTAAATTATGAAATAGAGAAGAAATTGGAGTTTACCAGGCAATATTATTTCGAGAACGTAAATAAACCAAATAGGTGGTTAGCGTATAAGGTGAGAAAAGAAAGAGAAAAACGTATGATATTTCAATTAAGAAATGACAAAGGTGAGATGAAGAGTGAACTGCAGGAGCTTAAGGATATAGTTGAAAAGTTTTATAAAAAATTATACCAAAGAAATGAACAAGAGGAGGAATTAATTGTAAATTATCTGGAAAGGAAGGGAAAGAATTTAAAGAACAACATAAAAAACTTCTAAATGACCCAATAACAATGTGTGAGGTATTGGAGGCGATTAAAAAGCAGAAAGCGAAGAAAACACCTGGGCCGGATGGTATACCAGCAGAGTTTTATAAAATTTTCGAAGAGCAGATTGGTATCCATTTAAAAAATGTATTTCAGAGAGTAGGTAGACAAGGGAAAGGCCCAGAATCATGGAATCATGCATTAATTACATTGATCCCGAAACCTAATGCAGATCATGGAGATATTAAGAATTATAGACCTATATCACTGTTAAATGCAGATTATAAAATCTTTGCAAGCATTTTGGCGGATAGATTTAAAAAAGTATTATCGCAAATTATACATCAAGATCAGGCGGGGTTCTTACCAAGGAGACAGATGAAAAATAACTTAAGGATAATAATGGATGTGCTAGAGTATTATGAGGAGCATCCAGATAAAGAACTAGTATTAATGTTCCTAGACGCAGAAAAAGCGTTTGATAATCTATCGTGGAAATTTATATTGGAAAAATTGAATAAGGCGGAGTGTGGTCAATATTTTCTCTCTATGATTAGTGCTGTTTACAATACACAATATGCAAAGGTAATAGTAAATGGTGATGTGACAAATAATTTAGAAATTCAGAAGGGTTCTAGGCAGGGTTGCCCATTGTCGCCATTATTGTTTATCTTTGCGCTAGAATCTTTAAATGATGATATAAGGGAAAATTCACTAATACAGGGTTTGAAAGTAAGGGGGAAGAGTATAAGTTATTGGCGTTTGCTGATGATCTTGTGTTTATAGTGGAAGAACCAGAGACATCAATTATACATTTAATCGATACTATCAAAAGGTATGGGCAGGTGGCTGGACTTAAGATAAATTATAAAAAATCTAAATTGTTACACAAGAATTGTTTGCCAAGAACGATACAAAAGATACAAGAAATTTCCTCCATGGAAATAGTGAAGAAGGTAAAATATTTAGGAATTAACCTTACAAGTAAGTGCAGTTCACTGATAGAAGACAATTATAATAAGCTTCTAGAAGAAATTAAAAAAGACTTGCTGAAATGGGAAAAGATCCCTCTATCATTTATGGGCAGAATCGCATTGGTTAAAATGAATATATTACCTAGATTTCTATTTTTAGCCCAAACTATACCAATATTAAAAAATCGAAAATTTTTTGAAGAATTGAATAAGGTTACCAGAAAATTTATATGGCAGAGAAAAAGAGCAAGAATAAGTTGGAAAGCATTACAGGATAAGAAAGAAAGGGGGGAATGAGTATTCCCAACTGGTATATATATTATCAAGCGGCCGCCATGGTATGGATAAAGGAATGGCTTATGTTGGAAAATAGTAGGATTCTGACATTGGAAGGCCATGACTTGTATATGGGATGGCACGCGTATATTTGGTATGGGAAAGATAAAATTCACTCAAATTTTAGTAGGCATTTGTTAAGAGATGCATTAAATAAAATATGGAGCACTATAAAAGAGAGATGGTATAAGAAAACACCTAGATGGGTCTCTCCTCTGGAAGCCTTTATAGCACCGTCATTATTAACAATAAGTAAGAGAGCAAGTTACCAATTGTTATTAAGTAGAAATAACAAATTAAAATCTCAGGAAAAATTGGTAAATGAAAATAACTTATCTTGGTGGGAACAGATAATGCTACGAGATAGATTCCAAAAAGATATGATAAGGGGATTTGAAGACCAAAATAATCAATTGGACAGGATATGGCTATCGTCAAACGACAAAATGATACAGAAGCTATATGGTTTCTTGTTAGATGATTATGAACAGGATGAGGTAATAAAAGCAGCAATGATATCTTGGATGATGGACTTAGGTGGAAAAGTGGAGACTGATCAATGGAATGTGATTTGGAAATCTGTGAAGTATATGCGGGCTATTGGTTATAAAGAGAATGTATATAAGATGTTTTATAGGTGGTACTGGTCCCCGGATAAATTGGCGAAATGTTTTCCTGGCTATTCCAACCAATGTTGGAAATGCAAAGCTAATGTGGGGACCTTCTACCACCTATGGTGGAAATGTCATAGGATACAAGGATTCTGGAGAATGGTGCAGAGAATGGTACAAGATATTTTAGATAAGAGTGTAGACTTGAGACCGGAAATATTTTTTATTAAATATGGTACCAGATAGCTTTAGTCAACAGGAAAAGTACTTATTATCTTATATTGCAACCGCTGCTCGTTTATTACTGGCTAAAAATTGGAAAATAGATATAATACCCTCAAAAGAGGAACTAACACTTAAGGTGTTGGAACTAGCGCAGTTGGATGATTTGAGTTTGATGCTACAAAACAAAAATGAAAAGGTACATAAGAAAAGATGGTTAAGAGTGTATAATTGGATAGAAAATTTAACAGGTGTATAAGACTTCATGTTATATGTAAAATGCGACACTGGAAGGTTGTGTATGTTAAAAAATGAAAATAAAAATGGGAAAAAAAAATAAGAGAAGCCAATGTTGAAACAGGCCAATGGCCCATCTAGTCCAACAGTCTGTCACACAGTGGCCAAAAATACCAGGTGCCATCAGGAGGTCCAGCAGTGGGGCCAGGACACTAGAAGCTCTCCCACTGCTGCCCCCCCAGCATCAAGGAAGTACTTCTTCACCCAAAGAGTGATTAACACATGGAATTTACTGCCACAGGAGGTAGTGGTGGCTACAAGCCTGGACAGCTTCAAGAGGGAATTAGATAAGCATATGGAGCAGAGGTCCATCAGTGGCTATTAACCACAAGGTATAGATAGGAACTCTCGGTCTGGGGCAAGGGATGCTCTGTATTCTTGGTGCTTGGGGGGGGCAACAGTGGGAGGGCTTCTAGTGCCCTGGCTCCACAGGTGGACCTCCTGATGGCATCTGGTATTTTTGGCCACTGTGTGATAGAGCGCTGGACTGGATGGGCCATTGGCCTGATCCAACATTGGCTTCTCTTATGTTCTTATGTACCATCTGTATATTGCCTATAATTACTTTGTTTTAAAAGGCTGATGTCTGGGGAACTCTTAGAGTCAATGGTAGTCCACTTTTTACCCACCCACCCCCATTCCATGCTTCTTTCTCTCTCTGCCTCCTTAGGCAAAGTGTACCAAGTCCTTGATGAGAAAAGGTGATGGTGATCCCACCACTTAACATTTTCTACCATAAGTCCTGGCACTGCCTGGAGGCAGCTGATAGAAGCATCAAGGCTGGCAACTGTCCTTGGCCATAGTCTTCTGCTATCCAGTAGGAACGACAGAGGCTGCCAAGGCAAATTTCTAGGTGTGCACAAAATTTTAAGTGGTGGGACCACCTCCACCCCTCATTAATGTGCCCACCTCGGCTCTACTGTACAGCTGTCTATGTCTATGGCACTCAGCTGAATCTTGGTAATACCTTACTTCCTTTAGTTTGCCTTTAACATATGATTTTAAAATTAAAGATCCTGTGCCTTTTAGATTTAGTGTTACTCTGTATAACCTAATGATTAATGAAAACATTTATATACAGTCTTTCCAATGGCTCAAGGCAGTTTACGGTAATTAAAAACATCAAATGATGATGTACACCCTAAGCCACCAACCAATCAAATAAACTGCCCAGAAATTATTCTCCATTGCAGGCTCTGGTGAACAAAATCGCTTTACATCACTTCCTAAAAGTTTCCAAGGGCGGTGTCCTTCATCTTCTCAGGGAGCCTGTTCTGTAAAGTAGAAGTAGACACCAGGAAAGCATGGACCTTTGTCGATGCCAGGTGGGCCGTCTTTAATGAAGGGACAACTAGAAGGTGGCAAGTTGAAGACCATAACTGGTACACAGGGACACCACGTGACTGAGAATAGTCCTTGCATGAATATTAGTGACAATGCCAAGGTGCATAGGAGCACACATTAAATGTGGGAGATAGCTAGAAATTTTGCATGTCTACTTCATACTCCGAGGGGAAATGGAAAAGCTGATTGCAGTTCTTACAAGGAAGAGGAGAAACTCATAGGCATTCAGATTTTCATAAGCACTGTAACAGCTTTCATGAAGTTGTGCAATTCTGATTTAAGACTGATTGAAGTAATGCTCAGTTGAAATGACTTTGTTGTATTCTAAAATATCACTCTTCAGATGGTTTCAAAATGCCAGTTTGTTATTTCAATTCACACTTGATTAGAAGTACGACATGACAGTGCAAATATCAAACCTTCAAATTCAGCCCAGAGTGGAGTCCATCTTCAAACAAACAAACAAACAAACAAACAAACAAACAAACAAACAAACAAACAAACAAACAAACAAACAAACCCAACTTCTAAATACAAGATGGCTATCACTTATTCCATCATGATACTTCTATATGTTTCTTTACGGGGTAGAAGAGACGTTGAATACTCCAGCTGCTTGACTCCTGAATGAAGTTCAGGCCTACTTATTCTTCTTTATGCCACAAGTCAAAGCACAGAAGTCCAAGATCAGCTTTGTGCATTTCCTTGGTCTGTCCATTATAATAAAATGTCCACATCTGTCCAGCATATGCACTTGGCAGCTAGGCACGGCATTGGCAAAAATGTCTCCACCTGCTGGGTCAAGCACCTGAACAACAAAGAATTAGTGTATCTTTTTGTAGTGATCTATATTTGTAAAGGACATGAAATAAAGCACAGAAAGGCTGCTGAGCAGTGGAAAGATGTATGCAAGCTTTCTGCCACAAAATTTTGTTTTAAATTAGGGTGTGTGTGTGTGTTTGTGTGTGTGTAGACCTGTGAGGACTCATGAGGGGAACCTTTCCTCAGCTGATCCTCCTCCTTAAACAACCTCCAGTTTTGCTTTTTCCCTCCCGCCACAGCTCCATAGCTTGTTTTCCTTCCTTCCTTCCTTCCTTCCTTCCTTCCTTCCTTCCTTCCTTCCTTCCTTCCTTCCTTCCTTCCTTCCTTCCTTCCTTCCTTCCTTCCTTCCTTCCTTCCTTCCTTCCTTCCTTCCTTCCTTCATCAGGCTAGCCTATGCTATCCAGGTCACAGTGGAGGACTCTCTAGGCATGCAGAAAAATGTCACTCTGAAAATTAATCAAAAGATTCTTCCCACAACAAAACACAATAACAACAGCACAGCCCTGATGAGTACCTATATTCCAGGATCATGGAGTGTTTAAGAGCAGTTGAGACGAAAGATGTACGAAAAGGAACTCAACCTGCTCAAGCCCCTGGTGGTAACTTATTGAATCCTGAAGGCTGAGCTTTGGGGGTTGGTGGAATCTCTGAAGTGCTTTTCCTCCCACAATTCCATCTGGGTTGCCAAGATCTTACTAAATTGGTAAGGAGTTAAATAACAAGAATATAAAAAAGATTTGTACATGGAGATATTATTGGTCCCTTGGTTAAAAAAAATGTCCAGTCATATTTAGAGATAGTCCGTCTCAACATTTTCACCCATCTAACTTTAAATTGAGCTTCAAAACTAAGAAGTGATTTACAAATCCTGGCTGGTGTCCCTCCCTGCTGGGAATGGGAGATTACCCCAGAGGCTTCTGGGATTTGAATAAACCCCGGACCTGCCAGTCATGCTACTGTCTTAACAAAGGAGAGTGGGAGGATGTGTGTATGTATGTATGCACGCACGGGGGACGGCATGAAAAATATTTTTTTGCCTAGTGTCTCCACAAATCTGGCACTGGCACTGAATGACAGGAACATGTTTCTACAGTCAAGGCTTAGAAATGAACAATCTAGGTCAGTCTCCTGTTTCAGTGCAGGTTATCCAGTGCCTAAATTGTCTCCGACAGACAACTCTCCAAAATTCTTCTATACGATTTACAAGGAAAGAATCTCAACGATATTCTCCTTGCTCTATTGCCTTGCTAGGCATCTTGCTCCTTGGTTCAGCAGTTCAGATACTACGTATGTAAAGTTAAACCCACCTCCCAGCATTTTAAATCAGTTGTATCTTGGTTCCGCCTTCAGGAGGGAACTACTGTATTTGCCTTGGCCTTGTGTTTTGGAACTAGGCTGCTGTTTCTCCTCTGTATGTGATGGAGATATGACTTTGCAATCCTGACTATGGAAAAAAAATAGCTGGGGAGATGTGCTGGGGAGGGGGCTAACACCCCTCCTCCTAGCTGCCATTACAAATTGCCCCCTCTTAATGTCATTTTGCTGGTGGAGAAGCAGCAGGCAGGGTTTCAAGTGATGGGTCAGTTTCAGCTTCCATGAAAAATTGTTCCCTGTGCCCCTTTTTCTTAATTGCTATTTCAATAACAATAATTGCTATTGTTTTATTAGACCAATTAGAATGTTGCAAACGTAAGGCCTTAAATTCCAGAGCTAAAAGCAATGTGAATGATGTCAAGATATCCGCAAATGTATGTGTAATTATATTTAATGAGAAATGGCAGTACTAATAGGATGTACAACTGTATTAAGATTTTGGGGTGTGTGTGTGTGTCTGTTTTGTAATGTATAGGAGTGTGTGTATTCATCAATGAAACATTGCACACACCCACAATAAAATATACGTCCAATTGCACCAAGTTTGCTTTTGGTTTCCATATCTGAAAACAAGAGCAGGTAATCTGGAACTTCAAAATCAAAAGACAAATTGAGATGAGAATTTTAGAAGTATCCCTAAGTATTAGCAGCCAACTCTTTTATCAGTTTACAAATCTATTCCAGCCATGCATCCTATTACTACAGTCACTGATAAACATTTATTCCACTGACATTTATGTCTTTATTATTTAAATCCAATCAGTACATGCTTATAGATATCACTCACATTGCTGTTAATTCTAGAATGTAAGGCATCACATTTGCTATCATATCAAGAGGGCAAGCATCCACTTGATTTTTATGTGCTAGTCCCTAGTCATTATGTGTCTAGTTATGTGTGATGGTGGGGAAACTTCAGGACCATGTAACAATAATCTACATATAAGAAAGTTTGAATTTTAATAACTGTGAGCTTTTTAAAATGAGCACATGTGCATTAGTAACATCAGGGATGGGGTGGGTGGGTGGAGTGAAGGAAAACGAAAGATTGAGAACTTAAGCAAATTGTGCATGTTCCAGTTTCAGAATTAATTTTAGAAAGTTTCTCCTTTTTTGCCATCAAGTCACAGCTGATTTATGGCAATCCCACAGGGTCTTCAAGGCAAGAGATGTTCAGCGGTGTTTTGCCGTTGTCTGCCTCTGTGTAGTGATCCTCGACTTCTTTGGTGGTCTCCCATCCAAATACTGACCAGGGCCAACCCTGCTTTTCTGATGAGATGACGAGATTGGGCTTGCCTGGGCTATCTAGATCTGGGCAGAATGTCTCTTAGTTAAACTGAAATTAAGGTGGGCTGAGATGTGTGGCAGAGAAAAATCTCTGGAATGATAAAGAAGTGGAACAAAGGGAATCAGCTAATCCTTTTTGAGGCCAGCCTTGTGAATCTCCAGTTTTTAATTCCTTGTGGCAGTGCACCTGAAAACACACTAACAGCTACCTTGATCAACCACACAAGAACATATGAACCAATTCCCCACAAGCAGCTGTGCCGCCATTGCTCTTTCATTTCCCCTGGATGTATTGGTCAATTTCACACTATTCACTGTGTGACCGCATTTTGACCCGCATCGCCCCCTGATTTCCTCCGCATCTTCTAAATCCTCAAAAAACAGGATCGAGAAGACACGGGGGAAATCGGGGAGAGATGTGGGTCAAAATGCAGCCGCCCAGTGAATAGTGTGAAATTGACCAATACAACCAGGGGAAACGGAAGAGCGATGGTGGACAGCTGCTTATGGGGAATCGGTCATATGGAGTGAGCTCTTCCCAGGATTCAGTGAGATTGGGTTGGGTCAGTAGCCTTGATGTCTTAGTTCCCAACAGCTACAACCCTGGACATAAAATGCTACTGGAAGCAGCTCAATACATTACCTTGTCGTGTTTCCCCCAGATAACCTGTGTTGGAACTGTTATCTTGCTTATGTTTTCATGAAGGCTGTACCTGGACTCCACACTGGAGAAATCTAAAAAACCTTTTCCAAAGAGAAAGAAAAAGCAGACCTTGATCAGTTTCCTATCATCATACTTGGTGGTGGTGGTGGAAATTGCCGTCAAATAGCAGCTGACTTACGGCAACCCTGTAGGGTTTTTGAGGGAAGAGACGTTCAGAGGTGGTTTGCCTACCTCTGTGTAGTGACCCTGGACCTCCTTGGTGGTTTCCCATCCAAATATTAACCAGGCTCAACTCTTCTTAGCTTCTGAGATTTGATGAGATTGGTGTAGCCTATGAAACTTTCCACAATAGATTTTTCCTCACCAGGTGCAGACCCCAAATTTTCAGAACCCCCAGTTTTAGCAAGTTCCAAAAATGCGGGGTAAGAAGGAGAAAACTTAGAGGGTGATTTCCCACTACAGCTGCCTCGGGGTTGCGCCGCCGTTTGCCCCGATACTATTTGTCAATTTCACACCCGAAGCTGCGGGGCTGCTTTTTGACCCGCGGCTTCGCCCACTTCCCCCGCAGTTTCGTAATCCTCAAAAAACAGGATCAGGAAACTGCGGGGGAAATCGGGCGAAGCTGCGGGTCAAAATGCAGCCCCGCGGCTTCGGGTGTGAAATTGACAAATAGTATTGGGGCAAATGGCGGCGCAACCCCGAGGCAGCTGTAGTGGGAAATCACCCTGGGTCTGTGCCTGGTGAGGAAAAATCTACTACAGAAAGTTTCACATAACACACAGTTTTAAAAATGTCAATGTGGGGTGTTTCACTACTGCAGAAATGGTCTCAGTCGTCTGCAACAGGTCATCATGGTTACTGGAGAACACATTCTCACTAGTGTTTTAAGGGCCAAACGACATGCTATGATTTATAATGTCTAGTTGTCTGGTTCCCCGCCCTCAACTTCTCTTTGTCTGAGGCAATCAGACATCAGGTGTTCTGAAGTGGTAGAGCATCTGCTTGGCATGCAGAAGGTCTCAGGTTCAATCTCTGGCATCTCCAGTATGAGGTAGTAGGTGATGTGAAAGACCTCTACTTGACCCTGGAGAGCCACTGCCAGTCTTAGACAATGTTGATTGGTCTGATTCAGTATAAGGCATCTTCATGTGTTCATGTGTCAGTTCTAACTGGCACCAGATCTAGGCAAAAGTCTTTCACATAATCTACTTTGTAATCCTTTTCTTTAAACTGGAGATGCCGGAGATTGAATTTGGGACCTTTGACATGCAAAACAGATACTCCAACACTGAGCTATGTCCCCTTCCCAGTTTCCCAAAGAGCAGAAATAGTGAGAAATTCTCAATATAAGAGTAATTAAACTTGGGTATTGGAAGTGACTTGACAGCACTTAACATGTACACACATCTCTTGACAGTATGAACCAGTCCCTTCTAGAGGTCAACACTGGTTTGCTATTGTGGCTGAAGCACCCTGTTGAGCTTAAGGCCTGATAGTAAACCAGGTCTCCTTCTGTGTGATAAGTGACATAGCCCCCAGGCAGAGTTTGTTCCTGGCTTGTACTTACATTTAGTGTAAAAAGGAACGTGTGGTTTCCGAAGGTCAAGAAATCCCTGCATGAGCTAAATGGGGAGAAAAAGGAACAAAAGATTGGGTCAGAAATACAGAGCAGGCTTCTCTTGGGCTGCACTAGTTAAATGCTCCTTTCTGAGGGCAGTGAGAAGTATTACCGTCTCTTACTTGCTCCTCATTTCTTGGGTTAGGAATTTCATAGTCCAAATGGAGTGAACTTCTTTAAACAGTTTGAGGATGCTCATATTCATTTGAGACTATTTGGGATGATGAATTTGATCCCTATCCTGATGGTTAAGCAACCCAATGGGTACGAAAGGGGTGAAGAGCAACCAAAGAAGCAGCTCCCAATGCTGCAGCAAACCATCCAGAGACTCCTGGGAAGAGCTCTGAATCCCCTTCCGAGGAATGGAATCTTATCTGTAAACAGTTGGAGATCTGCTCAGCAGTAACACTGCCAAAGGAAAATGGTGCCAGTTTGAAGGGGTTCAGCTGCTAGTGCCCCATTGCCCCATATTTGCTTAGAATGAGCACAACACACAGCCTTCCCACCATCTATTTTGTGCTCTAGTAGTCAAAGGCTCTTCCACACTCCCCTTTTCATCGCTTGCATGCCCCTATTGCCTTGGTCCCCCCCCTTTTCCGCATGTGTTTTGCTTCCTCTAGTGGTCACTTCAGTATTATATCACTGTATCTTCGGCATATTTGGCACTGGAGGTGACGTCATCATGCTGGGCACATTGCCGGGGGGATGCTCTAGCACTCAGCCTAAAAACTCTATGGTACCATAGAGTTTCTGGACAAATGCTAGAGCGTCCCCCTGGTGACATGCCTAGTGTGATGATATCACTTTTGGGTGACGTCATCGTGGTGCACCAGAAGACCGGACAGGAAGCTCCGTCCCCCACCAGCAGCAGGTAGGGAGCTGACAACCCTAAGCCAGAGATACAGCAATGTGTTATGGAAGTGACCACTAGAGGAAACAAACACACATGTGAAAAGGGGGCAACCCCTGAAGCAATAGTGACACACAAGTGATGAAAATGAGAGTGCAGAAGAGCCTAAAAGTCAGAGTGACTGTGGAGTTCTCTAACAATTGTCTGTACCGTCTTGGTAAGGATGGCCTCTGCTGGAATATGCAAGGTCTATAGTGCAGCTTTATGAGGAAGATCTGAAGATCACTGTTGTGTCCTGGGATCAGAGGGCTGAGCTGGCGAAACACTGCCAAGCTTCGCTCTCTGAGAACAATAGGGACTAGGTTCCTGAGCTCGCCAGTAGTGAACCAATGGCAGAATTGGCGGGCGATTCAAACCCGCCAATAGGAATATAGGGCCGTCCCCCCTAACTGTATATAGTTGGCCTCCGGCCGTTACTGTGTGTTCTTGTCTTATGTGAAGTACGAATAAACGCGTCTTCTCTTATGTCGTCGTCCGAGTCATGAGGCCTGAAACCCAGTACTTTACAGTGGCGACGAAGGTGGGATTCTAACGCCCTCGGTGACTCCATGAACGACGAAACGGACACCGCCGAGCAACGCATCGCTGACCCCGAGAGCAGCACCGCACCGCTCGCCGAGCATCGCATCGCTGACCCCGAGAGCAGCACCGCACCGCTCGCCCCGGCGCGCGCCGTTCCTGACAGAACCATGGCCGCTTCCCACGTAACACTGGAGCACTTCGACCAGTCGCAGCCAGAAACCTGGGACGCATGGGTCGACCAGCTCATCAGCTACTTGGAGCTCAACGAAATCCGCCACCCCGACCAGAAACGAGCGATCCTCCTGAACGCCTGCGGCACCCAAACCGTCCGCCTCGCCAAGAGCCTCTTGGTGCCCCGCACGGCCTTGGAGAGCTCGTTTGGGGAAATCCTGGACGTCCTAAATGGCTACTTCAGCCCCCGGCCGACCTTCCTGGCCAAGAGGATGGATTTCCAGAGGCGAGTCCAGACCCGAGGGGAATCCATCGCCAACTTCCTAGCCGCGCTAAGGGCGCTAGCCGTGGACTGCGGGTTTCCGAAGGTGGAGGACAACCTGCTGACACAGTTCGTGTGGGGCCTGGCGGACTCCAAGCTGCGGCGCAAGTTGGTGGGACACCGGAAGCTCACTTTGGACGAGGCCCTCGACGCCGCCACTGCCCACGAGGCCGCCGAAGGGGATCGCCCGGTCGCGGCCGCGCAGGTGGTTGGAAGGAGCCCAAGCCCCGGAAACGAAGAGACGGACGAGGTCTTCGCCCTCAAACCCCAACAACGCCGGCCGGCGCCGTTCCAGCAGGCCAACCGGGAGCAAGCCAAGTATTCCGGCAACCGAGCCGTCTGTGCCAGCTGCGGGGAGGCCCACGGACGGAAATCCTGCAAGTTCCGGGATGCTGTCTGCCACGGGTGCGGAAAGCAGGGACACCTCGCACGGGTCTGCCGGTCCAAGGGCCCCCGGAATTCGAGATCGTCGGTCCCCCAGTACCGCGCATCGTCCACCGCACACGAGACAACGGAAGAGGTCGCCGAGTTGTACCACCTCACCGACCAACCACTGCAGGTACTTCGCCTCCCCAACCCCAACCTCTCCTCTGCCCCGAAGATCCAAGTAACCGTGCGGATCGAGGGGTCCCCCTGTTGCATGGAAGTGGACTCGGGATCGGCGGCGTCCATCATTTCCCTGGACACTTTAAAAAGACTTTGCCCACTAGGGGGACCCCTCTACGTCCATCACCACTAAGCTTGGTGGATTTTCAAAAGAACCCTGTCCCCATCCGGGGAGTCGGCACTTTCCGAGTGCGGTACCGAGACTTTGAGGGGAACTTGGACTTGGTGGTGGTAGAGGGTAATCTCGCGAGTCTCCTGGGGCGGGCGTGGTTCGAGGCCCTAGGTATATCGATTGGGGGAGTAAATAAATGTGGGGTGCGGGACTGGGGGCGGTGTGCAAGGAATTCCCGGAGGTCTTTGACGGGAAACTGGGTTGTTACAAAGGGCCCCCGGTGTCGCTCCACTTAGACCCCACCGTGACGCCCATCCGTCGGCGCTTCCGCACCGTGCCCCTGGCCCTCCGCCCTAAAATAGAGACCGAATTAGACCGGCTGGTGGCCCAGGGAGTCTTAGAGCCCGTCCCGAACGCTAGATGGGAGACACCGATAGTGACACCCGTCAAGCCAAACGGGGAGATCCGCATCTGCGCAGATTATAAGTGCACTATTAACCAGGCACTTCAGGCGCACGCATACCCCGTACCAGTGGTCAGCCATGTCCTAGCAACACTGGCAGGGGCGCGCATATTTGGAAAGCTGGATCTCGCGCAGGCGTACCAGCAACTCCCGGTAGATGAGGCCACGGCCGAGGCGCAGACCATAGTGACCCACCGGGGGGCCTTCCGGGTGAAGCGGCTGCAGTTCGGGGTCAGTGTGGCCCCAGGGATCTTCCAAAATCTAATGGACGATCTGTTAAAAGGGATCCCTGGAGTGACGCCGTTCTTCGACGACGTCCTCATCGCCGCGACCACCCCGGAAAGCTTCGCCGCCCGCCTCCGAACTGTATTGGAACGCTTCCAAGCCGCGGGGCTGAAAGTGAAGCGAGAAAAGTGCCTCCTCGGGGTGCCGGAGGTAGAGTTCTTGGGATACCGGGTAGACGCATCAGGCCTGCATCCGGCGAGGGACAAAGTGAAGGCCATCGTGGAGGCCCCCGCCCCGAAGTCCAAGGCCGAGCTCCAGGCGTTCTTAGGCCTCCTGAACTTTTATCATTCCTTTCTCCCCCACAAAGCCGCCGTGGCCGAACCCCTACACAGGCTGCTGGACAAGGCGACACCTTGGGCATGGGGAGCGAGGGAGGAGGCGGCGTTTCGGGGGGTGAAAGTCCTCTTGATTTCAAACGCAGTACTCGCGCACTTTGATGAAAAGCTCCCGGTCATCCTGGCGTGCGACGCCTCACCGTATGGGGTCGGGGCAGTCTTGGCACACAAGCTACCGGATGGGAGGGAGGTCCCGGTGGCTTACTACTCCCGCACGCTGTCCCCCGCGGAGCGGAACTACGCCCAAATCGACAGGGAGGGCTTGGCACTGGTGGCGGGGGTAAAAAAATTCCACAATTTTGTGTACGGGCGGCCCTTCACGCTCGTAACAGATCATAAGCCGCTCCTGGGACTGTTCGCGGCGGACAAACAAACGCCGCAAGTTTTGTCGCCCCGGGTGTTGCGCTGGTCCTTATTTTTGGCGGGGTACCAATACCGACTGGAGCATCGGCCGGGCAAGGCGCTGGGTCATGCCGACGCCTTGAGCCGCCTACCGCTGCCGCAGACAGGGGAAGATCCGGCCCCAGCCCCCGCTGTCTTGCTGATGGAGGAACTGCCAACCCCCCCCCTTCAGGCTGCAGATGTGGCCGCCCGCACGTCCCGAGATCCCATTCTCTCCCGGGTCCTAAACTGGGTGGTGAGGGGGTGGCCAGCGGAACAGACAGGGCCAGAGTTCACAGCATACAAGGCCAGGCGGGAAGAGCTGTCCGCATTGAAGGGGTGTTTACTATGGGGAGATAGGGTGATCATTCCGGGGCCCATGAGGCAAGGGGTGCTAGAAACGCTGCACGAGGCCCACCCGGGCATCGTACGAATGAAAGCTCTGGCGAGGAGCTACGTGTGGTGGCCCGGGGTGGACGCAGAAATTGAATCTTGGGTCAGAGGGTGTACACGATGTCAGGAGGTCCGCCCCAATCCACCGAGAGCGCCAACCCAAAGCTGGGAGTCTACCCACAAGCCGTGGTCACGCCTGCACATAGACTTTGCGGGGCCGTTCCAGGGGCTCCAGTTCATGGTAACGGTAGACTCTTATTCAAAATGGGTGGAAATAAGCCCAGTGTCTACCACCTCTACCAAGGCGGCAATAAGGGCCCTGCGGAAGATATTTGCAACGCACGGGTTACCCGACACAATCGTGTCGGACAACGGGGCAGCATTCACATCTGCGGAGTTTCAAGCGTTCCTCGAAAGGAACCTCATCAGGCACATACGATCCGCGCCTTTCCACCCGGCAACTAATGGACAGGCGGAGAGGACGGTACGCACCGCCAAAGAGGCCCTGAGCCGCATAACGGGGGGGACTGGGAGTTCCGGCTGGCCCGCTTCCTTCTCACATACCGCACCACCCCAAACCCCATCTCCGGACACTGCCCCGCAGAACTATTAATGGGCCGCCGCCCTACCACTTTATTAGACAGACTCCACCCGGACCGAGCTCCCGAGAGAAAGCTGGTCGAGAACAGGGAGGCGCCCCGAAGCTTCCTACCGGGAGACCCTGTCTACTTCCGGAACTACGGAGCGGGGCCGCAGTGGGTGGCAGGGCGCATCCTAAAACCCACCGGACCGGTGTCATACGAGGTCCTAACCGATGGGGACCGGGTTCTCCGCAAACACATCGACCAGCTCCGGAGGCGACAAGACCCCGATAGAGAGATCGAGTTACCAGGAAATGCCGCCCCCGCCCCATCATCCGATCGACCGCAAGCACCGACAGCGGAGCCAGCGCCAGAGAGTCCACGGAATCCGGAGGGAGCCCCGGTCGCCGCTGAACCGCCGCCGCCGCTGCCGCCACCGTTGGCCCCGGTAGCAACTGAACCGCCGCCGCCGCTGCCGCCAACGTCACAGCCGCCACCACCTCGGCTACTTCCAGGGGCCCAAGCTCCTTGTGCGGGTGGACCAACCGACAGGGGCCCCGCCAGTCCGGTACCGGCCCCCCGACGTTCGCTAAGGGAAAGGAGGCCACCAGCATACTTAAAGGACTACGTCACCTGATAGGAGACGAACCATGGGGGGAGGGGTGTTGTGTCCTGGGATCAGAGGGCTGAGCTGGCGAAACACTGCCAAGCTTCGCTCTCTGAGAACAATAGGGACTAGGTTCCTGAGCTCGCCAGTAGTGAACCAATGGCAGAATTGGCGGGCGATTCAAACCCGCCAATAGGAATATAGGGCCGTCCCCCCTAACTGTATATAGTTGGCCTCCGGCCGTTACTGTGTGTTCTTGTCTTATGTGAAGTACGAATAAACGCGTCTTCTCTTATGTCGTCGTCCGAGTCATGAGGCCTGAAACCCAGTACTTTACAATCACCCTACAGGGGGACAGTTGAAGGACTGGTAGTTGCCATAGCTAGATTAGGGACTGCCCACAATTTCAGATTACGTCCTTGCTGTCTCCTGATTGGCTCTTCTGGAGACTTCCTGCTCCTGCAGAGCCTCCTTCTTGTTGTTGTTCCTCTCACAGCAGTTATGCCAGACAGTTAAGGCTCTCTCTCTCTTCTATGTTCTATAACAGTTTGTTCTTCTATAATAAACCTACTTATTTTTCTCTAAATAGTCAGTGCCCCAATTCCTGTTCATACTTAAACTCTGCCAACAGTCTCATGATTTGAAAACCAGACTAGTAAAAGACCAAGAGCCATGCAGTTAGTGCTGCATATCCAGGGAAGTGCCCCCCTGCCCCCCACCCCCCGGGATTCTGCCTCTTGAACAGCAGAAACTCGGCAAACTGATTTTGAAGTTGAGTGGACTTTCAAAAGCAGAGTCGCTGGCTGCATGAAGAAAGGGAAATTCTCACTGGAGAATGCCTGAAGTGGCTCTTTGGCTCCAACCCATGGTCAAGGGAAAAAGAACATGCTTCTATATGGAAGGGATTCTCAAACACTGTTCAGAAGATTACTAAACTGCTGCTGAAACACAGTTTGTGGCCTCACATGTGGTACACTATCCATCTTCTCCTGAAATGTACAGACACAGGGGAATGTGGGGCCTGTTCCTGAGTGTGTTCCCAGGTCACAGAGCATGACCTCAAGAGGTTTGCCCAGTGCCCTATGTGAATGGAAGCCATGTCCTAATCAGGTGCAGACTGGCCATTTCATGTACGGGGGAAGCACGCAGTGAGTTGCTGCCCTGGAGGAGTACAGGCAGCCAGGAGCAATCAATCAATACCAGAAAGCAATAAGGTGTGGCAACACCCAGTGCTGGCATTCACTGGCTAAGTTCAGAACCAAGAAGTTCTTCCAGTACCAAAAGGGCCTGGGCCATGTAAATCCCGAGTCTGGGGCTCTGTCCTGTAATGTGCAGCAACATAGAGAGGTTCTTCAGCAGGCAAGCTGATGAGGAAAACATTTTTGATGAGGGGAGAAAAGTTTTTAAAGCAATTTCTCTCTGTAGCCCTATTCACAAGTTACGGTGAATGCATGTACAGTGTACACTTCATTGTTCTTTAGACATGCATTGAAGAATTTTCATGTCACATTCAATGCACACATGGTTGAATATGTGATTAAAACCCCACATTTATCCAGGTTCTGGGCCATGGTTTCATTTGCAAAATGAATGTACGTTCCCTCTTCCTTACAAATAGGTGAACTCAAGTTGTACTGTATTAACTGTAACCTGTGAACAAGGGCTAGTGAGTTCATAGTTTATGGTGCACTTGCTGGTCCTGTCTATCATTGTGAGGCTGATAGCACATGTAGGGTTGACACCTGCCTGGAGAAAAAAAATGACCTGTCCCTTTAAAAGAGACTTAATGGATTCTTATTTACCTCCGTGCCATGAGAAACTTCAGCTGCTCTTTCCTGCTCCTTAAGCCTCCTCTATGAAAGGGACAAGATTGCTTTCTCCAGGCCTTGGGGGCAATCGTCATTGCATGGATAGGCCTTTGGAGCAATACATATTTCTTTTTGGTTGTTTCCACGTGGATGCCTTTGCAAATTCCTCTGCATTGGCAGCAGCAACGAGAGTAATGTGGAGAACTGTTGCTGGTGGAAGCGGCTTCTGAGTGCAAAATAAATATATAAAAATGGGCATTCCTTTAAATTTATGAAAGAGGGCATGTAGTTCTAAGAAATGATTTTTCTAGGTGTAATTTCTTGAAAATAAGGGAGTTTTATATATGGCAGCTCAGCACAAGACTTTATTACATAGCTATGAGGATAAACTCTGATAAGAATAGCAAAACAGGCTGATAACTAAAAAAAAATAATCAAGGAAAAATAGTTCTTCCAGTCTGTTGCTGGCATAAATTTTCATAAGCCATCCATTATAAGCTAACAAGAAGTCCAACAAATGGACTGAATATATAAGAAATTATCCGTGCTGGTTATCGCTCACTCCTGTATTCACACATTCATTTTTGCTCCTTTGCTGCCAGACCATGAAACCAGACTCAGTTTGGATCCTTTTCTTATTAATCAGGTGTGCTGATGGTTACTATGGTTGCCAGGTCCCTCCTGGCAACTGACAGGGGATGGGGGGAGACTTACCAGGAGAAAAAGGAAGTCCCAGGCAATGTCACACAGGAAGTGACATCATCATGTTGCATCATCAGACAACACTCTGGTATTTGGGCAAAACTCAATGGTAAAAGTGGTTTGTACTGTAGAGCTTTTGCCCAAACACTAGAGTATCACCTAGAAGTTGCTAATGTGATGACACCACTTCCTGTGTGATGTTGCCCGGGCTGTCCTCTTTCTCCTGGTAAGTCCTCCCACCGGCCAGCTGATTGGTGTTGGGGGCAGGGCCTGATGGCAGGGGACCTCCGCCTCTGCTGGGGTGGCTGGCAACCCCGGTTGTTAAGCGTGCAAATATACCTGAAGTACAAGTGGTGATTGGTGCACCAGTGGCTTTTAGAAAAGACACCAGTGACTTCTGGGCAGGGTGCAGTGATGCTCTCTATGCATTTCCCAGGGGAAAGGGCATTTGGAGGGGGTTTCTCAGTCCCAGATGGAAATTTGCATGTTCCTTAAACACATGTTATTACCTCCCAGCCTCTCCCCAAGAATTTCACTCTCTATATTTCTTGCCTTCACAAGAAAAGCAATTAGGAAGGAGCTATTGCTATAGAAGATTGGCCTGGAGCACTAAAATCTTCAGAGTACCACTTTGTCACCTGTTTGCTTAGTTTCCGTGGGCAATGGTAGAGGGAAAGTTTGAACATTTCTTCTGACTGGTTTAGAGTCACAGGAATGAGTGGGATGTCTTTGAAATTCTTGTGTTTCTCTATCTCCTTCAAATGCTTCATGAAGTCATTATCTGTTGGATATCTTAGACCTAAGAGTTGAGAAAGAATGCAATAGTTTACCACTGCCTTAGCAGCAAACATATGAACACATGAATCTGCCTTCTTCTTCTGAGTCAAACTCTTGGGCTATAGTTCAGTATCGTCTCTTCTGCTTGGCACTGGCTCTCCAGGGATTTAGGCTGAGGCCTTTCATATCATCCACTACCTGATCTCTCAATCCAGTGGCACCATTGGAGATAACCAAATTCATTCCTGCATAAGACTGAATTTAAGTATGTGCCTATTATGTGTATAATCACAACAGAAAGGTTGTGGAGTTGGGGAGATGTTTGAGAGGCCAGTTTAAAACAAGTTCCGATTGAAAAAAAGTAACCAGTTCTGTTAACCAGTGTGGGTGGCATTCCCAAATATTGTTAGACAAGCAAAATGGGATTACATAAAATCTAATGCAAAATAAAAAAGATATGCAGATGCAACAGGAAGATACAACGGTATAGTTGAACTAATTATTGTGCACAAAGGGTGGGATCAAATGTCAGCGATCATGTGTCAGCAATGCCCTTCCCTGGACAGACTAGTCTGTCTCTGCATAAATGGACACAAATCTGACATTAAGAACCACAGTATCCAGAAACCAGTGGATGAACAGTTTTATCTTCCAGGGCATTTTGTTGCTCATCTCTTGCAAAATAATTTCAAGGACAATCCAATGTAAAATTGTTGGATTAGAATTTTTTAATAAATTCAAGATGATCAACCCCCCGTGGTCTTAACCAGTTCCTAGAATTCCTCACTCATGATATTTTATTTCTTCTTTATTACTCTTTATTATTTATTTACTTTGCCATTCTGTCCTCTTCAGGGCCACCATGAGATGTGTACTTCTAATATCTTGTATATTTCAACCTTTACAGAAGCTAATTAATTCAGCTATAGCTCTTCCTAACTTCCAAGTGGGTCAGGTTATCTTCTTTTATCCTGCTTTAAATGTTATGTTGACCCCACTCTGGCTATTTAATAACAGTTAGGAATGGCCCCTCATGCAGTTTATTTGGACAGATTACTTTTTTGATTGGATCTGGTTTCAAACTGGCGTCGTTGTAACCTCTTTCCATGTCCCATCCCAGCTTCCTGCTGTGAATAAAATGCATTGACATAATGGATGTACATTTTATGCATTGGATGAAGTGAATTCTGAATCCCAAAAACATATGCTGGAATAAATTTTGTAGTCTCTACTATGCCACTAGGTTGTGCCGCTACAGACTAATGCATCTACTCATCTGGAATTATCTGATCCCTGATAGTTGGTCACATTACCTACTACCAGCCCCTCCCTCCTCCACTGGGATTCAGATCTGCTCCCAAAACATTGTTATTAACATACCTGTTGGGGGCAGTTGTTCATGTTCTGGGGGAAGTCTAAATTACATCTGGGGAAAAGGGAGACTGCTGAGAGTAGATGGGGAAGGAGATGATGAGGGACTCTGTGGTTTAGGAGTGGAAAGATGTTTGGAAGTGTAAAGGTGGAATGTGTCTAAGATATCCATATACCTTGGTATCAGACACCTTGTGAAACAAGCACATGGTGTGCATGAGAACCAATGTTGTGTAGGGGTTAGAGTATTGAATTAGGATCTAGGAAACCCAAGTTCCAAACCCCTCTCTGCCATAGAAGATGGTTGGCTGATATTGGGCCAGTCACACACTCTCAGCCTAAGGTACCTCACTGGATTGTTGTGAGGATAAAATGGAAGAGACGGGAACAATGTAAGCCACTTTGGTTCCCCAGTGGGGAGAAAGACAGGGTATAAATTCAGTAGATAAATAAGTCATACCTCTCAAATGGGAAATTATGAGGATGAGGTAGGAACTGTAATACACCAGTGATAAATAAAATGATTGGTTCATTAAAATCTTTATCAATCCTTGTTTTATGTATTATATATATGTTTTATATATTATAAGGAACAGTGTTGAAATTGTATTCCTTCTATTAATATTGTATATTTTTCCTGTAGAATATCCACCATAGATTTATACAGTTTTACATATTGTAAGCTCTGATCAAGCTCTCTCTCTCTCTCTCTCTAACTGTTGTTTGTTATCTGTTTGTTATCTAGAGTCTTATATTTTAATAAAGTATATAATTTTTAAAAATCCTTATCAAGACTGTTCCCAGTGAATTTTCTTTCTTCTCATCTTGAGTTTGGACCAAGCACCCTACCCTCCTCACTCCAAGGTAAGCGGCATTGGGTTTTTTGACACTCACCAGCTGGACAAAGGAGGGACAAACAGTAGATATCCGATGGATAAAGAGCGGCATAAACGCCAGCAACCATTCCACCCATGGAGATGCCAACCAGGTGGAAAGGCTTCCTGTTCAGACCGGAGTACTCAACAAACTGGAAGAAGTGTGAATGAAGAGAGAAGTATGTTTCAGCTCTAAATAAATGCTTAAGGCATTTTGCAAGTAAGGTGTCTCTAACTGTTTCTGTGTGCTATGAGATAGATGGGAAATGAGAGGGACAGCAGCATGCAAGAAGGTCCATTGTTTCCCCCACTGCTTGGCCCAAGAAGCCCAAGACCAAGTGACATTCATAGCGATCAGTGGGTCATTCATTCTGCTCTGCTGCCATGGAGAAGATGCACAAAGGCTGCTTGGCTGAGGATATCCCAGCTGACTTGTGGCTTGTACAAAATATGACAGACAAAGAGAGGAAACAGATATTCACTTCTTCCTTCTTTTATCTCCTGTCCTTGCCTGGTTTCTCTCCTTTTCTTCACCCTCTTCCATGTGATTGTACTGGCTTAGGATATAAGGGTGTTGGATTAAAAATAATCTGCTGCCCCTCTTCCATCTATACGATAGACCTATATGACAGATAATTTCTCCTTATATATTTTTGCACCTGTGACTACCAAGCTGAAGAGAATCCCCTCAGTACTGTAACAGCAAAACAGGAGTGCCTGGTAAGTGTCCGTTCTTTCCACCCACACATCCCCTCCCAAACAATTACAGTCATGGCAACTTCAGTGTTGAACTGATCAGTGAAAGTCTTGGGTCAAAAAAGAGGGATCCTTACTATAGACACTGCCTACCTTCAAAGTGGAACATCACCTGAGGTTATCTAGAAGGACGCTTTACCTGGTGCATCCGCTTAGCCTGCTCAATGGCTGTGTAGCCTTCTCCTGGCAAGCGAGTTGTTCCCCCATGCCCAGGCAGGTCCACACAGACCACATGGACATCCTTAGGAACGTACTGTGGAATGGATGAAATCAAGCAATCAGAGCTATGAAAATTAGATTCTTCAGATAAAGCGTTTAATGTATTTAAACTCCATTAATAATCTTAGATTCGGTAGATTTGCTTCATAATACAGAGAAATACCACCAAATTTTCAGCAATAAAACATCTGAGAGAGTTTTTTGTTTTGTGGATTCCTGATCTGTCTGCCATATTTGTATCCTGTTCTCCAAGTAGCTCATGTTGGTATACAGGGTTCTGTCCTGCTCTGTTTTTTCCACCTAACAACTTTGTGAGGGATGTCAACTGAGAGAGGGAATGTGATTGATCCAGTGTTATTCAATGGGCTTTATGGCTGAATGGGGATTTGGACCATGGTTTTTCTAATAGCAGACTCTAACCACAATAATACACTGGTTCTGATAAAGTAGATGGGTGTTTTCAGGTGGCAACCAGTGTTCCCTCTAAGCTGAGTTAGTATGAGCTATGTCACAGTTTTTTAGCTTCTGGCTCACACATTTTTGTCTTAGCTCAGGAAGAATGGCTTCAGAGCAAACTAATTTATGCAGCAGCCAAATTGCTCACTCACAACTTTAATGCCAGTAGCTCACAAAGTAGAAGTTTTGCTCACAATACTTCACAACTTAGAGGGAACATTGGTGGCAACTATACAATACATCTCTCATGCAAGTGTGGATGTTTTCCATGATTCTTTCCTGCTCTGTAATGGAAGTGGTTCCTGCATAGGGGAACCCAGGTCTGTAGCTACAGCGGGGCATCTTGGGGCCCAGCCCCCTGACTTACTGCCAAGGCCCTCCAACTTCCCATCCAGCCCAGGCACCCCAACTTCAATTTTTTAAAATTTAATTTGTGGTGCTCCCTTGGGGGTGTGTGTGTGTCTGTGCAGAGTGCCCCCTGACTTATTTAAAGGCCCCCCAAATTAAAAAAATCCTGGCTACGGGCCTGGTGCAACCAGTACTTTATTTTCCATCAGTAATGTGGTGCCGCCTGGTATAGTGTCATTGAGATATGTACTTTTTCAGAGAAACCTCACTAGAGGCCAGGTAAGTGACATAAAAGGTACAGCTTGCTCAACAATTCCAAAGATCTATATAGCTTAACATTCCCTATACCAGGGCTCCCAGTGGGCACCACAGCATCCACAAAAACTTTTTCTGGTGCCTGCTGAGTATTTTTAGAAAGTGGGTGAGGCTTTTAAATACATTGCTTTGGCAGCAGCTCACCACCACAGCACATGGATCTCCACGGTGTGACTGAAGGTAAGTTGCGGCAGACATTTTGTGACTGACTCCACCTCTTATGGCAGCTGTCTTGTGGCACTCATTCTGTGGCTGAGCCTACCACACTGTGTCAGAATTCCAAAAGTGTCTGCAAGCTCAAAAAGTCTGGGAACTCCTGCCCTGCCCTATATAATGGTGGTGAAACTGATGTCTCTAGGAAACAAGGCATGTAGAAGAGACACTTTCCTTTTTTTGTTCCCAACCTCTTGGAACTGAAGTGTTTCTGAATATGAAGGTTCTATTTTTAACATTTGAGGTAGGGGCTGTGGCTCAGTGGTAGAGTATCTGCTTGACACGCAGAAGGTCCCAGGGTTCAATCCCCAGCATCTCCAGTTAAAAGATCTGGCAGAAGGTGATGTGAAAGGCCTCTGCCTGAGACCCCGGAGAGCTGCTGCTAGTCTAAGTAGACAATAATGACTTTGATGGACCAAGAATCTGATTCAGTGTAAGGCAGTTTCATGTGTTGACCATTATTTTAGCCACAGGTGAATAACTCAGCTCAGTGGGACAAATCAGGTACCCTAGTGTAAGTAGGCACTGTGCAAAAACTAGGCCATGTAAAAGAATATTAATTTGTTAAAAGAAGGGAAGAGCTCAACAAAGCTGTGTATGAGCTAAAGGCCCAGATTGTGACAAAAAAAGAGATGAATCAGGGGATTGAAGATGGGGAGATACTTAGATGAACAGAGCAACTGGACAGAAAAACTGCAGCTAATTATACTGGGCTATTGTAGATAAGACTCAAATTGATGAGAGGAAGATTTCATAAGCTCCCTTTTTTGTTAATAGCACTTTAAAGGAGAAGAGATGTGTCCTTTTAAAAACAATCCCTTCCTCCTTCCAAATGGTAATACCAAAGCAGAGTACCTAATTTTGAATTTCATATCCTCCTTTTGACCCAGCTCAGCTGCCCTCAGTGTTCTGTGGCTTTGGGAGAACACTTGGTGCTCATTGGGTTGTTTTTGTTTTCCTTTTTCATTACAAAATCGTATTTTCCCATGGCCTTAGGAAGTTACCTCAAGATGTAGAAACCTCTACCTTGTCTGTAGGTGGCTTGGTTTTGCTGTTTTTTTAATTGGCAAAAGCTAAGTTCACTGCAAGATGAATGAAGGATGGTTCATAGAGCCTTGTCCACTAGCACAAAATCCCTTGACAAAGTGGTAAACATACCAAGTAACAAAGTCAGGCAGCCAATAAGGAGAAGGCAGGTGGGACATTGAGCTTTCCCACATTCCCATTTTCCTCTCTTATATTGCTTTGGAGGTTTTTTGCTCCACATGTGTTTTGCCCACTCTAGTTGTTGATTCGATATTACTTCACTTTATGACTGGCATAAGAACCTGCAGTTAGATCTGCTGGACATAAAGCAACATAATATTGAATCAACTGCTACAGGGAGCAAAACACATATGGAACAGACCTCCACTCCTGAAACAACAGGAACACACAAATGAGGAAAATGATAATGCAGAAAAGTAATTAATTCAATGAGAAACTTCTGCATATACCCCTTCTACCCTTTTCACAGGAGCAGTACTAGGGCTCTTTGTCAGGCAACAACAACAACAACAACAACTTGGATCAGCTTTGTCTGGGAATTGTACTCGCTGAATAGAAAAATTGAAACATACTTTCATTATAGGTAACCACATGTCTTTGGCAAGCGAGAACCCGTGAAACATCAGTATAGATGGCCGGGGTCCTGGTTTCCCACGGCTGAAGTAACAGAACTTGTAGCCCTCATTCTCGAAATATTTTACTTTCACACCTCTGAATTTAAGCACGGACCTAAAGGCGAAAAGATTAATGGAGAAATGAACAGAGGAAGGGTATGTTGTAGTGGAAGATACTGGCAGTCATAGACCTTCCCCGCTTTCTTCCCCCACCGCATGGAGCCTTTTCTGAACCTGGGATATTAGTTTCTGGGATCACAGGACCCACATGGAGTAGCAGTCAAATAGATTGTTAGGCTGCAGTAAAGAAGGATAAAGGAGGGGCTGTGGCTCAGGGACAAAGCATCTGTTCGGCATGCAGAGGACCCCAAGTTCAATCCCTGGTTTCTCCAGTCAAAGGACCAGGAAAGAGGTGATGTGAAAATCCAGTTTGGTGTAGTGGTTGGGAGCACAGACTCTAATCTGGGAGAACTGGGTTTCCAAGTCTCCACATGCAGCTGCTGGTGTGACCTTGGGTCAGTTACAAGTTATTCTGGAGCTGTTCTCTCAGGAAAGAGCTCTCACAGCCCCACCTACCTCACAGGGTGTCTGTTGTGGGGAGAAGAAGAAGAAGAAGAAGAAGAAGAAGAAGAAGAAGAAGAAGAAGAAGAAGAAGAGATTGGAATTATACCCTGCCCTTCACTACCCAAAGGTGTCTCAGAGAGGCTTACAAACTCCTTTCCCTTCCCCTCCCCACAACAGGCACCCTGTGAGGTAGGTGAGGCTGAGAGAGCTCTTGGCAGAAACTGCTCTTTTTCAAGAACAGCTCTTATCAGAACTATGGCTTGCCCAAGGTCATCCAGCCAGGTGCAAGTGGAGGAGTGGGGAATCAAACCCGGTTCTCCCAGATTAGAGTCCGTGCACCTAACCATTACACCAAACTGGTGAAAGAGAAGGAGATTGTAAACTGCTCTGAGATCCCTTTAGGTTGTGAAGGGCAGGGTATAAATCCAATCTCTTCTTCTACCTGAGACCCTGGATGGCCACTGCCAGTCTGAATAGACAATACTGACTTTGATGGACCAAGGCTCTGATTCAGTAAAAGGCAGCTTCATGTGTTCATATGTTCAAGGGATGAAATTGCCCTTCTTCCCTCAATGGTGCTGCACTAATTTCCCCCTTCCCCTCCACATAGCATCTCACTGACTCATGTGACTGTTACTCCATGTGGGACCTCTAACCCTGGAAATCAACATACCAGGTGTTGGAAAGGACTGTTGGAGGGGGAAAGTTTTGTTCACACAAGGATCACAGAGTGCTTGATCAAACTCCTTGCTGAGTTTCCTGCCTTAAAAACAAAATACATTTTCTTGTGTAAAGTTCCATTAAGTTCCCTGGTTTTTGATGAACCTGCTACCAAAGACACAGTGTCCATTTAAAAAGTACCTCAGCCATCGGGTCAGATTTGAGAGGTCACGGCGAGATCCATGATGGAATCTACTGTATTTTACATAGTTAAAGGCAGCCATAGCTGAAGGGGCTATAACCTTCCCTCCAGGCAGTTTTCCTGGTTCAGATCTCTTCTCCCCAAAGCTATCATACATTTCCCTCTTTCCTGAGTCATGCAAAATTCCAAGGGCAATGCTTGCCAAGGTTGTTTTCCTTTGAATGAGAGAGCAGTGGAGACTGATGCTACCCAAGTAATATTTGCTTCACTTGACATTACAGAAAAAGAGCACAACTGGAGGCATTGAAGCATTTCTGCAAGGCAGCACACCTGCTATCCCATATCAGTACTCCACAAAGTCCCTACATCAGATTCTTAGGGGAGAGGGGAGAGAAAGAGATCTTGATGCTCATGGTGGTTCACTTTTAGGTGATGTCCCAAAGCAATGGAAGGTTTCCAGGTCTGCCATGGAGGCTTGTGTTGTCTTTGTGAATATTATTTTATTTATAGTTATATGCCTGAATTATGGTTGCCAATTCTGAGTTGGAAAACACCTGGAGATTTTGGTGGTGGAGGGGGAGGGGTGGGACCTCAGCAGGGAATAATGCCACAGAGCCCATCCTGCAAAGCAGCCATTTTCTCCAGGGGAACTCACAACTGTTGTCTGGGGACCAGATTTAATTTTGGGAGATCTCCAGGTCCCACCTGGAGGTTGGCAGCCTTATCCTGAACATGGGTGAAAGCTAAAAGGCACTCTTCCAAGGTGACAGATCTGCTGCACCATATCAGAGCTCCAGGGAGCCCCTACATCTTATAGAGCTTCACTTTCATCCAACTCACAGCTCCCCTGCCCCTTTCCAAATGTTTAATACTGTTTCTTAAAAAACAAGTTTCTTAAAAAACAAGCAAGTTACAAAAAAGTCTTCAAATAACAATTTTCTGTATTGACTTCCAGTTTATGGCAACTTGCAGGCAGACTTGCCTCCCAGTTCTCCCAGGGGTGCGATCTGCACGCTAGTGGACAGGAAGGGGGCCGATTGTCCATCACCCCCGGAGCTTTTCAGGAAGGGCTCCTAGCCATGGGGCTTTTGAGGGGTGGCCTCTTCCCCAGCACAATGCTGGGGAATTGAGGCACCCCTCCGCCCCGACGGTCCTGCCGCTATGCATCTGTATGGAAATAGAACGGCCAACTGGGGCAAGTGCCAGAGATTGAAAGATGAAATCGAACCGAAACAAGGTCAGAAGACCAATAATGCACGGTGAGTCAAGTAAAGGCGAGATACCAGCAATTTAAAAAGAAAGCACCCCCTTGGGAATGGCATGGGAAGCGTGTGGGGGAGGGCCCCTCCCACTTGCAGAGATTTAAAAGCATTTTAACAAGGGGGGAGCGGAAATAAAAGCAGTGAAATCTGTTTTAAAAACCTTACCAGAGTGCAGATAAGCGTTTCAGCGACTTTCAGAGACTTTAGAAAGTTTCGGTAAAAGTAAATCTGAGAAAATGGCGACGAGAAAGGAGAAAGGGCTTATAAAAATGAAACCAACGGGAGGCATGAGCCCGGGAGCGGAAGAGACCACAAAGTTTTCTAAACTCCTGGCGGATTCTTTGCACCCTCTAATGGACCAGATAACCAATATTAATCAGCAGTTAATTACTTTAAACCAGAACTTTGCAGCGCAGCAGCTCCAACTTTCTGAAACTTCAAAAAAGACGGAGCAAGTAGCTGAGAAAGTAAAGGAAATGGATGCCAGTTCCAGAAAAGCAAAGAAGAAGATGCAAGTGCTGGAAAGAAAGCAAGCTTCAGAGGACTCTCAACTGCTGCAACTGCAAAAGGAGAGAGCCAACCTGGTAATCTGATTCCAAGGAGTTACTGAATCCAAAAATGAGAATCTAAAACAACTTCTGAGCGAAGCGTTAGCCCCAGTGACAGATTGAAAAGCAGAATATCTTGTAAGCGAAATGGATGTGGTCTATAGGGCTTATTCTGTCTACATTAAGGAAAATGCCTGGGGAGATTGTGGTTATATTCTCAAAGAGGCATGTGAGGGATTTGATCCTGAAAGCGACTACAAGTATACCCTTGAAAATTGGAGACAATATTATCAGGATTCTAAAAGATATCCCATTTGAAATAAGGAAAAAAAGGAAGAAGTATAAAGACTTAATTCTTTTTTTCCCCAAACAAACAGCATTGCGTACAGGTAGTTGATTCCCGAAGGCATCACGTTCAAACTGAAGGATAAAAAAGAAAAAATTGACTCTGTTTTTAAAGCATGTGAGTTCCTGAGACTGCAACTGGGACAGCCAGAAGAGGATGCAAAAGAAGGATAGCAAATCCAAGTATATTCTGTTTCACTGCGGGATCAGCCTGTCACTGCGTGATCAGATGGTGTGGATGGAAGAGGGTTTTAATTTTCTTTGCCTGTTTTGGCACATGTACATAAATGAGGGTGCAGTTTTTTGCAAATGTGCTTTCCAACTTCCAGGAGTTGATTCTCCACTTTGACAGCTTGCTAGTCCTTCCATGAAGCACTGTGATTCCCTTGGTTCACAGGGAGCCATGGTTGCCTGACAAAGATCAGTTCCTTTCCAGCTCGCTTTCAAAGCTGGCCTAGAGATGGGGATGATTACGTGGTTATGAGCATATCGCCAAGTGAACAAAAAAATGGTGCCCCGCCGGGATGGAATGAGCAAACCATCCCAATGGCCCGAGAGTGCGCTTGAGTGATCAGACTAGGGAAACTCTGTCTGTGGCCCATTGGCAAGCATCAGGACTGGAGGTTACGAGGTGCCTTTTTAATCCATTTCAGGATGGGATGCCAATGACTGTAGAACCTTTCACAGATGTTGCTGTCTGATCATGCTCTTTAGATCTGTCAGGCATCAGCTTTGAATTCAGATCTAAAGTCATGTCTGACTGCAGCCTAGAGACTTAATTGGCAACTGTGAATTTGGATTGCTGGTTGATGAGATAATTAGAGACCAACTAATTGAAAAAACATATGTGCCTCATATAAGACAAAGACTGCTTCTAGAGTCAGAACTTTTGGAGAAGGCTATAGCTACCCAGACTGAAGCAGCTTTGAATGAAGCTAATAAGTTTTGGAGCTAGAGTGCAGAATGTGGATTTGTTGCAGAAAGTTCCAATGTAGACTCAAGACTGCAATAAGAAAACTACTGAAAAGCTATGGAGTCAATGAAGTAGAATGTCAGTAAAAACCTGGGGTTTTTTTTGTGGTTCTACACAGCATCCTGCAAGCTACTCTAAATGCCCTGCATGCATAGCTCAGTGTTAACTATTGTAAGAAGATTGGTAATTTTGCTGAGGCTTGTCCTAGCGAGCAAGCCAATCAACAAATGCATGCTGCTCAGACACCTGATGTGAATGTTCTGAGTATGGATAGGAATTGTACCTTTAGCAAAAAGAATTATGTGACTGTTAAGATCTCTGCTACTCCTTTTGGAGAAAGTCAGGATATTGAATTGATGTTGGATACTGGCTCAGCAGTTTCTATATTATCCAATTTATTTTATTTGCAATATTTTAAAAATATATCATTGGTGGAACCAAAATTACTGTTGATATGTTATTAAAAATCGAATAATAAATTTGATGGTGGTTGACTGTTGATCCCCAAGTCTATATTGAGTCATTGCCAAGGTGAGGCTTTCCTTGTCAGTGGACATATATGGGAACTCTGCTGAGCAGAGGAGTTTATTCCTAAAGTAAAAGTGAGATCTAGTGTGATCCCTGTGCAACAGAAGTTACAACGTTCACCATTTTCTGTTAGAGATGTTATATAAGAGGAGTTTAAGAAATTGGTGCAGAAGGATTTTGAAGAGACTGATTTGTTAGAAAGGGGTTCACCTATAGTTGTGGTAAAAGAAGAAGGAAGGAAGTATTCACCTTTGTATAGATATAAGAGAACCAAATGAGGCTGCTGCAGTTGATAGCTATCCATTGCTACATAGAGAAGAGGTGTTTTCAGAACTGGCAGGGTCAAAAACGTTTTCTACTCTTGGTTTGCAGAGAGCATACCATCAAGTCGTGTTGTATGAAGACAGTAGAGATCTTACAGCATTTACTATGCATGATAGATTATTTTGCTTTAAGTGTGTCCCATATGGATGGGCTTCAACCCCTGCTGCCTTTCAGAGAATGATGTCTTTGATATTTAAGAATCAGAAGGGAGTTCAGTGTTATTGAGATGATATTATTGCATTTGGAAATACTCCTTCAGGATAAATTTACAGTCTGTCAGTGTAGCTGGGTTGAAACTTAACATGGAAAAATGTAAATTTAGCCAGATAGAACTTTCTTTTTGGGCACATATTCTCATCTGTAGGTTGAAGCCTGATATAGATCACATTGAGGCCATTTTAAAAACACCGTGTCCAACTGATTTACAAAGGTTGCGTGCTTTTGGGGGGTCTCACATTGTGGTATGCAAAATTTATTCCAAATTATGGTTTAATTATTGAACCACTTAAGCAGTTATTACGTGGAACTTCATGTTTGATGTGGACAGATGCAGCACAGGCTAGTTTTAGTACTGTAAAAGCCTTGATTGTTCACATTCCAGCTTTGGCATTGTTTGATCTAACATTGCCTATAATTGTGACAACTCGTCCTAGCCTTGTCCTAGAATGGATAAAAGGAAGTACTTCTTCACCCAAAGAGTGATTAACACATGGAATTCACTGCCACAGGAGGTGGTGGCAGCTACAAGCATGGACGGCTTCAAGAGGGAATTAGATAAACATATGGAGCAGAGGTCCATCGGTGGTTATTAGCCACAAGGTATAGATAGGGACTCTGGGGCAAGTGATGCTCTGTATTCTTGGTGCTTGGGGGGGTCAACAGTGGGAGAGCTTCTAGTGTCCTGGCCCCACTGGTGGACCTCCTGATGGCACCTGGTATTTTTGGCCATTGTGTGACACAGAGTGTTGGACTGGATGGGCCATTGGCCTGATCCAACATTGGCTTCTCTTATGTTTTTATGTTCTTAACTGATGTCTCTGAATAGAGACTGGGAACTGTGTTGACTCAGCTACATTGAGGGTAAGACAGAAAAGACTGTTATATTTGTGCCCAGAACACTGACTCAGGCTAGGGTTGCCAGGTTTGGCCTTGTCCTCAGTGGGGGACTTTGGGGGGGATTCCTGGAGGTTTTTTTTTGCACGCCTGTATTCTAAGTGGCGATGCTGCTTGGAAAGCAGGCATGTGAGGTCCGGCCTCCACTCACCAAAAGCATTTAAGGGGGGGGATGTGCATGCCTGAATTCCTAGAGGCCAATCGCCACTTGGAGTTCAGGCATGCAGCTGGCGGCTGCCTCTTACCCTCCCCTCCTGCAAAATTTAAAGGGCTTTCCAGCTGATCAGTGTGCCACATGCTCCTTGTTGGGTGGTCATTGTTGGAGGTGGGGTTTACCCCTGCAGGCCAGATGGCCAGCAGCAGGCTGAAACCCCCCAAATTGGGGGATTTCCCCCCTCCAGACTTGGGGTCTTGCAACCCTAACACTCCATTGTTGAAAAGGAAGCACTTGTTTGTGTTTGGGCTACAGAAAACAGAAAATTTAATTCTGGAGCTACACATTTAAATTATGTACTGACCACAGTTCCTTGACATATTATTGACATCAAAAGGATAGGGAAGGGCTGAGAATCAAATTGCTAGGTGGTCAGTACGGTCACTTTCCTATAGTTATGAAATGGAGTATAAGCCAGGAACATAGAATGTGACAGCTATTTGTTTGTCTCAGTTACCCTTACTGCCCTCAGATATTTTATCAGAAGAGGGTGTAGAAGCTGTTGCACCCCTTTCAGGTACTTCTGTTGTGGCTACACAGGAGAAATTCCAAGCTGCATGTTTAGCGCGTGGCACCCAATTCAGCAAAAAGAATTAAAGGATTTTTGAGGAATAAGTAGCCTAATAAGGCAAAGGGACTCAATCCAGTGCTGTTGCCTTGTGTTACAGTACATGATGAACTTTCATTACAAAACGGTTGCATTTTACAAGGTACACATCGATTACTTTGGATTTCCATTCTTCTATGTTCCCTGGATTCTGCTTCCTGGTTAAGGCCCTACCTGTTGGGGCGAGGCATGGAGGACATTCCAATATGATTCTAGATATACACTCACCATATCAGGAGCGTGACTATTTGTGCAGGCCTCCAGTAGTACAGTGTGGAAAAAGTAAGCGACAAGGCAATCACAGCACAGCTTGCAGTCATCCAGAGTATCATGATCATACTGATCTCCATCCCTCCTAGTTACAATTGATCTTTGCTACCTGCAAAAAGGCAACAGGAGAAAAGACATGGAAATTAAAATGCTCTCTGCTGTTAGAGTTACATGTAAACCAACCTTGGCAGGTACACTTTTGCCTTTCCAGAACTGTCCTGAAACTGAATTTTTAACATGCATGTGTCTTGGAATGCTGGGCTTTCTGGCCTTGCTTTATAACACCTCCTCTCCCAACCTGGCCTTCTTTCCGCTCATAAGTTTGTAAGTGTGCATCTTCCTGCCAACTGTAGGTAACACTTTGTGCATCTGATGAAATGGCCTTGAAGTCGTGAAATTTTGTAGCACAATACAGTTTCTAGTCTCTTAAGGCTCTGTGCTGAAACTGACCTGCTTTTGAAAAATGTTGTATACAGAATGAATCCGGTTGGAAGTAACAGCTGTCTCTTAGGGATAATGAAGCCTGGGCAAAAAAGATCTTGCCACCGTGGCATGTGCCCTCTGCGTTGTTGTTGTTGTTCAGTCGCACAGTCGAGTCCGACTCTTCGCGACCCCATGGACCAGATTACGCCAGGCCCTCCTGTCTTCCGCTGTCCGCTGAAGTTTGCTCAATTTCATGTTCGTTGCATCGATGACACTGTCTAACCATCTCATTCTTTGCCGTCCCCTTCTTCTTTGACCTTCAATCTTTCCCAGCATCAGGGTCTTCTCCAGTGAATGCTCCCTTCTCATTTGGTGGCCAAAGTATTTGAGCTTCAGCTTCAGGATCTGGCCTTCCAGGGAACAGTCAGGGTTGATTTCTTTGAGGATTGACTGATTTGATCTTCTTGCAGTCCAAGGGACTCTCAAGAGTCTTCTCCAGCACCATAGTTCAAAAGAATCTATTCTTCGGCGCTCGGCCTTCCTTATAGTCCAACTCTCACAGCCATACATTACTACGGGGAATACCATTGCTTTGACCATGCGGACTTTTGTTGGCAAGGTGATGTCTCTGCTTTTTATCATGCTGTTTAGGTTTGCCATCGCTTTCCTCCCAAGGAGCAGGCGTCTTTTAATTTCATGGCTGCAGTCACCATCTGCAGTGATCTGGGATCCTAGGAACGTGAAGTCTGTCACTACTTCTACGACTTCCCCTTCTATTTGCCAAGGAGTGATGGGGCCAGATGCCATGATCTTAGTTTTTTTGATGTTGAGCTTCAAGCCCACTTTTGCACTCTCCTCTTTCACTCTGAGCAAGAGGCTCTTTAGATCCTCTTCACTTTCTGCCATCAGAGTGGTATCATCTGCATATCTGAGGTTATTGATCTTTTCCCCAGCAATCTTAACTCCAGCTTGTGATTCATCCAGGCCAGCATTTCGCATGATGTACTCTGCATATAAATTAAATAAGCAAGGTGACAATATACATCCTTGTCGTACTCCTTTTCCTATGCTAAACCAATCAGTTGTTCAATATCCGGTTCTAACTGTTGCTTCTTGACCCTTATACAGGTTTCTCAGGAGACATATGAGGTGGTCTGGTACTCCCATCTCTTTAAGAACCTGCCATAATTTATTGTGATCCACACAATCAAAGGCTTTAGCATAGTCAATGAAGCAGAAGTAGATGTTTTTCTGGTATTCTCTTGCTTTCTCCATAATCCAGCGAATGTTGGCAATTTGATCTCTAGTTCCTCTACCTCTTCGAAACCCAGCTTGTACTTCTGGCAGTTCTCTATCCACGTACTGTTGGAGCCTAGCTTGTAGGATTTTGAGCATGACCTTGCTAGCGTGTGAAATGAGTGCAATTGTGCGATAGTTTGAACATTCCTTGACGTTGCCCTTCTTTGGGATTGGAATGTAAACTGACCTTTTCCAATCCTGTGGCCACTGTTGTGTTTTCCAAATTTGTTGGCAAATTGAGTGCAGCACTTTAACAGCATCTTCTTTTAAGACTTTGAATAACTCAGCTGGGATACCATCACCTCCACTAGCTTTGTTGTTAGTAATGCTTTCTAAGGCCCATTTAACTTCGCTTTCCAGGATGTCTGGCTCAAGGTCGGTGATTATACCATCGTGGTTGTCAAGGACCTCGAGGTCCTTCTTGTATAGTTCTTCTGTATATTCTTGCCATCTTTTCCTAATCTCTTCTGCTTCTGTTAAGCCCTCTGCATTACAGTACTGCAATGTGCTGTTTGTGGGGTTGCCCTCAAAGAGTGTCCTGAAGCTACATCTGGTGCTGGAATGGGTTGTGGGGCCTGTATCACTCCAGTCTTGTTCCATCTAAACTGGCTCCCAGTATGCTTACCATCTGAATTTATGGAGCTGATATTGAACTTTGAAGCCCTGTATGGGTTGGCACCAGCATACCTTAAGGACCACCTGCTCTCATATGAACATATCTGACCACTACAGTCATCCTTAGAGGCCTTCCTTTGGGTGCCACTACCATCTGAAGCAAGACAGGTAGCAGCCGAAGACAGGAGCTTCTCAGGTGTAGCACCAAAATTAAGGAATTCGCTCCCCAGGGAGATTTGACAGTCCCCTTCTATGATTGTTTTCTGCCAGCTGGTAAAGAATTTTCTGTTTTGGTTGCCATTTTCTCACTAATTCTTGTTGACCCTCCTTCCCGTTCACTTGTCTATGTTTGTTTTAATTGTTTTGTATATATCTATATGCTTTTTATTGTTTTTATTATTTGCTGCCTTGGGAACCCTAAGTATGTGGAAAGGGGGCCTAGAAATAACAATAAATATTTTCCTAATGGCCATAACCCCCATATGAATCTACCTGTTTATGTCTGTATGAACTTCCTCCACAGTTAAGAAGTCCTGAATTGTTTGCCCTCATCTTCTAATGTATGGTTGTGCTTCAGTTGTGGAATACCCTCTCCACCGTGGTTTACCTAGTGACCAGTCTGGTAAGCTTTACTGTATAATGATAATCAGAGTGACACCCTTCTTAGTCAATACATCGTGGGGGCACACTGCCTCCAGAAGAGGTGGCAGCAGTGGGAAAGCAGCTCTTCTGCACCCTCACTGCCTCCTCTTCTTGGCAGGGTCCCCTCACAGCCATTCCTGAGATGGCCATGGTGACGGAGGCCACTGGAGAGGCAGTTGGCACCAATGAGAATGTGACGCGTGCAAGCTAGGCTTCAGCAGATGCAGTGGTGAGGCCCAGCTGAGCCCTGAGTTGCATGCCACCAATTTGCTGAGCTTCTAGGCCAGGAAAGGGACAGTCTGTCTGGGCCTCTGTCTTGTGACTTAGAAGCTCTTCTTGTGCCTTCTGATGAACATGCAGAGTGAGCATGTGCTTTTCCTAGATAGGTGACATTGCACGCATAGAGAGAAAGTTGTGCCTTCTGCCTTTCCCTGCATGCAGAGAGGAAGAACAGAGAATGACAAACTGATGTTACTCATTGGTTGGAGAGGACTGCTGTGAGCCATGGCTTCTTTCTCACTGTGGTATGTCTTGTGTTTTCTGTCTCTAGTTCTCTTGGTCTGTTGCCCCAAGGACCTGGCCTTGACACTGGTAAGATCATAATTCTGGCTCCTCCTTTTCCTGTAATAGAACTCTAATGTCCCATTACTTCCTGTCAGTGGATCCCATACTTGGTGGGTTCTGAATTTAGAAAAGGTGAAAATAACTGATCTAGAGCTTTCTTGACTGTGGTCCCAGTACTTTGGAACACGCTTCCCAAGCAGATCCAAAGAGCACCCACCATTTTATCCTTCTGGAAACAATACAAAGTGGTATTCCTTGAAAGGACTTTTGGGTTAGGGATGTCAGCCTCCAGGTGGGACCTGGGGATCCCCCGGAATTACAGCTCATCTCCAGACTACAGAGATCAGTCCCTCTGAAGAAAATGGATGCTTTGGAGGGTGGACTCTGTGGCACTGTACTCCACTGAGGCCTCTGCCCTCCCCAGGCTCTGTCCCTGAATCTCCAGGAGTTTCCCAACCTAGTTCTGGTAACTCTACCCCCCACCAGTGGCCAGGAGGGACCCGGCAACCCTATTTGGGGTGCTGAGATGAGCTAGTTCTGGTGTTTCTCATGATATCCTTGAGGATAAGCTGGTTAAGTGTGGGCTGGATGGAGCAACCGTTGGATGGATTCATGGTTGGGTGAAAAATTGTACCCAACGAGTGCTCGTAAATGGCTCTGCGTCTACGTGGAGGGAAGTCTCGAGTGGAGTGCCACAGGGCTTGGTCCTGGGCCCGGTGTTGTTCAATGTTTTTATAAATGACCTGGAGGAAGACATAGAGGGGATGCTTATCAAATTTGCAGATGACACAAAGCTGGGTGGGATTGCTAATTCTGAAGAAGACAGAGTCAAGATTCAGAATGATCTAGATAGGCTGGAACAGTGGGATGAGGCAAATAAAATGAAATTCAATAGAGATAAGTGCAAAGTCCTGCACCTGGGCACAAAAAATCAAAGGCACAGATATAGAATGGGAGGGACTTGGCTTGACAGCAGCACATGTGAAGGGGATCTAGGTGTTCTGGTTGATCACAAGCTCAACATGAACCTGCAGTGCGATGTGGCTGTGAAGAAAGCTAATGCAATCTTAGGATGCATTAGCAGAAGCATTGTGTCCAGATCACGGGAGGTGGTAGTTCCGTTCTATTCTGCTATGGTCAGGCCTCACCTGGAGTACTGTGTCCAGTTTTGGGCACCACGCTTTAGGAAGGATGTTGGCAAGCTTGAGCGTGTCCAGATGAGGGCAACCAAAATGGTGAGAGGGTTTAAATCCAAGTCTTATGAGGAAAGGCTGAAAGAGTTGGGTATGTTTAGTCTGGGAAAGAGAAGACTTAGAGGGGACATGATTGCAGTCTTCAAGTATCTGAAGGTTGTTGTTGTTCAGTCGCTGTCATGTAAAAGATGGAGGAGATCTATTCTCTCTTGCTCCGGATTGCAAGACTAGATCTAATGGGTGGAAATTACAAGGGAGTTGTTACCGGCTAGATATCAGGAGAAACTTCCTAACTGTAAGAGTATTTGAGCAGTGGAACAGTCTGCCTCGGGAGGTGGTGGATGCTCCTTCCCTGGACGTTTTCAAGCGGAGGCTGGATGACCATCTTTTGAGTATGTTGTAGGTATGTTGGGCTATCTTTTGGCTATGCTCCTGCAGAGTGCAGGGAGTTGGACTAGATGACCTGCAAGGTCCCTTCCAACTCTAACATTCTATGATTCTTTGAATAATGCTATTTATTAGTTTTGCCATATTTTCAAGCTGATGTCTATACCATTTTGTCTTATGTTATTTTATTGTGTAGACTGCTGTTTTTTAATTTGTTTGCTTGTTTGCTGGTTAGCCCTCCTGAGCAAAAGAGAGGTAGGGTTGGATTATTGTAGTCAACAATAAAACACATATAACAAAAAAGTATTTGTGATTAGCTCCCAGTGATCTCACGGAGTGGCTGTTGTACAGTGGGTTAGACGCATAATGAAACCACAGACAACGACGTGGTGATCAGCATGGTCCGCTATTATACAACACGAGAGAAAAATACCTGGCCAGGTGGCCAACTATATGCATGCTAAGGGGAATGCCCCCTGGTACCATTGGTGGGTTTGAATTCCCGCCGCCATTCCCAATGGTTTCCCCAAAGCAGGAGCTCGGAGCCCCAGTCCCAATGTTCTCCGGGACTCAAGCTCAGGCTCCTACGCTGACGGCCTGAAGTGGTCAGCGGACACAACACCCCTCCCCCCATAGTCCTGACCCTGTCTAGGTGACGTAGTCCTTCAGGTATGCGGGGGCTCTACATTCCCTAGTGGACCGCCGCGGTGCTGGCGTCGGGGCTTCTCCGCTGGCAAGTTGTGGGTGTGCGGTGGGGCCTGTGGCTTCGCCCCGGGGCACTTCCCGGTCCTCAACCATGTTGCGCACCGTTGGAGCCTGTCGGGGTGCAGGCGGTCCAGGAGGATGGCTGGCCTCCGGCCCATGAGGAGCTCCACAGGGCAGCGACCACTGACCGGATTGGGTGTTGTTTGGTTCATCAGCAGGAACCGGGCTATGCGTGACTCCCAGTCACCCTCCGTCGGGTGGCTTAAGGCGTCCTTCGCAGTGTGGACCATGCACTCCGCTTGGCCATTCGTAGTGGGGTGGAAGGGCGCTGACCTGATATGTTGGATCAAGTTGTCCCGCAGGAACCGCTGGAATTCTGATTGGCCCTGAGCCATTTAGGTGGCCCTTGAATTCTGTATATCTATTAGCTTTGCATGCTTTATCCTCAGTTCTAACACGAAACAGTTAAGATACCTAAATGCTATAAAGATAAACTTTAATTCTTCTGAATGACTGCTGTTGAGAGCTAATTGACTCAGGAGTCTGACACTGGGCATCCAGGTCAGGGCCAGTGGGTGTGGGGAAAGCAGTGGGGGAAGTCACATAAACAGAGCATTTTCAACCAAATTCTGAATTGAGAACACTTTTTCAAAGGTTTGACGATGTTGCCCTCCATTCATAAACAAATTGCAGTGCAAACTGTGGAATGACTGAGTATCTCTGACTCTTTTACACCACAGTGACAACTCTGTCATTAAGCCTGCAATGCTCTCTCTAAGCTGTGGAGTCTTGTGAGCAAAAATTCTACTTTGTGAGCTACTGGCATTAAAGTTATGAGAGAGCGATTTGGCTACTCCATAAATTCATTTGCTCTGGAGCCATTCTTCCTGAGAGGAGGAGGAGGAGATTGGATCTATATCCCACCCTTCACTCAGAGTCTCAGAGCCACTTACAAACTCCTTTCCCTTCTCCTCCCCACAACCGACAGCCTGTGAGGTAGGTGGGGCTGAGAGAGCTCTTTTCAGAACTGTCCTTAAGAGAACAGCCCTGACACAACTATGGCTTGCCCAAGGTCATCCAGCAGCTGCAAGTGGAGGAGTGGGGAATCAAACCCAGTCCTCCCAGATTAGAGTCCACGTACTTAACCACTACATCAAACTACACACAAAAATGTGTGAGCCAGAGGCTAAAAAACCTGTGAGCTAGTTCACACTATCTCAGCTTAGAGGGAACACTGACCCTGACCTGTTTCTTGGAGCTGTAGTTTAAGAACCATGAAGTATTTTGGACACAGGACAGTGTGTATGGAAAGGTGATATTAATAATCCAGTACAAGTGATAGTTAAGAGGGATTAGCAATTAAAGAAGGATAAACAAAGCAGAGGATTGTGACTTTGGGCATAAGTATAGCATTGAAAGGAGGGCATCAGACTTTATATGTGATCAGGGAATGCAAGGTTATACTGGGCTCTGAAAAAAAGATGCTGGGGTCTTCCTGAATGCCCTCATGTATTCTAGTTGCTATGACAGCGATGAAAGAAAAGGCTGCCTGGTCATCTTGCCTGGTACTACTCTTTAATAGGCTATCCACAGTATGTGCCCTCTCTCCAGACATATTGTGCTTATCCTGATGGCCATTTTGCTAGTAAAAGCGATGTGGACCTGTGCGTTTAAAGAAAACCAACAACCAGTGAAAAGTACTGAGACTGACGAGTGATTTCAGCTCTCAAATACTTTATTATCACAGGAACAAGACAAACTAGCCGGCTCACAGGCCGGCTTATATTCCCCAACAAACCCACACCCCAACTCCTACCACGCCCGTGATAGGATCATTCAAACTAATCCACTTAACTTCCTAAGATATTCGAGGCCCGATTGGTGGGGCTTCAGGAACCCCTGTTCTATTGTTCTCCTGGAACGAAGCTCAGCCTAGGCCAGCCCCGTGCTCCACCGGTCTGTGCCGGCTGGAGCACGTGGTCGAGCCTGGTCGAGCTGGATACATTACAACCAGTTTAGTGAAAAAAAATGTGTGGAGTGACTTTTTAAACCCACACATTCAAGAAAATAGAAGACAAAAGGCCTGGTTAGAATCAGGCACGGTACCTTTTAGTTTCTGTGCCCTTTGACATGCAATGACTTGAACTAGATCAAAAACATGGGTGAGGCCACTGCAGTTCTTTAAGAGCCATTTTAACCTCCCAGTCCACCCCTGAATATCATGTCCTGATTGTGATAGGGAACATCAAATACACAATATCGATCACAGATGCCCCCAGCCATCATCAATAGGGTTGCTGGTAGGAGGATGAGGGCGGGAACATGGGTGTGTGTGCAGGGCTGGCCCCAGGTGTCTGGGCACCCTAGGCAGGACAGCCTGGGGCGCCCACCCCACCGGGGATGCCAACCTCCCAGTGGGGCCTGGAGATGGCCCAGCGCTGTTGGTCCTGGGCGCCTCGCAGCTGCGAGCCAGGGAAGGGGCGAGCCAGGGAAGGGGCCGGGTTAGAACCCTCGTCCCTTCCCTCCCAGCGGCGGCACTGGCTTTTCTGGGCGCCTCGCAGCCACGAGGCGCCCAGGAAAGCTGGGGCTACCGGCGCTGGGCGGGAAGGGGGCTTTTCACGGGGGGGCGGGGGCATTTTGGCGCCCCTGCAGGTCCGGTGCCCTAGGCGAGCTGGCCCTGTCTGTGTGTGTGTGAGAGAGATGTTGACAATGTCGCTAACATCTCTACATCATTTCTGGGTAATATTAGGAAGTGACAAAGGGTCGTTCTAGGAATCACTGGAAACTCTGGTATAACCATAGGGTCAGGGCTGGCCCAAGGTTTTTTTGTGCACTAGGTGAGGCTAGCTTGTGGTGCCCACCTAGGTGAGAGAGGGGGGGAAAGCAAAGCAAAGTGCTTGCTTGGTGAGGTGATTGGTGAGAGGTCTGAGCCCAGCGCCCAAGGATGGTTCCTTGGTCCCCCTCCGCTCTAAGGCCAAGGCTGCCTGCCCACCCCCCTTTTTTCCTCATCTTTCTTCCCCAGAGTCCTCCTCCACTTTTCCCCTCCACTCCTTCCCTCCCCCCCCCTCACCAGCTACAGTTTTGGCGAACTGCAGAGCTGGCACAGGGGTTGCCAAGAAAGTAGGGACAAGGGGAAACTGGCGACTGCTGGCTCTGCCCCTGCGCCTCCCGGTGGCTCACCTCTCCCCCTTTTGCTTGGGCAAGTCTGGCCGGGGCTGGGAGCTGCAGGAGGGGGGAGCCGTGCTGCCTTCTCTCATGATGGACACCTGGGAGACGCGGGGCATCTGTGGAGATCAGGAAACCGAATCTGTGCCTTGCACCATTCTCTCCCCCTGAGAGGCCACCTTGCTCCCATCGCTCGCCCCCCTTTCCCCGGCCCCACCAGTGCATTTCTGCCTCCCTCTTGATGGCCCAGCTTGGGGATATCCCCCCCCACCCAATCCACCCAGCCCGGCAGTGGACGCGGCTCTGGGGGCCCAGTGAGCTGTGGAGAGAAGTGGGGAGGGAAGGCAGGTGCGGGCTTGGCGGCTCTTTGCCCCACATCGATGTGGATGAAGCCCCCGAGAGGATCTGAAATGGCCAAGAGGAGGTTTGGGAGGAGCCTCTGGATGGAGCACACCTGTGGGGGGCAGGAGAGACCCGTCAGCAAAGGAGCACACTGCAGAGCAGGTGCTTAGAAAGCCATGCTGGGGGTGGGCGGTGGTGGCAGGGGCTTTGCTGCACCCCTCACGACCCAAGCAGAGGGAGGGAGGGTGGTCGCGTCAGGAATCGGGGGAGAGAAGAGGCAGTGGTGGCCAGGGCGGCGGCAGTGGCCAGGGTGCACAGCATGAGCTTTTGGAAGGGGTGGGGGCCTTTTGGTGGGGGGGGGCAGCTCAGTTCAGCGCCCCCATGATGGCCCCACCCTAGGCGAAAGTCTAGTTTGCCTAGTGAGTGGGCCGGCCCTGCATAGGGTATCCAGTGCTTCCTAGAATTCCATATATCAGTTCTGAGTTTTACCTGGAAATGATGTAGAAACCTGGAAATGATGTAGCAATGTTGGTGACATCACTTTTTAATTTTATTTTTCTTCTGCTACCACTCTAAACAGCTGTTCTGGGAAACCTAATCATCAGGTCTGCCCTGTCTGGGTTCAGCTCCTGATCCAGTAGGATGCAGCCATCAATCAATTAAGACTAAATCTGCTGCTTCTGGATGCATTGACAAAAATAATCTAGATACCATCAGCATGTTTTTGACAGCTCATCAGCATATTTTAGGTAGCTAATTTGACAAGTCATGTTTTTGACAGCTTCTGTAGGAACACTTCCAGTGGCTTAATAGAGAAATACTCTGTGAGAGAAATACTTCATGACCAAATACCCCAAACAAGGCAAATAAAATTCCTTGTGCGCTATGTTTTGCAAGGGACCCTAACAAAAAGGATAGTACTTACTTTAAGACTGCCTCAGGTCTCTCAGATGACTAAGTGCAATTTGACGGCCTACAACAGAGGTGTCAAACTCATTTGCTATGAGGGCCAGATTTGACATAAAAGTTACTTTGCTGGGCCAGGCTATGTCTGCCATAAAATTAAATGCCAGGTACAGGAGGTAAACTTTATAAATGATACAAGCAAACCCAATTTTTTTTTTTACTTAAAATACAAACAAAAGCAATTGATTCCTAGGAGTAAAAGGAACTGATTTACTGGGGAATCCACAAACACTTCAGTAAGGGTCCAGGCACATGGAGAATTTGCTGTGGGAGAGCCACGAATGCCGGTTGGATTTTATGGGCGCGATCACATGGGAACATCTGGCAAGCATTGCACACCTGTTGGCAACCCGTAGTGTCCTGCCGAAGATATGGAGTTTAAAAGTACCTGGGAAAGTCCACTATTAACCGGTTGCGATGGGCTGCAGATGGACACTCTCTGTGTGATCGCTCCAGCGTGCTCCTCTCGCGTCCCTGCTTCCTGGTTGGAGCGCGCCGGAAACATGTGCCGCCAGAAACAATACCAGTTCACTGCCGTTGCGTCTGATCATGTCGGGGCGCATCAAATTGCGATGGCGCAAATAGCCTCCCCTCTGTGTTATCTGGCATGTGTGATCGGGGCCTAAATGTATTTAATGTTATGCAAGACTAGGTTTCCCCCAAAGGATACCATACCTGCCCCCTAGTAATTTCCTTTCATTTCTTGACAGGTTTGGCCACACATACCCCACCGTTTGTGCCTGCCCACTCCCCCCCCCCAGCAGCCTCCTGCCTTCCCTCTCTTGCACCAGTTGCTCATGGGACAGAACCCTGGATGGGCCAGTTCCAGCCCCTGGGATGCATGTTTGACATCTCTGGTCTACAATATCAGAAGTAACAGCTTTCTTGGCAGTTCTTTCCTTTGGCCCCTTTCCTAATCCATATATAGTCATAATGCATATATGTTGATTTATTCATCTGTTTCAGTTCAGAAAAATAAACTTGTTCTATGTAGAACTATTTTATTAAATTCCTGCACAGATCAGATATATTTTCTTTCACCTGTATATGCCCCATGAGATATCAGATTAATTTTGTATCCATGCAGCCATACTTCCTTCTGAAGAGTCTTTTTAAAAGAAGGGTTTATGATAAATAACTAGAAGTATTTAAAATATCTTTCTTCCATATCTGCAAGTTATCTTTTAATGTTGGCAAGGTGGGGCCCTGTAAGGAATCTTGGGAGGAAGGAACATATTGCCGCCACCCCCCCCCGGCATTCTAAAGTGCTCTCAAAAGGTTGACCAAACAAATTTCACTCCTGTCTTGCTTCCTTTCAGGTGCTCTGCACTATTACCATATATTCAGTCTTTACCAGGCTCACCTCCCCCATTTTATGAAGTCATATTTTTATAATTTATGAAGTCATATTTTTCTGCATCCTGAGGAATCCCTTAAGTATGCAGAGTTACCTTTTGCCCACAGTGGGAACCTGTCTGAAGGGGAGATGAGAGGATGAGACACAACATCCTTTTGGATGAAAGCATTACCAGAACTTCATCCTCCTGCAGCTTCTGGTAGCAGTTTTGGCATGAACTGGGGATTCTCACTCTTGGGGAGGAAGATTGCATTTAGAAGGTACAGAGAGAATTGAGGGACAAATGTGTGTGGGGTATGTATCCATCAGTGTACTCTGAGCCTTTAGGCATCCCATTCTTTCCCATAAAGTTGCTTGGATGAATGATTGCATTGAAAATGTGTTTTTTTTGTTTTTATTTAATTCTTTTGTACCCTCCCTTTCTCCCTAATGGGGACCCAAAGCAGCTTAAAGCTTTCTCCTCTCCTCCATTTTATCCTCACAACAACCCTGTGAGGTAGGTTAGGCTGAGAGAGTGTGACTGACACAAGTTCACCCAGCGAGCTTCCATAACAGGAGTGGGGATTGGATCTCCCTGAAAACTTGTCTGACCACTCCACCACACTGGCTTATTTAAGGAATGTGGGGAGGAAGGAGATGGTCTGGAAGTTCCTTCAGAGTTTGCCTCAATTGTAGCCCTATTGTCTGAACATGGCTTATTAATGGAGGGAATGGGGAGTCTTGTTCCTGCTTGAAATCCCCCGTGTTTATGTCCAAGCCACTCCCTAAGCAGCCTGGGTGTTTGATGGTGGAACTCCCAACTTCACCAAATGTTGCTCATTCCCTCATGAGCTCATACCACTGTCACTCTTGAGCTAGATGATGCAGCCCATGAGCTTGGCAGCAAATGCCAGTTTCATAAAATAATCTCTTGACCTGAGTAGATCCCTACATGCAGACTCCTCCTGACAGAGATAATTTTGGTCAGGAAGGCTGATATTGTAGAGGAACTGAATCCACTTACATAAGAACATAAGAGAAGCCAATGTTGAATCAGGCCAAAGCCCATCTAGTCCAACACTCTGTCACACAGCGGCCAAAAATACCAGGTGCCATCAGGAGGTCCAGCAGTGGGGCCAGGACACTAGAAGCCCTCCCACTGCTGCCCCCCAGCACCAAGAATAGAGTGCATCACCTGCCCCAGACTGAGATTTCCTATCTATACCTTGTGGCTAATAGCCACTGATGGACTTCTGCTCCATATGTTAATCTAATTCCCTCTTGAAGCCGTCCATGCTTGTAGCTGCCACCACCTCCTGGGGCAGTGAATTCCATATGTTAATCACTCTTTGGGTGAAGAAGTACTTCCTTTTATCCGTTCTAACCCGACTGCTCAGCAATTTCATGGAGTGCCCACGAGTTCTTGTATTGTGAGAAAGGGAGAAAAGTACTTCTTTCTCAACCTGCTCAATCCCATTCATAATCTTATAAACATCGATCATGTCACCCCTCAACCGTCGTTTCTCCAAGCTAAAGAGCCCCAAGCGTTTTAACCTTTCTACATAGGGAAGGTGTTCCAACCCTTTTATCTTTCTAGTTGCCCTTCTCTACACTTTTCCCAATGCTATAATATCCTTTTTGAGATGTGGCGACCAGAACTGTACACAGTATTCCAAATGAGGTCGCACCAATGATTTATACAGGGGCATGATGATACTGGCTGATTTGTTTTCAGTTCCCTTCCTAATAATCCCCAGCATAGTGTTGACCTTTTTTATTGCAGTTGCACATTGTCTAGACATTTTCATTGCGTTATCTACTACGACTCCAAGATCTCTCTCTTGGTCAGTCTCTGCCAGTTCAGACCCCATCAATGTGTATCTATATTTAGGATCTTTGACTCCAATGTGCATCACTTTGCACTTGGCCACATTGAACCCCATTTGCCACGTTGATGCCCACTAACCCATCCTCGACAAATCCCTTTGGAGTGCCTCACAATCCTCCCTGGTTTTCACCACCCTGAACAACTTTGTGTCATCTGCAAATTTAGCCACTTCACTGCTTATTCCCAATTCCAAATTGTTAATAAACAAGTTAAAAAGCATCGGACCGAGTACTGATCCCTGTGGTACCCCACTGCTTACCACCCTCCACTGAGAAAGTTTCCCATTTATACTCACTCTCTGTTTCCTATTTATAAGTCAGTTTATGATCCACAAGAGGACTTGTCCTTTTATCCCATGACTATTGAGCTTACTTAGGAGCCTTTGATGAGGAACTGTGTCAAAAGCTTTCTGGAAGTCAAGGTAAATAATATCTATTGGGTCCCCCTTGTCCACGTGTTTGTTCACTCCCTCAAAAAACACTAACAGGTTAGTGAGACAAGATCTTCCCTTACAGAACCCAAGCTGAGTCTGCCTCGATAGTTTTTGTTCATCAATGTGCCTACTAATTCTTTCCTTAATAACAGTTTCCACCAACTTACTCGGTATCGATGTCAGACTGACTGGCCTGTAATTTCCCGGATCTCCCCTGGAGCCCTTTTTAAAGATGGGAGTGGCATTAGCTACCTTCCAGTCCTCAGGAATGGAGGCAGATTTTAAAGAAAGATTACATATTTTTGTCAGGAGATCCACAAGTTCACATTTGAGTTCTTTCAGAACTCTCGGATGAATGCCATCCGGGCCTGGTGATTTATTAGTGTTTAAATTGTCCGTCAGTCAGAGGACTTCCTCTCTTGTCACCGCAATCTAATTCAGGTCTTTCAAACCCCCTCCCGAAATCGGTGCTTCTGGAGTGGGCAAACACTTGTCATCTTCCACAGTGAAGACAGAGGCAAAAAATGCATTCAGCTTCTCAGCCATTTCCCTATCATCCTTCACTACTCCTTTTACCCCTTGGTCATCCAAGGGCCCCACTGCCTCCCTGGCTGGCTTCCTACTTCTAATGTATTTGAAGAAAGTTTTATTGTTGGCCTTTATGTTTTTTGCGATATGCTCCTCATATTCCCTTTTTGCTTGCCTGATCACAGACTTGCATTTTATTTGCCACAGCCTGTGTTCCCTTTTATCAACCATACTGAGACTAGCTTTCCACCGCTTGAAGGAATCCTTCTTACCTTTTACAGCTTCCATTACTTTATTTGTTAACCATGCAGGCTTTTTTCTATACCTATTTGTGCCTTTCCTAACCTGCGGTATATTTTTTTTTCTGAGCTTCTAGGATTGTATTTTTAAATAGTCTCCAAGCTTCTCCAATGGTTTTGACCTTTTCCACTCTTCCTTTCAATTTCTTCCTCACATGTCCCCTCATACCAGAGAAGTTACCCCTTTTAAAGTTAAAAGTGGTTGCGTCAGTCTTTTTGGACAACTCCCTATCTTACAAATGTTAAACTCAATGACATTATGGTCACTGTTCCCAAGTGGTGCAATCACTTTTACATCTCTCACCAGGTCTTGGGTGTTACTTAGGACCAAATCCAGGATTGCCTCTCCCCTGGTAAGTTCTGTGACCATCTGTTCCATAGCACAGTCATTGAGAGTGTCTAAAAACTCAATCTCTTTTTCCCGACTAGAACTCATATTGACCCAATCAATGTGTGGGTAGTTAAAGTTGCGTATTACGATAAAGTTATTTCATCTAGCCACTATCTTTAATTCATTCATCATTTTATAATCCTCCTCTACCTTTTGATTCGGTGGGCGATCCCGAACCAGAGACTTTTCATCTCCTGATGGCTTTCCCCCATTATTCAGTTTTAAAACTGCTCTGCCACCTTTTTGATTTTGAGTGCCAGCAGCCCGGTTCCTTCTTGTTATAGATGGTGTGATGCTGGCTTCTTCAGAGCAGGTTAAGAGCTCATGGACCATGCCTTGTTGTTTGATAAGTCAGTTTGGATGGTGGCCAGAAGTGCCTTCTACCAGATGCATCTGATTTGCCAACTTTCTCATTACCTAGACTCATCTGATATGACTGCACTGATCCATGCTTCTGTAACCTTACAGCTGGATTACTGCAATGCTTTCTATGTGGGGCTGCCCTTGAAGACATCCTGGAAACTGCAACTGTTGTCAGGGGTGTCTGCCAGGATCATACATTGCCCATTTTGAAACAGCTACATTGGCTGCCAGTCTGTTTCAGAGTTCAATTCAAGGTGTTGGTTATGACCTCAAAAGCCCTTCACTGCCTAGGACCCATGAATTTGAAGGACCAACTCCTTCCACGTGTCCCTGTGTGCAACTATGGTCATCAGGCATCCATACACTGGCTATCCCAACATTTAGTGTGGCCCATCGTGCATCACTCTAGGGTTGCCAGGTCTGGGTTGGAAAATACCTGGAGACTTTGGGGGTGGATCCAGGAGAGGGCAGGGTTTGGGTAGGGGAGGGGCCTCAGCATGGTACAATGCCATAGAGTCCACCCTTCAAAGCAGCCAGTTTCTTCAGGGAAGTTGATCTCTGTCAGCTGGGGATCAGTTGTACAAGCAGAAGATTTCTAGGCCCCACCTGGAGGCTGGCAACCCTAAATCAACCAGAGCCTGGGCATTTTCCATCGAGGCTCTGGCTCTGTGGAATGGGCTCTCTGAAGAGGTGAGGGGAGCCCCCTCCTTGGAGATCTTCTGGAGGGGCTGCAAGGCCTGCCTGTTTGTTAGGGCTTTGGAGGGAGTCTGAACTGGCAGGCATATTTCAAGAGGGGGTGGAAATTTGGGGCTTTTTATTTCATCTTTGGTTTCAGCTGGGGATGTTTTAACTATTATTGTAGGCTGTCTTGAACCAAGAGGAAAAGTGGGATATAATTTTTTTGGGGTGGTGGTGGTATTTTTGCCTGTGTGTATTTGTGTGTGCGCGTCTGTCGCAGAAGCGGGGTGAAAAGACACTAGGGAAAGTCCAGTAGTAAATGGGTTGCTACAGGCCACGGACGGACTTTCCCCTGTGTGGTCGCTCCAGCGTGCTCCCATGGCGGCGGGATGGTCTGATTAGGCCATCCCGACTCCGTGCTGTTGTTTCCCCCCCTGCTTTGGTATGTGCATCATCGCACACTGCACAGGGAGCACTTGGCGTGGAGATGCGAATCATCGATTCCTCGTTGAAGTGCACTGGAAACTCGCAGCAAAACCCCCAAAATGATTCACCCACAGTTGCTTCTGATCATGCAGTGGCATGCTGCCCCCACAGCTCCCAGGGACGGTGTGATCGCACGAAGGCGGGTCAAATTCCTACAGAGCAAACAGCCTCGCTTTCTCGCCCCCCCCTGCCTTATCTTGCGCGTGTGACCGCAACCCCTGTATGCTAAAGGTGAGGGGACTGCTGACACTAAAAAAAGAGAGAGAAAGAGGTTTTGTTGTTCCTTCAAGTATGTGGGTCCCTGTTTCATGAAGAGTTTTACAAGTAAGGGACTTCACCTTGAATTGAACCTTAAAGCACACTTGCAGGTAGTGTAAGCCCCTGATAACAGCCTGGCTGCCATAATGTTAATTAATGTTGAATAAGACAGAGATTCTAACCAAGAAAGAAAGGATCACTGCTCTCCCTCACCACCCTCCAGGTCAGGGCTAATGAATGACTACATACCAAGGTGAGGCAATTGGGGACAGAATAACACTGTGATCTTCCTCCATCCATGTTTCAGTCCAACAGGAGAAGTCAGTATCTTGGTCTGCCACTACTATGGGTCAGTGAAATTGTGTTATGAACCGACCTAGCATTGTTGTTGTTGTTCAGTCGCACAGTCGAGTCTGACTCTTCGCGACCCCATGGACCAGTTTACGCCAGGCCCTCCTGTCTTCCGCTGTCCGCTGAAGTTTGCTCAATTTCATGTTTGTTGCATCGATGACACTGTCTAACCATCTCATCCTTTGCCGTCCCCTTCTTCTTTGACCTTCAATCTTTCCCAGCATCAGGGTCTTCTCCAGTGAGTGCTCCCTTCTCATTTGGTGGCCAAAGTATTTGAGCTTCAACTTCAGGATCTGGCCTTCCAGGGAGCAATCAGGGTTGATTTCTTTTAGGATTGACTGATTTGATCTCCTGGCAGTCCAAGGGACTCTCAAGAGTCTTCTCCAGCACCATAGTTCAAAAGAATCTATTCTTCGGCGCTCGGCCTTCCTTATAGTCCAACTCTCGCAGCCATACATTACTATGGGGAATACCATTGCTTTGACCATGCGGACTTTTGTTGGCAAGGTGATGTCTCTGCTTTTTATCATGCTGTTTAGGTTTGCCATCGCTTTCCTCCCAAGGAGCAGGCGTCTTTTAATTTCATGGCTGCAGTCACCATCTGCAGTGATCTGGGATCCTAGGAACGTGACGTCTGTCACTACTTCTACGACTTCCCCTTCTATTTGCCAAGGAGTGATGGGGCCAGATGCCATGATCTTAGTTTTTTTGATGTTGAGCTTCAAGCCCACTTTTGCGCTCTCCTCTTTCACCCTGAGCAAGAGACTCTTTAGGTCCTCTTCACTTTCTGCCATCAGAGTGGTATCGTCTGCATATCTGAGGTTATTGATCTTTTCCCCAGCAATCTTAACTCCGGCTTGTGATTCATCCAGGCCAGCATTTCGCATGATGTACTCTGCATATAAGTTAAATAAGTAAGGTGACAATATACATCCTTGTCGTACTCCTTTTCCTATGCTAAACCAATCAGTTGTTCCATATCCGGTTCTAACTGTTGCTTCTTGACCCTTATATAGGTTTCTCAAGAGACATGTGAGGTGGTCCGGTATTCCCATCTCTTTAAGAACCTGCCATAATTTATTGTGATCCACACGATCAAAGGCTTTAGCATAGTCAATGAAGCAGAAGTAGATGTTTTTCTGGTACTCTCTTGTTTTCTCCATAATCCAGCGAATGTTGGCAATTTGATCTCTAGTTCCTCTACCTCTTCGAAACCCAGCTTGTACTTCTGGCAGTTCTCTATCCACGTACTGTTGGAGCCTAGCTTGTAGGATCTTGAGCATGACCTTGCTAGCGTGTGAAATGAGTGCAATTGTGCGATAGTTTGAACACTCCTTGACATTGCCCTTCTTTGGGATTGGAATGTACACTGACCTTTTCCAATCCTGTGGCCACTGTTGTGTTTTCCAAATTTGTTGGCAAATTGAGTGCAGCACTTTAACAGCATCTTCTTTTAAGACTTTGAATAACTCAGCTGGGATACCATCACCTCCACTAGCTTTGTTGTTAGTAATGCTTTCTAAGGCCCATTTAACTTCGCATTCCAGGATGTCTGGCTCGAGGTCAGTGATTATACCATCGTGGTTGTCAAGGACATCGAGGTCCTTCTTGTATAGTTCTTCTGTGTATTCTTGCCATCTTTTCCTAATATCTTCTGCTTCTGTTAGGTCCCTACCGTTTTTGTCCTTTATCATGGCCAGCTTTGCATGGAATGTTCCCTTGATTTCTCCAATTTTCTTGAAGAGATCTCTAGTCCTTCCCAATCTATTGTTTTCCTCTATTACTTTGCATTGGTCATTCAGGAAAGCCTCCTTATCTCTCCTTGCTGTTCTCTGGAAATCTGCATTCAGTTGGGCAAATCTTTCCTTTTCACCGTTGCCTTTAGCCTTCCTTCTTTCCTCTGCTATGTGTAAAGCCTCATCAGACAGCCACTTTGCTTTTTTGCATTTCTTTTTCTTTGGGATGGCAGTGATTGCTGCCTCCTTTACAATGTCACGGACCTCTGTCCATAGTTCTTCAGGCACTCTGTCTATCAAATCTAGTCCCTTAAACCTATTCTTCACCTCTACTGTATATTCATCGGGGATGCGATCTAGGTCAAATCTGAATGGCCTAGTGGTTTTCCCAACTTTCTTCAATTTAAGTCTGAATTTTGCAATGAGTAGCTCATGATCTGAGCCACAGTCAGCTCCAGGTCTTGTTTTTACTGACTGGATAGAGCTTCTCCATCTTTGACTGCAAATTATATAATCAATCTGATTTCGGTGTTGCCCATCTCGTGATGTCCATGTGTAGAGACGCCTCTTAGGTTGTTGGAAAAGGGTGTTCGCTATGACCAGCGTGTTCTCTTGACAAAACTCTGTTAGCCTTTGCCCTGCTTCATTTTGTTCTCCAAGGCCAAACTTGTCTGTTATTCCGGTTACCTTTTGATTTCCTACTTTAGCATTCCAGTCCCCTATGATGATGAGGACATCATTTTTTGGTGTTAATTCTATGAGCTGTTGTAGGTCTTCATAGAACTGGTCCACTTCAGCCTCTTCTGAAGCAGTGGTTGGGGCATAGACTTGGATTACTGTGATATTGAATGGTTTTCCTTGGATTCGGACCGAGATCATTCTGTCATTTTTGAGGTTGTATCCCAATACTGCCTTTCTCACTCTCTTGTTGACTATAAAGGCCACACCATTTTTTCTACGGGATTCCTGGCCACAGTAGTAGATATAATGGTCTTCTGAGTTAAATTCGCCCATTCCTGTCCACTTTAGTTCACTGATTCCCAAGATGTCGATGTTCATTCTTGCCATCTCTTTTTTGACAACATCAAGCTTACCTTGATTCATAGATCTTACATTCCAGGTTCCTATGCAGTATTGTTCTTTGCAGCATCGGACTTTCCTTTCACCGTCAGACACATCCACAACTGAGCGTCCTTTCGGCTTTGGCCCAGCTGCTTCACTCTTTCTGGGGTTACTCGTACTTGCCCTCTGCTCTTCCCCAGTAGCATATTGGACACCTTCCGACCTGAGGGGCTCATCTTCCGGCGTCATATCTTTTAGCCTTTTGTTACTGTCCATGGGGTTTTCTTGGCAAAGATACTGGAGCGGGTTGCCATTTCCTTCTCCAGGGGATCACGCTTGGTCTGAGTTCTCTGCTGTGGCCTGTCCGTCCTGGGTGGCCCTCCATGGCATAGCCCACAGCCTCATCGAACCACGCAAGCCCCCTCGCCACGACAAGGCAGTGATCCATGAGGGAGTGACCTAGCATACACAATATCAAAGTCGAAGTGTGGAAATAAATGGAGAGACATTTCACCTACATACCAAATGGTGGAATGGAGATAAGGCAGGCAATAAGCATACTCATATCTCACTGTTTATCTTACCCAACCTATGCCCCACCTTCCACTATATTTCCCTAATTTGTGCAGCATCCCAATACCTCTCATAGCCATCTCCTCTCTTTCTCCAACCACACAAATAAAACCAAGCTAAACAACAGTCCTTGCCACCCCCTCTAAAATTCTTCACAGATACACTGAGTGGATATGGCTAACACATTCAGCTTGTATAAAACCACATAAAATCTGGCCTTGGCTGGAGTCCCACATTTGATTAACACATGGAATTCACTGCCACAGGAGGTGGTGGAGGCTACAAGCATGGACGGCTTCAAGAGGGGATTAGATAAACATATGGAGCAGAGGTCCATCACTGGCTATTAACCACAAGGTATAGATAGGGACCCCCGGTCTGGAGCAAGTGATGCACTCTATTCTTGGTGTTGGAGGGGGCAGCAGTGGGAGGGCTTCTAGTGTCCTGACGCCACTGCTGGACCTCCTGATGGCACCTAGTATTTTTGGCCACTGTGTGACAGAGTGTTGGACTAGATGGGCCACTGGCCTGATCCAACATTGGCTTCTCTTATGTTGTCTTATGTTCTTATGAGGGGACATGCCACAAAGGTAGCACCCTCAGACATCACTCTGTGGTTCTTTCCCCACCTAGAAGGTCTACCCAGTCCCGGGGCAGTCACCAACCAGCTTCTAGAAGAGAGAGAAAGAAAAGTGGTGGTGTTCCTGTGTTCCCTCAGCAGCACCCGAGTCCTCTCCAGGGACCCAATTCAAACCTAGGAGGGCTGGGGAATAAGACGGATTATCTCACTACCCTCTTTCACCTACTGTTGAGCATCTGTTAAACAAAGTGTCTCTAGGGCTTTGACTGTCTCTCCTCTACTTATCAGCCATCATCTGTGTGTTTTGTGGGCAAATGTAGCTACAAGCTGGCGATATGAAAGAATTGTGGGAGGAAGGAAGTCACTCCACCTTCTCTGCCTTTCTGCATTGATGTAGTCTGGGACTGATGAACTCTGAGGTTAATGAGGTGTGTATTTCCTAATTCTAACTTCTCCTCCCATTCCAGGATACTTTCCTGGAGGGCTTTCCTCTCTTCTCCTAGGTGGGGAGGGCTTGCATAGGATCAGAGGAAGAGCTTTCCTTCTGACTCTAATGAATACCTATACACCTACCCCGGATTCTTTTAAACTTCAAAATGATCAGAACCTCTAACATTTTATAGCAGGGATCCTCAATGTGGTGCCCACCAACACCTTTCCTGGTGCCAGAATGTTTTTAGAAAGTGGGTAGGGTCAAGTGCAGCTTTTGCCCAGCAAGGCTTATGGTGGGCCACTAGAGATTTGATTGGTTGTACAGATTTTTTTTAAAAAATGTTGCTTCGGCTGTAGCTGCCACCACAGCACAAGGATCTTTACTGTGTGACTGAAGGTAAGCTGTGGCAGCCATTGTATAACTGACTCTGCTTCTCATGGCAGCCATTTTGTGTCTGTGCCCACTTGAGTTGCCAGCCTCCAGGTGGTGGCTGGAGATCTTCTGGTATTACAATGGATCTCCAGATGACAGAAATCAGTTCACCTGGAGAACAAAGATGCTTTGGAAGGTGGAGTCTATGGCAATATGCCCTATTTAAGTCCCTCCCGTCCCCAAACCCTGCCCCCCAGGCTCCACCCCCTAAACCTCCAGATATTTTCCTACTCTGAGCTATCAACCCTAGTGCCCACCATTAGGCTTGCCAGGTCTGGGTTGGAAAATATTTGGAGACTTTGGAGGTGGATCCAGGAGAGGGCGGGCCTTGGGGAGGGGGGGAGCCTCAGCATGGTACAATGCCATAGAGTCCACCCTTCAAAGCAGACATTTTCTCCAGGGGAGCTGATCTCTGTCAGCTAGAGATCAGTTGTAAAAGCAGGAGATCCCAGGCCTCACCTGGAGGCTGGCAACCGTACCCACCTTCTAGTGTCCTGGCCCCACTGCTGGACCTCCTGATGGCACCTGGTATTCTTGGCCACTGTGTGACAGAGTGTTGGACTAGATGGGCCATTGGCCTGATTCAACATTGGCTTCTCTTATGTTCTTATGTTCACCATGCTGTGAAAAGGTTTATAGCATCTTGGACTCTGGGAGGGGAAACTGTAAATCGTTATCAGCTTGATCAGGAGAATCCAATCCCCCACCTCCATTTTCCCCCTCCCCTCAGCTGACACTTAGTTGCGAAAGACAATAAGCTTGCTTAGTTCTGCTCTGTGTGGGATCCTTTTCTTTCTTTAATTTGCAAACATTTTCTCCAATCTTTGTCTGTGGTGACCCAATTTCATTGCCCTACTGATAAGCACAACACTGTCAAGTTTGGTCTTGTGTGTGTATAAAGCTCTGTCAAATTACAGCTGACTTCTGGTGAACCCCGGCAAGGGGCTTTCAAGGCAAGTGGGAAGCAGAGGTGGTTTTGCCCTTGCCTTCCTCTGCAGAGCCTCCCTTGGTGGTTTCCCTTCCAAGTACCAACTCTGCTTAGCTTCCGAGATCTGACGAGATGAGGTTATACCATGCCACCTTCCCTCTACCACATTTGCTATATTTGCTGTTTTTCTTTTCGTCTCAGACAAATACCCTGAAAGAACAATGGGGAAGGCATGCTTGATGGAAAGTGTATAAACCATTTTTCTACCTAAGCAGAATGTGCTATTTTAAAAATGCCATTTATCAAGATTAATTTTGTCATTATAGTAGTTAATACCTCAGGGGACTCACTAGAACAAAATGACATAGCTTACTAGATAAGAACATAAGAGAAGCATGTTGGATCAGGCCAATGGCCTATCCGGTCCAACACTATCTGTCACACAGTGGTCAAAACCCAGGTGCCATCAGGAGGTTCACCAGCAGGGCCAGAACTCCAGAAGCCCTCCCACTGTTGCCCCCCAAACACCAAGAATACAGAGTATCACTGCCCTAGATAGTATGTTCCACCTGTATCTTGTGGCTAATAGCCACTGATGGACCTCTGCTCTATACATTTATCCAATCCCCTCTTGAAGCTGACTATGCCAGGGGTGTTGAACATAAGGCCTGGAGTCTGGAACTGGCTTATCCAGAGCTCTTATGCAGCCCGCAAGCAACTAGTGTAAGGGAGGGAATAGGACACTGCTGGGGGGGGGATGAGTGGGCGCAGCTACTGCAATTGCAGCTTCAGCATGGTGGAACAACCTTGTCTGCAGCAGTCAAGCAGTGTGGGAGCATCTGCCCAGTGCTGCACCACTGGCTCTCCAGTCCACCCATGTGGGTTTCTTTTGTACCCCCCCTCCCAGCCCATGGGGCCTTGCAGTGAGGATATTCCAAATGGGAGCTTACCAGCTGCTGTTTTTTATAAAGTTTGTATCTCTAGTACCTGGAATTCGTTTTATGGCACGCATGGCCCAGCCCAACAACATGATATTTATGTCAGATCTGACCCTCGTAACACATGAGTTTGACATCCCTGGTCTATGCTTACAGTCACCACCACCTCCTGTGGCAGTGAATTCCACATAAAGTAAAAGTAACAATGGGTTCCATCTTGAGGGCTGTTGCTTTACACCTGGAACATTCTTTACTATAAAAAAACAGCTGAAATAATTATAATGTTGGAGGTGATTACGGATACAAACCAAAGAACACTTTCTTGGGACTAAGCCTCATTGAATAAAATGGGACCAGCTTCCAAAGAGAGATGCTTAGGATTGCTCCCAGCGTTACTTATTTTCATACAGGCATTTCTTTAAAAAGCATGCTGTAGTGCCTTGCAGTTTCTCTTTCTTATGATTGCCGCAGGGATCTGCAACATGGTGCAGTGCTTCTGGGCACCCTGGTGCACACCAGCACCTTTCCCGGGGCCTGCCAAGTGTGATAGAAGGTGGGTGGGGCCGGATGGGAGCTTTTGCTCACCAAAGGTTCTGATTGGCCATTGGGTATTTGATTGGCTGGGCAGATTTTTTTTAAACGTTGCTTTGGCAGCACAAACATAAGCCATTTAAGACAGTGACATCAGATTTTCACTGCATTTTGGTCTAACCCATTTTCTTCAATGCCAGTAAAATCTGCCATGCCATCTGAAGCAAAGTTACATACTTCTAAGTTCATTGCAGTTAACAGCCTAATTCTTGTTAAAGATGGCACTGGCTTTTTAAATGAAATACTTCGATAAAAGTGCTTTCTCCATTGTGGCTCCTGCCTTGTGGAATGGCCTGCCCAAAGAGGTCAGAAAAGCTCCCGCCCTCCTGGCTTTCCACAAACTATGTAAAACTGAACTTTTTGAGAGGGCTTTTCTGTGCAGGCAATAGGGCTGCACTGTACAAAATGGTTTTACACATTTGCTTGGATAAAGGACTGTGGTCTATACTGCTGTATTTAGCTTATTGTAAGTAGGACCCTATTTATGTAATTTCTGTACCACTTTATGGGTCACGTGAATACTTGTGCCGTGCTTCAGTTCTTTCTGGTGGTTCCAGACTTCTGATATCCCAATGCATTGGTTATAGTTATTTATTTGTTTGATTTTTATCCTGCCCTCCCGCCAAAGCGGCTCAGGGTGGCTCACAACATCAATAAAACCACTATACATAAAAACACAAGCAATTCATATAAAAACAGTTTAACCAAACTACAGTAAAATACAACAGAATAGATAAACGGCTCAATATATATTATCTATGCTTCTGCCACGGTGTGATCACTAGCAGGTTGGTGTCGCTCAACTGGCATGACGTCAAACTCACTGGTATGCCCTGCGGAAAAGCTCTGTCTTCACGGCCCTGCGAAATTGCTGGAGATCTTGCAGGGCCTGGATCTCACTAGGGAGCTCATTCCAATACACTGGTGCAGCCAAGGAGAATGCCCTGGACCTAGTTGTTGTCAGCCTGGCCTGTCTCAGGCCAGGAAGGGTCAGGCGGTGTTGTGCCCCAGATCTCAGTGCTCTCTGGGGGACATACGGGGAAAGGCAGTACCTCGGGTAGACAGGTCCCTGACCATAAAGGGTTTTAAAGGCCAAAACCAGCACCCTGAAGCAGATCCGGAATGCTATGGGCAGCCAGTGCAGTGACTTTAGCATAGGCTGGATGTGCTCCCGCATAAGGAGACCCATCAGCAGCCTGGCCGCTGCATTTTGCACCAGCTGCAGCTTCCAGAGTTGCCCCAAGGGCAGCCCCATGTAAAGAGCATTACAGTAGTCCAACCTCGAGGTGGCCATAGCGTGGATCACTGATGCCAGATCTTTGCATTCGAGGAAGGGAACCAGCTGCCTAGTCAGCCGAAGATGGTAAAAGGCTGCCTTAGCAGCGGCTGCTACCTGGGCCTCCATTGTTAAGGAGGCATCCAGGAGCACTCCCAAACTCCGGAACTTTGGTGCTGGCACCAACAGCGCCCCATCGAAGGCTGGTAATGGGATCCCTAACCCTGAGCCGCTCCGATTCAGGCACAGGACCTCCGTCTTCGTCGGATTCAATTTCAATTGACTCAGTCTCAGCCATCCTGCCACGTCCTGAAGCGCCCGGTCCAGGTCTTCCGGGGTAGAGCATGACTGACCGCCTAACAACAAATAGAGCTGGTTGTCATCCGCATATTGGTGACAACCCAGCCAATGCCTCCAGGCAATCTGGGCAAGGGGGCGCATATAGATGTTGAATAGCATCAGGGAGAGTACCACCCCTTGAGGCACCCCAGAAATCAGTGGGTGCCGTTGGGACAGCTGCTCCCAAGCGCCGTCCTCTGTTCCTGACCCTGGAGAAAGGAGGCAAGCCATTGTAGGACAAGTCCCTGAATCCCCACATCGGTGAGGCGGTGGGTGAGCAGCTGATGATCGACTGTCGAACGCTGCCGACAGGTCTAGCAACAGCAGCACCGCCGTCCCACCCTGATCCAGATGCCTCTGGAGGTCATCTGTGAGGGCGACCAGTGCTGTCTCCATCCCGTGACCCAGATGGAAGCCGGACTGGTAGGGATCAAGTGTGGAAGTGTCATCCAGAAAGCTCTGCAACTGTATCGCCACCGCCATCTCACTTTGTTGATTGTACTGATTGTGTGTAATCTGCCTTGAGTCCTTCTGAGAAAGTCAGAGTATAAATAGCATAAATAAGGCCCCGGTCATATGGGCCAGAAAACGCGGGGGAGAGGCGTGGCAGTTTGCCCCGGAGCTAAATAAGGCGCGGTAGCCCGATCTCACGGACCACCGGGTTGCCACGCTCCAGCTCTGCGCCGTGATCACACTGTGCTGCTGTAGCACGGCAAAACAGCAGCACAGCAGACCATGCAAGTGCGAAGTGCACATGCGCTGTTGGGGGGGGCGGGCCGCTGTCGGTGACTTGTTTGTGCGCATGCACTGTCCAGCGTTGGTGCGCATCCCAGGGAAACTTACAACATCCGGAAAACCCGGGGACATGGGCGGGCATCGGAAGCCGCGGGATACTGGCGCTCCCGCGATCAGACGCCAGCCTTTGCCCTGGGGTTTCCAGAAACTAGTACCTCGGACCTACTAGTTTTTTACTCCACATTTTCGGAGGGAAGCCACGGGTTGGCCACGGGAGCACTACGCCTCCCAGATGTGCTCGTATGAATGTGCACGGAAAGTCCGCAGGGCTCCCGTGCCTTCAGCGGGGCAAATGCTCAGTGTGGATGGGGCCTAAAATCATGCCCACATGAAAGAACCTATGGTAAACAGGACTGCGGTTATTTAAAAAAATGGTTTGATTTGTCGCAGCATAACTACTTGGTGCACCTAGTATGCAAAAAAGCATTTCTTCTTATGCACATATTTTGGTGTAGAACCTGATAATCCAGTGCATCCAGGAATGATTAACAGCAGCACTAATTCGTGATTATATGGAAATTAATATCTCATCATTATGCACTGGCATTCGCTACTGGAGATTCCTGTGTGTGTCAAGGTCAGCCTGGAAATCTGTAACATAAACTTTCCTCCAATACTGCTACAACACAGCTCCTTCTAAATTGGTCTTATTCTCCAAGAAGAACATAAAGACATGTAAATTGTACAAGAGAATAAAACCATAGGCCAATGCTAAGAAATGCAAATATTTATAATGTCTAGCTTTATTTATACCTTTGATTATATTGTATGTTACATCCTCTTCTTAAAATGCCCAAGGCAGCTGATAATAGCAGCAGCCTGAGTCCCTCAATGTGACAATGATTACCAGTTGAACTTCCTGTGCTCCCAACTTTTTGTTGACATACAATTCAGGCCAAAGTGATACAAATCAGACCTCAATTGTATCGCTCAGCTGGATTTTTGTTCATTATTTGAATTAGATGCCCTATTGAGCACCCTAGTAGCTGCTCATTAGCCATTTACAAGTCTTTCCTGAGCAAATTTCTTCCCATACTACAGGGTCATAGGCAGGGCTTTTTTCGTAGAAAAAGTCCAGCAGGAACTCATTAGCATAATAGGCCACACCCAACAGCAGAAACTCATTAGCATATTAGGCCACACCCCCATGTTACCAGACCTGAAGTCATCCGGCCACACCCACCTTCTCCTTCTTATTCTGTTTACCTTGTTTGTTATCAAAACCCCAGGGCTTTTTTGTGTAGCAGGAACTCCTTTGCATGTTAGGCCACACACCCCAAATGTAGCCAATCCTAACGAGTTTCTGCTGTTGGGTGTGGCCTGTTATGCTAATGAGCTCCAGCTGGGCGTGGCCAACTCGGGAGCCGGCTGGAACTCCGTTCCTGTGCGTTCCTGCCCCAAAATAGCCCTGGTCATAGGCAAGATGAGTCTTTTTTTTGGGGGGGGGAGCAAATTTGTTTCCTACAGATAGTGTTAGCTTTTGCACCTAGCCAAGTTATAAAATCCACTTTTTTTTTTTTTTAGCACAGACCTATTTGCCCCCTCTTTGCATCTGAGAATTCAGGATGCTTCATTTATATGGTCTACCAATGTAAGCACTGGGGGATGGGCTGGTACCAGCACAGCTATAAATGCATCATTAAACCACCTACAGTGTGTTTGTATTCTGCTTTTTGTGCCTGCACATACAGAGGTGTTTATCTTGTTGATGTATATTCAGCTCACTGTGCAACTGTGAGTGATCTGGGAGATGGGCAGACGACGCACCACTGGGGGGGGGAGAGAGAGAGAGAGAGAGAGAGAGAGAGAGAGAGAGAGAGAGAGAGAGAGAGAGAGAGAGAGAGAGAGAGAGAGAGAGAGAGAGAGAGAGAGGAATAACATTAAGTATTCCTAAATTCTACTCTTGATATCCACCAAAGAGTTGGAAGGGATTATCAACACAAGAACCACAAAAACCCAAAGAGTGATTAACTTCAACTATAGGGTCATCGGGCTTGAACTTGCTGAGACTGAGAGGGAAAAAGATCTTGGGGTCATGGTGGATAGCTTCATGAAAGTGTCAACCCAATGTGCTGCAGTGGTGAAAAAGGTGAACTCTATGTTAGGGATGATAAAACAGCTGATATTGCAATGCACCTGTATAGATCTATGGTGCAGCCTCATTTGGAATACTGTGTACAGTTCTGGTCACCGTATCTCCAAAAGGACATTGCAGAGCTGGAAAAGGTACAGAGGAGGGCAACCAAGATGATTAAGGGGTTGGAGCACCTTTCCTGGGAGGAAAGGCTGAAGAATCTGGGACTTTTCAGTTTAGAAAAGAGATGACTAATGGGAACATGATAGAGATTTATAAAATTATGCATAGGGTGGAGAGAGTTGACAAAGAGAAATTTTTCTCCCTGTCCCAAAATACTAGAACTCAAGGGCATCCAATGAAGCTGATGGGCAGTAGGTTCAGGACAGACAAAAGGAAATGCTACTTTACACAGAGAGTGATTAAAATGTGGAATTCACTGCCAGAGGGTGTAGTGATGGGTACTAAGCATGGTGACTGAGGGGAACCTCCACATTAGTCTCTGAACCCAGAGCCATGAGGCAACATCAGGGGAAGGCCTCAGCCTCTATGCCCAGTTATTGGCCCTCCAGAGGAACTGGTTGGCCACTGTGTGAGACAGGATACTGGACTGGATGGACTGTTGGTCTAATCCAGCAGGGCTTTTCTTGTTTTCTTAATTGCTGCCGCAGAAATGGGCAATAATTATTAGTATTTTTATCACGTGCAGAAAGAGCTGCAACAGTCTTTCTGGATAAGGATTCCCCCTGCCCCTCCTTACATATTTAAAGAACCACAAAGTTGTGGTGTGGGGAAATGGTGAAAGAAGCCCCACTGACCACAGAGGGACTTTCTACTCTTTCCTTGTTCCCTTTTAGCATGGCAAGACAGGGGGAGGAACTGATAATCTTTAAATGCTGATGATCTTATTGATATGAATGAATTATTATAATACGTTTTAATTTGTAAATCTGCATGGATTGCAGATAATATGTTGTACCCATCCTGAGCCTACAATGTGGGGAGGGCAGGATATAAGTCTAATGAAATAAATCAGTCGATCAATCAATAAACAAACTGTGCACATATACATACAATTAGGCATCCCTCCCCCACCATGGCCCCATCTTTTTATCTACTATGCTGAATTCTGCCAATTGCTAAGTGTAACATGTGCATTGAGCAGGTATAAACAGAAGTGCAATAGAATATGACTCAATGAACCTTCCAGGCTGCCTTTTTCCCATCACACCTTTGAGTGAACAGAAATGCGCACAAGCACATAGCATGTAAGCGCAGTTCCTATGCATCACCTCTCCCTTCAGTTTCTCTCATCCCTCTAATATTTGGTCTTACCTGCGATGGATAGTTCTGAAGCAGTCTCTATGGTCACCTTGTACTGCTTCCAGAGTTTTTGTTACCTGTATGCTGAATTTGGGAGGAGGAGATTACAAACAAGTTATTCAGGTGTGTGGAGAGATTATGATGTACTTCCCACACCTTGAGCTCTTTTCACGTTGAAGGCCTGATGGGTACCGACTTGTCTACCATTACTGCCCTGAAATTTTATGACTAAATGTTCCATGGGTACAAATATCCTTGAACACAATAGGCTGGTTTTCACGCTGGCATAGGAGTGTAAGATTAGTCCTGCTGGATCAAACCAAAGGCCCATCCACTCCAGCATCCTGTTTCCACATACTGCTAACTAGATGTCTCTGGGGAGCCAAAGGCTGCAGTCAAGATGAGCAGTTTGGCCGGATATAGTTGCTTTCACACAGCCACATCTGGCAGGCAGCTGTTTCCCAGTCATACTCAACCTGTAGTGAGTTGGAGAGGGACAAGTTGGAGAAGGACTAAATAGACAGTAGTTGAATTCTGGTGCTAACGGATCACTGTGCATTCATCCCATGTTTCCATATGTCTGAAATCCCCTCTTGCAAAGTCAAGTCATTTGGCAAGTCTGAACCTTCCCTTCCATTTCTGCCTCCTTTTTTGGAAAAAAAAATCAGGTAGCGATGTTTGCATGAGTGCATAATCACCCCGGCATTGTCAATCACCATGGCCAAGTAGTCAGTCCGGATTGGGAGTCCCTGGGGGAGTTGTTTTTGAGTGATAACCCCCCCAATCCCTCTCTTCTGTTTCTGTGTCAGTGTCTGAGAACAACCCATGACTGACACAAGGGTAAATGTACTGAAGCCAATGGGACTACTCTCATGTAAATGTGCACTTTACAACCCCTCCCCCAAAATATTTTCCTTGGAAGAAAGGCAAAGGGAAGTCAGCTAAGGGGTGCCGGAGTGCTTGGCCGAGAGATTGCGGAGGTGTCAAAAAGGAGCTGGAGTTTCAGATACACGCTTATGTGCATGGGTAAAAGACAAAAAAAAAAAAAAAGAATGCCACAACAATCTGAATGATTAACAATGTCAAGTGTCTGATCAAAACTTCTTGCAGGTATTCAGACTGCCGCAATCAGAGGTGGTGCCATATTACTCCAAGCCAAAGTTGCCTTCTATTGTTGGACTCTTGCAATTGGCATTCAACAATATATTAGCTTCTTACACGGAGGTTCTGTTTCATCATCATGATTACTAGCCATTCATGGACCTTTCAGTCAGGACTTGCACAATCCACTTTTAAAGCCACCACGTATGCAGGTGGCCATCACTGCATCTGCTGTAATTATGCATTCTGTGAAGAATTACTTTCTTTGGTGCACGCTGAATCTTTAGTTCCTTCAGCTGTAAAATTCAAGCCTGGCCTCATGGTTGGATTACTGCAATGTGCTTTACATGGGGCTGCCCTTGAAAACCTGGAAATTACAACTGGTCCAGAATGTAGCAGCCCAACTGTTGACAGGGACTAGCTTCCAGGGACATTTTGAAACAGTGATATTTCTGGGTTCAGTTCAAGGTGCTGGTCACGACTGTTAAAGCCCTTCATGACCTGGTACCCACACACTCAAAGGACCATCTCTTTCCATATGTCCTTATGTGCCAACTACGGTCATCAGTTAGCCACCTGTTAGCTATCCTGCCACTGAGGGTTGGCCCGTCTGGCATCAACCAGAGCCTGGGTCTTTTCCATTGTGGTTCTGTGCAATGGGCTCTCTGGAGAGGCGAGGGGCGGTTCCTCCTTGGAGGGCTTCTGGTGCCCTGGCCCCACTGCTGGACCTCCTGATGGCACCTGGTATATTTTGGCCGCTGTGTGACAGAGTGTTGGACTGGATGGGCCATTGGCCTGATTCAACATTGGCTTCTCTTATGTTCTTATGTTCTTATGTTCTTATCTTCAGGAAGTACTGTCAGGGCTTTTGAGGGAGTCTGAATTGGCAGGCACCTTGGCAGGAGAGATTTGTGGTTTGTTATTTTATTTTTGCTTTTGAACGGAACATTTCAAAACTACTATTGTAAGCCACCTTGAACCACGAGGAAAAGTGGGATATAAAGGTTTTGAATGAATGAATTTCACTGACAAGGTGAAAAGTGGCTGTGCTGTGGCACTGACCAGTAAGTGAATGACTACTGTGCCTCCCCTTTCTCTGAGGAATTCTACAGAAAGGAATATTAGCACAAACCTATTGTATGAGAATGTTGGAGAAATAATTACTGATTAATTTTCCAGAAATTCCAAAGAGCCACAGATGCTAAGGAATACATTCAGCTGCCATATGCTTTGAGATAGTGTAATGTAGTAGTTAGAGTGTTGGACTAGGATCTGGGGGATGCAAGTTCGAATCCCCACTCTGCCACGGAAGCTTGTTGGGTGACCTTGGGCTAAGTTAACTCACAGGGTTATTGTGCAGATAAAATGGAGGAAAGGAGAACAATGTAGCTGCTTTGGGTCCCCATTGGGGAGAAAGGTGGGGTTTAAATAAAATAAATAAATATAACAAACAAGTGGGGGATGTGAGATTCACGGGTGGAGCAGATTCCCCCTCCCCCATCACCATCTCACGTGACTCCCTTGGAGCCCAGCCACAGTGATGGTTGTGCCTGGGAGCTGCTCTGAGCCTAAAATGGTTCCTGAGCTCCGCTGTTGCTGCAGCTAGGTTTGGAGCAACACCTGGGTTCTGCCTCCATGGTGGCTGGGCTCAGAGCAGCTCCTGGGACTCTTTTGCAGCCATGGCCAGGCCTGCCAGCAATTCCTAAACTCCATCTCCTAAACTCCATTATCTGAGACTGTACATGTACAAAGAGAAGTCAGGAGATTTTTTAAAAAATGTATCTAGTAGTAGACAGCCATGACCTTGGATAGCCCTGATCTTGTCAGATCTTGGAAGCTAAGCAGGGTGGACCCTGGTCAGTATTTGGATGGGAGACCACCAAGGAATTCTAGGGTTGTGACATGGAGGCAGGCCATGGCAACCACCTTGGAACATCTCTTTCCTTGAAAACCCCACAGGATCACTGTAAGTCAGTTGTGACTTGATGGCAGAGAGAGAGAGAGAGGGAGGGAGGAAAGATGGGGCAAAGGGATAGAAATAGAGAAGCTACAGCTTTGAACACCCCCCAACCCCTGACAGGTAACCAACCAGCCCACTTACTGTGCAAAGGACAAACTGTTTGCCTGTATTAACTGGCAGGCAGGCAGGAAGGACTTTGGTGCTGAAGAAGAATAAAGAGAGATTCCCCTCACCAGAGAGAGACTGCACTGTACAAAGGTTGGGTGTGATAGAAATGGAGGTGAAGGCTTCCTTCATAGTATTTACACACAAACACATAGCAAAACTAGATGAAATGTGAAAGATCAGTGATGTGGAAGAAACAGGTCATTTATCTGTGTGAAAAAGAACTATCCAGTATATGTGATTTCATGTAAAAGAACTAAGCAGGTGTACCACTTCCAGATATAAATTACACCCTAGTCCCAGCAGCTATTAACCCTGGCAGCAGCGATTGAGGAAAAGTCAGGTTCATGTGTTAAGAAAGTATGTGTGGTTCTATATTTATAAAATGAATGCAGGAAATAAATGTTTACCAACATAACATATAGCTTATAGGAATACAAGAAGAGCCCTGTCGAACCACATCAATGGTCTATCTAACCCAGCATCCTGGTCCCTAGAGTGGTTGAACAGAGGTCCACAAGTGTGCAAATGGAAGCGAAAGTCTCATTCTGATATTACCATTCAAGTACTGGCATTCAAAGATACACTGCTTTTGAACATGGGGGATCTATTTAGCAGTCATGGCTAATAGCCATTGACTACCTATCTTCTATGAATGTGTCTGATTCTTTTTTTAAAGGCCTCTAAGCTAACCATCACTGCTATTTCCTGTAGCTATAATTTCCATAAATTAATTTCTATAAGTTCCTCCTTCAGTCTGGGGAGGCCTAACAAGGCAATGATGTTAAATCAACTTTGCTTTAATGCATTTCAAAGTTCAAGTAAACTTCTATATACTTTAAGCAACTTAAGTTGCAGCTTTTCTATTAACCGAACAGTGACTGCTGCCTCCAGGTCAAGAAAAGACTTCTCACCACACATATTCAAATATGCATGTAATGCCCCACATGATGCTAATTTAATGTTGTACTGATAAGTTTCTGTTTGTTTCTTTTCCCAGTTTACCAAGGTGATGGTGGACCTGAAATTACTGCAGATGATGTTTTATACATTCCTGATTTAAAGGCCAATTGGCTAAATGTGCCCATACTCTAGCGGAAGAGATTTGCCATACACTTTGAGAATAATGTTATGTACTGTCTCATGCCAAGGTGAGCTATATTCCACAAGGGCTCTCAGAAATGGAGATTTTGAGGTAGACTGCCAGGAACCAAAGGCCTGTACAGCCGAGACAACCGCTGGCCAGAAGTCCCTGGAGCTTTGGCAGAGGAGATTTGCTCATCATGACCCAGACACTGTTGTGTCCTGGGATCAGAAGGCAGAGCTGGAGAAATACAGCCAAGCTTCGCTCTCTGAGAACAATAGGGACTAGGTTCCTGAGCTCGCCAGTAGAGAACCAATGGCAGCATTGGCGGGCGATTCAAACCCGCCAATAGGAATATGGGGCCGTCCCCCCCTAACTGTATATAGTTGGCCTCCGGCCGTTACTGTGTGTTCTTGTCTTGTGTGAAGTACGAATAAACGCGTCTTCTCTTATGTCGTCGTCCGAGTCATGAGGCCCGAAACCCAGTACTTTACAGTGGCGACGAGGATGGGATTTCAATGCCTTCCGTGACTCCATGAGCGACGAAAAGGACACCGCCGAGCATCGCATCGCTGACCCCGAGAGCAGCACCGCACCGCTCGCCGAGCATCGCATCGCTGACCCCGAGAGCAGCACCGCACCGCTCGCCCCGGCACACGCCTTTCCAGACAGAGCCATGGCCGCCTCTCATGTAACACTCGAGCGCTTCGATCTGTCGCAGCCAGAAACCTGGGATGCATGGGTCGACCAGCTCATCAGTTATTTGGAGCTCAATGAGATCCGCCACCCAGACAAGAAACGATCGCTCCTGCTGAACGTGTGCGGCACCCAAACCGTCCGCCTCGCCAAGAGCCTCTTGGTGCCCCGCACGGCCTTGGAAAGCTTGTTTGGGGAGATCCTGGACATCCTCAACGTGTACTTCAGCCCCCGGCCGACCTTCTTGGCCAAGAGGATGGAGTTCCAGAGGCGAGTCCAGGCCCAAGGGGAACTCGTTGCCACCTTCCTGGCCGCGCTGAGGGCGCTCGCGGTGGACTGCGGGTTCCCGAAGGTGGAAGACAACTTGCTGACGCAGTTCGTGTGGGGCCTGGCGGACTCCAAGCTGCGGCGCAAGTTGATTGGCTACCGGAGGCTCTCCCTGGACGAGGCCATCGACGCCGCAACAGCCCACGAGGCCGCTGAAGGGGAACGCCCGGCCGCGGCCGCCCATATGGTCGGGAGGAGTCCCAGCCCCGGGAACTCAGATACTGAAGAGGTCTTCGCCCTCAGACCCCAACACCGCCGGCCGGCGCCGTTCCAGCAGGCCAACAGGGAGCCAGCCAAGCCTTCCGGCAACCGGACCGTCTGTGCCAGCTGCGGGGAAGGCCACGGAAGGAAATCCTGCAAGTTCCGGGATGCTGTCTGTCACGGGTGTGGGAAGCAGGGACACCTCGCACGGGTCTGCCGGTCCAAGGGCCCCCGGAATTCGAGATCGTCGGTCCCACCGCACCGCGCACCGTCCACCGCCTACGAGACGACGGAAGAGGTCGCCGAGCTGTACCATCTCACCGATCAACCGCTACAGGTACTTCGCCTCCCCAACCCCAATCTCTCCTCCGCCCCGAAGATCCAAGTAACCGTGCGGATCGAGGGGTCCCCCTGTTGCATGGAAGTGGACTCGGGATCGGCGGCGTCCATCATTTCCCTGGACACTTTAAAAAGTCTTTGCCTGTCAGGGGGACCCCCGCTACGCCCATCGCCACTAAGCTTGGTGGACTTTCAAAGGAACCCTGTCCCCATCCGGGGAGTCGGCACTTTCCGAGTGCAATACCGGGACTTTGAGGGGAACTTGGACTTGGTGGTGGTGGAGGGAAATCTCGTGAGTCTCCTGGGGCGGGCGTGGTTCGAGGCCCTAGGCATCACGATTGGGGGAGTGAATAAGTGCGGGATGCGTGACTGGGGGCGGTGTGCAAGGAATTCCCCGAGGTCTTTGACGGGAAACTGGGGTGTTATAAAGGGCCCCCGGTGTCGCTCCACTTAGACCCCACAGTGACGCCCATCCGATGGCGCTTCCGCACCGTGCCCCTGGCCCTCCGCCCTAAAATAGAGGCCGAACTGGACCGGTTAGTGGCCCAGGGAGTCCTAGAGCCCGTCCCGAACGCTCGATGGGAGACCCCGATTGTGACACCCATTAAGCCAAACGGGGAAATCCGCATCTGCGCGGATTATAAGTGCACCATTAACCAGGCACTTCAGGCGCACGCATACCCCGTACCCGTGGTCAGTCACGTCTTAGCCACACTGGCGGGGGCGCGCATATTTGGAAAGCTGGATCTCGCGCAGGCGTACCAGCAACTCCCGGTGGATGAGGCCACTGCCGAGGCGCAAACCATAGTGACCCACCGGGGGGCCTTCAGGGTGAAGCGGCTGCAGTTCGGGGTCAGTGTGGCCCCAGGGATCTTCCAAAATCTCATGGACGATTTGTTAAAAGGGATCCCTGGAGTGACGCCGTTCTTCGACGATGTCCTCATCGCCGCGACCACCCCTGAAAGCTTCGCCGCCCGCCTCCGAACTGTACTGGGACGCTTCCAAGCCGCGGGGCTGAAAGTGAAGCGGGAAAAGTGCCTCCTCGGGGTGCCGGAGGTGGAATTCTTGGGGTACCGGGTTGACGCAACAGACCTGCATCCGGCGAGGGACAAGGTGAAGGCCATCGTGGAGGCCCCCGCCCCGAAGTCCAAGGCGGAACTCCAGGCGTTCTTAGGCCTCCTGAACTTTTACCACGCCTTTCTCCCGCACAAAGCCGCCGTGGCGGAACCCCTACACAGACTTCTGGACAAGGCAACACCTTGGGCATGGGGAGCGAGGGAGGAGGCGGCGTTCCGGGGGGTTAAGACAATTTTGATCTCGAATGCTGTACTCGCCCACTTTGACGAAAAGCTCCCGGTGATACTTGCATGTGACGCATCGCCGTATGGGGTCGGGGCGGTCTTGGCCCACAAGCTACCAGATGGGAGGGAAGTCCCAGTGGCTTACTACTCCCGCATGCTGTCCCCCGCGGAGCGGAACTATGCGCAAATTGACCGGGAGGGCTTGGCACTGGTGGCGGGGGTTAAAAAGTTTCACAACTTTGTGTACGGGCGGCCCTTCACGCTCGTAACCGATCATAAGCCGCTCCTGGGACTGTTCGCGGCGGACAAGCAAACGCCGCAGGTACTGTCGCCCTGGGTGTTGCGCTGGTCCTTGTTTTTAGCGGGCTACCAGTACCGGTTGGAGCATCGGCCGGGCAAGGCGCTGGGTCATGCCGATGCCTTGAGCCGCCTGCTGCTGCCGCAAACAGGGGAAGATCCGGCCCCAGCTCCCGCAGTATTGTTAATGGAGGAGCTGCCCAACCCCCCCCTTCAGGCTGCAGACGTGGCCGCCCGCACGTCCCGAGATCCCATTCTCTCCCGGGTCCTAAACTGGGTGGTGAGGGGATGGCCAGCGGAACAGACAGGGCCAGAGTTCACGGCAAACAAAGCCAGGAGGGAAGAGTTATCCGCCTTGAAGGGGTGCTTACTATGGGGGGACAGGGTGGTCATTCCGGGGCCCATGAGACAAGGGGTTCTAGAAACACTGCACGAGGCCCACCCTGGCATTGTACGAATGAAAGCTCTGGCAAGGAGCTACGTGTGGTGGCCCGGGATGGACGCAGAAATTGAAACCTGGGTCCGAGGGTGCACACGGTGTCAGGAAGTCCGCCCCAATCCCCCGAGAGCGCCAACCCAAAGCTGGGAGTCTACCCACAAGCCGTGGTCACGCCTACACGTAGATTTTGCCGGGCCGTTTCAGGGGCTCCAGTTCATGGTGACGGTAGACTCCTACTCGAAGTGGGTGGAAATAAGCCCAGTGTCTACCACCTCTGCCAAAGCGGCAATAAGGGCCCTGCGGAAAATATTCACTACGCATGGGTTGCCAGACACAATCGTGTCGGACAACGGGGCAGCGTTCACATCTGCTGAGTTTCAAGCGTTCCTCGCAAGGAACCTAATCAGGCACATACGATCAGCGCCCTTCCACCCAGCAACAAATGGACAGGCGGAGAGAACGGTACGCACCGCCAAAGAAGCCCTGAGCCGCATAACGGAGGGGGATTGGGAGTTCCGGCTGGCCCGCTTCCTCCTAACACACCGCACCACCCCAAACCCCATCTCCGGGCATTGCCCCGCAGAACTATTGATGGGCCGCCGCCCCACGACTTTGTTAGACAGGCTCCACCCGGACCGAGCCCCAGAGGGAAAGCTGGTTGAAACCCGGGAGGCGCCCCGAAACTTCCTCCCGGGGGAACCTGTCTACTTCCGGAATTACGGGGCGGGGCCTCAGTGGTTGGCCGGGCGCATCCTAAAACCCACCGGGCCAGTGTCATACGAGGTCCTAGCAGATGGGGACAGGGTCCTCCGTAAACACGTGGACCAGCTCCGGAGGCGGCAAGACCCCGACACAGGGATCCAGGCCCCGTTACCGGGAAACGCCGCGGCCGCCCCAGCATCCGATCGGCTGCAGGCACCACCAGCGGAGCCAGCGCCTGAAAGACCACGGAGTCCGGAGGGGGTCCCAGAGACAACTGAACTGCCGCCGCCGCTGCCGCCGCCGTTACAGCCGCCACCGTCACCACCACAGCTACTACCAGAGATCCAAGCTCCTTGTGCGGGAGGACCACCCGATGGGGGCCCCGCCAGTCCGGTACCGGCCCCCCAACGATCACTAAGGGAACGGAGGTCACCGGCATACTTAAAAGACTACGTCACCTGATAGGAGATGAACTATGGGGGGAGGGGTGTTGTGTCCTGGGATCAGAAGGCAGAGCTGGAGAAATACAGCCAAGCTTCGCTCTCTGAGAACAATAGGGACTAGGTTCCTGAGCTCGCCAGTAGAGAACCAATGGCAGCATTGGCGGGCGATTCAAACCCGCCAATAGGAATATGGGGCCGTCCCCCCCTAACTGTATATAGTTGGCCTCCGGCCGTTACTGTGTGTTCTTGTCTTGTGTGAAGTACGAATAAACGCGTCTTCTCTTATGTCGTCGTCCGAGTCATGAGGCCCGAAACCCAGTACTTTACAGACACCATCTTGAAACTACAAACAAAGGACTTGGTAACAAGTATCAGTAATGTATGCAGTAGCCACATCGCATGTTCCCAACTTTAATGCCAGTAGCTCACAAAGTAGAATTCTTGCTCCTAAGCCTCCACAACTTAGGCAGAGCATTGCACACAACCCTCTTGTGTAAGTCTTCAGATGCTGCAGAGTTGAACTGGGACAGAGAATGGGGAGGGACAGCAGAGAGAGCAGAGGAAGTTATGTGCTGTCCTTTTCTGTGTGGAGATGTTGTTTGGGACTGTTTACGAATGGTCAAGTACCCAGTGATCTAAGCCAATATGGGAACTATGCAAACCCTGAAGTTTGGAGTGATGGACCCGAGCAGAAATCTGGGCAGCTATAATCCAAATGAGACCAAAAGGGGTCAGCAAGCCAACTAGATCCTTATGATGCAAACTGAGCATAAGTCTGAATGAGGGAGGCAGCTTGTTACTGGGCCAGAGAATCAAAGGAACAAAAGTTTGATTTTCCTGAGCTTGGAGAGAGGTGAGGAAATCAGGAACAGGTCCTGTGATTAAGGTGGGGGGGATTTGAGGCATGGGGTGGCATGCCCAAGAGGGTCTTTCACAGTGGAATTTTCCAAATAAGGAAAGCTGGGTTTTTGCCAAGAATGCCCATTTCTACAACCAAGCTAGTTAGCTGTTGTTTTTCATGACTAAAATTCAACCATGTAAAGTGACTGCCTACTCTTTGCCTTAGTACCTCTTTTATTTTAGGGATGCCACCCTCCAGGTGGGACCAGGGGATCCCCTGGAATTACAGCTCATCTCCAGACTATGGAGATCAGTGTCCTGGAGAAAATGGTTATTTTGGAGGGTGGACTGTATGGCACTGTACCCCACTGAGATCACTGTCCTCCCCAGGCTCCATCCCCAAATCTCCAGGAGTTTCCCAACCTAGAAGAAGAGAAGAGATTGGATTTATACCTTGCCATTCACTTGGAGTCTCAGAGCGGCTTACAAACTCCTTTCCCTTCCCCTCCCCACAACAAATGCCCTGTGAGGTAGGTGGGCTGAGAGAACTCTAACACAAATGGATCTTTCAGGAACAGCTGTGCCAGAGCTTGTGACTGACCCAAGGTCACATCAGCAGGTGCAAGTGGAGGAGTGGGGAATCAAACCCGGTTCTTCCAGATTAGAGTCCGCGCACTTAACCACTACACCAAACTGGCTCTCTAGATCTGGCAATCCTACCCCCCATCCCCCGTCATTAGCCAGGGAGGACCCTATTTGCAAATACCTTCCAGTAATATTCTTAGACAAGGGTTTTTCCAGTTCTTCATTGGTTTGGCAGTACAGTTGTAGGGACTGTGGACCAATGGGGAAGAAACTAATACTCAGCTATGCCTTTTGGCCCTCAAAGCAGCCAGTTGGGGTGCTTGGACACTGAACTGGTTCTGAACACAAGAGGAGGTATACAGCTCCTCTCATGCCAGTGCTGTCTCAGATACAGTCAAGGAGAGCTACACACAGAGGCACTTCTTCTGCAGCCTGCCTTCAATTCTGCTATCAGGCTAAAGGGGCAAGAGAGTGCTTGAGGCATCTCACTAGCTTGAGCTACCCTGAGCTGGGATAAATGATGAAAAGCAGTGGAAGGGTAATAAAGCCCTTTCCATACCTGACTCTGCAATGCCCGTGCTTTAATTGAGGGCTCAAACCATAGAGTTTTGCCGGAAAACTAGAGCGCCACCCCCTGACATCGGTGATGTGATGATGTCACTTCTGGGGCAGAAGATCCCGGGACGGAGCCTGGAGCCCCCTGCCAGCAGCCAGGTAGGACCTGGCAGCCCTACCATAGAGTCCACCCTCCAAAGCATCCATTTTCTCCAAGAGAACTGATCTCCGTTGTCTGGAGATAAGCTGTAATTCTGGGAGATCTTCAGGCCCCGCATGGAGGCTGGCATCCCTATTCCTAGTCCATGGCGGCTGAATATCAAGTCAAGTAGCATTTACTTTATGAGGCCAAGGACCATTACAATTAAAGCACACAGGAAAAGAAACATAAAATGACAAAGTTATGTTGAATGGCTGATCAAAACAAAGCTAAAACCACATAAAAACAAGCTTATCAAAATAGGCATAGCAGAATGAGATACTTTAGTCTTCAAGTGCAACTCCAGCCGCTATTTTCTTAGACACCAAAGCAAACTGCCCCACTCTATAGGAGGCAAACTGATAAGAGTCTGAGAGGAGAAAAATTAATTTATCCTCCACTGTGGAAAGATTCAAGGCATCCAAAATCTCAGCAAGAAATTTGTCCTAGGTGGCTAATATGTTCTCTATTCAGTTGGATCAGTATTTTTAAAAGAAACGGAGAGTTGCATACCTGTAACTGTTGCTCTTCTCTGAGCGATGCCACTTACATTCAAGTACACAGGCAATTGGTTTGCTTATATATCACAAGGATGTAATGGAGCATTGACCAAAATTGCGACTGAGATTGTGCCATCAAACTGATAATCTAATTGTTATTATTGCGACTTAGATAATATCATCTCTTAGCCTCAGCAGCAGTATTACCTGCTGATTAAAGTTTGCATGAAAATGCAGTGTTGTTTATTTGAGGACAGGACTGACCCTTGTACATACTGAAAAATAGGACTTCGGTTTAATATTTTCAGGCATAATAGGAAGTAGTTTTTGTAGTGATCCACTGTCTCCTTACCTACTCACTCTCTTTACCTGCTTCTGCTAGAATGATGGTGGGGATCAACATGGGTGGGTGAGAAGGCTTCAACACATTACCCCTCTTTCTATCATACAAGGTAACCTTCTGCTACCACTCAAACTTATCTGTCCTTCCCTTGCAGTCAGAGATTTGAGGCACTGATGGGGCAACCTACACGCATGCATAAGCTGCTACCTCTCTCCTCTCCCTCCCCTAACTGCCAGCTCTCTATCCCAGTCAGGTGATTTGGAATAAATGGCCAGGTGGTTGGGTAAGAACCACTGGCTGCAGGCTGAGATCTTTGAAAAGGGGGGGATTTTTTTGCCCTCTTCTGGGCATGGAGCTGAGGTCACTGGGTGTGTGTGTGCGGGAAGTATTTGTGAATTTCCTGCATTCTGCAGGGGGTTGGGCTAGATGACTCTGGAGGCCCCCTTCCATGATTCTATAATTCTAAAATATTTACATATATGTATCTCCATTTCTGAGGAGCACCGAAGCACAGGAAAATGGTTTCACAACTTTAGCAGAAGTTTTACAAAGAAACAAAACCACAAGGTTAACTAGGTGCTAGAAGTCAGTGGTTTTTACCTTAACATTCCTTGCAGAGGAATAGAGACAAGCAAAGTTGGAACTTTGAATATGTAATGTATTCAGCTCGACCAGGCTCGACCACGTGCTCCAGCCGGCACAGACCGGTGGAGCACGGGGCTGACCTAGGCTGAACTTCGTTCCAGGAGAACAATAGAACAGGGGTTCCTGAGGCCCCGCCAATCGGGCCTCGAATATCTTAGGAAGTTAAGTGGATTAGTTTGAATGATCCTATCACGGGCGTGGTAGGAGTTGGGGTGTGGGTTTCTTGGGGAATATAAGCCGGCCTGCGAGCTGGCTAGTTTGTCTTGTTCTTCAACTACTAAAGTATGTGAGAGCTGAAATCACTCATCAGTCTGAGTGCTTTTCACTGGCGACGAAGGTGGGATGCCAACTCCCTCCATGAACAACGACCAAGAGACGAGCATTGCTGCCCGTTCCAACGCCGAAAGCACCAAACACCGCCACTGAGCTTCGTGTCCGCTTCTCCGGTTCCTGGCAGCATCGCTGACCCCAAGAGCAGCCTCGCTTCCAACACCACCAACACTACGCCTGAACCGCGACCTCCACGGGTGAACGCAATGCTCATCTCTTGGTCGAGCTTCCCTGCCTTCGACATCTCTCGTCCCGCACACTGGGAGACCTGGATCGAGACGCTGGAGCGTCACTTCGAGATTCATGGCATCACGGATGTGGGTATGAAGAAGGCATATCTCCTACGCTACTGTGGCATCAAGGCACATCTCCTCCTGAAGGACCTGGTGAACCCCCTACAGCCGAAAGATGTGGCCGCCACCTACGAGATGCTGGTCAAGGCGTTTACCGACCACTTGGCCCCGAAGCCCACCAAATTTGCGGAACATATGGAATTCTTCGCAAGAACGCAGGGTCCCGACGAGACATCTCCGGAATTCCTGGCCAGCCTACGCCGCGCAGCAACCAGGTGTGCCTTCCCCAACCTCACAGATGCCCTTCTAAATCAGTTCCTGGTGGGGCTGAAGGAGCCAAAGCTGCGCCACAGGCTCATCAGCCGGGACGACCTCACTCTGGAGGCCGCCATCAAGGAAGTGGCCGCCTATGAGAAGTCCCACGTGGACCGCCGGCCGAAGCCGGTCCATCGACTCCAGGACTCCGGCCCATCCGACGACTCGAACGATGAGGAGGTCCTGCAGGTAAACCGCCGATCGCAACAGCGCACCCCACGCTGCAAGGGAGCCCCGTGGCCCCGAAGCCGCCAAACGCCTCGACCTGTGCCAGCTGTGGCGATGCTCACGAGCGCCGGACCTGCCATTTCTGGGACGCCATCTGCAGGACCTGCAACAAGGCCAGACACCTCGCCCGAGTCTGCCGCTCCAAAAGCAAGCACCTGGGGTCCACTGCCCAACTGGACGCCGCAAGCCTGCACACCATGATGACCCAGCGCCGGCAGATGGTATGTAACTTGCCCCCAGACGGCCCGGACAAGGTGCATGTGACTGTCCAAATTGAGGGGTCCCCCTGCCTAATGGAAATAGACTCGGGGTCTTCCTTCTCGATAATTTCCACGGAAACCCTAAAAACGCTATGCCCTAAGGGGGGACCCTGTCTGCACAAGCCACAAGGGTTGAAACTGACGGACTTTAACAAAAACACGGTGGCGGTCCACGGCTGGGGCAAGTTCCGGGTCCAATTTAAAGGGTTCTCGGAGTTGCTGGACCTGCTGGTCGTGGAAGGGTGCCTCTCGAGTCTCCTGGGGTTGTCATGGTTTAAGCCTTTGGGACTCCAAATAGCAGGAGTAAACCACCTCGGGACCGCAGACTGGGAGGCAGTTTGCCGCAATTTTCCCAAGGTGTTTGATGGGACCCTGGGGAAGTACAATGGGACCCTGATATCGCTCGATCTGGACCCCAACGTCCGGCCCATCCGCATCAAGGCACGGCCCCTTCCCATAGCAATGCGGGAAAAAATAGAGGCCGAGCTTGACTGCCTGGTCGCCCAAGGAGTGCTGGAACCAGTCACGTCAGCGTGCTGGGAGACCCCCATTGTGACGCTGATTAAACCTAATGGGACCATATGCATTTGTGCAGACTACAAATGCACCATAAATAAGGCCCTGCAGGACCACGCCTATCCGGTCCCTGTAGTGAGCCACGTCCTGGCCTCCCTTACGGGAGCCAAGGTTTTCGGTAAACTGGACGTGGCAAAGGCTTACCAGCAGCTGCCAGTGGACGCGGCCGCTGCGGAAGCACAGACCATCACTACCCACAAGGGGGCCTTCTGGGTCAATAGGCTACAGTTTGGGGTTTTGGTAGCACCAGGGATTTTCCAATCTTTCATGGATTCCCTTCTTAAAGGAATTCCAGGGGTCCAGCCCTTTCTAGACGATGTAATCATCACGGCGCCGGACTCCACCACCTTCGCCGACCGGCTGCGTCAGGTCCTGCAGAGGTTCAACGATGCCGGCCTCAAGGTGAAGAAGGAAAAGTGCCTCCTGGGGGTGCCCCACATCAAATTTCTTGGATTTGCAGTTGATGCACAAGGCATCCACCCCACGGATGAAAAAATAAAGGCAATCACACAAGTCCCAGTCCCCACGTCCAAATCAGAACTACAGGCCTTCCTAGGCCTCTTGAATTTTTATCACATTTTTCTGCCCCTAAAGGCCACGGTGGCAGAACCTCTCCACCACCTGCTAGACAAAGAGGCACCGTGGGCCTGGAAGCCGGAGCATGCGGTGGCATTCCAGGCGGTGAAAGACTTGCTGGTCTCCAACACGGTGCTGCACCATTTCTGCGAGGCTTTGCTGGTTGTTCTCGCTTGTGATGCGTCGCCCTATGGGGTTGGGGCGGTGTTGGGGCATAGGTTGCCGGATGGCCGAGAAGTTCCGGTCACCTATTATTCATGGACTCTGTCTTCTGCGGAGCATAACTACGCGCAGATAGACAAGGAGGCGCTGGCGATAGTGGCGGGGGTTAAAAAATTCCACCACTATCTCTATGGCCACCCGTTTGAGATCCTAACTGACCACAAGCCTCTCCTGGGCCTCCTCGTGCCCAATCGGCAAACTCCACAGATGGTCTCGCCTAGGGTTCTCCGCTGGTCCATATTCCTGGCGGGGTACTCTTATGCCCTCACCCACCACCTGGGAAAAGCCATAGGGCACGCAGACGCCCTCAGACGCCTGCTGCTGCCCGCCATGGACCCAGACCCCACCCCCACCCACGAAGTCGCCCTCCTAGAATTGCTGCCCAGTCACCCAGTCCACGTCAAGGAGGTGGCCCTTCTCACGGGCCGTGACAAGGTTCTCTGTCGGGTCTTGGACTGGGTGGGGAGGGGGTGGCCGACAGCTAAACAAGACCTGGAATTTGTGCCCTTCGCCACAAGGCGTGATGAGCTGTCGACCTATAAGGGGTGCCTAGTGTGGGGAGGTAGAGTGGTCATTCCAAAACCACTACAGCCGCGGGTACTGAAGGACCTTCATGAGCATCACCTCGGGGTGGTCAGAATGAAGGCCCTGGCGCGGGGGTATGTCTGGTGGCCGGGGTTAGACCGGGACATTGAGGACGTTGTAAAAGGTGTCAACCCTGTCAGGCCTCCCGACCCGCACCTCCGGTGGTCCCGGAAAGGGCCTGGGAATCCTCTCACCTGCACCTTGACTTTGCGGGCCTGTTCCAGGGGCAGCTGTTTTTTATACTTGTAGACGCCTACAGTAAGTGGCTAGAGGTTGAGTCGGTGCCGTCCACCTCCTCCCGAGCGGCCATCAGAGCGATGTGGCAGATTTTCAGCTCGCATGGACTCCCTGACACCCTGGTCACCGACAATGGGACGGCCTTCACGTCCGGGGAGTTCCAGGAGTTAAGAGGCTAGTTGTCATTGAAGGCTTCATTTCCATTCCCCCAGGCTTGGCTTGTGAGCCTTTCAGAGTGGGTTAAAAGGTTTAACTCTTTCTTTTCTAGCTGGGAAGGTTTCTCTTCAACCTATCTTGAAATGGGGGCTGAGTCTCTACCCTTTACCCAGTCATACCCAGTAGAATGTCTTCTTTATTTACGGTCCTAGCTCAAGATATCCACAAGTGATCTATCTTGCCTCTTCTTGTCCTGCTTCTTAAATGTCTCCGTAAAGGGGGGGGCATCTTCTCTCTGCCTTATTGTACTTATTGCTTCCTTACCTAGATAGAAGGTGATTTATCTGGGGCCCGGGTCTCTTGTGTGCTACTCAGGACATCCAGCATTTCCTCATCATAACAGGCTTTAATGGCGTACTAGCAGAGTGGCATGGTGAAATGACTTCTCATCCCACAGGCAACCAAAGGCAAATATGCAGTTTGGGTGTAAATATGTTTAATTTGCACAGAATTAATGCTGAAATACTAGCTAACAACTACCTCACCTGGTAGGACAAAAAGTGTAAGACATTTGGCCATGAAAAATGTGTATACATGATCTGATCTGTGGGCAGAAACAATTGAAATGTAAATTAGTTGCTGTGCTTGAGGGATAATCCCCCCCCCCGTCAGTATAGAGTGCAAGTTCCCAATCATGTGAAGCCTGAGAACACTTTTGAAATGGAGAGGAAGTGTAGTGGGTGCCATCACAAAATGGGTGCCAAGGTGCTGGGCCAAATCGCAAAATGGTTAACGGGGCAGGGTCAATCATAAACTATCGGGAGGTTCCAAGCCAAGCATCTTCTATGAGGAAGGCAGCTGCTTCTGTCTGGACACACACAAAGGTGATGATTATTGGACTCTTCTGAAGGACCTCCAGAACAACTGAGATAGAAGACAGCCTGTACTGGGTCTTTGCTTTGCGGGGGAAAAGTGCTGTTTGATTTCTGTCTTCAAAGAAAAACAAGGGTTTGGTCCATGATGAGCCACAGGCAGAAGCTGCCAAGCCAAAGGCAACCAACAGGGACAGACTTGCCTGGGGTATCCCCTAGCTCAGTAGTTTGCTGGTCAGTGAACTGCAGGGGAGTGATGCAGAGCTCCATTCTCTTTCTGTTCTGTTCAAGTCCATTTGAATGTGATCCCCAACATTCAAGAAGTAAACTGAAAAGTACTGAGACTTACTAGTGATTTCATTTCTCATACTTTATTTCCAGTGCAGAACAAGACAAACTTCCTGGCTCACAGGCCAGCTTATATGTGCAATCAACCCCACACCCCAAACACACCTCACACTCGTGATAGGCTATAATGAGTGGCTGAGAGTTCTATAGGCTTACAGCCGGGAGCCTAGCCCTCTGAGTGGCTCAGGGCTAGGATCCGCTTGGCCATTGTCTTTGGAGGCGAAGCTCGGGCGCTTTGCATGACTGCGTGTGGACCTCGCCTTGCACGTGGTCGGGGATGCATACATTACACCCCTCCCCCCTTGGTCTGAAAAACACGCCTTTGTCCGAAATCCAGTGATAGTTGCTATGACACCCCCAGGCACCACATTACAGATCATCGATTGAAAGGCACATTCTCAAGGGGAGGGGCAAGCTAAAGATAAACTAATTGCTATTCCTGTGACAAGAGATAATAATATCTCTTTGCTTTTACCTGCTACTTAGTTTTGCATGAAAATGCAGTGTTATTTATATGAAAGCAGTGCTGAAATGAGCGCATGTTCAGAAATGGGGCTCTAGTTTAATCCTTCCAGGTGTAACAGGGGGTAGTTCTACCTTCAGCTTTTGTGGATTACTAGCCAACAGCATTGTGGTGAAATGAATTCTCCTCCCACAGGCAACCAAAATAAAATTTGCAGTTTGGGTGGCAATATGTTTAATTTGCAGTCAGTTAATGCTGAAATGCTTGCTTATAACTGCCCCACACGACAGTACAAAAATTGAAAGACATTTGGCTGTGAAATGGGTCTTACACGGTCTGATTTTAGTCGAAAAGCCTGCTGTGCCCCCCCCCCACAACATAAATAGATGACTGTCCTTGAGGGACAAGAAGCTTTCCCTGATCTTGTTAATTCTGAGAACATTTATTGACATGTGTGGTATCACAAAATGTCTGCCCAGGTTAGGGGCCAAATTACAAAATGGCTAACATGGGGGCAGATTAATTAGGTAACCCAGAAAGTAGAGGAAAAGGGAGGAAAAGGCAACATGTAAAATATCCATATAAAAACAGACAGATGTCTTGATTATAGGACACCCACCTATCCAAAAAAGTCTGACATGTGCCCTACAAGCACACCATAGAGATGTCAGTTACAAAAAATAAAACAAAATATTGCTAATTCAATATATCCTATATAAATCGAAGACCTACCAGTTGTTCAGAATATGCAACAGTGTGTATAATAAAAGATTCCAAATTGAACAATATTTATATAATGAAAGAGGCAAATGTGTTTCAGCAATTTGCCTTCCTTAGTGACCCATATTAACATAAAGAGGTAAACATTCCACAGTATATAGGCAAAACCTTTTGTATACATGCTTCTCATAAGATGCCATTAATCTCGTGATTCATTAGTCACCTCCTCATAACATATAATTCCCAATGGACTTCAGTAGGTCCTCATGGTCACCTGATCAGAGTTATAAGGCCAGTACATTTGTGTGTTTGTGTAGAAGAAAGCCTCACTGCTTTGATTCAAAAACAACAACACGTAAGGCTATCAGAACTGCCCTTGAGAGAACAATGTTACCCAGAGGCTTATTAGTTGTTTCCAAAGAAAGGGGAGGGTTTGCTCCATGCTCAGCCACATCCAGAGGTTGCTAAGGTTGCCACCCTCTGGGTGGGGCCTGGAGATCTCCCAGAATTCCAACTGATCTCCAGATGACAGAAATCAGTTCCCCTACAGAAAATGGCTTCTTTGGAAGGTAGACTCTATGGCACTGTACTTGCTGTGGTTCCTCTCCTCCCCTGACTCGGCCCTCCCTAGCTCCACCCCTCCAATTCTCCAGGTATTTCCCAATCTGGAGTTGGCAGCCCTAGAGGTTGCCAAGACAAGGGCGTCTAACTAGGACAGACTTGTCTGGGATAAGTTCAGTGGCTTGCTAGTTGGTCAGCTGGTACAGAGTGATGCAGGGCTTGATGTTGCAGACCTAGGTGTCCCCTAGATCTTTTATCAAACTGCCATTTTTATTATTGTTTCGTATCTTCTTTCTTCCTTCATACATCACTGTTGTCAGGTCCAGTGAATACATCATCAGTAATGGGCAGTGTAGAACATGCAGGTCGTCCCATGAGTAACTGAACTGGGGATCACCCATTGTTTAATGGCGTGCTATGGTATGCCAATAATGATCTATATATTAAACAGTTCATTTGGAATTCCGTGCCTTGTAAAACCACTTTCAAGATGGCTACACTTTCTTCTCAGAAATCTCTTCTGGTTGCTGTAAAGAAAGGGTGGCCCTGGACAGGGCATCTACTGTAGACATGAATTTACCAGGAGTGCAGTACATAATCATATTTTTGTAGCTTTAGCAATCATTAAATGGTTTCTCACGTAAGGCTATCAGAAGTTTACGATCAGTTTCCACTTGACCTGTTTGATCATAAATAAGAATATAAGAAGTGCCCTGCTGGATCAGACCAGTGGTCCATCTAGCCCTGCATCCTGTCACACTGTGGCCATACAGTTGCTCAGAAGGTCCAACAACAGGGCATAGAGGCCAAGGCCTTTCTGTGATATTGCCTCCTGGCACTGGGATTCGGAGGAGGAGGAAGACGAGATTGGATTTATACTGCACCCTTCAGTACCCGAAGGAGTCTCATAATGTCTTACAAACCCTTTCCCTTCCCCTCCCCACAACAGACATCCTGTGGGGTATCAAGAACTGCCCTTGAGAGAACAATGTTACCCAGAGGCTTATTAGTTGTTGTAGATTTTCTGGGCTGTATGGCTGTTGTCTTGGCATTGTAGTACCTGACATTTCACCAACAGCTGTGCATCCTCTGAGGTATAATACAGAAAGATGGTGTACTCTCTGTGTCAATGTGAGAAGAGAAGAAAAATGGTAGGCAGGTAATTTATATCTACTCAGGAAGTTGGGGGTAGGGCTGAGTCGTTATATTGTAGGATAATGCCTACGATTTTTCTTTAATTACCTCAAAGTGGCCTTCAGCTGTCCAGGCCACCACATGGCTAATGGTCTCCTCCTCCAGACCTCAGTTAAGAGTACTGTCTGCTCTGATGGACTCGGTACCCAAAAGAGAGCTTCCTCCTTGCTCCCCTGAGTTTTATCATCTCCCTTTCCCCTTCCACTGCCATGGTCAGGTTAGGTCAGAGATGCTTTTCTTGAAGTTTCCAGAAATTTCCTTCCTGAAGTCTCTCTGGTATTTAATCCCTTCAGTTCTCTGTTCCCTGCTTGAAGGGCGGGGGGGCCTTGAGCATCCCATTTTCTAGACCAGGGGTGTCGAACTCATTTGTTATGAGGGCTGGATCTGACATAACTGAGACCTTGTTGGGCCGGGTCATGTGTGTCAGGTAGCAGAGATATAAACTTTATAAAGGACACAAACACAATTTTTTTTTACTTAAAAATAAAAACATGCTTAAAACATTAGTACTCTTGCAATATTTTGTTTATTTAACAGTATATTATAACTGACACCTCTTGCTCCCTGCATTATTGCATCAAAATGTCTGTGCTGTTGCAATCTTGAGTATGCTGTTCAAGAGTGTATCTGTAAGCTGCAAACCTACTTTTGATTTATTGACATTCATCACAGAAATCTCATGCTCAGAGTTCTGAGTCGTGGACCCAGGTTAAAACATGAAATGGCTGAGTGATTAAGAGAGTCTGGTGAAGCAAGCTATGATGCAGCAGCAGCAGCAGCACTGGAAGCAGGAGATGGCCAGTTCCACTGTGGGCCTGATGGAAGCCCTCCGGGGGTCTCATCCAGCCCCCAGGCCGCATGTTTGACACCCCTGGTCTAGACCTATTAGCATTTGTATGAAGGTTGGCTGAGGTAAGTCTGGAAAGCAATTGGAATGACTTCCCTCCTACCTGCCTGTTCTCTGTCCGGGGGGGTGGGGGGACCTTTTAAAACTCAGAGTGAAGGTTTTGCTCATTTCAAACCTCCAAAGAAAACTGCATTTATTCACAGAACATAAGGAAAACTTTTATAAGATCTTATTTGATTGGTATTTGGCTCATATTTATAATATACCAATGGATTTATGCTGGAGATATTAACATCTGGGCGCAGATCACTTTCATATTTTGGGGGGAACGTGTCAAAATACAAACATTCTGGTCTTTAATTCTGAGGTTAATTTTTGGGGTTATTGGTTATGAAATCCCTGATTGCCCTAAGATCATCCTACTGTGTTACCTCAAGGAAATAATGAAAGAGACTGAATTAGAACTAGTATCTAATTTAATAATAGCAGCTAGAATGCTAGTTATTGGAAACTTCTAGATAGTTGTACAGCCTCTTAATGGCTACATAAAGTGTGGAGAGTTGCATATTTAACCAAACTAATGTATTAAAGACAATATTTTGGCTGTGTGGAACTTATGAAGATAAATATTTGAAGTACTGGATTTTTTAGCTGTATTTTGGGATGACTCTTGGACTGGATGGGCCATTGACCTGATCCAGCATTGTTAACTGTGTAGCACATCTCGGCAAAATTTATTAGGAAATATCTCTTGATCTTCCACACTCTTTTGATCATGCTCATTTTGCTACATGACCTATAGCTGTGTATCTCACTAGTTATCCAGGCTATACTAGTATTTGCATATCCTGCCTATCTCACTATTTATGCCATAATGTTTGTAGTAGTTTGAGTATAAGTGTTTTCTTTTTATCATATGTAACAGAAAAATGGCTTATAATAACAAATTTCCATTTTTAAAATTATGGTAAGTAATGTAGCCAATGTGAGGGTTGCCAATTGTTTGTAACAGAGCTTTCTGCCAGCCATTTGTAATCAGATTATGAATGTGAAAATCTCTCATTATGGTTTACACTTGGAAATTCTCAGCACATTTGACGTAATGGTTTAGAAGAGGATGATTAAGGATAATGATCTGAGGGAAAGAAAGCATAATTTGGCATTGAAATGACATGATTTCTGACTTTCACTTTTCTCTGTGGAGTCATTACCATAAGGGTGACCATTCTCAACATGAATATTTATAAAGTAAAACATTATTTTCCCTAAGGATGGCTTTTATAAGGTTGTACTTCCAAACAATGCCATCTGCTTTTTTCGACAATGAATGTTTGAACCTATCTGTTGGAGCTATTGCCTGATGCATGATGCCCCCCAAAATAGATTTCTGTTGAAATGGTAGAACCCTTTTTCAGACTGTCTTTTTATCAGATCAAGATTAATGTATTACCGATTTAGTCTCTGTTTACTATGGCAGTTTAAAATACTCAGCATCAGCATGTTCAGTCAATCGTTGTTTCTTCAACCAATGATCATCTGATTTAATGATAGGTTTTAATCTATTTGGTGGATACTTTTTGTTAAATTACACCCAAATCATCGCATATAGTTTTAACTTGAATTTTTCTGTTTGTACTTCATTGTATCGACATTGCTTTTATTTGATATTGTGATGACCTAAAAACTGGGAATGAGTTGGTCTTCCCCATTCCAGTTGTAAGGATGAAGCATGGTACAATTTTGCCCCCTGCCCTTAATTCCTGAACGTTCCAGCATGGCTGTATCCCAGATTACAGAAATCAAAAATGAACCAGTGGAGGATTTCTAATGCATGGGTTCCATTTTGGAAACTAGACAGGACAACTTGACATTCCGGTATCCTAGGATCTGAATCTGGGTCCTGTTTGCCATAGTTAGCCACACTCAACCAATAAGGAACCCACCAAACCAATAGCTTAACAGAACTAATTCAGATGTTTTATTGAGACACAGTGATTACCACAGCAATTGAAGTACAACACAGCTATGTTGCCATACTTTCAGATACAGTGGTGTAAACCTGCATTTCACATAAGTGAATGCTCCTCCATGATCTAGCCAGGTTTTTCCACACTCGGTCTCATCCCATTGTCCTCTTTCCTACAGCCCCTGTCCCAGATAGCTTATGATTCCCAGCAGAGGGTTTTGGGAAGGTAAAAAGGGACCCTACCTCTCTTTTCCTATTGGCAGAAAAGCTGATCAAAGGCAACCTATAGTTTGTAAAATCTATATGTTGTGTACTATGTCCAATTCTGCTACAGAACAGTGTTGATAATGACAGAAACATTGGCCCGTATCTAATCACACAGTTCTGAGAGCCAGTTTGGTGTAGTGGTTAAATGCGCGGGCTCTAATCTGGGAGAACTGGGTTTGATTCTCCACTCCTCCACTTGCACCTGACTGGATGATCTTGGGCACGCCATAGCTCTGGTAAGAGTTGTTCTTGAAAAAAGAGCAGTTTCTGTCAAGGGCTCTCTCAGCCCCACCTACCTCACAGGGTGTCAGTTGTGGGGAAGGGAAGGGAGTTTGTAAGCAGCTCTGAGACACCTTTGGGTAGTGAAGGGCGGGGTATAAATCCAATCTCCTCCTCCTCCTCCTCCTCCTCCGCTGCCGCCGCCACCGCCACCGCCTCTGCTTCTTCTTCTTCTTCTTCTTCTTCTTCTTCTTCTTCTTCTTCTTCTTCTTCTTCTTCTTCTTCTTCTTCTTCTTCTTCTTCTTCTTCTTCTTCTTCTTCTTCTTCTTCTTCTTCTTCCTACTTAGGTTTTGGAAGAGCAGGTGGCAATTTCTGGAGATTCCCCTTCTCACTGTAGCCAACTGAACCTCTCTCCTCACTTGTGTTCCTGAGGGAGTCAGCAGATCATCAGCATAGGGTAGAAAGTGGGGGGCTGAAGTAGGAAGTGAAAATCAGTGGAAATTGCCTCCCCTGTTCACAGTAGGATTGCCAGACCCCTCCCCCTGGTTTTGCGGGGGTCACCTGCTTTTTGGGTGGTTCAACCCTCCACCGGCCAGCTGGCTGGTGGGGGAAGCCCTGCCCCTAAGCCCCAACACATGCAGCCACCCCTCTCCCTTCTCTCTTGAGAGAGAAGAGGGAGAGGGGTGGCTGTGGGCCACACACCCAATCTCCACTCAGAAATTGGGTGGGTGGGGGCCTCCAGCTGCCTGCACTTAAGAGAGACCCTTTAAGTGCAAGTAGCCGGTGGGAGATGGCCCCACACACCAGATCTCCGAGCGGAGATTGGGCACACGAGGCCCTCTGGCTGCCTGCACTTAAAGGGGCTTCCTTTAAATGCAGGCAGCCAGTGGGAAGGGGCCCCGCACACCCAATCTCCGAGCAGAGATCAGGCGCACAAGGCCCTCCAGCTGCCTGCACTTAAAGGGAGCCCCTTTAAGTGCAGGCAGCTGGCAGGAAAGAGCCCCGTGCACCCGATCTCCAAGCAGCATCAGGTGGATGGGCCCTCTGACTGCGGCTTGCAGCCAGCAGGACCGTTCCCACAGGGGTGGGGGTGGGGCTTGGAACCAGGATCTCCCCAATGTGACGTCATCACCTTGAGGATGCCCCACCCCCTCCGGGAATACCCTCAAAAGTCCCCCACTAGGGATGAAGATGGGCCTGGCAACCCTAGTTCACAGGGATGCCAACATGCGGGGGGGGGTTGGAGAGCTCCTGTCTCCAGGTGATAGAGATCAGTTTCCCTGGAGGAAATGGCTGCTTTGGAAGGTGGACTGTATGACATCACACCCTGCTGAAGTCCCTCCTCTCCCCAGACCCGACCTTCCTCAGGCTCCTCCCCCCAAATTTCCAGGGATTTCTCAACCTGGAGCTGGCAACTCCATGATAAACAGCAGACATTCCTAGTTCCAAAAATTATCCTCCTGATTTCCCATTTGTGGTGGCCATATGAAACTACTCAATATTCAAATAATTTCAGCCTGTAAAATCAATCATTTTACTGAGAACTTAAATATATGTTTGCACGTGTTTCAAAGAATGTGTGCGTGTGTTTTTCGCCTTCTTGCCAAGTATGATACAGCCAGGTATTATTTAGAGCAAAAGAGACTCTTCTGTCTACATCCTACTTAAATAATAACAGACTTGATAGGACTGTAAAGCAGTTAACAGTAAAACATCCTTAGGCTCATTCCTAGTCTCTGTTTTGATCCTAATAGAGTTTTGGGTGGATCCTATTGCATCGCCATGATGTGATGACATCGCTTTCAGGATCATGACTGAAGTGACATTATGTGTTGGTGGTAGGATTGCCCCACCTCCTGCTGTGCCACACCTCCTGCTTTTTGCCTCCATGCCCCATTACCAGCTCTCGGTTGGGAAATTCCTGGATATTTAGGGGGTGGAGTCTGAGGAGGTTGGGATTTGAAGAAGGGAGGGACTTCATCAGGGTGGACTGCCATAGAGCCCACCTTCCAAGTCAGCCATTTTCTCCAGATGTCTCTGTTGCCTGGAGATCTGTTGTAATCACAGGTGAGTCCAGCCACTGCCTGGAGGTTGACAACCCTACCTCTTATCACTGCCAGTCTGAGTGGCAGCAGGAGAAAAATAAAACACAGTGACCTCACTGACTTTGCTACATCACTTCCAGGTATTACCTAGAGTCCAGCAGCACCTTAAAGGTTAGGTGCTGCTGGACTCTTGCTCTTTTCTGCTGCTACAGACAGACTAACACAGCTACGCCATCTGGAGGTATTACCTAGAACGTCACCTCCCACTCCCACTCCCATGTCCCCACCCCTTGGTTTCCTGCTGTTTGTTAGACTCAGCCTGACATTACAGAATAGTTTGTTCCCCCTCCCGATTCTTCTGCTGAGGTGCCAGCTAGGGTTGGAAACTCTGCTGGGGAGGAAGGAAGGGACAAGAAAAGTTGAGAGATGGTTAGAGGTGGAGGACTGTATAGAAATGAAAGCCTTCATCCCTAGCTTGTTTAAAAGAAGATTGTAAGCTGCTGCTGCTCTGAGACTCCTTCAGGTAGTGAAGGGTGGGGTATAAATCCAATCTCTTCTTCTGAGATTGGATTTATACCCCGCCCTTCACTACCCGAAGGAGTCTCAGAGCATTTTCCATCCCTTTCCTTCCCCACAGCAGACACCCTGTGAGGTAGGTGGGGCTGAGAGAGCTCTCTTGAGAACTGCCCTTGAGAGAACAGCTCTGAAAGAATTTATGACTGACCCAAGGTCACACCAGCAGCTGCATGTGGAGGAGTGGAGAATCAAGCCTGGTTCCCCCAGATTAGAGTCTTAATCACTACACCAAACTGGCTCTCCAGTTGCCACACTAGGGTATCCTGGGAGGTAGGGTAGGGTGGTTGAATGACTCAAACTGGCCCTGAAGCCAAGGTCATGTTCATTACAAGCATATAGGTTTCGTTTGTGATCTGTGAATGTAGAGGACTCTGTGGAACAGATTGTAAGTCACCAGAAGAACAAAGGTTGCTCTCATTTAGAAAGCAGAGAAGGCCAGGGAATGCCAAAAATGCTTCAGAAAACCCAGAGTTCTTCAGAGTGCCAGACATATAATTTGATACAGGTAATTAGATGGGACTTGCTCAGCTAAATATTTTTGATGTCAGGCATAGCAAGCCCACTGTGTCTTTAACAATGTGTCCTACAGTGCCATCCCAAGCAGAGTTACACCCACCTATGTATGTTGAAGCTGGACCTTAGAAGGCTGTACCTCTGCAGAGATGCAAAAGCCCCGGGGGGAAAAATGGGGGGCATGGTTTCTCGCATTTTTCCCTGTGGGGACACCCCCCACACTTTTTCCAGTGCAAAAATGGGGACATTCAGTCCTGTGAAATATTTCCGCTTCTTTTGACAGGCAAGCTTTCACTCATGTATATCATGAAAAAGTCATCACACTTTTTCAAATTTCCAGTGGAAAAACTGTGACATTTGGGGGAGCACTGAAAGAACCCCCTATGACCCCCCCTTTTGGAATGACTGAAATTAAAAACAAGGTTTAACTCAAAATGTGTAATATGAACATTTTTATGTAAGACAAGCTAGAACACAATGATGGCGTAGGCATATACAACATTTTCAAGATTTTTTTGCTTAAATGTAAATGATTTTGCAACAATTAATATGATGTAACATGTTCAATGATCACATATTATTAAAGAGTTCAATGTTTTCAGTATTATGAACTTTACTAGCTCAGAATGCTAGTAGTCCTACCCACTCTGGATGTATGACAGTGTTTCTATCCAAATACTACACTTCCTTTTGTTTCCTAGAAAATTTGTGTTATCCCTTCAAGTTTATACTTATAATTCTACAAATATTCCAAATAGCACAATTTTATATGTTAAGTACAGTGTAAATCATGCACTTGATGTTGTTAAAACAATAAAAGAAATTTAGGTTTGAAAAATTAAGCACTGCATATATTTCAGTGTTCCACAAAATTTCCTTTTTTTCTGTGGGAAAAAATGGTATTTTCCATGGCTTTGAATTTTCTGGAATTTTTACATTGCTATACTTCTGCTTTCATTTGAAATATGGTTTTGGAGGAGAGTTTTCCCAATACCATGGACTATCAAAAACACACACAAAGAAGTGGGTTCTAGGACTCTTCTGTGAAGCTAAAATGACTAAACTGAGGCTATCGTACTTTGGTCACATTACGAGAAGACAAGAGTCAGTGGAAACTGCAACGATGCCAGGAAAAGTTGAAGGCAACAGGAAAAGAGGAAGACGGAACATGAGATGGATTGACTCACTCAAGGAAGCCTCGACCCTCCATTTGCAAGACCTCAGCAAGGCTGTTAACGATAGGACATCTTGGAGGTCATTAATTCATAGGGTCGTTTTCAGACGGAAGGTATATCTCTGCTTAGGATTGTGTTCTAAGAGTTTTACAGACTGCTTCAACTGGTGAGCATCCTCTTTCACAGCATTTCCTCACCAGTTCAATAGCACCCTTTTTTTACTTGTTAATGCTGGAATCAGGGGTTTATTAAATAACAAATGAATATCTTGATGGACTGCCCATGGGACAGCGTTATCAATGGTAGGAGGGATGCAACAACAAAACTCTAAGTGAAAAATAAACCCCAAATGTCTTCCCACATCCCTACATCTAAATTCAACTAATTACCATATTTACTTGAAAGGAAAATAACCCTGAATGTAGGACAATCCCCACCTAAAAATGTTCTATATAAAAAAGTTTTTATTACTGCACATAACTGTAACTTGTATGCAAATTTAAAATGCCCTTCTTCTTTTTTCTATGGCATCCCTGGGAAAAAAACCTACTCTTGCATTTGAGTAAATACTGTAGACAACTTTCAGCAAGAAATTTACATTTTAAGCATTGAATCCAGTACTTTGCCTGTTTAGAGCCTTTAAAATTCTGGACACTGATGAGTTATATTTCAATTCCTTCTGCTATGGATGATGGAGCCATGCAGGGCAGCAATTTTAACCCAAGGCATTCCTAATTCCCAGGTGCATATGCTAGAGAACTGTGGGCACAGCATAGTGTTAGATATCCCCAAGAAATCTGCAGAACTCCTCTTGGACTTCTATATTTCTGTTTTTTATGGAATGAGTAAGAAACTGGAATAAACCAAGAATCAAGCAATTGGAATATTCAGTCTCAACTGTGGGAAGAAGAAAACTGGAAATGGCTTGGAGGTCATCTACAGTAATTCCCCAAGACATAGTTACTTTTTCAGACTGGATTTTCAAGCTAGGTCTTTTCTTTCTCTCCACTGTAACTTGTAATTAGGTCCTACTGTTAGCCAAATTGCCTTATTTCTTAATAATAGCTTGGGGAATTGTGAATATAAAAAGGCAATAGGCATATAACATGGATCATGACTTGTATATCTGGAGTCAGTATTCCCAAGAACCCAGGAATAGACACAGAGACTGGGTAGCTAAAATAATTATTTCTTTACTAAATACTCTCAAGCATACAAACTATAATCAAACATTCACACACACAATACAGAACTAAGAAATTCAGAGAGAAAAATACAGAGCCGTTTGTATTAGCAGGAAGTATTGTTGGTGGGGTGATACTTTACCTGCCTGGCAAGCATGGACAGTTTCAAGCATGGACAGTTTCAAGTGGGAATTAGATAAACATATGGAACAGAAGTCCATCAGTGGCTATTAGCCACAAGGTATAGATAGGAACTCTCAGGCTGGGGCAGGTGATGCACTCTATTCTTGGTGCTGGGGGGGCAGCAGTGGGAGGGCCTGCTGGACCTCCTGATGGCACCTGGTATTTTTGGCCACTGTGTGACAGAGTGTTGGACTAGATGGGCCATTGGCCTGATTCAACATGGGCTTCTCTTATGTTCTTATGTAAGGCGAGTTAACTCTGCAGCAAAAAAGGGATAAAATGAGGGAAGGGGTCATGAGTTGACCAGCAACACATGTGGAGAGGTCCCAAACTGTGCAAGGAATGGAACCAGCAAGATAGGGTGGGGTTAGAAGCAGTAAAAGCAAGAGAGAGTGCAATGGCTAAATGCTTTCTTTTTATACCTGATTTGTGCCTTGAGGCTAGCACCTTTTTGGTCACCTGGTCCCCAGAAAAGACTGAGAAACTTAAACTGTTAATGGGTCAGAAAAAGGGATTAATTGTTGGGCAATTGCAGGTAATGGTTAGCTAAGAGTGACCCCTTTCAGGAATTGGGAAAGATAAAAGAAGGAAATGAAGAGAACAATCCAAATTGCAGGACCAGTGCTTGAAATTAATGACCAGATGCTTGGCAGCTGTGTTATCTCAATGGGCAGATGGAAGACTTGATGTCTTGCTTCTGGCGTAATTGGGCATATTCTTTTGTCCAGGCTGAGGAGGAGTATGTGCTTCACCTGGTGATGATAATGTGAGAGTGTGTGGGGTGGGGGGAATACCTGCATCATGAAGAAGGGAATCCTTTATGGTGTCTGCAGAGGAATCTCCTTGTTCTTTTTACAGAGCATGGCTTCTTTCAGTGATCTGCTGCTGGTTCTGTGTGTTGAGAAGTCAAGGTAGCTGGTTTTCCTGCCATCGCTGGTGTGGCTGTAGAGGTGCAGGAGTGAGAGGCATCTCGTAGTCCATGGGTCAACATCTGCCACGCAGCTTAAGTGCAAGGTTGCCCTTGGCTAGAGCCCATGCCTTCAGTCCAGTATAAGGGCACTGCTTCACGGCTACAGTCCTGTCCATGACTGACATATTTCACAGTCCAGCTTTGCAGTCATATTTAAGAGTCTTTAGAAATGCTTTATAAAGCAGCTGCTTGGCAACACTACTATTAACTTTTCTATGGCAATTGGTCCTAAAACTTATTCCTTTAATGGTATAAAACCAAAAGAAAATGTATAATCTAAACTTTTAGTGGACGGTTTGTGTATTCATTTGATCTTGTGTCCTTGGTCTATCTGTCTTTCTTGCTTTGAAGAATTATTCCAGGGTTGCAAAATTCACATACATGAATAACTGCATGTGTCAAAAGGGATGCGAGTAAGATGGGGGTAAATGATGCGATCAGCCCCCCCTTCAGTGGAGCTATGCTGATGGAGGAGTAAGGAGGGGACATTTTACCTCATTTCCCCTCCTCTCTTCAGCCCCCCAACTGTAGGAGAGATTAACGATAATGGCACACTGATCTTGGTCTCCCCTGCATCCTGCCTCTGTTGGCATGAGGTAGATCAGTGACTTGGTATACTGGTCCTGACCTTCTGCTAATCTTGTCCTTGCCAGCCTTGGCACAAGGAGTAGCTCATTATCACTGTTAATTATGCTGTGCAAACATTCCAGGCATTCTGCTCAAGCATGTGGTCTCCCTTTGTGTGTTGTAAACAACCACCTCATCTTAGGCCGGGAGCTGAGTGTATAAAATAAAATGCCCCTGCCTCAAAATGGCAGACCGGTGCTTCCACCCTCAAAGACCGTGTCTCGTGTAATTCCTTCATGTGGCACCCGTAAGGAACAGGGACCCTAAGGAACAGGGACCCTAAGGAGCACACTGTGGCTTACCAGCGCCTGGAATAGGCCCTTGAGTGCACTCCTTTGTTGCGTCCGCCGTGGCCCCTTCACTGGTGGGTATGGGCAGTGATCTAACACTCCCTCAGAGAAAACATGCAGAAGAACTTCATTATTTAATTCAGAGATCCAGCGGGTCCGCATCTCTGCAGCAAGTTAAGGGTTTGTTAGGAGAAATCCACAGGCAATGTCCCTCCTACCTGGAAGAGGGGCCCTTGAGACTTTGGGATTGGGGAAAAGTGGGGAAGGTTTTACACTGTTCCCTAAGGACTCCCGTAGAGCTGCTTCATGTCTGGCATCAATGTCGACATGCAGTTGAAACTTTTGCACCCACTCAGCCGAGGACACGGTTAACAGCGTGTCCTCCTCCCTCCTATTCAGTCTGTCAGCTGGCTGCCCCCCAAACCCCTTCTTCTTCTCCCTTGGCTCCAACCTTGTCAGAATCTGGGACCAGTAGGTCTGATGATTCCTCAGCGCCTTCTGCTTTAACCCTGCACCGACCATCTCAGATTCCTGGTCGGGTTGTCCGAGAAGTCCTAGAGACTAAATTACAGGAGGGGGATGGGGATCTTGAAGAATTAACAGAGATGCTAAGTGTCTGCCCAATACATTTTACAGGACAACAGGATGCACAGGGTAATCAGATTGTTGAATATAAACCCTTGTCTTATACCCTTTTAACGGAACTCCGTAAAGGAATCTGGGATACAGGTATTCAAAGTTCTTATGTACAAGGTCTTTTAGCAGCCACTATGAGAAATCATACCTTGGTACCTGAGGACTGGAAAACCACAATTCACATGCTGTTAACCCCTGCACAATATGTAGTCTGTGATAGAGAATTTCGTCAGCACTGTGCTACTAGAGGTGCCAATTCAGGGGGCGCGTATACAGCAGAGCAGCTTTATGGCTATGGACAATTTGAGCAGGGTATTCAACAGATTGTTTTGCTAATGGCAACATTAGCAGTCTCCTCAGAATGTGCCTACCATGCCCTTCAGCGAGTTCCTCCTACCAGGGCTCCTCTTCAGTCCTTTGCCGCCATTCAGGAAAAGGTTACTGAGCCCTATACTAATTTTATCACCCAACTTCAGCAGGCTATTAAGAGGCAAATTGACAACTCCGATGCTCAGGATGAGCTCATGAACAAATTAGCAAAAGAAAATGCGACCCAGGAGTGTAGGCGCATCATCCAGGGTCTAGGCAAAGATTCTGAAGTAGCGGACATGATTAGAGCATGCCAGGATGTGGGTTCCACCTCTCATCAGATGGCCATTCTCGCCACTGCTCTCAAGCAAGGTCAAAAGCCCGGGAAGTGTTTCAATTGTGGGTGTACGGGGCATTTCAAGGCCGAATGTAGGGCACCCAGGGGAGGAGGACATAAAGGAGGTCCTAATGGAAATTCTAAACCTAAATCCAAATGTCCTAAATGCAAAAAGGGCTTTCATTGGGCCAGTGAGTACCGCTCATCAGGAAACTCACGGGCAGGCCCATCTCTGGCCCTGGTCCAAAGTAACTTTTTTCCCACCATAGAGAACAATGGAGGGAATAGGGGCAACCTGTTTGGGGGCCCATAGAATTGGACCCCCTGATCCAACGTTCTTGAAACTTGGTGGGTATCTTGGGGAGAGGCTCCATCAGCTACCCTGTGAGTTTAGAGCCTCTCCCTCAAACCCCCTCCCTCCAGCCCCCAGAATATACCCTATGTTTTCACCATTAACTTCAATGGCCCATAGGATATAATGGAGCTGAAATTGACATTCGGCTGCCTGAAAGACTCCCTCAGACGCCGGCTGGCGGCGGGGCTTGGCTCCTGAGCTTCTGGAGCTGCGCTCCGGTGTGCTCCCCCCAAAAAAGACCCCTGGGTTTATGTCTCATTATACAATGTATCCCTGCTCTCTTTCAATCTTTGTGCTTGCCATGCAACACCAACAAACCAAGTGCCTATCCTGTAATTACTCCGCGAGGACCTTTTCCACCCCCTTCTATCGCTTTCACTCTGACTCCTTTGAGGAGGAATCAGAAATTTCTGAAGAACAATGCCTGCTTTAGAGACAAGAAGAGAGTGGGATGTAGGAGAGATTAACAATAATGGCACACCGATCTTGGTCTCCCCTGCATCCTGCCTCTGTTAGCGTGAAGTAGATCAGTGACTTGGTATACTGGTCCTGACCTTCTGCTAATCTTGTCCATGCCGGCCTTGGTGCCAGGAGTAGCTCATAATCACTGTTAATTATGCTGTGCAAACATTCCAGGCATTCTGCTTGAGCATGTGGTCTCCCTTTGTGTGGTGTAAGCAACTGCCTCATCTTAGGCTGGGAGATGAGTGTATAAAATAAAATGCCCCTGCCTCAAAACGGCAGACCGGTGCTTCCACCCTCAAAGACCGTGTCACATGTGATTCCTTCATCCAACCTACACAGATATCATATATATGGATCTGGCAACACAAGAAATAATCTTTCCAGGGGTCAGAAGGGACTGTGGGTAGGGTGGGGAAGAGTGCAGGGAAAAAAAAGTTCTGTTTATGCTTCATTCAGCACAAGCCATTCGTTTTATAACAATCTGAATTTTAAAAACAGAAGTCCTTAATTGTCAGAAAGACTGCATTGATGTGAGAAGTTTACAAGGTGCTGATCCACTGCATCTGGAGATATAACTCCCAAGAAGTGAGATCCGGGCAAGGAACTGCAAGTGGCAATATTGTAGTGGCACCAAATCAAAAAATCACCAAACCTGTAATTTTTATACAATAAAGTAAAATCAAAATACTTTCCCCCATCTACTGAATGGGAAAAGATTCCTTAAAGATGGTGTACGTGACTTATAGAATCTTTGCTTGCAGTCCTTGCTCTGAATTCTGTTGGATGCTTGCACTCAATGATCTACAGCTGTTTAAGGGAAGAGATAACACAAGATTGGTTAGTTACCTAGCTGCTTTAACTCGATGTGAGAAGCTTCACTTGCTTCATTTCTGCACATTCTACTGCTGCAAAAGGCACAGGGGCTGGGCCCATTCAGTTCCATTCAAATTTATTCCCATCTGCTATTGTTCTGAATGTAGGATAAGAGAAAAATGAATGTGATTTCTGAATGTGGGGTCTGACATTTCCTCTGACATTTTTACATATTGACAGCTGTCACTGTGCCTTCAAAAATTTAATTATAATAGATCCACATCTTGGTATGGAACCTAGAATCTTTTGATTAGAGAAGCTTATAGTAGAACATATTTTATAACGGTACCTTTTGTATACAAAGTTATATATATGTTAAGGAAAAGCATTATTAGAGGCCTCTGGGGATAGAATTAGGATGCAATAAGAATGGAATGTGTATTTAAGAAACTGCAAGGACGACAAGAGCCAAGCTGGGTGTGAATCAGCACCCTTATCACCCAGCTCCCCAGAAACAAGGGAAAGAGGGACCAGCTTCACTGAGGTCAGAAACGTTCTCAGTGTTCCCGAATGTCCCCATTGCTCTGAAGAGCAGATAAGCAAATGTAATCACTGACAATACAAGAGAGACCAATAGTAAGGTTTAAAGTCAAACGATGCTTGTATGATGTTAAGTGCTTGGTACCAATTAGAGATTCTTTAATGAGTAAACTATATGTGATGTCACTTGGGGTATAAGACCTTCTGCCCCTCCTGGTTATGGCAGAATACAGTTTTGGAATTGCTGAGGTGCTCAGGCATTCAGCCCTGTATTCCCTGTTTTCAGTGCATTAAACAGATATTCATCTAACTCATTGGACTCTGACTGTGTGTTTCCAGTTCGGCACAGGTGCACGCAGGCACAGATTTGTGCATCATGAACAAAAAAATGAGCTATCTAGTAAAACAGACTCATCCAGCAAAAGCAATCAGTGGGTTGGTTGTCATCATAATAACCCTAGGATTGCTTAATGATGTGAGATTGAATAAAAGCAGGAAAAAGATCCAAAACTATTCCTATTGATGTTCATATTGATCAGTAGTGGCTTCCACATAGGGATAGGTTTGTCTGGTTTCCCTGTTGCTGGCAACACAGTGCAGTGGCAATGGGGTTTCCACATGGCAGGTTTTCCCACAGTTTCCCTGTTATAGTCCCTCAGTGGCTACCATCACCGTGGGCTATCCCCCCCCCGGATTTCTAAACCTGGAGGTCTCCTGGAATTATAACTGATCTCCAGACTATGGAAATCATTTCCCTAGAGAAAATGGCTGCCTTTGAGGGTGGACTCTATGTCATTATATCAAGCTAAGGTCCTTCTCCTCCCCAAATCCTGCTTGTAATGGTTCATGCAGACCCCACCCTTTCCCAGAGAGTCACAAAGGTTAGCAACTCCAAGTACTACAATTCAGGTGCTCTTTTATTTAGTCACTCCCTATTCTCACCAGAAGGTGTCTCTGTAAGATAAACAAAGTCTCAGCTGCTACTCTACTCATCGCTTGGTCATCAGAGTCTCTCACATGAGTTGCCTCTGTTTACAACTGCCTCAGTCCTTGTTGGCCCTTTGACAGCCTTTCCCTTGAAGCCAGTCCTTTCTCCTGTAGGAAAGCTGATGGCTATCTTCTTGGTGCTCCTCTCTGGGAGACATATTTTACACCACCAAGGTCTGAGCTTTTCCGGTACCAGGCTCCTGGCTATTACTGCTGCATTCCAGATTCCCGTTGCCCCCTTGACCTTGGTCAGCTGTCCCATCCCTGTCTCCTTGCAAACAAGAAAACCACCATGATAAATGACTGCTAAACTGTATATAAAATATTGTACATTTAATAGTTTTAAATGCTATATAACATGTTCTAATATTCACCAAGCTATCACACTACAAAAGTAAACTTATAACCAGGGCTGGCTTGCCCACCAGGCGAGCTTGGTGCTTGCCTAGGGTGCTCAGGCCTGCAGGGGTGCCAAACTGTGCCCTGCCCCCCTGCAAAAAGCCCCCCGCCACCACTGCCAGCTGCCGTCACCTCCCTGCTGCCACCGCCGCTACTGAAGAGCACCCTGGCAGCACGCAGGAGGCGGTGGCGGAGCTTGCCCACCGTCCCCCTCAGGGAGGGAGAGGAGGCGGGGCAGTGGCGCAGGAGGCGGCGGTGGAGCTTGCCCGCCCTCCACTCCACCCTCGGGGACCTTGGGGACCCACCGCGCCAGCCATCCTCCCACCGGGAAGAGAGGCAGGCAGGCCGGGAGTGCCAGTGAGGGTGGAGGAGGCGGTGGCGGACCTTGTATCTGATGAAGATATCTGTTGGTATCTGAAGAAGTGAGCAGCAACTCTTTAAAAAGACTCTTTAAAGAAGGCACAACTCTTTAAAAAACCCAAAAACATGTGCCTTCAGAGCACGGGCCCCTTTCCACGCCAGCCTCCCGCCACTTCCTTTGCAAAGCCGTGCAAAACTTTAACTGAGCAGCAAGAGTCAGCGGCGCGCCGAGGCCCTTCAGAAGGCTCAGAGGTGCCTTTTTTCCAGATCCCTCCAAGAACCCACCCAGGGCGGAGGAGCCCGAGGGAGAAAGAGCTGCATCCAGGGCGGGCTCGCCCACCGCGCCAGCCATCCCCCCACCGGGAAGAGAAACAGGCAGGCCGGGACCGTCAGTGAGGGTGGAGGAGGCAGCAGCGGACCTTGTATCTGATGAAGATATTTGATGGTATCTGAAGGAGTGAGCGGCAACTCTGCTGCTTCCATAGACCTCTGTCTTCTAGATTGGTATTTATAACCCTCCTGAAATTCCTTTCTCCCCACTCCTCCCTGATTTCCTCTTAGCTAGCCTTGTGTGTTTTTTAAGTATGTTGTATATGTGTTTTGCCCCCCTTTTTACTCTTTTAATAAAAAACCTTTCTGATCAAACATCAGCCTGCTTATTTCAAGAGTTCGCTAAGGGAAAAATCCCTGTAAACATTGGTGGAGATTTTCAGTTACCCCCTCTCATTTTGTGTCCTTTAAAACTAATTTTCCCCAAGTAAATAGGAGACATGGGTAACATAATAGCATTAGGGCTGTTTATATAACATAATAGCATTAGGGCTGGTTATACAGGGGGCTCAAACTCCATACAGAGCCTCCATTCTTACACGTAGGCAACAGGTTCTCTCCCAACCTAATACATCACCTAGTTGAAACTGCAACCAGAAAACAGCAAGGGAACAATAGGCTCTGGCCAGCACAAGACATAATCCCATCACGTGCCATTGTCCAGACTAGTTTGCTATTAGGTCTAACATTGCCCACTCCCCAGACCTTTGACCCCAGCACCAGTCAGCATATTTTTTGGGGGCGGACTAACCAGAGAGGTGGCCCAGCTTAGCCCACCCCTCAGCTTCTGAATAAAAGAGAGGATTCAATACCAGCTCTCTCTCTCTTACTTGCACTCTTGCTCTTTCACCTGACCCCCTCCCCAGCATCCCACAGTTCCTTCATTTTTCCTGAGATTCGCTCATCCCAACTACAGACAAGTAAAGTATTGCCAATTAACAAAACACCCTGCTAATGCAAATGTGCTATTTTCTTCTATCTATATTTCCTAGGTACTGTACAATTGTGTGTGTGCTTGTGTTATTGTATGCTTGAAATACATTCAGTAAACAAAATCTTCTTATACTGATGTCAGTCTCAGCATCTGTTTGGTGGGTCTGGAGGTAACTGCAGCCCTGTATACATAGATGCTTGCCCCCGCATTGCCTATTGCCTGATTTAAGATCATAACTGCCCAGATTAAATAACAATTTAAGGCAATTTGGCTAACACTGCAGAGCTACATAAAACCTCAGAGTTTCCAGTGATTCCTAGAGATACCCTATTTCACTCCTGGGTTTTTGTCAGATGTAGCACCACAGGCTATACTGTCCCTTTTTAAAAAACAAAAATCTCCCATTGCTGCTCAGAATGGAAGCTGGTAGTGGGAGATGCCCCACCCCCACTGGAGGCAGTGGTGTTTTGACAACTCTGTTCCTTTAATCTGGGCCAAGGTTTCCGAGTGCCCTAGACCACTCCAGGACTTGGTGTGGGCAGGAACAGGGAGAAGAGAAGTTGTCACTGCAGCTCCAGGCATTGAAAGAACTGGACTTACTAAACTGTGCTCCTGTTTGAAACTATGCTGCCTCCTTCTTTTGATGCCTAGAATTAGTGGGTTAAATGTGAGCTTAACCTTCTAATTTAGCTCTCACTTTGATGCTGCAGGGCAGCTCCTCCTGGCATACTGGGTCCTAACCTTCCTCACCTGCGCTGTCCTCACATCTGATCCTGTATGACTTAACATCATGACTTAACCAGCCTATCTATTGTATTTCTTGTATTTCATGTATTGAATACTGTTGTATGTTTGAGAAATATTTGGAGCCTTATGTGATGATAAGTCATACATAATTTATATGCACTCATCTGTTTCCTTAAACCATTGTTACTCACATCTGATCCAGCAGCAATTGGGAGGAGCACTTGTTCAGCTGCGTCAAGGCAGCCTGCTCCTGGAATGGAAAGGGTTCCGCAATCATGTGCCTTTGCGCAGTGTTCAGCGTGGTGGAGCTTCCCACCCACTGCTGCAATCTGTGCAGGGGAAGCCCTGCCAACTGGTGAGGAGGGCAAGCCATTGCATGACTGTCATGTTCATCCCCTTTGGCAGCTGCCTCTGATGGGTTCCTCCACACCTAACTTCTTGGCTGCGGGGACTATGGGTGGGTGGGGGAGCACTGCATGCCCCCCAGCTGCTGGGGTTGGGAACAGGAGACGTTATTGCCAGTCTGGCTTGGTGCCACTGTTGTTGGCCAAGGAGGGGAAGGGGGCTGGGGAAAGGTTGCCTTGCTTACTTGTTCAATGTGCAGCTGCCCTGTCGGATCCCAGGTGAGGAGATGGGATACCTGTTGGGGCTGAAAGCTGGGAGAGGTCAGCCACAAAGTGTGTACTTTGCTCTGTCTGTGGTATGTTTCCACCAAATGTTTGTCCAGTGACACCAAGTGCTCTCTTTGTTTTCCCTGCCACCAAGGCGTGTCCAGTCTTGGTCTAAGTCTGAATGGTAGGGGGCTGTCAGACAGCATCCCATGCTGCACGCCCTACCTCATGTGTTGTGGAGTGACCTGCAGGAAGCATTTGTAGTGTAGGGGTCCCTGAGATTAGGTGCTGGGGAGCACATGCTGGGGAGGGAGCACAGCCAGTGCAGGGGAGAGTGCTGATTGGGTGCGCCTTTAGTTGGTATTCTCAGATGCTTGGGTTCCCATGGGCATGGCCATGGCAGTGTTTGGGGAAAATGGATTTTGACTTAACATGGCTGCCAATGGGCTATGCCGGCATTTTTTTGTGGCACAACTTTGTGTGTTTTGAAGTCTGGCTGCAGCTACCCAGTGATATCGGATGTTGGCTTGTTGCAACTGAGATGTTATTGGTTTTAAGGCTCTTCGCTAATTAATAACCTCGGATGGTAAATCGGGAAAGACTTCGATTTTATGTTCCATATATAGTAGATGTTTTCTTCTTCTGGCATCTGTTAAAATCTTTCTTTTTGTTCTATCATCCTGGAACGCTATTAAAATGTCCCTCGGACCCCGTTTAGTATCATTGGTTTTTCATCCCAGCCGGTGAGCTTTCAAGATTATCGGGGCAAGGTTTTCTTCAAGATCTAGCACAGATGCCAGCAATCTAGCCATAAATATTTGCACTTTGTTATTTTCTTCCACATCCTCTGGAAAACCCCTGAATTTCAGATTAAATTGATGAGTCTCCATTTTAAGTGCTAACACTCTCTTTTTAGTTATTGTCTCTTCAGTTTGCATTTCTTTAAGCGCTTCAGATACTGTGTGACTTGCTGTTAAAGCTTGGTCAGCTTTCACATCTACATCTTGGAGAGCTTGTTTTATTTCATTTAGTTGACTTTGTATCAATGTTCCCTCTAAGCTGAGTTAGTGTGAGCTAGCTCACAGTTTTTTAGCCTCCAGCTCACACATTTTTGTCTTAGCTCAGGAAGGATGGCTCCAGAGCAAACTAATTTATGCAGTAGCCAAATCGCTTGGTCACAACTTTAATGCCAGTAGCTCATAAAGTAGAATTTTTGCTCACAAGTCTCCAAAGCTTAGAGGGAACATTGCTTTGTATCAGATCAAATATCTGCTTCATATTGTCTCTCAAATACATTTCCATATTACTCATAGCCTTTAAGATGCTATTAGAATCAAAATTAGGTCTTGAATCAGCCTTACCCATAGAGTCATCGGCCATTTCGGATATTTCTCGTACCGGCCCAGGTAGGCACGTCACAGTTGGAATCATCTGAAAATATTCAATAAGTTGTCTGGAACCAGATTTATTCCATCTTTGTCGCATGAACTTCTATTTTCTTTCACTTGAGAGGAGATTTAAGTGTTGTGAGATTTATGGCGTATTTAGGGCAGTGAAGGGATGGAGCTCACTTTCTAAGTGGCCATCCTGAGTCACTTCCACGCCATGCCCCAGCATGCCCACATTCTTGCTTGCATGGGTGTTTGCACTAGAACTCCACTGGCATGCCCCAGTGATACTGAGCAGCATACTGCTGCTAGTGTCCTGCGCCAGCCTAACTAACCTTTATGCTGGCATAAACCACAGTCAACGTCAGTGTTGAGGTCAGTTGGCTTCCTGTGCGGTCCGCCCCCTGCTCCCCCCCAGGATTGCACTGTTAGTCCTGAGAACTGCAGAGAAGTTAAAACATTAGGCTATTCCATTGTGGTATATTTTGACTAAATTAGAAAAACAGGCTTTGAAACAATTGAGAAAGAGCTCTGATGTCATTTTCAAAGCAGTTAAAGGAGGACCGGGGTGATTGGGATATGAAACATTATATTGTAGAGGGTCATAGACAATTGGATAATAGTTGCCATTATTGAAAGTGTGCTGGGCACCCTATATCTTTAGTATAAAAAGAACTTGTTCAGACTTTGGAGGAGGTGAAGTTTGAAGGCTACATTAGTAAATCTATACGGGCTCTCTTGGTGTAGTGGTTAAGAGCAGTGGTCTCTAATCTGGAGAACTGGGTTTGATTCCCCTATCCTCCACATGAAGCCAGCTGGGTGACCTCCACATGAAGCCAGCTGGGTAAGTCGCAGTTCTCTCAGAACTCTCTCAGTCCCACCTACCTCACAGGGTGTCTGTTGTGGGGAAAAGAAGAGAAGGTGATGGTAAGCCATGCTGAGACACCTTTGAGTAGTAAAAATGGGGTTTAAACCAATTCCTTTTCCTCCTCCTCCTCCTCCTGATCGTTCAATTCTGTTTTTCATCTAAAACACATTAAAATATTTCCCCTGTACTTGGAAGACTTATAGTATCTGGCTGTGGGTCAATTTGGAGCCATTAGCTATGTATTGGACTTTTTCCTATGAGTAAGTCTTTTTTGAAGGACACCATGGACTTTCATAATTGTGTTGATAGTATGTAACTGGAGATGGAGGAAGCTTATTTTATTACATTAGATGCAATTTCTCTATGCACACATATAGCTCAGAATACGGCTTTAGAAATTCTTAGGAAGTTGACAAATTGCTTCTAACTATACGCCCCACCACCTGCTCCCTGGATCCGTGCCCTTCATGGCTGATTAAAGCTGGCCATGTTAGGTTTCAAGGCGACCTCAGGGAAATAGTCAACAAGCCCCTCTCAGAAGGACTGTTCCCAGGAGTGCTTAAGGAAGCAGTGGTACGTCCTCTCCTCAAAAAACCATCTTTAGATCTGGCCGAACTGGCGAACTATCAGCCGGTTTCTAATTTGCCCTATCTGGGCAAGTTAATAGAGAGGGCTGCAGTGATGCAGCTTCAGAGCTTTTTGGGTGATGCTTCCAGTTTAGACCCCTTCCAGTCTGGTATACACCCGGGTCACGGGATGAAGACAGCACTGGTCGCCCTCACAGATTATCTCCAGAGGCATCTGGATCGAGGCAGATTGGCAGTGCTGTTGTTGTTGGACCTGTTGGTTGCATTTGACACGGTCGACCATCAGCTACTGGCCCATCGCCTCGTCGACATTGGAAATCCAGGGGCTTGCCTTGCAATGGTTCGTCTCCTTTCTCCAAGGTCGGGGACAAAGGGTAGCACAGGGGGAACAGCTTTCCCAGAAGCACCCACTTGAATGTGGAGTGCCTCAGGGGGTGGTGCTGTCCCCAATGTTGTTCAACATCTATATGCCCAGATGGCATGGAGACACAGGTTGGGATGTAACAAGTACACTGATGACACCCAGCTCTATCTGCTGTTGGGAGGCCAGTCCAACTCCAAACCAGAAGATCTTGACTGGGTGTAGTGGGTCTGACTGGTCCGATTCCAAACCAGAAGATCTGGACTGGGTCTTGTGACATGGCTGGTTGGCTTAGACTGAGCTGATTGAAACTGAATCTGACGAAGACGGAGGTCCTGTGCCTGAGCTGGGGCAGACCAGGGCTGGGGAACCCACTCTCAACCTTGGATGGGGCTCCATTGGTGCCAGCGCCGGAGGTTAGGAGCTTGGGAGTGCTCCTGGATGCCACCTTAACAATGGAGGCCCAAGTAGCAGCCACTGCCAAGTCAGCCTTTTATCATCTTCGGCTGATTAGGCAGTTGGTTCCCTTCCTTGAACACAACGACTTGGCAATGGTGATCCATGTGATGGCCATCTCAAGCTTAGACTACTGTAATGTTCTCTACATGGGTCTCCCAATATGGGAGCACATTCAGCCTGTGTTGAGAGCATTGCACTGGCTGCCAATAGCATACCGAATTTGCTTTAAGATGCTGGTTCTTACTTTTAAAACCCTATATGATCCTGGACCTACATACCTGAGGGACTGCCTTTCCCCACATATTCCCCAGAGAGCACTGCTATCAGGGTTGCAACACTGCCTCACCCTTCCTGGACCAAAGGACGCCAGGCTAGCTACAACCAGGGCTATGGCTTTCTCGGTGGTGGCTCCTCTCTGGTGGAACGAGCTCCCGGAAGAGATCAGGGCCCTGTGGGAGCTTATGGAGTTCCTCAGGGCCTGCAAGATGGAGCTGTTCTGCCAGGCATTCAATTCGGAGCTGCCCCGGGGGGATATACCCACCCTGAAATTCAAAGCAGCCTGAGCCAGCCGTATACCATCAGATCAGGATTAACCACTAGGATGGCATTGAAGTCTGAGTTCCATCCCAAATGTAATATTAGACTGATATCTGTTTAATGGTATTGGAGTAGTACTTGTTAGCACTTTTTTAAAGTGTAATTGTGATGGTTTTATGTATTAAATTTATGTATTTATTGCTGTTTTTATTCTGTTGTAAGCCATCCTGAGCCAGCCATGGCGGGGAGGGTGGGATATAAGTTTGATAAATAAATAAATAATAAATAATTAAACACCCTCTTGATGGGAAGGAGAATGTTTGTTGTCCACCCTCATCATTTTAAGAAAGCACTGCAGAAATACATCTGTAAAAGAAAATTTTTCAGTTTCAAGATGGCTCTATTGCAAATATCTGGCACAAGAATGAGGTACAAATTCGTCCCTGAATTTTCCAACATATTTAATAGATTAGAAAGTCTATATGTACTTCATAGCTGTAGTGCACTTTTGGATAAGACATATACACACATATACACACATATACACACACACATACATACATACATACTAGGAAGGAGAGCCTATTGTGGACTCGAGACAACGGGCACTAGACAAGGCCCCCCCCCCCGGCAAAGAAGGTGGTGGAGGCAGGCATACTGGGCGGTTGTTGGGGAAGGAGCTCATCCACCGTCCCCGGCCTCCGCCTTCCCCCTGGCTGAGACCCCATTTCTCCAGGGTTGCGAGGTCCTCCTGGTGCTAGTCCTGGCCTCACTTCCCAGCCAGCACCATCACCTGGCATCACAGCCTCCCTTCCCCGGCTCCTGGCGGTGGCAATCGCTCACAGAGTTCGCCTCCAGCCTCCCAGCCAATGGCATACCAGCAGCCTTGAGCGGCAGCTGGCGGGCCAATGGCTGATAGCACACATTTTTCTCCACTCCCCATAGGCCAGTGGGGCAGCAAAAACTCAATTTTATATAAATATATAAAGAAAGTCTGCTCACTGTAAAATCAACACCCAGGCCAAACTCCTGAACCTAGAAACACAAAATTTGGGGAGAGCACTCCTACCATGACGTAGATACTCACAAAGAAGGGATTTTTTTAGAAATTTGGCCCCTAAAGGGGTCAAAAGGGGTAAAATGTGCTTCCCCTTCATCTTCCTGTGTGGCTGCCAGGCAGCTGCCTCCTTGCACCGTCCACTCTCTGACTGGTCAGCTGCAGAGCTCAATGTTCTGAGGTAAAAAAAACAACAGTTGCAGGAGACTGCAGAGAGCTAACAACAGTTGAGGAAATCAGGAATGGCCAACCACCTGTGAGGTGCAGCAATGTTACTGGCCCAGCCTCCCCGATGGCTTCAAACATGCTCCACCCACCTCCTGCACCTGACAGGTGGCTGTCTGTCAGGTGCAGCAGTGGGTGAAAGGTGCTTAAAGCCATCGGGGAGCTCACCCCAGCAGTAATGCCTTAGTGATCCTGTTGGCCCAGGCTCCACAATGGCTTATGATACTCCACTCTCTGCTCCCTCCTACAATGGACAGGCAACTGCCTGTCAGTTGTAGGAGAGTGGGTGGGATGCTTACAGCCATGGGGGAGGCTTGCTCAGCAGGACTGCCTTAGCACTGCTGCCGGCCCACCCTCCCTGATGCCTTTAAACACACTCCCTCCCAACACCAAACAGGTGGGTGTCTGTCAGGTGTAGGAGCAGGGCCAGGGTATTTTAATCCATCAGGGAGGCCACCTCAGCAGGATCACCTTTGCGATATTGCTGGCCCAGCCTCCCAAATGGCTTTAGCCACACTCCCACCCATTATGGAAATATACCCAAATATGTAGAAAAGTGGTTTCCTGTATTAGGTTAATTATCTTCTCAGAATGTGGGTTCTAGAAAATTGCTTAGTATCTGATTGCTCAGATGTTGTTTTGAATATGTAGTTATGTCCCACTTCTTAAGTGTAACATAAAGGGGGAAAAGGTATGGCCTGCACTAAAAAAAAAAAAAGAAGTCCAATTCCCAGGCCAAACCCCTTCACCAACGAACCAAAAATAAGTGGAGTGCATTCCTATCATGATGTCAGCCCCCACTACAAGAGATTTCTGAGAAACATAACCATAAAGGGGCAAAATGTGTTTCCCCAACTGTTTTCTATGTGCCCGGCAGGCTGATGCTTCCTTGCCCCCCCCCTCCATTGGTCAACTGTGTAGCTCAGAGTTCTGAGGTAAAACTTGCCTGCTTGCACCCATCTCCCTCTGATTGCTCAGTTGTGGATCTCAATGTTCTGAGAAAAAACACAGTTAAAAGAAACTGCAGACAGTTGAGGACAGTGACAGAAATCAGTGATTCAAGACTCTTGAATAGACATTTCTCATAACGGCAGGTATCTCACAGGTATCAGGCTAGTTTTATATAAAATATACTTCAATGATATATTTATTATTTGGACTGGCTCTTCTGAAGAAGTGAGCAGTGATTCACAAAAGTTCATACCCTTCTACAAATCCAGAAACTGTTTAGCCTTGGGGAACCCCATAGATAAAATTCCCATGATTACAAAATTTTATCCTCAATCTGAAAGCAGTCAATACATCTTTCATAAATGTCCACTTGATCATATCAAATTCTTTTTCAGCATTTGTAAGGTTTATGTACTTACAAAATTCTTATCCTGCTTCCCTCCCTTACTGGAGACTTAAAGCAGCTTTCAAAATGAAGCTAACATAAAATATAAATTACAAACATATATAGCTATCCAAAGAAGCCCCCCAATGGAATTTAAAATCTGTAATAGGAAGTAGGATAAGATTTAATAGAGATTGCCAGTAGGTCAAGGAAAACCTCAGTGCTGTCACCAGGTCAAATTAAAACAGTAGCATCAAGTTTGGGGCAGATGAAAGAATTGAACACCCAAACAAGTGAAAGTATTGCCCAGGCCATGAGCATAGCAATCCAGAATACCTTACCGGATCTTATAGCTAAAGCTATAGAACCATTACAGACAAAACTAGATTAATTTACACAGCAAATATCAAACCAAGTGGAAGAATTTCAAAAGCAGATATTGGAGAACAAACAAGAAATATCAAAATTAAGTCTGGCTAGTAATGTATTAGATGATAAACTGGAAGTAGTGGATCAACAGGTACAGGAGCTTAAGAGTAAATGTGACTCTATAGAAGAATCTCTTATGTCTCTGGAACTGGAAAAGGCAGTGTGCCTACTTAGGTTCCAAAATATACCTGAAATTAAATCAGAAAATATTAAACAAATTATGGTAGAAGCTTTAGCTGAGTTACTAGGAACATCAGTAACTGATTTGGCAGAAGAAATTGAGGTGGTTTACAGAAGAAACTCAGTGTATGCAAAAAAATAAATAAATAGGGTACCTGGGGAGGTGCATATAAGATTTTATGAAAAAACAATGCGGGACAAAGTTTTGGCTGTTGCTAGAACAACACCGGTTATGATACAAGGATCAGAAGTGCGGATATTAAGAGAGATTCCAGGGCGAATAAGGGAAAGAAGATAAGAATATCAAAGCTTGGCAGACCTCCTCAGACAAAATGAAATTCTATATAGATGGCTTGTGCCAGAAGGCTTAACATTCACTTATAAAGGGAGAAATCATAGATTGAACTCAATAATGAAACAAGAGGATTTTTAAAAAATATATGGTTGGAAGTTGGGAATGCAGGAGGAAGAGCAGGATGACACGGAAGAAGACCTGCAAGATGATACACAAGAAGCCCCCCAAAAGAAGCCTGGGCGGAAGAAAGGGAAGAAATATGGGAAAGGTACATCATTAACTTGACCACAAGATTACAGCAGAAGAAAGAAGAAGAAAGAACAAGAATGATGGACAAAAAGGAAATTAAGATACTATCAATTAATGTCGATGGTTTAAACATTCCACAGAAAAGAAGGAAGACCTTTCACCAAGCAAAGAAAATACAAGCAGGTATACTTTGTATACAAGTAACTCATATTAAGAAAGAATATACAAAGCTTTTAGAATTTAGAATTTAGTTGGGTCAAAAATTTGTATCAGTGGACATTTATAAAAAAGGGGAGTAACTACATATGTTAAACCATATCTACAGCCCGAATTAATGTTCGAATCAGATGACGGAAGAATCCTGATTGTCAAAATCAAGAGGCAAAATAGATCAGCATTAATAATTAATATTTATGCGCCCAACCAAGGTCAAGAGAAATTTTATCAGAGGCTACGAGATGTAATAACAAGTCTTCCAGCAGATGAATCATATCTAATGGGCAATTTTTAATGCTGTATACAACTTAAAAGAAGATAGGAAGAGTCAAGGAAGGAAACTAACTAAGTCAAATGAACTTCCACATTTGTTTCTTCTTTTGGCAGAAGAACTAAAGCTTGTTGATGTTTGGAGAGGAAGAAATCTTAACAAGAAGGACTTTACATTCTACTCCACTTGTCATAAATCCTGGTCTAGAATTGACATGGTTTGGGCCTCAAGTACAATCTTAGTAGATGTGATGAAGGTGGAGATATTACCTGCAACTTTCACAGATCACAACCCATTGATGTTCTTCAAGATTCTCCTAAAGTGACTAGATGGACTATGAAGTCGTAGATGTTGGATAATCAAGAATTTGTTGAAGAATGTAAAGAAGAATATAATTTTTTTAATGGAATTTAATACCTGAGACAAATACTGATGTGGTGTGGGATGCCTTTAAGGTCTTCACGAGGGGATGACTGATCAGACAAGAAATTTGGCTACGAAAACAGAAGCAGGAGAAATATAAACAAATAATCATGCAAATCAGAAAAGAAGAAACTGGTTTGACGAAAGATCCAACATCCAAACAATTGAAGTTTAACATAACTAGACTGCAACATCAGCTAAACTGTTTGTTATTGCAGGAAATAGCCACAAAACTAAATTTCATGAGGCGGCATCACTTTGAAAATGCGAATAAGCCGACAAAGTGGCTGGCATATTGATTGTGAAAAGATAAAGAGAAGAAATTTATAAAATCTCTAAAAAATGACCAAGGAGAAAACAGAGGACCTCAAAAAATTATAGAAAAGTTTTATAAAGGCTTATATGATCAAAAAGAAAAAAATTGCAAGAAATAGACCTTTTTTTGAATAAATATAACAAAAGGAAATTTACAGATGAATAAAAAATAGTACTAAACAATCCAATTACTATGTGTGAAATAACTGAAACTATCAAGAAGTTAAAGAAAAAGAAAACACCAGGGTTAGATGGGCTACCAATGGAGTTTTATCAGAAGTTTGAGAACCAAATATCTTTGCCATTGAAGATGACGATCCAGAACATTGTCGAAAAGAAAAGAATTCCAGGTTTCTGGAAAGAAGCTCTAATTACTTTGATTCCAAAACAAGAAGCCAATTTGACAGAAATAAAGAATTATAGGCCTATTTCCCTTCTTAATACAGATTATAAAATATACACGTCAATTTTAGTGAATAGGCTTAAAAATATTACAAAAAATAATACACATCGATCAGGCAGGGTTCAACTTTGGAGGAATCAACTTTGAAGGGTTAGGCTTAAGATTTTATGTTTGGCTATGAAAAATAATGCTGCTATAAGCTTTTCCTTTAATGATTTTGTAAGTTTAATCGGCTATGTAACTTCTTTTGTTTGAGAAAGTTCAATAAATATTTATTCTGAAAAAAAAGAAGCCCCCCAATGCAAGCCCCAAGCAGGTAATGGACCACAAGAGCATTTCATTGCAATTCTGGTTCTGTAGGCAAGGCACACAGATGACCACTGTCCTTTGGCTTGTCCAGCCTTTAAATTACCTACAGAAAAGGAAGTGCAAATGTTCAGCCCAGGTCTTATTCAGCTGGTTCAACGTTCTTTCACTTGGTTTCTTACCCAGGGTAATAACATTAGTTAGTTCCCAAGATTCCAAATTAATTAATATCCTTTTTAAAAAAACCAGTTTGATCATGACTCACACAGATTATTATCTACTCCTACGATGTAATTTTTGCTATTGTATAATGTGTCATGTTATCTATGCATATCTATACTGTGCTACACCTTTGGTTACTTTTCCAGATCTCTACAAATCAAATGCCCATTGCATTGTCTTTTGGATATCCCAGTCTGTTGATTGTACTGATTTTTTTCTATGTAATCTATCTTGAGTCCCTCCAAAAAAGGCAACTACAAATAATGTAAATACATAAATAAATACATAAATTGTAATACAATTAATGTACAATTGTAATACAACTAGTTGTAATACAAATAATGTAAATACATAAGTAAATACATAAATTTGGAGAAATTCCTAGAACATCATGGAGGATGTGAAATCAAATCCCACAGAGTCCACCCTCCCCGGGGACTGCTCCCAAATCTTGTGGAATATGACAGGGCTTTAATAACAATCAGTATAATAAATAAACCTCTATAATCCATTTAACAGTCAAACTCCTACTAACAGTAGCTAAAGAAAAAAGGCCTTCCTGAAAATCACATAAAAGTAGATATGGAGCTGGCTAGCTGAGCTTACCTAAAAACTCCATAGGATGGGTGCCACTACTTAGAAAGTCTTCAGTCTAGTAGCCATTTGGGAGCCATCTGGGAGACTCTGGATGGCAGGGGCACCCATAACCAAGTCTCAAGGAGGATAAAAGAGTAAGAAAGAGCTTACCAGAGCAGTATGTAAGGTACCTTCTCTGACATGATTTAGGATCTATGTATTTATTTATCTATTTATCAAATTTCTACCCTGCCCTCCCAGCCAAGGCTGGCTCAGGGCAGCTTACCTAAGAATAAACACATAAATTACATTAAAACATAAATTATAGTTAAAACCATTCTAAAACCATCCAACATAATAAAGTGCTAGCTAAAGTGCTATGTAAGACCATCTGTTCCATTTTGCTTTTGGGGATCAATCTCCTGTTTACTTAGTTATTACAGCCTTGATTTGTGCTATTAGTTTCTCCATGTGGTTTATGGGTTTGAGTTCAAGTATCTGTTGACTTCAGAGGCTAGATCCTTTGTATGATCAATAGCCAAGCATATCTAGACTCAAATAGGACCTTAAAAATAAAGACACAGGATCACCCACTATTGTAGCTCTCCTGAGATCATCAGTTGTGATTAACACAGTTAACCTTTGGACAAACTCATTCGCAACTGCACTAAAATGTCAAGTGAGTGTGTAATCCTCTCCCCATTAAGCCCTGGTGGGTACATTCTTTTTAATTTGTTAACAAATTCAGCAGTTTCACACTGGATTCTTTCTTTGAAGTTCTTTTGTAAGAGAACAGTAAGCATACAGTGGAAGATGAGAGATCATTTCATCACAACCATCTTTGTCAATAACCTCATGAGAGCACTTCTGGGTTTCTTACCTGGAAATAATACATTGTAATTAGGTATTAAATGTCTGCAATTTTTCATTCCTGCCCTGATAATCACAACATGGTATTCCAATGTCAAGTGTAATCAGCAGGTAAGAATTTTGCTCACATGGAGAGATGCTATTGTCTCCAGTCATAGAAACCATAGTTTTCATTTGAATAACACCAGCCTTAGTAGACCTTTGGTACATACTGAAGCACACCAGTTGCCTATGTGAACTTAAGTAAATGACACCACTCATAGAAGAGCACCAGGTATAGGTAAGCAATTTTGAGTTTCTTTTAAACTGGGTGGAGAACTAGTAATGTTTTAAAGATGTTAAAAAACTTAAAGAGAGTCAAATTAGATAACTATATTTCAGAAAAGAAGCTGTCATGGTCTCTTGCAGAAGAAACAAAAAGGAGTGTTGTGGCACCTTAAAAGCTAATACATTTTTAGTCAAGAATCTGAAGCTGGTGCTAGTCCTTGAAAATTTTTGTTAGAGTAATAATTAGTTAGTCTAAGACATTACAAGACTCATTGCAATACCTTACAAAAAACTATTGTGACTACTTCTCTTGGATTTGTTACCATGGAAGTACCATAGTCTGCTGTATGAAAGGGAGTTCTATCACTCTCATAAAGACCCTTGTGGAGATAAGGACAGATCTGTTTCTGCCTAAGGGCAAACAATGAGACAACATGCCAAATGTACTCAATTTTGTGGTATCATGAAAGAAGTGAGGTGTCTTATATTTTTAAAACTGTCAGGAAAGGTTGTTACAATACCATGGTTTCACTATTTGCAGCTGTGGAACCTTGTAAACTCTGAAATGGCTTTGAACCAGCTTCAGGGAAGTCTCATGTATTTTGAGAGGATAATCTATCTAAGAACAAATATGAAAAGTTTGTTATCCATGACCTATTTTAATTGAAGTCAAGAGATGTTTGATCCTAATTTTGACTATTTTTATAATAAATGGCCAAAGATTGTTGGAAGGATAACTGTTAAGTAATGGTTAGCATCTGCCATTTGTACCGGTTTGAAAGAAAACTACTATTAGGTTATTAACCAATGGTACTTAACTCCCCAAAGATTGAGTCAAATATATAACATGAATAAATTCTTGTGCTAGAAATGTGGCTCACAACCCCCCCTGATTTTATGCATACTTGGTGGAGTTGTACTGTGGTAAATAGAGCCAGTTTGGTGTAGTGGTTAAGTGATCGGACTCTAATCTGGGAGAACCGGGTTTGATTCCCCACTCCTCCACTTGCACCTGCTGATGTGACCTTGGGTCAGTCACAAGCTCTGGCACAGCTGTTCTTGAAAGAGCAGTTTGTGTTAGAATTCTCTTAGCCCCACCTACCTCACAGGGTGTCTGTTGTGGGGAGGGGAAGGGAAAGGAGTTTGTAAGCCACTCTGAGACTCCAAGTGAAGGGCGGAGTATAAATCCAATCTCCTCCTCCTCTTCTTCTTCTTCTTCTTCTTCTTCTTCTTCTTCTTCTTCTTCTTCTTCTTCTTCTTCTTCTTCTTCTTCTTCTTCTTCTTCTTCTTCTTCTTCTTCTTCTTCTTCTTCTTCTTCTTCTTCTTCTTCTTCTTCTTCTTCTTCTTCTTCTTCTTTTGAAGTAAAGTTTTCAGAGAAATACATCAGATATTTGGGATCTGGCTGTTAGAAGATCCTAAGGTCTGTCTCTTGGGACAGAAAAACATGTAATTAAGACTGCTTCACAGTATATGTGTTGATGAATTAGATCCAATAGCTTATCTGTTCATGTAATGCCTTTGTGTGTTTGTGTGTAAGTGCCATCAAGATACTTCCAATTTATGGTGACTGTTCGAACTGATGACCTCCATAGTGTCCTGTTGTTAACAACCTTGCTCAGGTCTTGCAAAGTGAGGGCTGTGGCTTCCTTTATTGAATCAATTCATCTCATGTTGGGTCTTCTTGTTTTCCTATTACATGCATCAAATAACTAGACTTTCTTTTTGCAGCCATTCTCATCAACAACTGGACATCCTTTTGGCTTTGATCATGTGATGCCTAGATAGGTTCTATTGGCTACTTAGGGTTTGCTGTTCATAGGTATAAAGCTGGTGTGGTGTAGTGGTTAAGAGTGGTTAAGTTTTGATTCCCCGCCCCTTCTGGGTGACCTTGGGCTAGTCAGCGTTCTAAGAGAACTCTCTCAACCTCCCCTACCTCACAAGGTGCCTGTTGTGAGTAGGGGAAGGGAATGTGCTTGTAAACCACTCTGAGACACCTTAGCGTAGATAATAGCGGGCTATAAAAACCTAAAACAAAAAAATCTCCCCAAAATGTAGCTTCTACTAAATTTATGAATGATGTGTTTCGCTGAAAAGTGAGCCATGTATTCTCCAGGTAAACAAACGAACGATAAGTAGGGTTCTAGTTTTAACGAGATGGGTAGCCACTGCCAGTGGCACTTTAAAGTCTAACAAAAATTGTGGTAGGGTATGAGCTTTCAGGAGTCACTGCTCACTTCTTCAGATACCTGAAGATACCTGAAGAAGTGAACAATGACTCATGAAAGCTCATACCCTACCACAATTTTTGTTAGTTTTTAAGGTGCTATTGGACTTGCTGTTTTCTAGTTTTAACAACAAAGTGGGGTTCATGGGTGAAGCACACTCTCTGGTGCTTACCAATTTAATCTCCATAGGTTTTTTGTTCAAAGGATTTTGGCCTAGCCTGGCTCAGGAAAGGACCAAAGTCCTTGGCAAGAGGCAATACCAGTCTCCCATGTTCATGGATCTTCTATACCACTAGTAACTTGGCCCAAATTATAAGAGTATACAGTCATAAACTATAGGTTATAAATGCATATAATTTAGTTTATATAATCCTTAGATCTAATAGTCAATGCATGGTCTCAGTATAGCTGTAACTTAGAGTTCTGAAAACCTAGGGGGAATCCCTAAGGGCACGTGTGGCAACTAAGGAGCCGAGGGTAGTGAGGGTTGCTGACCAGGGAAACACATTATAGGTATCGAGATGCCAATGCTAGAAGTTTCCAAGCCAAGATGATGGAGCCAGAGTGTTTAGTGTTCAGTGACGATTTATATATAGTATCTCAGGAACATGGTAGAATAGGGGTAAATTTATAGGATACAGTCATTCCTGAGTATAAGCTTTATAGGCACTACAGGAAGGTTTGTGGAGGTGTTGCATTGTATATCAAAGAGTGCATGGAATCAAATAAGTTAGAAAATGTCAGGGGAATTCTCCCCAACAGAAATGATATTGGTGGAAATACTGGGTCCTGAGGGTTACTTAAAAGTGGGGGTGTACTATCGCCCACCTGATCAAACCTTTGAGGATGATCTTGAGATGGAGAAGGAAATAAGGGAGGTGACTAAAACAAATAATGTTATTATACTAGCAGACTTCAACTTCCCTCACATTGACTGCATAAACATGTGCTTAAGTCATTGCTGTAGGAATGAGATTCCTAGGTATTGTAAATGACTGCACACTGGAACAGTTCTCATAGAGTTAAACAGAGGATCAGTGATCTTGGACTTGGTTCTGAGTGGGTCTCAAGACCTGGCGAAAAGTGTAGGGGTTGTTATTACCAGTTGGGAACAGTGACCACAATGCTGTTAAACTCAGCATTCGTATCAATTTCACGTCACCTACTGCCAGATCCTTTAACTGGAGATCCTGGGGATTGAACCTGGTACCTTCTGTATGCCAAGCATATGCTCTACCACTGAGCCACAGCCCCACCCTGACCCAAGGTGTGAGATGGTCATGACTCTCTGTCAGTTTTCAAAGAGACAACAAGGGTGGTGAGTGTGATGCCCCAACCCACATATAACCCATAACCTTAACCAGAGAAAGAGGTTGAATAAGAGAAGTTGTAGAAGGTGGAATCCACTCTGAGTGAGTGGAAAAGGGGCATCACACCATGCCATGCAACTATTTTCAGGATGTGGATGTGAAGAACTGTGTCAAATTGAAGTGACAAGAGATGAAGTTCTAGACTTATTGGGGAAATAAAAAACTGATAAGTCTCCAAGTCCTGATGGCATATACCCAAGAGTTCAGAGGAAACTCAAATGTGACCTGTATAGGTAACTTATCACTAAATTCAGCCACTGTACCAGAAGACTGGAAAGCATAAAAGTCACTTTGTTAGGCTGGGCACTGTGTGTCATAAAACATAATGCCAGGTACCAAAGATATAAACTGTATAAAGGACAGCAGCTGGTATGGTCTGAGTTGTTGTATCCTCACTGCAAGGCCCCATGGGCTTAGAGGGGGGTGCAAAGGAAAACCTGTATGGGCGGACTGGAGAGCCAGTGGTGCAGCACTGGGCGGACACTCCCATGCTGCTTAACTGCTGCAGATGTGGTTGTTTCGCCTTGCTGAAGCTGCAGAGTGGCTCTGCCCACTCCCCCTTAGCAGTCTTTTGTTCCGTTCTTTGCATTAGCTGCTCGTGGGCCACATAAGAGCCTTAGATGGGCAGATTCTGGCCCCTGGGCCTTATGTTTGACACCCCTGGTCTAGAGGGAAACCAGGGAATTACAAGCCAGTCAACCTACTATCTGTACCAGGCAAATTAATAGAAACTGTAATCAAGGTGCATAGAGGAACAAAGCCTCCTACAGAAAAATCTGCATGACTTCTGCAAAGGGAAGTCCTGCCTCAACAACCTTTTGGAGTTCTTTGAGAAGCATGTAGACAACAGTGACCCAGTATACATTATATAGTTGGACTTTCAAAAGGCTTTTGACAGACTGCTGAGTAAAGTTAGCAGCCATGGGATAAGAGGTTGGGTTCTCGTATGGATTCAAAATTGGTTAAATGACTGGAAGCAATAAGTAGGAATCAATGGGCAGTTCTCAAAATGGAGGAAAGTAAGCAATGGGGTCCCACAAGGATAGATATTTATTCATAAATGTTCTGGAAGTAAGGGTCAGTAGTATAGTGGCCAAGTTTGCAAATGATACAAAATTATTCAGGATGGTGAAAACCAAGGCTGACGATGAAGAGCTCCAAGAAGACCTCCACACACTGGGTGAGAGGGTGACAATGTGGCAAATTATTCAGTGTAGTTAATGCATATTGGGACAAAAAAATCCCAGCTTCAAGGCTAATAGGGTCTGAACTTGCTGAGATAGAGAGGGGAAAGGATCTTGGGGTCATAGTAGATAGCTCAATGAAAGTGTCAACCCAGTGTGCCGCAGCAGTAAAAAAGGGCAAACTCTGTACTAGGGATTATTAGGAAAGGGATTAAGAATAAAACAGTTGGTATTATAATGCCCCTGTACAGACCTATGGTATGGCCTCAATTGGAATACTGTGTACCGTTCTGGTCACCATATCTCAAGAAGAACATTGCAGGGCTCAAAAAATACAGAAGAGGGCAACCAAGATTAAACTTCTTGGTTGCCCTCTTCTGTACTTCTTCTAGCTTTGCAACCCTCTAATATATTATTAGGGGTTTGGGGTACCTTCCCTATGAGGAAAGACTGAAGAGTCTGGGACTTTTTACTTTAGAAAAGAGACAACTAAGGGGGGGGGGCATGATAGAGGGTTATAAAATTATGCATGTGGTAGAGAGAGTTGACAATGAGATATTTTTTTCTCCCCTTCTCAAAATATTAGAATTTGAGGGTATCCAAAGAAGCTGATGGGCAGTAGATTCAGGACAGACAAAAGGAAATAATTCTTTACACAGAGAGTGATTAAAATGTGGAATTCGTTGTCAGAAGATGTAGTGATGACAGAACAGACAGCTTTAAAAGGGGATTAGATAGATTCATGGATTATAGGTCTATCCAGGGGTCTTTTCGGGGGGGAGCCCACCGGAGCGCAGCTCCGGGAGGTCAGAAGCCAAGCCCCGCCCCCAGCCCGCGTCCCGGAGAGTCTTTCAGGCCGCCGAATGTCAATTTCAGCTCCATTATATCCTATGGGCCATTGAAGTCAATGGTGAAAACATAGGGTATATTCTAGGGGCTGGAGGGGAGGGGGTTTGAGAGAGAGGCTCGAAACTCACAGGATAGCTGTTGGAGCCTCTCCCCAAGATACCCACCAAGATTCAAGAACATTGGACCAAGGGGTCCAATTCTATGGCCCCCTAAACAGGTTGCCCCTATTCCCTCCATTGTTCTCTATAGTGGGAAAAAAATAACTTATTTTCTCACCATAGAGAACAATGGAGGAAATGGGGCAACCTGTTTGGGGGCCCATAGAATTGGACCCCCTGGTCCAATGTTCTTGAAATTTGGTGGGTATCTTGGGGAGAGGCTCCATCAGCTATCCTGTGATCTTGGAGCCTCTCCCTCAAACCCCCTCCTCCAGCCCCCAGAATATACCCTATGTTTTCACCATTGACTTCAATGGCCCATAGGGTATAATGGGGCTGAACTGCCACTGAATTTCTTTCATTCCCTCCTTTCCTTCTTTCTTTTTCCTCTTTCCCTCATTCTTCTCTTCTCTTCTCTCTTTCTCTCTCTCTCTTCTCTTCTCTTCTCTTCTCTTCTCTTCTCTTCTTTCTTTCTTTCTTTCTTTCTTTCTTTCTTTCTTTCTTTCTTTCTTTCTTTCTTTCTTTCTTTCTTTCTTTCTTTCCCACCTTCTTCTCTCTCTTTTTCCTCCTTTCCCTGTTTCCCTCCCTCTTCCCTCTCTTTCTTTCTCTCTTTCCTTCCTTCTTTCCTTCTCTCTACTCTCTCTCTTTCCTTCCCTCTTTCCTCCTTCTGTGGCCCAACTCTAGTGAGAAGGAGTTTAAACTTTAAACCCCTTCTCTCTTAGCTCCCCCACCCAGACCAGCTGGGGAAGGGAAGGGGAGGCTTTTGAAGATGCTTCCCCCTTTTGCTTCCCCTTCTGACATCACTTCCGGTGATGTCAGGGGGTGTGGCATATGCTAATAGCCTAATAGCTCATTAGCATACCATATGCTAATGAGCTCCTGCAGCTGTTCTTCTACGAAAAGACCCCTGGGTCTATCAGTGGCTGTTTGCCATGGTGAATGAGGGGAACCTCCATATTCCAATGCTAGGAGGCAACATCAGTAGAATGTCTTGGCCTCTGTGCCCTGTTGCTGGCCCTCCAGAGGAACTGGTTGGCTACTGTGTGAGACAGGATGCTGGACTAGACGGATCACTGATCTGATCCAGAAAGGCTCTTCTTATGTTTTTAAGTTTGCAGAAATACATCTAGGGTGCGATCATACATATTGGAAGCCGCGGCAGACATGCGATTCCCCTGCAGATTAAAGGGACACGATCAGACAGACACATCTGTCTGGCGCCCCGGAGTCGTCGTCGGGGCGTCCTTTCGCACCGCAGTAGTGTGGTAAAAACCTACTGCTGAAAACCCAGTATCATTGGGAACTACGGGGCGCCCGGCAGGAGGTATGATCATGCAAACGCGCGTCATTGCAGGTGGAGCAAACAGCCTCGCTTCCTGCCTGCATTTTCTCTCTTCTGTGTGACTGCAGCCCCTGTGTTTGTTTGTTTTTTAAATGTAGGGGATATCTCCCAGTCCCCAGTAGGCATATGGAAACCCTAGCTTGAATCTACAAACCTTTTTGTCCTGCAGGTTTCTTCTTCTCAGCAGTCCTAAGAGTTCACCTTCTTCCAATTCATCATTGTCTGATTTTTTTTAACTATGTGCAGACAGGAAAGAACTTAACGAGCAAGCATGGACTTCATTTTACTTGAACTGCTTCTGATATGCATAGGCATTTTATTGATTATTTTCCTCACAATTTACTTCCTGTGGCCTTCAGCGCTGATTAAGCTTGGGATATGGTAAGTCATTATTTAGGATGGTACCTGGGAAATTTTTCAGGCCTTGTTGATGGGCTGAAAGCTCCTTCATCAAATAGTGCTATGAATATGTGATTATTGGCACATGTGCAGAATTGTGGGCCATGCTACAGTTATGATGTTTGGTTATTTGATCATTGTGACTGTGAAGCCTTTGCTTCTAGTGATGTTACCCAGATCTGTCCCTGTGCTAGGCCGGTCACATCTGTGTCCCCTACACATGCACAGTCAAAACACAAGACCAGGAATATATACCTGATGCATACACAACTCCACATTTTGGCTAAGTAAATCTCAGGCAAAGAAAAGATAGGAAAAAGAAGCATTCCTTTCAATGTGAAAAGATATACATTTCCCTTCACATCTGACATCCTGATTTTTGAGGTCCCCACATTCCTGGCATCCTTAAAGTCAAGTGCTTGGGAGGGTGCTGTCCCATCCCTCTGGTCCAATGTAACCCAAACAATTTTGGGGGGTGAACTCATAGCTAATATTAATGAGGGTCAGGGGGTTAGGTAACAGTGTTGGGGAGGCAGTGATCTATTTATCAGATACCCTGGTCCCATTCAGGGGCTTATGGGTGAAGCACCAGTACTTGGAATTTAGTTTGCAAGCAGACTGACAACCAGTGTAGAGTTGCACTTGAGATATATTTGCCTAAATGGTACATCTGCAAGCAAGCTGCAGCATCTTGCTGCAGGTGAACCCAAACCATCTCCATAGATTTCATAAATAAGCCTTCAGAAGCAGCTGTTGCAGTGCCTAGTTGCTGTGATCAAGGAGATACAGTGGAGCAAGCAAGCTGAAACTAACTCCAGATGTGATGATGCTGTTGGGAAGGCTGATCTCTTGAAATGGATTGATTTATCAACTTGGGATGGAGTTTGGCTGTCTTTAGCCAGTGATACTAGGAGTTTAGGGGTTGTATCAGTTACTCAGAGTGACTTTTTTCATCTTTACCAAGTTGGTAACTTGCTTTCCTTCTGGACCCAGCTTACCTGGTCACCCTGATACAGTCTTGAAAATCCTCTAGACTACATATTCCAGATCTGACTGCCCTTCCGGAAAACTTGGAAGCTTTAGTTTGTGTAGCATAAGCTGCTTAGTTTTGACTTGGACTATGTGTATATGATGTCAGTTTTAGGGCCAGTATAACGTGCTCTGGCTACTTTTATGCTTCCTGGATCAATTTCAGGTGCTGTTTCTTACCTAGAAAGGTCTTCATGGCCAGGACCAGCTCAAGGTTGCCCTGAGCACCCTCCTCCCATGTCACCTCAAGGTGAACACAATAATAGGCACTAGCCATGGCCTTTGCTTTCCCCAGCCCCGTTGCCACAATCTGCCTCTTGGGTTACTTGGGTGGTGAACCAGCATAGATCAAGGACTGGGGGTGACATATCTGACAGGTTGCTTCTCCTCCCCCATTCCTATATACTGGTTTTGGCTTGTGAAGCAGTCCTTGTTCATGGCGCCGTCTTTCAGACGCCACACACTTTAGATGTTCAATCAGGCTCTTTCTAGCATAGCAACTCAGTTTAGGAATGAGCTCCCAGAATTTATCTGGAGGGGATTTCTCTGCCTGCATTAGGGGTTTGCAATCACGTTCTGGTGACCCAATATAATCCTTGATATTTGCCGCATTGGACTGGATCAGCAATATCTGATAGCACTTAAGGCCTCCCCAATATTCCAGGTTCTGATATTTCACTCCTGATAAACATGAGAAATGAGAATTGTGTCACAGAGGCAGCAGGAATGGCTAGAAGGAGCGAGCGTGTCCCAGCTGGTCCACATTTCACTGGCTGTTCAAACTGTAAAGGGTCATTATTTTTAACAGGTGGTAGACCTGGCATCCCTCTCCCTCCCCCCCACCCCGCTTCTGCTGCCTCTTGGAGGGGGAACCTCAAAAATTACCATTTTAATTTCTTTTGGTAAGTTCAGAAAGGGCATGATTACTGTTTGCACTGAATTGGAAGCATTTCTTCCAACATTTATTAAAATGGATTCCCCTCTCCTGCACAAGTTTCTGGAATGATAACAATACTCGTGATATGAAAATGATAATTATGCCCTTCCCAACTTTCTGATATGGAATGAAAATAATAATTTTTAAAGTGCACACCCTTAGCCTGTATGGCTGGGTAGTTTCAAAGTTATGGCCAGTCACTTTTGATAACCAAGGTTCTGCAGTGTTTTTTTTTTTTAATACTTTTGTGAAACCTTGATAGTGGCATCTGCTGAAACTGCTGAGTTTGTAATGTAATTTCTCTTGGAATCTGCCTTGGCCTCTGAGGAAAAAGTGGGTCAGAAATAAACCAATAAATAAATAGAGCAAGTGTGAGCCAGGGCCAGTTCCAAGTGCTTCTTTGTTGGTGGGGAAGTGTATGTGTGTGGGGAGGGATGAACACAGGAAGATGGTGCTTGGACTAGCGAAATGCCCTGGGCCTACTCCTGAGGGGGATCCTAAGACTTGATCACCCTCCACAGGAAATTAAGTGTCAGGGGGAAAAGAGTCCTAATTTAGCATAGTATTTAAAAAACATTATTTATAACATTTCTATGCCACCTTTTCACCCAATCAGGGACCCCAAAGCAGTGAACATAAAAACATTAAAATATTTGAACAATTAAAAACAACATTCAAAATTATATAATAATTCAATAAAATAAAAAAACACACAAACAGCACCAAAATCAGAGAGGAGGACCAGTAACCATTACAGGGAGGGAGATGATAAACGCTAGAGAAGTATACAAAAAATGATGTCCTGTCCATTTATTTTGTCCTCTTTGTTTTTAGGTATGGCCGACAGAGAAATGGGTTGCAAGTGAGATATGCTGAGCTTAATGGCTACAGGTTCAGTTACCTATCCCGTGGGAAGCCTGGCCTTCAGCCTTCCATTCTGATGCTTCATGGGCTCACACTCAACAAAGACACATGGTTACTTACCCTTGCGGTAGGTTAAAACTCTTTTTTGGAGGCAGATAATGCTGTCGTTACTGAGGAGCATTGTTGAGGTCCCAATGGACAAGGAGAGATTTACCTAGGCAGCTAGCCATTTGCTTTCTCCAGGATGTTAAGGGCCTGCATTCAGAGGTGTTCAGTGCTGAAAGCATTCTGCCTGTTCATGACCTCACCCTACAAACACATTTTTAACCTCCATGGACTGAACAGGAGAAGCTGGACATGTGTAAGTTGCCATATCTGTGATGCTTCGGCAACCAACAGGTAGCAGACAGTTCTAGTGGTTGGGGTGGGGTGGGGGACATCAGTCCCTGTCCTTACTCGGGTATTTTTTTCTTCACCTCTGCCTTGCTCATCTGGTCCTATGTCCATGCACTGCCTTCCTCTTCAGCTTCAACATTAAATTGTACCATGAACAGTTATCAGAAAGTTCTCACAGGCATAGGACTACATTAGAAGTGAAATTTAAACTTCGATTACAATATTACAGTGTATAAAGTGTGTATGTGATCATAGGGATGCCAACCTCCAGGTGGTGGCTAGAGATCTCTTGGGATTACAACTGATCTCCAGGCAAGAGAGATCAGTTCCCCTTGAGGAAATGGCAGATTTGGAGGGCAGACTCTATAGAATCATTTCCCTGCTGAGATTCCTCCCCTCCCCAAATTCTACCTTCACCTGGCTCCACCCCCCACATCTCCATGAATTTCACACGACAGAGGTGGCAATCCTAGATCATATTCTTACATAATATATGCTTCCCATTTATCTTCTTGCAACATGCTTTGAAATGTCTCCTTCCATATATGAGCTTCATTTTTCTAAAACAACTTAAACGTCCTTTTGATTTTGAGAGGGAAATTAATTCTCCCCCCACCTAGAATTAAGATTGTTGGGGGAAAGATCAACAACCTCAGATATGCAGACAATACCACTCTGATGGCAGAAAGTGAAGAGGATCTATAGAGCCTCTTGCTAAGATGAAAGAGGAGAGCCCAAAAGTTGGCTTGAAACTCAACATCAAAAAAACTAAGATCATGGCATCTGGCCCCATCACTCCTTGGCAAATAGAAGGGGAAGTCATAGAAGTAGTGACAGACTTCACGTTCCTAGGATCCCAGATCACTGCAGATGGTGACTGCAGCCATGAAATTAAAAGATTCCTGCTCCTGGGGAGGAAAGCGATGGCAAACCTAAACAGCATGATAAAAAGTAGAGACATCACCCTGCCAACAAAAATCTGCATGGTCAAAGCAATGGTTTTCCCCGTAGTAATGTATGGCTGCGAAAGTTGGACTATAAGGAAGGCCGAGCGCCAAAGAATAGATTCTTTTGAACTATGGTGCTGGAGAAGACTCTTGAGAGTCCCTTGGACTGCAAGGAGATCAAATCAGTCAATCCTAAAGGAAATCAATCCTGACTGTTCCCTGGAAGACCAGATACTGAAGATGAAGCTCAAATACTTTGGCTACCAAATGAGAAGGGAGCACTCACTGGAGATGGCCCTGATGCTGGGAAAGATTGAAGGTCAAAGAAGAAGGGGATGGCAAAGGATGAGATGGTTAGAAAGTATCACAGATGCAATGAACATGAAATTGAACAAACTTCAGAGGACAGCAGGAGGGCCTGGCATGATCTGGTCCATGGGGTCGCGAAGAGTCGGACTCGACTGCAGGGGTCTTTTGGGGGGGGAGCACACCAGAGCACAGCTCCAGGAGCTCAGGCGCCAAGCCCCGCCCCCAGCCGGCGTCCCGGGAAAGACTTTCAGGCAGCCGAATGTCAATTTCAGCTCCATTATATCCTATGAGCCATTGAAGTCAATGGTGAAAACATAGGGTATATTCTGGGGGCTGGAGGGGAAGGGGTTTGAGGGAGAGGCTCCAAACTCACAAGGTAGGTGATGGAGCCTCTCCCCAAGATACCGACCAAGTTTCAAGAACATTGGATCAGGGGGTCCAATTCTATGGGCCCCCAAACAGGTTGCCCCTATTCCCTCAATTGTTCTCTATGGTGGGAAAAAAGTAACTTTTCCCCCACCATAGAGAACAATGGAAGGAATAGGGGCAACCTGTTTTGGGGCCCATAGAATTGGACCCCCTGGTCCAATGTTCTTGAAATTTGGTGGGTATCTTGGGGAGAGGCTCCATAAGCTCCCCTATGAGTTTGGAGCCTCTCCCTCAAATCCCCTCCCCTCCAGCCTCCAGAATATACCCTATGTTTTCACCATTGACTTCAAAGGCCCATAGGATATAATGGGGCCAAATTGCCGCCAAATTTCCTTCATTCCCTCCTCTCCTTCTCTCCTTTTCCTCTTTCCCACCTTCTTCTCTTCTCTTTTTCCCTCCTTTCCCTGTTTCCCTCCTTCTTCCTTCTCTTTCTTTCCCTCTTTCCTTCCCTCTTTCCTTCTCTCTACTCTCTCTCTTTCCTTCCCTCTTTCCTCCTTCTGTGGCCCAATTCTCATGAGAAGGCGTTTAAACTTTAAACCCCTTCTCTCTTAGCTCCCCCACCCAGGCCAGCTGGGGAAGGGAAGGGGAGGCTTTTGGAGATGCCTCCCCCCCTTTTGCTTTCCCTTCTGACATCACTTCCGGTGATGTCAGGGGGCGTGGCATATGCTAATAGCCTAATAGCTCATTAGCATACAATAGGCTAATGAGCTCCTGCAGCTGTTTTTCTATGAAAAGACCCCTGCTCGACTGTGTGACTGAACAACAACCACCTACTTTTATCAGATTTGTATAAGAACCAGTGCAGTGTAGTGGTTAGAATGCTGGATTAGGATCTAGGAAACCCAGATTTAAATCCCCATTTGTGCCATGGAATCTTGCTGAGTGTGGTTGGGCCAGTCATGTACTCTCAGCCTACCTACCTCATAGGGTTGTTGTGAGGATAAAATGGAGGAGAGGAGAGAATGATGCAAATTGCTTTGGGTTCCCACTGGGGAGAAAGGCAGGGTACAAATGATGTAAATAAATATATATATATAAATAAAAATAAATAGCCCCCTTAAAAAGCCTTATTAGTGAAGATCCCTAGGCCTTTAGCAGTCCAAAAAATTACTGAATGAAAAACCCAAATATAGGTGGAGGCAGGGCTATTTTGAGGCAGGAACGCACAGGAACGGAGTTCCGGCTGGCTCCCAAGTTGGCCACACCCAGCAGGAATTTATTAGCATAATAGGCCACACCCAACAGCAGAAACTTATTAGGACTGGCTACATTAGGGGTGTGTGGCCTAATATGCAAAGTTCCTGCTACAAAAAAAGTCCTGGGTTTTGACAACAAACAAGGTAAACAGAATAAGAAGCGAAAGGTGGGTGTGGCTGGATGACCACACTTCTGGTAACACGGGGGTGTGGCCTAATATGCTAATGAGATGTGCTGTCAGGGGTGTGACCTAATATGTGGATGAGTTTCTGCTGTTGGGTGTGGCCTATTATGCTAATGAGTTCCTGCTGGGCTTTTTCTACAAAAAAAGCCCTGGGTAGAGGCAGTGACAAAGGGATGTAAAATGTCCCAACAATTTCATGGTTGATGTTGATGAGGTTGATATGTATTACCTGTGCTTTCACTTCTTGAAACCCTCATTTCTGGTATTTTTCCCCCTTAAGTTTTTTCCTAAGAACATCCATGTGGTTGCTGTTGATATGCCTGGTCATGGCGATACCACTTGCTTGCCAGGAGATAGCTATACTGTCACTGATCAGCTTAAAAGGTTACACCAGGTAAGGCCTCTCTCTAGATCAATTATTCCTCAACATGGTGCTCATGGGCACTATGACACTCACTGAAAGGTTTCTCACTGCCCATTTGCTTCTTCCCCAGAGCAAATGGCTGGTGCTGACTTTTCTCTACCTCATTGTAGCAGGAAGTGTTTCAGAAGGGCCCAGGAGGAGTCTTTGGCCATGATCATATGGGCAGTTTGGCCAGACACAGACACTCCTCCCCTCCAGATCAAATGGGCACAGTCAAACAGCCACATCTGTCAGGCGTCCCCCAGCCATATTTATCCCGTCATAGGATGACTTGGAGCTGAGTTAAAAAGGCATCACGTCAGAAGTGGTGTTTTAGGTTCCCTGCACAGTCATTGTGCATGGCCGGATGTCTGAACACAGGGGAGCGCGCGCAGAATGGATTTGGCAGTCTGAACCTGCAGATCTGTTCTGCCATGTGCATGAATTTTGGATTTTTTTTTGCAGTGTGTACTGTGGCTGTGGTGCTGCAATAATATGAATGCTTTACCATGGGATGTCTCTGTGGGTTACCTGCAGCAGGGTGTGCTGTGTGGCTGATATGTCCCACAACATTTTAAACTGGTTCAATTAGAGGTGGCACCATATCACTCCAAGCTGCCAGTGTGGCCATGGCCATTGTGTCTGCAGGGAGCAAGCATTCAGAAATAGCTGTCCCCATCATAAGATGAGGCTGGCTGGAATTTCCCAACATTTTATGATTGGTCCCATTACCCTGTGCTGTGGCAGCCATTTTGTGATTGCATCTGATCCCCAAGGCAGCCATTTTATGGTGGCACCCACTTCCAATTCTCAAAGTTCGAGAAGGGCTCAACAAAATTGGGGACCTCTGCTCTAGAGGTATTCAGATGTTTTCAAATTAGGTAGAGTGCTTGCTTTTTGGCCAGAGATTTTGGCAGATCAGCTCAAGGTTGAAATTATTATGACTGTAGTTGCATGAACCCACATAAAGGAGCTGCTAAGAGGAACCCTGCTAAGGGGAATAGTTTTTCAACACCTGCTTTTCTGCCAGCCCTATGGGTCATAAAATCTTGGACGAAGCTGTTTGTGATTAATAATGATCTCCCTGTAACAATAATCTCATTTGAGGGGCCAGATACTTGAAGGATGGTAGTTGAGCATCTTCTCTAGAGTATTTGGATGGAGTTAAATTTGGATTAATACCCAGTTTTAAAACTGAAGTTGCCTTGATCACCTTATAAATGACTGGTGCTGGTGATATGCATGGGGATGGAGTTCCTTTTGAGTCTCATTGGCTGCTTAGCAGCTCATAAGATCATCAAGCACAGTATCCTTCTGGACTGATTAGCTGAAATGAGTATTGTGGGGACTTGCACTCTGGTGGTTTAATTCTTACCTGGCTGATTGGTTCCAGAAGATGGTCCTGGGGGGTGCAGATGAATGGTTCCATTGATATTAATATCATTGTAGGTAAATCAATAAGATAGCCTAAGGTTCAGTCACTCACACTAAAACTCTATTCAGTGTCCCTCTTTGGGTGTCAAAATTGCAATGTTTTGTCCAAGTGGGACCCATCCTGAGAACAATTCTAGTGTGAATAACAGTATCTTTGTCTCATTGCCAATCCACCTCCTTATATGCCTATCTCAGGTATACAGAGCCAAGGTCTTTTGTCTGTTTATTGACTGCATGTGATGTCGTGGCTCCTTACTCCAAAGCAAGGTGGTTTATATTGGGTTCAGTGTAAAAAAACCCCCACATTTACCTTGGAAGCACAGAAGGGTTATGCAGTATCCCTGATCCTCTAAATTTCCTGGTTAAGGGGAAAATGCTGTTCAAACAAATTACAAAGGCCCCGGTCACATGCTGAATCTGCCGTGGGAGAGCCACAATTGAATGGCGGAGTTTCTGGGCGCGATCGCACTGCAACATCTGGGAGGCGTAGCACTCCCATGGCCAACCCATGGCTTCCCGCCAAAGATGCGGAGTAAAAAACTATCTCCTGGAAGGTACTAGCAAACGGTTTGCCACGGGCTGCCTCCAGACTCCCTCGGTGTGATTGTGCCGGTGCGCGGCTTTTCCCTCCAGCCCCTCATTGACGCACAGGCATGGAGGGAAGGAACCGTGGCATGCCGCTGACCCGTGGGATTGCATTCTGGCGGCTCTAATTGCGGCACCACAAATAGCTCCGCCTCCCCCCCGCGTTATCCAGCCGGTATGACTGGGGCCAAAGATTATTTGACTCCAATGGTAACAAGAGAAAGAATTTTTTCTTACAAAAATAGAAGCACATCTTACATGACATATTCACCTAGGTATTGTGAACAGATTAACTTCAAAAAGTTAACTTGTGCCTTGACCTGGATAGCCCAGGCAAGCACAATCTCAGCAGATCTTGGAAGCTAAGCAGGGCCGACCCTGGCAAGTATTTGGATGGGAGACCTCCAAAGAATACCAGGACCAGGAGGCAGAGGCAGGCCGTATCAAGCCACTTCTCTGAACGTCCTCCATGCCCCAGGAGAGTTGCCAGAGGTTGCCATGACTTCCAGGCATGGGCGCACAAACGCACAAAATGCAAAAATACCACCCCCCAGAACTTAACTTGCCACAGCTCCAAACCCATGTAAGAGAGGAGGAGAAACCCTGAGTGAGAGAATTCTCTTAACTCTTTCCCTCCCAGATCCTCATACATGCAGAGTTACAATATCCAACATTTTATGTCCTGCTTTGCAGGTATTCTGGGAGCATCTGATTGGCCACTGTTTGAAGCAGGATGCTGGATGAGATGAACTTGTTTGTCTATTGCATAAGCTTCTCATGTTCCCCTTGTTTATGCTGCTTATTTCAGTTTGTAGAGTGCATTGGTCTGAACGGAAAGCCTTTTCACCTGGTTGGCATCTCCATGGGTGGACTGTTTGCTGGGGTTTATGCTGCTAACTATCCATCCGAAGTCTGTGGCTTGTCTGTCCTTTGCCCAGTTGGTGAGTGTCTAAATTCATTTTAAGGAAACCCTAAAGCCAGTCACCCATGGCTGTTTCAGCACTTGAAAAGATACTGGGGAGGGGGAACAAGAGCTCCTGGGACTCTGGACTGAGGCATCACAGCAATTTTTGAAAAACTAGAGCTGCTCCTAAAGTGGCTTTGGTGGCCATCCTATGGCCATCATCACATTTAGTTGTGCCCTCAGAATGTAGTGGCCAGGATATCTGGTCCAGTCTACATAGGATGGCTAGATCCATATTGGGAAAGTCAGCAACTATGGCCCATTCTGCATCTAGCATTTGCTCTGCTGTTTTACTAAACCCATGTTGGAACTGTTGGAACAGAAATTCCCCTCCACATTGCATGCCACTTTCACTCTCTTTGATTGTTGGATTTTATGGCAGACACTGCATGCTGCTTTCACTTTGTTTGCTCTCTTGGTTTCATGGTTACTGTCTGCATAGATTTATGGCCATTTTATGGCTGTTCAGGGGTGACTCTGCAGACAGTACTATGTTGGCCCAGGGTATTTATGTGGTTTTGAGCCACATCTTTTTCTGTTCCAATGTGGATTTGGTAAAACAACAGAGCAAATGTTAGATGGGCCAAAGAGTAATTTCCCAGTCTAGTCTCTGGCATGTACAGAGCTCTCCCTTCCCCATAACCACAGTGCTGATCCTTCTCAACTGTGCATTCTCTCCTAATCCTTAGGCATAAGGTGTCCAACAGAAACGGAGACCATGAAGCGCTTGAAGGAGCTGTGTACAAACCGTGTCATGGAGAACATTCCTTTCATTCCTTTGAATATCCAACAAGGAGAAGAATTGCTCAGAGTTGGCACATACAATCACATCAAGCTACCTAAACAGGTAAAAAAGTGAAAAGTTGAAAAAGTGCCACTGAAAACTCAGACAGGGAAAGAATATAATATTCTTGCCCAAGTAACCCTTGAGTTCAACTGCATGGTAAAATCACACACATCGAACAGATATGAAGTTACTATGATCTCTTGTTTTGATATTGTATATCAATACAGAAAGTTTTTACAGTTCTTCTCTGAGTTTATTACCTCTTGGATCATCAAGATAATTTCCAGCAACAGAAGGAGAGGCGATTGCTACTGGTTCCCCCCATCCCAAAGAACAAAAGCTGTTAGTGGGCCACATACGAAACCACGCCATTCTATGAAGATGTTTTGATGGGGTTTTTTTAACAGTATTGATATTGGTTTAGTTTTTATTTATTATTAAGGTGATCTGTGCTCTACCTCCTCCATTGTCCACACAGTACATCAAAGAACTTCAGTAAGAATGGTATGGGAAAATTCAGCCTTACAAGCTGAGGTGTGGTTAGCTCAGTGGCATACTCATGGAACTCTAGAAACTGAGGATGGTCGAATCTGCATTTGCATTTTTAAATCAGTTTCATGCTGCTGTGACACCGTCTTTCTCTATGCTTGTTTGAAGAGTTGTTTGGAGGCCGAGTCTGCATTTGTCTTTCCCACCAATGTCCCAGCCTTTTGACTCCATCTTCAAAAAAGCTGTCCACATTCGGTGTCGTTTTCACACCTCAGCTATGCTAGCATACTTCCGCACGTCCACATATATTTATTGTCCTTTCAGGGCTACTCCACTGTCATTGCACCTCCGCACTGCTTTAGAAGAATCTTCTCCAAACAACATTCAAACAAGCATAGAGAAAGATGGTGTCACAGCAGCACGCAACTGATTTAAAAATGCAAATGTAGATTCGACCGGAGAAGACTCATTTAAAGTGATGTGGAGGCGCAATGACAGTGGAGCCACCACGCTAGGGTGATAAACATATGCAGACATGCAAAAGTATGCTAGCACTGCTGAAGTGTGAAAACGAAAGCAAATGTAGACAGCTTTTTTGAAGGCGGAGTCAGAAGGCTGGGACACTGGTGGGAAAGACAAATGCAGATTCGACCGATGTCTCTGTGCAGGTACCCTGAATGAAGGGAGAAGTCTGCTTGCTCAGCTCTGAGAACAAACAGAACTGGAGTCTTGTGGAAGATTTTTATTCCAGCAGCCTCTTATAGACTAAACCCCACTTTTTCTGATACATTGGCCCATTCTGCATCTAGCATTTGCTCCGTTGTTTTACTTACCAAACCCACACTGGAACAGAAAAAGATGTGACTCAAAACCACATTCAAATACCCCAGGCCAACGTCGTACTGACTGCAGAGTCACCCCTGAATGGCCATAAAACCACCATAAATCTATGCAGACAGTACCATAGAACTGAGAGATCAAAGGAAGTGAAACCGGCATGCAGTGTGGAGGCCTCCATAAAATTTGACAATCAAAGAGACTGAAAGTGGCATGCAATGTAGAGGGGAATTTCTGTTCCATCGTGGGTTTGGTAAAACAGTGGAGCGAATGCTAGATGCAGAATGGGTCATTAAGAGGGCCCTCACTACACTGTGATTTTATGTATTAAGTGACTGCATAGTGAAGATCCACTCAGTGGGCTGTAGTCCCTGAAAACTTTTGTTGAAACAATAATAATAAAAAAATGGTTAGACTTTAGGGTGCTAGAAGACTCCTGCCTAATTTTGCTGCAACAGATTGAACATGGCTACCCTTCTGGAACCATGAATGAACAAAGGTCAAATCTGCATTTGCATTTTTAAATCAGTTGCGTGCTGCTGTGACACCGTCTTTCTCTATGCTTGGTTGAATGTGGTTTGGAGAAGATTCTTTTAAAGCAGTGTGGAGGTACAATGACAGTGGAGCCGCCCTGAAAGGACGATAAACATATATGGACATGCAAAAGTATGCTAGCATTGTTGAGGTGTGAAAATGACACCAAATGTGGACAGCTTTTTTGAAGACAGAGTCAAAAGGCTAGGACACTGGTGGGAAAGACAAATGCAGATTCGGCCAAAGAGAGACTGTGTGGCATTCAAGCTCAATAGCAAAATCAGTTCCTGATTAGAAATGTTAAGTTATGCACGCTATCACCCCCGAACTACTTTATACTTCCTGTGACCTGAAACAGATTCTTCCTTTTTTCTCATAGGTCATAAAGGGAGTCATAGAAATGAGAGTGCCGAACAATGATTTTTACCTAAAATGTAAGTGCATTAGCAAAAATGATGAGCGCACAAAGCTCTTCATGCTAGTAGGGGATTGCTGAGTGTAGGAGTTCAGATTTACCTGTTGAGGAGTTTCATCCAGTTACATTTCATCTCTGTAAATCTCCTTGATTCCCTTCACACACACTCAGGCTGAGTTCAGACTGGCAATTTGCACTGGGAACCAGTTGTGGCAAAAAAGCCATTCACACAGCCTGGGCTGCTGCTGGAGCATATCGGGAGGAGGTGTGCCAGAGCGTTCAGACTGCTGCCCCGGAGGCACACTGTATGTGGCATTTCCCCATTAATTCGGCCGTGGGTGTATGGGTGTATGGGCGCATGAGCGCTCATGCACATAAGCACATTTTGCTGATTGGGGGAGGACCCCGCAGTGCCGGCACTGCATTGGGCAGTAGAGCAGAGCACGGCCAATCATACCGCTGCTGCCTTCTGCCCAACACAGGTTGCTCCCGGCTTATCGGCGGAGTGTTCATACTTCCAGGAAGCGGACAAACGCGGGACACAGGCACTCTTCGGGGATTCGCTACCGCTTTTATGAGATATCTATTAAACCCGGGAAGAAAGCGGAACAGCCCAGGTTGCCTATGGGTGGGGAATGCCAGGCAGATGTGCCTGTGTGAACGCCCCCTTTAATGCGGTTTTAAAGCGTCGCTGAAACAGGGCTCTACCGGGCCAAATTGCCAGTCTGAACTCAGACTCACAATATCATAGGAATTTCTTCTATGCTGAGCTATATACTAAAAACAAACTTTTTTTAAAAAATGGAAGCTGTCACTGTTAACAAACCCGTCCCAGATTTGTGTGTTCTCACATGTGTGTTCCCTGTTTTCCTGCATGTAAAAGTGTGTTCCTCTTCATTGCCACCACCCCAGGATACAAAACCCAGCCTATCATATAACCAGTGCCTTGGGAAACCCTGGTAGAGCAGCCTTTGGAGCAAGTACAAAGGGCAGAGTGTCCAATTACTTTAGCCCCCCCCCCCCCATGCATGCATGTTTTTAGTGTGCAAGAGTGGTCTTCAGCGTGTGAGTAGGATTTCAGCCACAGTCAGCTTTCTTAAGCAGGATAGATGCTTTATTACTAAAGATTAAACTAGAGCACATACATAGAAAAATAGCTGTCCTGACCTAGGAGATACATATCTAAGGAAAAAACCATGAACATGAGTCCAGCTAAGTTACAATACAAGACAGTTACTGTTGCAGGAGAGCCTAGGCAGGCCTCCACCCTTTTTGAGAACATATCTAGGGAGAGAGAAATTCACCCAAGGCGTTTGGCTAACAGAGCATATGATCGTCCTGATGCCTGCAAGAGCAGATCACGCAAGGCACCCTGAAGGAGATACGGAGTCCTTCCTTTATAGGATAAAGTAGGCAAAAGGTCAGGGTCTAGAATTTCAAAGAGAGTTCATCAGTTCTGTTCCCAAACATAACATTCTCTCTCTCTCTAACCTCTGTACAGAATACATTCCACATTCCAAAAAGAAAAACAAACCATGAAACTCTTCCCTGAAAGATGATGTGGCACCAGCTCTTGACTAAGATAATATTGCTAAGGGGACAGTGATCAAAAGAACAGATACAAAATGGGGGGACTCAGGCAGGAACACAACTTTTCTAAAATATGGCAAACCAACATAGGCTCATAATTATAAGACATGTAGGATTCCTTAACAGTTACCTTAGATGGAGCAAGCACATTCCCAAGCTCTCCACTGCCACTTTGCAGAGGAGTTTGGGCCTTAGCATAGATCTCAGCATCTGTGCAAAGTATCTAAACAAATAACAAAGGAAGATTTAATCTTTTAAACCTTCTGCTTAAGTGAAAACCTCCTGCCCAATCCAGAGTTAGGAATCCTGCCCCTTGTGGGAGATACTCCAAGATCTCCCAGTCAGGTCATCCGGCATGTAGCCCTCCTCTCCCAACCCCCAATCAGGTTTTTTTTTATGACAGGCATTCATCTCCTCCATTTGGCATTTAATCCAAATGGGCTATCTCCAGAGGAACTCAATCCTTGTCACCTGACTCTCCCTGCTAGGGTTGCCAACCTCCTGGTGGTGCTGCCTCCACCAGTCTCCACCTCCCTATGGCCCTGTTGTTAAACCCAGAAGAAAGCCTCCAGATGTCTCTTCCCTTTAGTGACCCATTTACCTGCTAAAAGGAGGCATCACTGCCTTCATGACTTCCGCATCAGTTTTTATCCTTTGTCCTTTCATCTCCCTTCCCCTGCCTGCCTAACAGCAAACAGTACCCCTCACCCATTAGGAAAAAGTCTTAATAGGCTTGGAAGAAGAAGGGAAGGCAGCGACAAACAGGCAACCTGTCTATTGTCTGAAAACACAACCGAGTGCCAGGGTGGTTCTCAGGAAAGCAAAACTATTAGGCAGGATCCCATCACCATATATTAAAAGACAGGGAGATAGCAGCAACGGCATCACCGTGGGGCCTCAGCATGATTCTGCAATCTGACAACCTGGATGGTTGCAAAGTGACACTCTGCCACTGGAACAAAGACATGGATATCTCATCATATAGGGGTGTGTGTGTGTCTGTGTGTGTGTGTGTAAATGGCCATCAAGTCACAGCTGACTTAAGGAGATTCCAGCCAATGGGCTTTTCAAGGCAAAAGAGAAGCAGAGGTGGTTTGCCACTGCCTTCCTCTGCAGAGTCCTCTTTGGTGGTCCTCCTTCCACAAACTGACCTTGCTTAGCTTCCGAGATATGATGAGATCGGGCTACACCATGCTGCCTCCACCCACCCAGCATATATGGGAAGCCTTTAAAAGTCTTGCACCTAGAACGAGAAGAGGACTGAAAGGATGCAAGAGTCCCCAGCAGAGAGAGGCCACTTACAACTGGAAAGGAAAGAGGGTGTTGAACCTGGGCACTCCTTGCCAGAAAATACATTGATTTATGTATTGTGTGGGATGAGCCAGAACTGATTATCTCTATGATAATTAGACTTACATGGATGCGTGAGATGAGCAGAACTGATTGTGATACTGGGAGGCAAGGAAGGACAAGGCACCTTTAAGAGACTGAGAAGAGGGCTCAGCTGGAGCCAGTAAACCCATAACTTTGGTATGGCCAGAAGGCCACTGGCTGGGGTGAGGGTGGATATTGGGAACTGGAGCTGCAAAGTCTGGGAAAGGCATTTCCCTGTGCTGGAGAGGCCAACGTGGGTGGCAAGGGTCCAGACTCCTCCCAGGTTACCCCGGTGGAAGACCAGCCCTGGGATTTAAGGACAGCCATGTTGAACTGGCGGGGGGAGGGTGGAAGACTTGTAGGGGATGCGCAGGTGCAACTAAGGCAGTATCGTTGGTGAAAGATAGGAGAGGGAACCTGGGTGGTAGGGATGCCAGCCTACAGAGGTCAGTTCCCTTGCAGAAAATGGCACCTTTGGAGGGTGGCAGCTTGGAGTCCACAGGTAAGTGTCTCTGCTGGATGGAGGGCCGCCACTTCCTGGCCTGTTGAAGCCCTCTGTGCTAGCTGGACCAGCCACTCAGACTAATCTTGAACAAGACTCGGTGGCTATGGTCCCCATAAACCAGGAGGTAGGAGGCAGGAACGAAGGTGGGCTTCCTTTGTATCAGACACAGAGTGGGAGTCAGTCAGAGAAGGTGGGCTTTCAAATGGTGCCTTCTGGTTCTGAGCCTGACGGTTATGAAAAGGAATGCCGGAATTAGCTGTATGTCTTTTATTATTGAAAAAGATTTCTTCGACATGTTCAGCGATGAGTCCTTGTACAGCCTTCATGACAACATGAGCAAGATCAAAGCTCCGACACAGATCATCTGGGGGGAAAATGACCAGGCAAGTACACTGTGAATATATATATTTCTGTCTTTGGGGACAACTCAAATTGGGGAAGTATTTGGCTTCAGTGGCCAGTTTTGTAAATTTCTATTTAATTTATTCCAATATATTAGAGTATGATTGAGAGTGCTAGTTTGTAACACAAAAGATAAGTGCAAAATATACAAAACCCAAAATATTTTACGAATCTCCACTTGTCCTAATGAAACATTAATCTAGGCATCTTTCACCAGAAGTCTTGCATGCCACAATTTACATCTTTGTAGGCTGGGATCAGAAGGGTTGCTAACTACTCATTTCTTGCAGCCTTTAAATTTCTGTACATATTATATGGGCTACTTCCAGATGGTGATATTGTCCATGTAGCAATCATTGCCCCTCTCATATGCAGAGGCAATTGCAGTGGCAACAGAATATCCGCATGGCAATTCCCTCTGTATTTTCATTGCCTCCGCTCCTTGTGGCTGCCACCCTCCCCCTATTATTGAGCACAGGGGTCCCCAACCCTTTTAAGCCTGTGAGCACTTTTGGAATTCCGACACGGCATGGTGAGAGCAGCCACAAAATGCCTGCCACAAAGTGGCTGCTGCAGGAGGCAGAGCTAGCCAGCATAATGGTTAAGAGTCGTACACTCTAATCAGGAGAACCGGGTTTGATTCCCCATCCCCACTCTTCCACGTGAAGCCTGCTGGGCGACTTTGGGCCAGTCACAATTCTCTCAGGACTCTCGCAGCCCCACCTACCTCAAAAGGTTGTGGGGAGAGGAAGGGAAGGTGATTGTAAGATGCTTTGAGACTCCACAGGGTAGAGAAAAGTGGGTTATGAAAACCAATGTTTCTTCTTCTTCAGCCATGAAATGATTGCCATAGCTTTACTTCAGTCCCACAGTGAAGACTCTCATGTTGCAATGGCAGCTGCTGCCAAAGCAATCTTTTAAAAAATCTGCACAGCCAATCAAATCTCCAATAGTCAACCAGAAACCTTACTGGGCAAAAGCCTTACCTGATCCCACCCACTTCCTAAAAACGTTTGTCGGATTCCAGAAAATGTGTCAATGGGTACCATGTTGGAGACTCCCGATCTAGTAATTGCTGATTTTTAAAAAGTCTGAACAAAATCTCTTTGATGGATTGGTTTAGGATGAAATGACAGCCATGGAAAGAGGAGGGAGGGTGAGGAAAGGAAAAGGTGCTTAACATGTGTATGTGTCGGGGACACCCTGACAAATGTGCAGTTTCTACTCCACAAAGCATACATAGAGCCTGATGGGTATGAAAGACTACAGTCTTTCAAAAAAGGATCATATGAAACCAGGTTAGGGAAAGATCAAATTAAAGCAGGGAAACCCAGAAAGTGGGTGATTAGGGGATGACATACTGTGAATGGTCCAAAAAGATACCCACTCCAGCTTGGATGCCAAAATGGCACAAAACCTACATGTGGAAGCAATGATGGATAATGGTATATTTTGATTCTTTTCTGTACAGATCCTGGATTCATCTGGAGCAGCAATTTTAGCTGCAGGCATTCCTCATTCCCAAGTTCATATGCTGGAGAAATGTGGACACGCCATTGTGATAGATTTCCCAAAGTTTTCTGCACAGCTCCTACTGGACTTCCATGAATCATTTTCTTGTGTGAAGAATAAGAAACTGGCATAAACTAAAAATCATGCACTACAATATTTTCCTCCATTTGATCTTGTTACCTTGGATATAGAAGTACTCACTTATGTCTTTCTGTCCGTGAAAACAAATGTTACAGGAAGTACATTAAATTCAGGTGGGTGGCTGTGCTGGTCTGAAGATTTCAAGTAGATTGTAAGGAGGAGCTAAAATAAAGATCCCAAATAGTCAAGAAAAAAAGATTTGGGGGAAAGATTTGACGCTCCTGAGGTAACAGAAAAGGGTAAGTGTGGCCCCAGTCACACGGAGAATTTGCCACGCGAAAGGCATGAATGCTGGGTTGATTTTTGGGGTGTGATCAGACTGTAACATCTGGCAAGCATAGCACGCCCGTGGCCAACCTGTGGCATCCCGCCAAAGATGTGCAGTTAAAAAGTACCTGCAAAAATCTACTAGCAAATGGTTTGCCATGGGTTGCAGATGGACTCATTTGGTGTGATCGTGCCGGCACGCGCCTATTCCCTCCGGCTGTCCTCTTTGCAGCATGCACCGAAGGACGAAACCCTGGTGCGCCGCTGTCACATCTGATTGCATAATGGCAGATCAGAATGCGACGGCGCAAATAGGCACACTTCCCCCTCCACATTTTCCGGCACGTGTGGCCAGGGCCTGCAGGGAGTTGTCATTAAAATGCCTCCCAAGAAGATGAAGCCCGCTGCAAATAAGATTGGTGCTGCCAGAGAGATGAGCAGAGATGAGCAGTAATGGTGAGGTGCAAAGAGAACTAGATACTGTAGAAATATGGAAAAATTAGGAATGAATTGAATGAGTTAAAATAGCAGCCAGAGAAAAGAAAGAATGAATTGAATTTTCCAAATTAGCCACTTAAAAAGAAAATAGGGAATAGGAATGAAAAACAAAAGGAAAAGAACAGAATAGAGAACTTGAGTGAAAGAACTGGAACTGGAGGGAGTTCACACATCATCTAGGGCCCAGGAAAATAAGTACTGAGGGTAGATAGGAAAAGAATCCCCATATTTCAAAAACGGGAGAATCTGGAGGCATATTTAGTTAATTCTGAGTCTGCCTGGATTTCAACAACCTTCATGCCCAGAGAATGGCCTACATATGATCACAAATCTCTGGGAGTTTGAATGAAGTTTACAGTGAAATTGGGGGTGAGGAAATAAACGATCATGATTTGTTTAAAGAATGAGCAAAGCAAAGGTTTGGAGTGACACCCTAATATAGCAGGAATGAGTTTAGGAGCATGAGGAAGAAACCTATGTTCAAGTGGTGTGTAAATCAGAACGGCTGTTAAAACAATGACTGACAGGGCCAAAAGAAGAGAACCACCAAGACGTTATTAATCTTATAGGATTGGAGTAATTTTATAGACTGGTGTGTGTGTGTGTGCATGTGTGTGTGTAAAGTGCTGTCAAGTCCCAACTGACTTATGGCGACCCCAGTAAGGGGCTTGCAAGGGAAGAGAGAAGCACAGGTGTCTTCCTTGGTGGTGTCCCTTCTAATTACTGACCCTGCTTAACTTTTGAGATCTAGTGAGATCAGGCTATACCATGCCACCTCCCCTTCCTTTATAAACTGTTACCAACTGAATATTCCTAGTTTTTATAATACAAAAAGCTAGAAACCCTAACAAAACGTGCAGAAATTATGGACCAATTGGTGCTGATAAGGGGAGAACCAGGGGGGGAATTTTCTCATCAGAAAAATATGTTAAAGAAGGTACACGACAGAAAGAACCTTGCCTGCCTGACAAAAACTATGTCGGAAGAGAAGGCCTCAATGCTGTCTCTTAGCCTCAGCCTCTAAAGGAGGGTTACAAGAGAATTAGATAGATAGATAGATAGATAGATAGATAGATAGATAGATAGATAGATAGATAGATAGATAGATAGATGGATAGATGGACAGATGGACAGATGGACAGATGGACAGATGGACAGATGGACAGATGGACAGATTGATTGATCGATCGATCGATTGATCGATCAATCAATCAATAGGCATACTGGGGTTTCCTTCTTGTTTGCTCTTCTACCTCTGTCCCTTTGATATGTAGACTGATACCTCTCAGGGACATTGCCTTCCTTCCTTCCGTTCCCACTTTCTTCTCCTCTCTCACACGCACAAAGAAGGAGCACATTGCTGTCCTTTCTTTGCACCATGCATGCAATCTCCATCCGCATCCATCTAGGTAGTTAGAATAATTAGATCCTGCCCCTGTCCCTCATCTTTACTATCAAGAATGGCATTTCCTAAATAAAGAACTCTTGATTGAACCTGACAAGTGGCTCTGTGTAGCTCTGTAACTTGTTAGCACATGTAGGAACAAAGAGTAGCTCTGTTGCATTTAGTGTTTTTAAGTGCACTCTGCTACAGGAGAATAATAGATTACTGACTTACCATACCAGTGAATTCATCCTTCAAAGGTGGTGGCAAAATGGCCAAGGAAACACCTCAGGACAGAGAGGAGGAGACATGGAGGAAATGTTTTCAATGTGGTGAAACAGGACATCTGAGTTTCAATTGCCCCATAATGAAACAGGGAGGAAATATTATCAGTGTGGAAAACAGGGCACAGGAGAGACAAACTGCCCCACACTGAATAAGCAGACAGGCCCCATTACACCAAGCATCAACCAAACACAAATTGCCAGAGCACCTAAGCAATTAACAGTAACTGATACAGAAGCCTTCAGATGTTTAGAAGCCTCTGTGGAAAAGCAGACACTGGAAGGACCAACTACCATTTTAAGCACAGGGTATGCCAAAGTATGTGAAATCTTAACACCAGAGGAAGACATGGATACTGATTACAGTGAACCAGTGGAAGTGGATGGACTTCATTTATTAGGATGGAGGGATTCAGGGTCAGAGTTTAGTGTCATCAGACCTCACTTGGTGGAATCAGAAAGCCTAGGGGAACAAGATCATAATTAGAGGGCTGGGAGGACCTGCTTTCCCAGTGCCTGTAGATAAAGTACATAAAGATGGGATGGTCTTTGGGAGATGGGGACATTTGATGGAATCCCAGTGTCAATGATATTAGGAAATGACATAGCAAAACCATAAATAAGTGTTAACTTATTGTTTGTCTATCCCTGTGGACTGGTTGTCTCAGAGAAGATGAAGACAATGAAGATGAAGTTTTATGGTTTTATGTGTATTTCCATTGTGGAAATAAATGCAATGGGCTCTGGAAAGAGGCTCTGGGCAGATGCCCCAGCCTTGGGCACTCAGTGTCAATTTTCTGTGGTGACCTCAGCAGGGTATAATGACACAAGGGAATTTCACATTACCGAGATTCTGCCGGATTGAAGCCGTTTCTGATTCGTCTTGAAGTAAACCGGTACAGGGCTGCCATTTCACACATGGCTTGACCTTACCGGAAAGGAGCCGAATCAGAAGCGGGTTGGCAATTCAGACTGCACCGCTTTGTTTTCCCGCCGCTTCCCGCCGCGGTTTTCCCCCCCGAACGTTCACTTTAGAGCGCTATAGCGCTATAACGATGTAACGGAACCGTAAAACAGCGCCATAGCGATCCCATAGGAATGCCTGGACTCCACTGGGAGACTTGCGATGGCTACATCTGCCACCTGGAGACAAGCACCCCATTGGATAGAGGCTTCCGGCGGGACATCGGGGCACCACTGATTGGAGAGAGAGATGTTGCCAACCCAGCCTGATGAGCACCCATCCATGCCAAGAAGCAATTGGCTGGCACACAGCTGGACCCAGGTATAAAGGGCAGGGAGGCAAACCCCTCATCTCTGTGGGTTGAAGTTGGTGAGTGGCAGGCTTGGTGGGATAGAGTGCTTTTGTGTGACTGTGAGAGAGATTACTGAGCTCATAGTCATGGTCTCCATAACTACCTTGTTGCAACTGATCCTGGAGGTGTTGCAGATGATGATCAGCAGCACAGCAGCTTTGAATAAGGTGCTAACGCACTACCTCCATCTCTCCAGGTGGAGGGGGGGGAGGAGAACTGACATGCCTGCCATGACCCATGCACCCTTCAGGTACAACCGGAGGGCATCTATCAGGGCATGGGCACCTGTCATTGCTGCCCATACAGTCCCTCGACGTTGGTGGGTGAAAGAGAGGAGTGCGGACTGGTGGGACAGCGATGTGATGGGCAGATAGATTGATGAAGATTGGCTCAAGAATTTCCGAATGTCTAGGGCAACCTTTTTTGAACTGGCTGGCACCCTGAGGCACCGCCTGGAGCGGCAGAACACGCACATTCGAGTCTCCATACCAGTGGAGAAAAGGCTGGGCATCGCCTTATGGTACCTGGCCAATCAGGAATACTTCCGGAACCTCAAACAGCAGTTCGGTGTGGGCCTGTCAACCGGATTCCTTATTGTGAAGGAGGTGTGCCTAGCAATTTTGGAGGAGCTCTTCAAAAAGAAGGTCTGCCTTGGCAATGAGGTTGGATCGGTGAGTATGGATTCTTTATTTTCAGGAGGAGTTCAGTGGGGTTCTTTTTGCACAGATGCTTGCCAAGGGTCATCTGTAGGTTCAGTAATAAACCAAGGGGTGGGAGAGAGGGACTAACTGTACTAGTGAGTGATGGTCTTATAGTTCTGGAAGAACAAAACTGTGATTTGGGTTCCACAGATTAATTAGCCCTAAGTAACTCCCTGCTGTTTCCATTGATACTTACTCTCACTATTCTGTAATGGCATTTGTGCTACTGCAATGTGGATATGTGTCATATACCTAGTGGCCTTTGTTTGTTCCCCATTTCTATGTCTGTACTGAAGGTATTGTCACAAGTAGCAGGTAGCTAGTATTCCTGGTATTAAATTGAAAACTTATTGCAGATATCATTGCTGTTCTTCCCATACAGATAATGGATGGATTCTCCAGACTGGGGTTTCCAAATTGCATCGGTGCACTCGATGGGACCCACATACCGGTGGCTCCCCCAGCTCATCGGGCACACATTTACATAAACAGGAAAGGCGGTCACTCCATTCTGCTTCAGGGAGCGGTGGACAGCACAGGCCGTTTTATTGATGCTGAGATTGGCAGGTCAGGCAAGAGACATGATGCCAGTGTTTTCAGGGCATCTAAGCTCTGCAGGGCGATGGATGGTGGGGTGTTTGTCCCAGGGAACCCCACCATCACTGTGAATGGAGTGACTATCCCCCCACTGATGCTGGCTGATGGGGCTTATCCCATCAGAGGGTGGCTTATGACACCATTCAGAACCCCCACTGACCGGATGGAGAAACTTTTTAATAAGCGGCTGTCCAGGGCACGTATTGTGGTGGAGCATGCATTTGGAAGACTGAAATCTAGATGGAGATGCCTCAGTAAAAGATTATGTCTCCAGGAGAAGGACTTCACCCCCATCACTGCAGCATGTGTGGTTCTCCATAACATTTGTGAAGAAAAGGGACACTTTGCTGAGCCCCTGGGCTCAGGGGACATTCAAGTACTACCTGTTCCCCCCCTGATCTACTGTCTGATCGCAGACACACAGCACGGGGTCAAAGGGTGCGGTCTGCATTGATGTCTGTGGTTTGTAACACTGAATAAAGTGCAGCTTCCTTTTGCACACTAAGACAGTTCCTTATGGTGGGTTTGGGTGGGTATGGGAATCCTAATTTGTCACTATCTATCTGTTCTGAAATAAAAGTTTTGCCTTTTTGTTTCGCAATCATAAGACTCAGATTCTCCTGTGTGGTCTCAACTCTGCCCTGGTTTGCTGCCCTGGTTTGCTAACAATCTGGTGTTCTCTGGTCATTCCTGCCCAAAGTAATGGGGCAGGGGGTTGGGGGGTGTTATCACACTACACTCCTCCTAGGAAATCACAGCAGAGATGCAAGAGGTATCATTGCACAGCAGAGGTTAAAACATATCAAGGGGGATATATCACTTACTGACAACCATGATTCACCTTTTGTAAAAAGTTTTAGTAGGTGGAACAAAATGACAACAGAATATAACAAGAAATATAAACGGTTGGAAAATGAACTATGTACAGAATAATAAACTATATACAAATATCAGTGGCCACCAGCATCCCCCTCTGGTGGGTTCACAGGAGGCCTGACAGCACCCTCCATGGCCTCAAGGCGCTGGTGTATGGCATCCACTGTTGGGGAAAGGCACAGTGGTTAGTTTATAGTGCTGGACTTTACGGTATTCCACCCGCCGTACCCTCTTTAAAGAAAACATGCATCTGTTACGCACAGCTGGCCCGCATTTCTGTGCGGATAGCTTCTAAGAGCTCCACCACCGATGGGCTCACAGGAGGCCTGGCAGCACCCTCCACGGCCTCTAGCCGATGGTGTATGGCATCCACTGTTGGGGAAAGGCACAGTGGTTAGTTTATATTGCTGGACTTTACGGTATTCCACCCATAAGAGAACACAAGAGAAGCCAATGTTGAATCAGGCCAATGGCCCATCTAGTCCAACACTCTGTCACACAGTGGCCAAAAATATCCAGGTGCCAGCAGGAGGTCCAGCAGTGGGGCCAGGACACTAGAAGCCCTCCCACTGTTGACCCCCTCCCAAGCACCAAGAATACAGAGCATCACCACCCACCGTACCCTCTTTAAAGAAAACATGCATCTGTTACTCACAGCTGGCCCGCACTTCCATGCGGAAGGGCTCCAGGACCGCCTCCATCTGCAAATGCCCCGGTGGCCGTTCTCCCCTTTTGAAAATACAGAGGTGATCAATAGATACATGAACACAGGGAGCTTCTTTGGTGCTTCCAATTCGCTTCCATCCTCTTAGAATGGAAGAGATTCTCATGGTGCACAGGCTTGGGAAGTATCACCTGACACCTTAGGACTGAACCTGGAACTTTCAGCATGGACTGAACAGGCTGTCCTAGTCTGCCATGCCACCTTCCCCTCATTTGTGAAGAAATGGGGACCCGCCCTCAGCCCTGGGAGACTGAGCAGCCGGTCTGTAGCTCACAAGTCCATGTTTTCGCCTGCCCACACTGCCTGGTGGGGCTATTTCCCTTCGTAATTTGGTGCCACTGCTCACTGAATTCACACCGTCTTCCTAGAGGGACAGTGAGACCCCTCTGACTGATCCCCCAACCTGGGAAAGCGGGTACCACAATCTTTGGGCACCCCTGGAGAGTTGGCAACCCCTCTGGTTTGGGCCCATTTTGGTTCCCTGGCCTCCCTTTTGCCTCTGGTAATGTGCAGAATAGGGAGGACCACGTGGTCAGGGCACATCAGGTCTTGTAACTAAAAAAAGGTTGATTTTAACTATATACAAGTTTGGCACAACCAGGCACAGAAAATAAACAGGATGAAATCACAACTCCTCTGTCCCTACACACAATCCCTCTCTACCTCTTGGGGGCTGTGAGCCTCAGGGTGGGATTTGCTTTCCCCCCTCCTTCTTGCTGTTGAGAAACTCCAGCCCTCCTCAGGACTGGTCACCTGTACTGCTGATGGATGCTTACCAAGCGCTGCAGCTCCCTGCGCAGGCTCTTCCTCAGGTTGCCCTGGCTGCTCTTGTACATCTGCATGGAAGACCAGTTCAGAGCAGTGAATTGAGTGACCAGTATTATTTTCCCCAGCTGTCCCATCCATCAACCTGCTGAACATTTGTGTACCTTCAGCCACAGGCTCATCCTGTCCTGGAGGGGGAGGGGGGGGCTCTGCAGCTGCTGCCTCCTCCTCCTCTTCCTCCTCTGGTGCCTGCTGCTCCTGAGGCCGGCCCCTACGGGCTGCTACAGAGGATTACAAAAACGGTATATGCAAATGAATTGAACCACCAGTTCTTATAGTTAAACCTTATAGTTTCCAGCCCTTTATAGTTCACTACTTACTAGGGTTGCCATCTGGTTTTGGAAATTTTTCATACATGTCATTTCAATTCAGGTGGGGTACCTGTTCTGAAGCAGCAAAACTATTCTTGAGTCCAGTGGGACCTTTCAGACCCAGAAAGATTTAGTTGAGGTAGAAGCTTTTGTGTGCATGCACACTTCACTGTATCTGAGGAAGTGTGCATGCACACAAAAGCTTCTACCTCAACTAAATCTTTCTGGGTCTGAAAGATCCCACTGGACTCAAGATTAGCACTGCACTTTTATTGTTTGTTTACTAATTGTGCAAGATCAAGGGGAATGCAGGCATTTACATATGTTCACTGGATGGACTCCCAGTGATGTCCCTGGTCTGCCCAGGCTCCAGCACCAATTCTCCAGCAGATTATCCCCCTGCAAACTACATGGGATCAAGGGTTCTGGATCCCCCCCTTAAGGCACTCTTGCATTTTAGGGAATGGGGAAAGGACAGGAGATACATTTGGGGGGGGGCATACTTACAAGCGTGCCTTCTATGGGACCAGTGAGGCCGGTCTGCCTGGTCTCAAAGTTCAGCCAGGAGCGTGAAGTACGGTGGCCTGGCTCTAGTTGGGGGGAAGCCCCTCCAGGCCTCTAGGGCACTATAAAAGTCCCCCTTGACCCTCTTGAATTTAGAACGGCACTGAAGTGCCGTTCTGTGGTACCCCCTGGCCTCCAATGTCACAGACACCCTCGAGAACAGCCTGATGTTCTCCTCGTGGGTGCTGTGCATGATTCTGGAGCCCAGGTGACCATCTATAAGGATCTGGAGCATTGTCTCGACCTCTTCATCGCTCCAAAAAGCGCCTCTCCTTCGGCGGGCTGCCATGGTTCTTCAAAGAATTAAAGATTTAAAATTAAAGAACGTGGGTTTCGCTACCGCGTTTTTTCGCTATCGCGATGTTTCGCGATAGCGTCATAGCGATCCTATAGGTCATGTGTGGAATCGCGCAGTTTTATTGGAGGATTTAAAATCAGAGAGTGAAAGTGCGGGAACGCACGGTTGGAGAGCATTTCTTGAAAAGTGGACAGCCTGCTTTTGCTTTTTCAAGCCCCAAGTCCATCCAGATTAGCAAAGAGGATCCTCCTTCTGATGACCAACATTTAGGGATTGACATGACTGGTAATACTAGGTGCGGCGTGGGTGGAATTGGCAGTGCATAAGACCCTGGGATCCCGGACCAGCCCGATCTCAGAGGCTTGGCTGGGTCAGGGCTGGTTAGACCAGCCAGGAAGTCCAGGGGTGCTGTGTAGAGGCAGGCAATGCCAAACCACCTCTGTCTGTTTCTTTCCTTGAAAACCTTACAGAGTCCCCCAGTAGTCACCTCAGCCAGTGTCCACTCTAAGCTGAGTTAGTGTGAGCTAGCTAACAGTTTTGTAAGCCTCTGGCTGACACATTTCTGTCTCAGCTCAGGAAGGATGGCTTCAGAGCAAACTTAATTTATTCAGCAGCCCAATTGCTCACTTGCAACTTTAATGCCAATAAGCTCACAAAGCTGATTTTTTGCTCACAGGTCTCCATGGCTTAGAGGGAGCAATGGAGGACTCCATTGAAATCCCTGTTCTCCCCAGGCTCATTCCCAATATCTCCTGGAGTTACCCAACTAGGAGCTGGCAGCCCCCCCCCCCCCATGACTCTCATCAGATGTACACATGATTTAGTTAGTATTTCCATGCAAAACCATTGAGGGCTCCTCAAGTTATGTCTCACTTAGGACAGGAATTGATTCTAAACCTTTAACTATACAGTCTGATAAACCTCCCCACCTAAATGCAGTGGTGTAGCCAGGAATGACCAGGCAACCTTTTGATAGTTCATGTTGTATATAGATCTGATTTTGACATTTTGATATTTCTTGTTCCAATAGGTGAATGTTTTTTTAAAAAGTGGTCAGCAAATGATATATCCCTTGATATGTCTCTCTCTGCTGTGATTTCTTAGATAACCCCACCCCATCCCCCACCAGTGTTCCCTCTAAGCTGACTTAGTGTGCGCTAGCTCACAGGTTTTTTACCTTTGAGCTCACAGGTTTTTGCCATAGCTCAGGAAGGAGGGGTCCAGAGCAAACCGATTTATGCAGTAGCCAAACTGCTCACTCACAACTGTGATGCCAGTAAGCTCACAAAGTAGGATTTCTGCTCACAGGACTCCAGAGCTTAGAGGGATCATTGCCCCCCCCCGCCCCATTACTTTGGGCAGGGATGACCAGAGAACCCCAGATTGTTAACATATTAGGGGAGGGGAAAAAACCCACATACCAGGGCAGAATTGAGACCACACAGGAGAGTCTTATGAGTGCAAAACAAGAAGGCAAACTTTTATTTCAGAACAGATAGTGAAAAGTTAGGATTCCCATACCCACCCAACCCCCCTTAGGAACTGAGTTAGTATGAACTGTTAGTATAAACGAAGCAACTCAACACTAAACTTTCTGAACAGAACAGATTAGTAATATTAGGGTGAAAGTCTCTCCCTTGGACACCCCACACTTTTTCTTTTCCCCCTTCCACCCCCACGGTTCTCAGGAGCTGAGGTCTGCCTGTTCTGCAGCTCCCTCTCCAGCAGATCCGTGAGCCTTGAGAGAGTCTGGGAGCAGTTCCTTAGCACCTCATTGTGCTGTGTGATGGCTTCACGGAGCAACTCCCTGTCCTCCCTGCTCTCCAGCAACTCCTGCCTCCTCGCCTCCATATGCTCAGCATGGTGGCTGTCCATTTGTTGTAACTGCGCAGCATACTGCCTGTCTGATTGTTCCATTATTTTATCTGCCACAGCATACAGCCCATACTGTCGCTTCCTCCGTGCTCTTGTGAGCTGCCTGGGTTCTTCCAGGATGGCATGATGTTCTGGTGGAGAACAGTTGCCATGATGAGAGGGTCCTGGCTGCTCCTCCTCATCAGGGATGGTGTTTGGAACTGTTGGGAAATAAAATATAACAGCAAAGTGAAAATTCCTATTTGTGAATGTCCCTGGCAAGCAGTGTTCTGCAGCAACACAACAGTGATTTATTCTGTTGGAATTATATACCCACCCTGTCCCCCAGGTTTGCATTACACCTGTAGTTAGAATCAGTTAGAATTCCAATAAAATAAAAGTGCAATGTGCACCTTTTACTTGAAGGGAGGGCAATTGAGAGACTTCTTGCTGACATATAGGATTAAATCAAGACTCACCAATGAACTCCTCTGCCACTGTTTCCTCTGCCTCCTCTGCCTCCTCCAGGGGATCATCTATGAAAGTAACAAAATGCAAATGATTACACAACCAGGTTAATCCCTGACCACACCAGCTATATACCAATAACAGTGTAATAGGCATACACTGACTCCAGTGGCACCTTTAGGACCAAAAAAGTTTATATCTATGCATAATCTTCTGTCTGTCCTTCATAGTCCTCTAACTTGAAGCATGTCTGAATTCTAACATGCTGCCTTGCCTCCCATCAAATACAATTGTGGCAGTGCCTGTTGGCATAGGTGAATTGGTACAGTACAGAGTTTTTTGGGCAACCAAAAACCAAACGGTTCCTGCCTTTCTATCACTGCAAGAATACAGTTGGAGAAGAAAATGACATCCCTGTAAGGTAGACAGCACCCATAAACAAGGTCCATTTTAACAAGCCCCCAGTTCAGAATTCTTGCAAGCCACAGAGAGACCGAGACAAAACTAGGGAAGCAACAAGTTTCATTCCACTTCACTGAAAGGTCCACCCAGCAATCAAGCAAGGAAGATCTGTACATGCATACTACAGTCATCTGTGCATCATCTTCGACAGTGAACTCACCCCCCCCCATCCCTTATATACATGACTTACCAGGTCTGATGTCCTCCAGATCCATGGTCTCTGGGCAAAAGAGGTCCTGTGAATGTCCTGGCACCTCGTCCTGGAAGGTGATGGCACTTGCCACCTCCCCCCTTGGCCTCAGCAATCCTTCACCTTTGAGGATTTGGTGAAGCTCCCTAAAATAGGGACAGGACCTTCTCCTATTACCAGGCCTGGAATTCTCATCCAGAACCTGCCTGTACCTCATCCTCATAGCTTTTGTTTTATTCCGGCATTCCTCTGCCGTCCGGTCATGGCCACGTTTGGCCATTTCCAAAGAAATTTTTTGGAATACAGAATGATTCCTCTGGTTAAGTTTCAGGACATCCTGTATCCTTTCATCCCCCCACAATACAAGGAGGTCAAGAACCTCCTGCTCTGTCCAAGCTACCCCCTTGTCACACTCATCCTCCTTCCAATAGATCAGTCTCTCACAGTCACACAAAAGCACTCTATCCCACCAAGCCTGCCACTCACCAACTTCAACCCACAGAGATGAGGGGTTTGCCTCCCTGCCCTTTATACCTGGGTCCAGCTGTGCGCCAGCCAATTGCCTCTTGGCATGGATGGGGGCTCATCAGGCTGGGTTGACAACATCTCTCTCTCCAATCACTAGTGCCCTGATGTCCTGCCGGAAGCCTCTATCCAATGGGGTGCTTGTCTCCAGGTGGCAACCTGACAACCCATCCCCTTCCCTAACACTTCTTTGGGCATGGCAGGATTGGCAACATCTCTCTCTCCAATCAGTGGTGCCCCGATGTCCCGCCGGAAGCCTCTATCCAATGGGGTGCTTGTCTCCAGGTGGCAACCTGACAACCCATCCCCTTCCCTAACACTTCTTTGGGCATGGCTGGGTTGGCAACATCTCTCTCTCCAATCAGTGGTGCCCCGATGTCCCGCCGGAAGCCTCTATCCAATGGGGTGCTTGTCTCCAGGTGGCAGATGTAGCCATCGCAAGTCTCCCAGTGGAGTCCAGGCATTCCTATGGGATTGCTATGGCGCTGTTTTACGGTTCCGTTACATCGTTATAGCGCTATAGCGCTCTAAAACGAACGTTCGGGGGGGGAAAGCCGGCGGTCGCGAAAAAAGGCGGGAAAGAAGCATATCGGGTCCGGGAGAAGAAACCGACGACTACTTGGAAGCGGTTGACAGGTAAAACGCTTCAGCCCCGTTTCCTGAACGGGACAGAAGCGTTTCTGTGTGAAATTACAAATATATTCCGGTAGAGAACCGGTTCTAAAACGGTTCTGTCTGAAATGCCAGACCAGAAACCGTTTGGGAACCGTTTCTCTTCCGGATTATATCCTCTGTCTGAAATTCCCCACAGAGTTCACTGTTTTCTCCAAGGGAACTGTCATCTGAAGAGCACTTGTAATTCTGAGTGATCTCCAGCCCTCACCTGGAGATTGGCAACAATGGTTCCCCAGGAGGAAATGACTGGTTTGGAGGGTGGAGTCTATGGCAATATACCTTTCTGATGTGCAACCCCTCCGCAAACCCCACCCTCTCCAGGCTCCACCCCTCAAATCTCCAGAAATTTGCCCACCTGGCCCAGGAAAAGAGCAAACAGAGTGAGGGTAGCCCTGTTTGGTAGTGGTGCAGTATGGTTTGGCTCTACTTCTGAGAGAGAACAGAGTATTTGATTGTTAGGCCTGTCTTTGGCAATGAGCAGGCCTTGTGTCATCGACTCTTGGTAAAGGGCAGGCCGCTGTGGTTGGAATCCTGTGTGGGTGAGAGGATTCAACCTAATGGCTAGTCACTAAAAGCCTGTTAATGCCTGAAAATTCAAACTACTCTCTGAAGCTATAATTAGTTTAAATTAATGTGCCTCATCCAGGTTTCACTATTGTCTGCCTGGAGACTAGGGCTGCCAGCTCAGGGTTGGGAAATACCTGGAGATTTTGGGGATAGAGCCTGAGGAGGATGGGGTTTGAGGAGGGGAAGGACTTCAAAGTCCACCTTCCACAGAGTCTACCTTCCAAAATGGCCATATTCTCCAGCTGAACTGATCTCTGTTGCCTGGAGATCAGTTGTAATTCCAGAAGATCTCCCACCACCACTTGGAGGTTAGCAACCCTAGCTCTCCATGAGAAAGATGGACGATAATTTATGTAGTAAATACATAAACATATATTATTTTGATAAATATTACATGATAATTACATAAAGAAAAGTCTCGTTCCTGCCACTACATTATTATTACAAGACATGCATTGGGAAAGCCTAATAATAATTCCTAGTTTTATCTTAAAACACACACAAATGTAGGGGGAGGAGAGTCAGGGAAGAAGGGACACAAACAAACAAAAAAGGCAAGTAGCCTGGGGAAGGGAAAAAATGGGTGGGCGGCAGGGCAAAGAGTACTGTTGCCAATCTCTGGTCGAGGCTCGGAATTACCATTGACCTTCAAACTACCAAGATCAGTTCCCCTAAAGAAAATGTATGCTTTGGAAGGTGGACTCTATGGCATTATGTTTCTCTGGTGTCTCTCCCCTCTCCAAACCTGCCCTCCCCAGGCTCCACCCTAAATTCTCCAGGAATTTTCAAACCGGGAGCTGGCAACCCTAGAGGACAGGGAGCGAAGGAATTCTGGAGGGTGGTGATCAGGAGATGGGAAAGAATGCTCTGTGGTGTGTAGTGGTCTAGTCAGAGTAAAGGGTAAAAGGAAGCTGCATGAAAACACCGTGTATCAGCACACTATCAGTCGGGACCACAAGGATTAATTGAATCTGGTGTCTGCACTGCCATCTATTGACCCATTCAAGAACAGCAAACTGCTCAGGTCCCTGGGTGGAGAAAAGAAGGAAGGGTCAAACATTCTGATTGGAGGGATTAATTCATCACCTGCCATTCTGGGCTGCTTACCTAAGTAGTTTCTGAAGATGTTTCTGTGCCCAAAGGAAAGGGAAAATATAGCACATTTTATTCCAATGGGAAAAAAACGCAAGTCATTTAAACGGATGGGGGTTTGAAGACTGCACAGATCTAATTGTGAGACTCAAAACTAATATCTACAGGCAAAGCAGAAAAAAAACCATTACTCAACTGTTGGTCTAGCTTGATGCAAAGCTGCAGGAAGACCTGTTCACAGATCATATTTATTTATTTATTCAATTTGTATACCCCCCCTCCCCACAAGCAGGCCTTCTGGCGATCACAGTCCTTCTGGATGAAACGTTTGTCTCTTTGCTGCAGAGCCATCCTGCTAGGGTTGTGTTGGAATTGCAAGTTGCTTACATTCCAGCCATTATAGAGTTAAATGTTGTTTGTTAGAAAACAGGATGTTATGTTGTGTAATGTATTCAACAGCGGGAAAGTTTGTGGGAGTTGTTTATCCTAATGAAGTGACCTGTAACCTTTGTATTGGTCAGCTAACACCTCCTCTGTAGAAATGCTTTGATCCAGCATTCATGTATTCACAATGTTTATGGCTCTTTGTGTGAACCAGAAAGGAAGTTCCCACAACGCATCCCTCCTTCCTTGCTTTTAGTCATGTGGCCGTTAGCACATAGAGTAGCTGCAAGTATGTAAACTTTTATTTCTTTTACCCAAAGTAACTTAGCCATGTTTTATTCTGTTTTCCTAGTAAAGATATTTTTCTTTTAACAAGTGTGGCTCTTGTGTTTGGAATGCATCCATTGTCTCTGAGTTAAGAATCCCAACAGGTTGCCAGCCCAGGGTTGAGAAATCTGGAGATTTGGGGATGGAACCTGGGGAGGGCTGGGGAGGGGAGGGACCTCGGTGTGGTATAAGGCTGTAGAGTCCACCTTCCAAAGCAGCCATTTTCCCCAGGGGAATTGATCTCTGTCACCTGGCAACCAATAGTAATACTGAGAGATCTCCAGCCATCACCTGGAGACTGGCAACCCTAGGCACCCAAGGATTTGGTTACACTGAGAAGTTGTTCTATCTAAGCTACAATGGAAAGGGGCAATCTAAGGAGTGCCTTAGACTGGCCTCACAAACATTGAGACAGAACAGATGTGGAAAGGAGGGCGGTGTTTTGAAGGTTCATTCAAAGAAAACAGATTCAGGCTTTATCGTAAGTGGCTGTGAAACAAACTAGCAACAGCTCTAACTCCTCCCTTGGTTTTCTGACTTGTTACTAGAAGCTTTATTTCCAGGTCTTTACTGACCAGACAGAGTCTTTGTTGTTACTCCCTCTGTTGGCCAGGAGGATGGCGATGGTTGCTGTGAAGCAGTACCTCATCACCCTTTTAACTGCAGTCCTGGAGATTTTGGGAGTGGAGTCTAAAAAGGAAGGAGAAAAGTTGGTTTTTATACCCTGCTTTTCTCTACCCTAAGGAGTCTGAAAGTGGCTTACAATCACCTTCCCTTCCTCTCCCCACAACAGGCAGTTTGTGAGGTAGGTGGGGCTGAGAGAGTTCTGAGAGAGCTGTGACTGGCCCAAGGTCACCCAGTTGGCTTCATGTGGAGGAGTGGGGAATCAAACTTGGTTCTCCACATTAGAGTCCACCACTCTCTACCACACCGGTTCTCTAGCCAGCAGGGCTTTGGGAGGGGAGGGACTTCAATGGGGTATAATGTCATAGAGTCTACCTTCCAAAGTGGCCTTTTTTGCCAGGTGAACTGATTTCTGTCACCTGGAGATCAGTTGTCATAGTGAGAGATCTCCAGCCACCACCTGGAGTTTGGCAGCCCTACAATACAATCAATATGAAAAGATATCTAATAAGCGATGTGCTAGGACTAGGATTACAGAAAACCGAATAAACCTAGCATATTAGACATGACACAGAACGAAAAAACAATGAATAAAACAGTATTATGTCAGAAGAAAACAATGCAGTGACAACAGAGTAATATGTGCAGCAAAGAGATAACACATCCTATACAGGAAGGATCCCTAACTTTTTTGAGCTTACTGGCATCTTTGACAAATGAGAAAACCAACCCTGCGATATTGAGTCATATTCCTGTTGTTTCTGAGCCATTTTCTGGGCCTTACCTAGGCCTTTTCTGTTGTCTAGACTAGAGCATAGCCATGTTAGAATCATCTAGGCTTCTCTGCCTTTCTAGAAACACAGAGACAATCTGTCGGGGGGGGGGATGGGGACGTATCTCATTGTATGAACAAAAGATAGTGAGAGGACTGGCTTATCGCCCTGAAGGTCACTTCTTTGTTACAGAAGAGTAAGTCCCTCTGGAGGCCCACCCTAAGGGAACATACTGAAACAAAATTAGAGTCCAGTGGCACCTATAGAGGGTGAGAAGTAAATTAGTATAAAGAATAACATCTTCATTTTTCTGTATGCTGATTTACTGCCCACCCTCTACATGTATGGCTGTTATTTCTATTTCCATTTCATTGTGTCTCAAGAAGTGTGTGTGCACACAAAAGCTCATACCTTGAATAAAACTTTGTTGGTCTTAAAGGTGCCACTGGACTCCAGCTTTGTTCTGTGGCTTCAGACCAATACAACTACCTACCTGGATCCATACAGTAACAAAGTGCTGCAAAGACTCCAGAATGGTCTGCCCTGTTCTATCATCCCAAAACATCTGCAACATGCACAAGACACACTGAACATACATTCATGAACACTTCAGCCTTCCAGGACATTCAATGGGTGACCTCAAGGTAGCTGTTTTATTACAAAGGAACAGAATGGAAAGGGAAATTGCTGAATTACAACACTTGGAACAAAGACCTCCCCAGGACTCAACAGGGATATTGGTTTCTTATCTCATTACATATGCTAACTCATTCAGTCCTCACATATGTATTCTCATACAGAGGGACTATACATCCTCTGAGGGTTTTTTGGTGTATTTCTTTTTCAGAATAGTATAGTAGAATACTGAATTTTATACAAGGAATATTGGAATGTTTGACTGGCATATACTGCTTCCACCTCGAAAGAGAAAGTAAAAATGGTGTTAAGTGATCTCCATGTTCTGAGAGTGAATGGAGAGTCTCAAATTTATTTTGACATATTTATTGCTTTACAGCTGTTGACCTTATAACTTTAGCTTGTTATTTAATTCTGTTTTTGCATAGCTTAAAATATCTTCATCTTGTTACACATTAATTTGCTGTTCAGCCTGTCTATAAGTTTGAACCTTACCTCCCATTCCACTGTATTTGAAAAAGTGTGATTTGCACATGAAAGGTCATTCCTTGAATAAACCTTTGTAGGTCTTGAAAGGTTCCACTGGACTCTAAATTTGTTCTACCGCTTCAGACCAACATGGCTGACTACCTGGATCTATATTCATGAACATAGTTATGTGTGGCCAGAGTGATGTAATGCAATCACAAGGGACCATTAGTTTGAACACCCTATGAAAGGGAAGCCTTTAGAACAGAAAGTGGTCGACTCTTTTCTTATCAAGGGGAATTGTTGTCAGCCTGCCATCAGGGCCCCTGGCATCATAGCATGCTGACTGGTCTACCTTGCATCTTTGTGTGTTGGCGTCTGTGGCAGACAATCCCCTGCCTTGGGATATGGAAAGGGACTTGCTTTTGGGAAAGGAGACAATCTTTTACTTCTTGGATGATCACGGAGAGCTTGATGATTCTGCTCTGCCTGTCTTTCTATTGCTGAATAAACTATGTCTTTACTGTGAATCTGTTTCTGTGTTTTTCTGAGCAGAGAAGGATAGAGGGAATTTCCAAACAGTGCACGATCCTGCCCTCTTGGAGTCCCGGGGCATGATTTCCCCCCTCTCTGTACTGACAGAGGCTGCTGCTTGGTTTGTCCTTTTATAAGAATTCCCTTTACATAGTAGTATTAACTAGTAGATCCATCCACTCCAGGCCATCCCTGCAGGATAGGTGAACTGCACAAAATGATCAGACACAGAATTAATGTAACACCTTTGGAATAGGGGTGGGCATGAACCACAAACCTATGCCAATTCCTGAATCCCAAACCCAACCTATTTGTATACGTTCATGAACCATGTAAAGTTTAAATCCCTGCTTTCTGCTCCTAGTGCTCTTTCTGCTCAGATCCATTTAAACCCTTGGGTTCTGCTCCCCCCCCTCAAAGTGGCAGGGAGCAGATGGGGGGGGGTTTAAATAGCTGGGAGCAGGGGTTTCTGCTTTTCACAAGCTGTCATGAACCACTATAAATTCTGCCAAATTTCATGGAAGTTCGTTGCAGTTCTTCAGTTCATGAATTTTGGTTTGTGAACCCTGAGCAGGCCAAAATTCATGATGAACTTTACCAGCTAGTTCGTGACCATCCCTGCTTTGGAATTCAGACACAATGTGGTGGGCACAGCCACAAAATGGCTTACCTTCAGTCACAGAGTGAGGATCCATGTGCTGTGGGGGCAGCTGCTCCTGAAACAAAATTTAAAAAAAAGCCAATCAAGTCTCCAAATGCCAATCAGAAGCCTTGCTTGGCTAACTCTGTTGTGCTGCCCCCAGTCAGTGTTAATGATAAGTATTAGTAGTTCAGTAAGACTGCTGTGTATCTTTAAGACCTGTTGCCCCTTGGGAATTGTAGTCCCCTAGCCTATGTTCCCTCTGATTAGTTCATTAGGGTAATTTCCTGAGCCCAGAGGTGCGTAGCTTAGAGTTTATGGTTCTTTTCCATTTCTTTGTCTACCTTTAATTACAAGTTGAGGGGGAAACGGCATCTCTTCCCACCATGGCCAAAGAGATCACTTAGATCACAAGATGTAACTTTTCCATCCAGCTATCAGCTAGATTGTGAGTACATGATCTTCTGTATGCATGGGGAGTTCAATAAAGATGATTTAAGATCCAATGGCTGTGCGTTGCTCACATCTCAGAAAGCACTGCTCTGCATCAGTGCGGGACGAGAACAGTGGGAAGAGGGGATGGTTTGTTTTTCCCTCCCAAACGCATCAAAGCATTTCTAATGTGCATGATAAAAAGTCAAGGAAACCTTTTCTCTGTCTACAACTGACGGCTGCATGCACGTTTCCCAGCACAGTTTTTTTTGTGCAATCTGGTTTTCCAAGCAAGCATTTTTCCACCTACGACCAGGATAACTTTATTGCATGCTAAGCAAAGTTTCTCCTGTAACAAGAAAACGCTGCATAGCTGGAGGAGCTGAGCTGCTGCATTCCAGAGCATTTAAATATAAATAGCCCTGCCTTTGTGTCTCAGCCATCGCATGGTATTGCAAAGTTAGATTCACAGACGCTATCTGCCTGCAAACTCCACAGACGCTTGCCATCTCAGTTCAGTTCCTATATTTCTATATCTGCCTGAAACATTGAAAACTAGCTTCCTAAATCGGAAAAGGGCTAAACGCAAGCAAAGTCCCAAGCAAAGCAGGACCAGCAATCAGCCTTGACCATAACAGGAGCTCTCAGTTTAAGAGGCAGTGATTTCGAAAAAGGAGAGCAAGCCTAACAGCATCTGCCTTCAGACCTGCAGCCACCATATCAAAAGTGTAGCAGCCCCCTGGTGGCAGAATTAGGAATTGCAAGAAAAGCAATTTTGGTGCAAGTTGATGCACTCAAACAAAGTGATGTCAAGTCAGCGGTGTTGATGCAATAGTGCCACCCAGTGGGTGGGATCCAGTATTGCAAAGCTGAACAAATTTTAAGGACTTAAAAAAAAAAAATGGGAGAAGCCGCAGGCAGCATAGCAGACCCCAATGCTGACTTAATTGGCAGTGCAAGAGTCGAGGATACATACATGTTCCGGGGACGAGTCACGAATCCTACCCCTGACATGCGCGAATATCTGCTTGTCCAGAAGACAAACTTGTACAAGAAATTGAATAAGTCTTGGGACAAGATACAGAAGGACATAGATGCAGCAGCCGATACAACCAGTTTGACACATATGTGCATGACACAAAAAGCCCTCACAGCTCACTCCGTAGAGTGGAAAGACTCCATGAGATGTATTGTGTGGATCCTGGATTGGTTGAACACAGCTGAAGCCCTGGCAGAAAAGCAGTGCCTTCAGAAGGACGTCCAGGCAAGGGAAGAGGCCTGCGACATTACTCTGGAAGACTTAGGGAGGCACATTGAGGAAGAGGAAGAGAGGCGTCTCCACTTGGTCAAAAGTGAGCATGGTAGCACAGATGCTTCCAACCAAGAGCACGATCCTGAGATCTCTCACAAGTTCCAGCACACTGTGGCTTCCAACAAGTCCTGCAGATCTGAAGTCTCTTACAAGTCCCAGCACACTGTGGCTTCCAACAAGTCCTGCAGGTCTGAAGTATCTCACAAGACGCAATACACTGTGGCCTCTAACAAGTCCTGCCATTCGGGGGTCTCCCACAGGTCGTGCGGGTCTGAAGTTTCTCACAAGTCTCAATGCACTGTAGGCTCCAATAGGTCCCATCAGTCCAGGGCCTCTTGCCAGTCTGAAGCCTCCCACAAGTCTCGGCATTCCGAAGCCTCCCACAAGTCTCGGCATACCGCGGCCTCCCACAAGTCTCGGCATACCGAAGCCTCACACAAGTCTTGTCACTCTACTGCCCATAGACGTTCCTCTTGTGGACATATGGCAGACGCCACAAAGTTAGTTAAGGCGAAGATTGATGTCATGCTGGCAGCCAAGAGAGCAGAATTTGCCAAGAAGGAAGAGACCCTGAGGAGGGAAGCTGGCAAGTTGCAGGTAGAAAAGGATGACAGGGAGGAGAGGATAAAATCGCTTCACAAGGAACTTAAGGCTGAAGAAATGGCTGCTCGTGCCAAGATTCTACAAGATGAATACTGGGACCCAGAGTTGAACTTCAACCCAGCAGAACTCGGGGTACTGGATGCATCTTAACGAGTCCTGAACTACGTTCAGGAGCAGAACACATACATTTGTCCACTTGATGGAGTAGAGACCAAGGTACTCAACCCTGCAGCACCAGAGTTCATGAGGCCACAGATGACTCCTGCATTTCCTCCAGTGCCAACCCCAGCTACTTGCAAAGGCATACATGGGTCCTGCACTGATGCCCCCGGATCAGGGATTTCTCTACTCCTGTCACTTCGGCAGCTGCACAGGATCTGGGAACATCAGACGGAACCTGGCTGATAGAGGCATCCAGAAGTTTAGGGATCGTCCAGAGAACTACTATCTTTGGAAGACGACTTTCCTGGGAGCAATTGGGGACATGAACCTACGTGCGGCTGGGTGGCTTGGTAGAGTGGCTGGGTCCAGAGTCCGCAGAACAAGCAAGGAACCTCCACTCAGCAAATGTAGCAAATCCAGATGAAGCCTTGCAACGTGTTTGGATGAGACTCGATACCCGATATGGATCACCGACAGCTGTTGAGACTGCACTCATGGGGAAATTAAAGAAATTTCCCCCAATAACGACCAAGAACCCTGAGAAGCTATGGACCTTGGCTGATCTCCTTGAAAACCTGCAGGCGGCAAAAGAGAATCCTGCCTTACCAGGACTCACAAGTCTTGACCAATGCTCGGCGCATTTGGAGGTCAAGGAGAAGTTATCCCCTGTGCAGCAGGATGAGTGGAGCAAAGCAGTGGCCAGTTACAAGGCTGCCTGTCAGGGCAGGTACCCTCCCTTCTCATACCTCGTAAGTTTTGTTGCACAGGCTGCGATGGTTCTCAACGATGCCCAGTATGGATGGTCTACAAACTGTTCAGACTCTCTCTCTGAGAAAACACCTCTACGAGACACCAGAGTTAGGACAGCAGTGTCTGCAAGGAAGACAGAACTACCTGATATCCCAGCAAAACCAAAAAGGGAGAGGCCTTTGGAGCAGAAGGCAACGAAGCCAACAGAGCCAACAGAGCCAGTGTGTCTGTTTCACAAGAAGCCGCACCCACTGAACAAATGCAGAGAGTTCAGAACAAAACCATTGGAGGAACGGAAGGCTTTGATCAAGGAGTATCAGTTATGCTTCCGGTGTTGCGAGTCCAAGGACCACATCGCTAAAGACTGTAAAGCTGTTATCAAGTGTTGTGTGTGTGACAGCAACAAGCACCCTGGTGCCCTGCATCCAGACTCGGATCCACCACAGCAACTGATGCCTAGCTCCTCTACCATGCCAGCCTCTGCAGACACACCAAACACTTCCGCCCAGCCCGTTGGTGCCCACTGTACTCAGGTTTGTGGCACCAAGAAGAGTCAAAGGTCCTGTCATCAGATATGTCTTGCCAAAGTTTTCCCTACGGATTATCTGGAGAAGGCTGCAAAGATGTACGTCATCTTAGACGGACAAAGCAATCAGTCCTTAGCCAGCCCAGCATTCTTCGAGCTATTCAATCTACAGGGTGAGGAAATTCAATATACCCTGAAGACATGTGCTGCTGTCCAGCGCACGGCGGGGAGGATAGCCATTGGGTTCCAGATTGAATCATTCGATGGTGAAGCCCAGTTCCCCCTTCTATCATTGTTGGAATGCGATGCTCTACCAGATGACCGTGACCAGATTCCCACTCCAGATGTCGCGCTCCACCATCCTCATTTAGCACCTATTGCAAGTCAACTTCCTGCTTTGGATCCCGACGCAGAAATCCTGCACCTGTTGGGAACAGACATCCCCGACCTACTAGCCGGTCATGATCTGCTCCGAGAACCTCCTGGAACACCACATGCCCAGAGACTAGAGCTGGGATGGGTCATCGTGGGGAACGTGTGTATAGATCGCCTCTAGATACCCAACCAGATGAGTGTCTTTGCCACAAGCATTCTAGACAATGGGCGACCCTCCCACCTGAAGCCATGTCCAGGACATTTCACACTGATTGAAAGGGACTCTGGCGTGGGAGCTGCAGTGTTCCAGACAACAAAGGGTGACAACGAACCCGCTCCATCCATAGAGGATAAGCAGTTCCTGCAGCTGATGGACAACGGGTTCAGGCAAGAAGAATCTGGTAGCTGGGTGGCTCCGCTTCCTTTTCGTGTGCCTAGGCAGCGTTTACCCAACAACCGCAAACAGGCCCTGTCTCGACTCAGCGGCTTGCGCAGAACTCTAGAAAGGAAGCCTGAGATGAAGGTACATTTTGTGGAATTTATGAACAAAATGCTTCAGAACAAGTATGCAGAACTCGCGCCTCCTCTGAAAGAAGGTGAGGAGTGTTAGTATCTGCCATTATTTGGAGTATACCACCCAGGTCAGATCCGAGTGGTTTTTGACACCAGCGCACAGTTCCAAGGTCTTTCACTGAACAGGGTCCTCCTCACAGGGCCTGACTTGACTAACAGTCTACTTCGTGTGCTCATCCGTTTCAGGAAGGAAGCCATAGCTGTCATGGCAGACATCCAGCAGATGTTTTACTCCTTCCTCGTCAGAGAAGACCACCGCAACTACTTGCGATTCTTGTGGTTCAGCGATGAACAACATAGCCAGCAGGTCACTGAATATCGCATGAAGGTGCATGTTTTCGGAAATGGCCCATCACCTGCGATTGCCAACTATGGGTTGCACCAAACTGCATGTATAGGAGAAGAGAAGTATGGCCTGGATGCTAGACGATTTGTGGAATGAGACTTCTATGTTGACGATGGACTGAAGTCTGTACCCACTCCGGAGGAAGCCATAGACTTGCTAAAAAGGACGCAGAAAATGCTAGCTGCAGCAAACCTTAGGCTGCATAAAATCGCATCCAACAGTACTCAAGTATTGGCAGCATTTGACCCAGAGGATCATGGCAAAGGTCTGAGGGACCTATACCTGGGCGACGATGCTCCCAACACCCCCCTCATCCAACGCAGCCTTGGTCTAAGTTGGGATCTAAAGAGGGACACCTTCACCTTTCGAGTGCCAGCTTCAGAAAAGCAGTTTACCAGACGAGGTGTTTTGTCAATGGTGAACAGCCTGTTCGATCCTTTGGGGTTCGCAGCTCCAGTGACAATCCAAGGGAAGCACCTATTACGCACACTCTCCCAGGGAACCAAAGATTGGGACGAGCCTCTTCCTCTTGACCAGAGACAAGACTGGGAAGCATGGAGAGACTCCCTTAGCAGTCTACAAGGTGTACATCTATCCCGTACTTACGTCTCAATCTCGCCAGCCGCCGCCTCCCGCAGAGAACTGCACGTCTTCTCAGACGCATGAACCAAAGCGATAGCAGCAGTAGTGTACCTCAGAGTCACCGGCGGGGAGAGTCGTGTCCATGTGGGCTTCGTCATGGGAAAGGCTAAGCTAGCACCACAGCAAGGTCACACCATTCCAAGGTTGGAGCTGTGCGGTGCTGTGTTAGCCGTGGAGCTGGCAGACATGATACAGAGAGAAATGGATGTCCAGTTTGAAGCCACAACCTTCTACACAGACAGCAAAGTGGTGTTAGGTTACATACACAATCAGAGCTGGCGATTCTACATGTATGCAAGTAACAGAGTGGAACGCATCAGGCAGTCTTCGCAACCTGAGCAGTGGAGATATGTTCCTATGGATCAAAATCCTGCAGACCATGCAACGCGTTCTATCCTGGCATCTCAGCTAGCTGAGTCAACCTGACTAAAAGGCCCAGAACTCCTTCTCCACCCAGACAGACCTTTGCAGCATGAGGAGGAGCACCATGAGCTTCTAGACCCAGATGAGGACGCTGAGGTACGGCCTCAAGTCGTTTGCATGGCAGCAAAGATTGAGAAGAGATGCCATCAGATAGAGGTACGACACTTCGAACGCTTCTCCTGTTGGACACCACTGGACCTAGGAGTAGCACGTATCATCCGCTACTTGTATCGCCGGAAAACTGAGCTGACTGGCTAGATGAACAACATTGGGCAGAGAAGCTAATCCTGCACAGTGTGCAATGTGAGTCTTATTCACAGGAGGTAGAATGTCTCAAAATGGAGAGACCAGTACCAAAGACCAGCCCCCTCTTTAAGTTGAGCTCCTTCCTCGATGACGATGGGCTACTCTGAGTAGGGGGACGCTTGAATATGGCTGACGTGGTACCAGCAGTGATGAATCCAATCATCCTCCCAGCTCGGCAGCACATCACCCTCCTGCTGGTGCGACACTACCATGAAAGTGTCCGCCACCAAGGATGGCATCTCACAGAAGGAGCCATCAGGGCAGCAGGCCTATGGATCATCGGATCAAAGAGATGCATTGCTGCAGTACTTCAGAGGTGTATACAGTGTCGTAAACTCAAGGGGCTCTATCAGCAGCAGAAGATGGCCGATCTGCCACCAGATCGTCTCAGTACAGAGCCCCCTTTACCAACGTAGGCCTTGACATGTTCGGACCCTGGAGTGTGGTGACACGCAAAACTAGAGGAGGACAGGCCAACAGCAAGCGTTGGGCGGTGCTCTTCACGTGCCTGAGTATCCGAGCTGTCCACATTGAGGTGATCGAGTCCATGGATACCTCCAGCTTCATAAATGCCCTTAGGAGATTCCTTGCCATACGTGGTCCTGTCAAGCTACTCAGGTCAGACTGTGGCACAAACTTCGTAGGTGCATGCAGGGAGCTAGGAATCCACAGAAGCACTGACCTTGATACTACACTCAGCAATTATCTGAGTACACAGAACTGTTCATGGATATTCAATCCTACCCACGCCTCACACATGGGAGGAGCGTGGGAGTGCATGATAGGCATTGCACGCAGGATTCTAGATTCCATGCTGGCATGAACACCTTCCCTCATGCACGAGACGTTGTCTACTCTCCTAGTGGAAGTCTCTGCCATCATCAACGCCAGACCTCTGGTTCCAGTGTCTTCAGATCCTGAGAACCCAACCATCCTGACGCCGGCAACCTTGCTGACACAAAAGACAGGTGAATAGCCAGCACCTCAAGGGACCTTTGTGGCCAAGGACATGTTCAAACAGCAATGGAGGCAAGTTCAACTCCTCACGAACACCTTCTGGAAGCGTTGGAAGCAAGAGTACCTTCCGACTTTGCAAAGCCAACACAAATGGGAACAGGACAAGCCTAACCTGCAGGAAGGAGATGTCATACTGATGAAGGAGAAAGATGTGCCCCGCAATTCATGGCCCATAGGACTCGTAGATTGGACCTTGCCTGGCAAAGATGGACTGGTCCGCAAGATCGAAGTCTGTGTTGTCACACGTGATGGCCCATGGGACCGCCCCTGGCTGACCAAGACTTTCGCCAGGCCAATCACCGACGTGGTCCTGCTCTGCACTAAGGAAGAACTCGAAGAATGAAGACTCAAGTTTGCATGCCTTAATTTTCTGTATAGAACATAGTTAGCAGTGTAGCATGCCAATTATGCTTAGCTATAGTTATAAGGCTTCATTAGTAATGCATGTGGGTAGTGGAACCTGTAGGATTCCAGGCGGGGAGTGTGCTGCCCCCAGTCAGTGTTAATGATAAGTATTAGTAGTTCAGTAAGACTGCTGTGTATCTTTAAGACCTGTTGCCCCTTGGGAATTGTAGTCCCCTAGCCTGTGTCCACTCTGATTAGTTCATTAGGGTAATTTCCTGAGCCCAGAGGCGCGTAGCTTAGAGTTTATGGTTCTTTTCTGTTTCTTTGTCTACCGTTAATTACAAGTTGAGGGGGAAACGGCATCTCTTCCCACCATGGCCAAAGAGATCACTTAGATCACAAGATGTAACTTTTCCATCCAGCTATCAGCTAGATTGTGAGTACATGATCTTCTGTATGCATGGGGAGTTCAATGGGGAGTTCTAAGAGATCACTTAGATCACAAGATGTAACTTTTCCGTCCAGCTATCAGCTAGATTGTGAGTACATGATCTTCTGTATGCATGGGGAGTTCAATAAAGATGATTTAAGATCCAATGGCTGTGCGTTGCTCACATCTCAGAAAGCACTGCTCTGCATCAGTGCGGGACGAGAACATCTGTTTTACATAGTTTGTGGAATGACAGTCTAGAGAGAGCCCTCCTGACCCCCTAAGGCAAGCCATTCCACAAGGTGGGGGTCCACTACCAAGAAAGCACACGGACAGGGGGTTGTTAATCTTGCCCATTTTCAGGGTGGCATCCACATAAGACCCTGAACAGATGAGCAAAGCTATTGTGGAGGAACACAGGAAGAGAGGCTAGGAGGAGCAGAAAAACAATTCCAGCACATAAACTCTAATCCAGCGGCAACACATTTCAAAATTCAAGGCACTTTTATCATACATTGAGCAATTGCTGATGGCACGTTGTTCCATGAATTGTTCCATTAACCTACCATTAATTGTTCCATTAGCCAGCAACCTGCAGCTCATGCCAAGACTATTCATGTTGTAATGTCAGATAAGCATCTAATGTTGCATGTGATACAAGTTGAATGCTGCACCAACGAGGCTTGCTTCCGGTGAAGAGGGTTTGTTTTCCCAACGTGCCAAGAAAGAAGACATAGCAAAAAGTACACATGGTTGCCCAGCTGCAGTGTCTGCCTGGCACCTTCCTAGATCTGTAATTTGATGGATGTGCATAGGAGAGTACTTAGAGTTTACCCTTATCCCTACATTCACAGCCCCATCTTGATGCTGGTGGATTACCAGTGTGGCACTAGAGCCACTACTTGCTATCCTGTGCTTGCTTTGTAGAAAGGAAATTAATGACAGAAACCTCCCTCAGCAATGCACTGAGGGTGTGGCAATTGCAGCAGAGTAGCAACCCCACCAGTGCTCACCAATCACAGAGCAGTGTGCCACAAATTTCCCCATGAGTGACACACAGGAAGCAGCCAAATAACATAGGTCGATTCATGGCCCCCTGAGGTCAGGCAGCTGCCACTGTACACAGAGCACAACAAGGGAGAGAGAATATCTCCCTTCTCCTGGATCCATGAAAAGCCAGAAAGAATGGAATTGAATGAATGAAAGACTGAGCATTCTGCTATTGTACTGACCATCTTGGCAAGCTTAGCTAAGCCAATATAGCTGTTAGGGATGGGCACGAACCAGTTGACAAACTAAAGTTTGTCACCAATTCTGGCCAGTTTGTGGCTCGCAAAATGATGTTCGCGAACTGAAGAACTGCAACAAATTTCCATGAATTTCGATGCAGTTCATGGTGGTTCATGATGGTTCTTCACTTTCTTCTCTTCATGAAAAACAGCTGAGTGAAGGGGAGCTCCCCACTGCTCAACTGTTTGGTTTAAATGGCTCAGAGTTATTTAAGCCATTGCTTTCTGTTCCCTGAGAAAAGCCATGGAGAGCAGAAATCAGGGGTTTCCAAAGAGCTGAATGGCAGGGACCAGCACTCAGCTGTTTGGTTTAAATGTCTCTGGGCCATTTAAACTCTTCTTTCTGCTGTGGAGAGAAAGCTGTGGGGAGCAGAAAACAGGATTTAAATGGCCATTTAAATGGCCATTGGAACCATTTAAATCAAACAGCTGAGCACTGAGCTGTTTGGAAACCCCTGCTTTCTGCTCCCTGCAAAAAGCCACAGGGAGCAGAAAGCAGGGGGTTTAAACTTTGGCCCAGGACAGACTGGCAATTTGCCCCGGTATCGAGTCGCGGCAAAAAAAACCCGGAGTAAACGATACCGGGTTTTCCCGTCCACACAGCGGGGGCCTCTGCCGGAAGATACTGGATGGAGGCGTGCGGGAGCGTTCAGACTGCCGCGCCAGAGGCGCGCTATATTCACTGTTTTCCCATTATTTCGGCTGTGGGCGTATGTGCGCATGAGCGCTTGAGCGCTCATGCACTCATGCGCATAAGCGCATTTTGGCGATTTTTTTTTTTTTGCCCTGAAACGCCGGCACCGCATTGGGCAGTGGAGCGGAGCGCAGCCAATCACACCGCTGCTGCCTCATGCCCAACACGGGTTGCTCCCGGCTTTTCGGCTGCACGTTCAGACTCCCCGGAAGCAGAGAAACGCGTGACAAACGCAGGCTTTCAAGATTTGCGTCGGCTTTTATCAGGTGTTTTTTTAATCCAGCAGTGAAGCGCGAGAGCACCGGTAGGCTACGGGTGGGGGACGCCAGGCAGATGTGCCTGTGTGAACATTCCATTTAATCCGATATTGAGTCGTTGTCAGCCCGGGTCCCATCCCGCGGCAAATTGCCAGTCTGTCCTCGGCCTTTAAATAGCTCATGAACCAATACAAACTAGTTTGGTTTGTGAACCAGCATATCAGTTTATGGCTTGGTTTGGGGTTCAGCCATGAACCACAAACCAAACTGAACCAGAAAAATGCGGTTCATGCCCATCCCTAGTACGTGTCCTCTGGTTTGGTAGTCAGATTTCCAAGACTGATAATCTTTTTTTTTTTTTTTTTGCCACCCAAAGGGGATTTTTTTATTGATTTTTGTATATACTACTAAAAAGGAAAAAAGAACTACATCTAGGGATAAAGGAAAGTAAACTCACACTATACTAAAACCCCAAGAGAAGGAGATCATATCCATGTTAAGCTAAATATTAGTATTTTAGTGTTAATAAACAATATGTGTTGTGAGTTCCTGTCTATCTCCGCTGAATTGCTAGTTTGTTACTTGTTATGAGGAGATTCCAGAGCACCCCCTTCAGCTCGCTTCATAAAGGCAATTTCCAGAGTCCTTCTGCCTTTATCTAGGCTTTCTATCTCTAAAGTCATAAGATGATTTGATGGCAGCAGCTCCCTCTTCCACGGCCAGGTCTTCATCCGTCTCCGAGGGGGTGGAGCCACTTGACCCGGTTTCTCCTTCTTCTTTAGATCCCAGATGGCATTTTAGAAATTCTTTGGCTTTAAAAATGGAGTCAGTCTTCTCTCTCGTGTCGTTGATTTTAAAGATGACACCTTCAGGGACTGCCCATCTGTATGGAATTTGATTGGTTTAGAGAAAAAGAATTAAGTCTTTATAGTTCTTTCTTTTTTGACGAATTTCAAATGGAATGTCTTTTAAGGTCTTGATAGTTGTATTTCCCAGTTTCAGTGGAGTTGCTGATGTTGCTTTTAAGATTGCATCTCTGGTCTGTCTTCTTGAGAATCTGACTGTTATTTCCCCAGGCAGGCTATTTTTTTTGGTGTAATTAGAATACACCCTATATGCTGTTTCCATATCATGTGTAATTTCTTCCACTTTCAAGCCTGTTGCTGGCACAATAATTTCACTAAGTATTTTCTTCAGGTCCTCTTTAGCTGATTCAGGAACTCCCTGGAATCTAAGGACCATGTTAGCTTTTTCCATTTGTAATTGCAGCAAACAAGTTTCCTGGTAGTTCTGCTTATTTGCTAATTCTCCCATCTTTTTCTTCATATTCTTATTTGTGGCATACATCTCCTTCACAGCTTCCACCGTTTCCTCTGTCTTTTTGGCTGTTTCCACCAAATGGAGTTGCTGTGATGCAAAGTTTTGATTCAGTGTGACCAACTGCTGATTAATACCAGCAAGTTGTTCCATCACGGGCTTGATGGCATCTGCTAGGAGTTTCATGACATCCACTTCTCTTCTGGCCTTGGACTCTGGCTGCCCACTGGTTTCACTTTCGTTCCTTTCCCCCCCGTGCCTGCCAACATGGCGTATTGTTTACTTAAGCCACTCGCTATTTCACCACCTCTGAAAATCACTTCTGGACTAAATCCGCTCTGGTAAGTTTCTCAAAACAAGCCAATCACTTATTTTTTCCCGTCCCCTCCCTCTTTTCCGCTTATCTGTTCACGCAAGTTGGAGGTGTCCCTCTTCTCTCTCACCTTGAAGATAGGAGGGGGTAGTAGGGGTTTTTCCCGCTTCTTTCAAAGTTCGTTTACATCTGACTCACATTCATTGTTGGTCCCGTTCAACCTCGTTTACATCTTCCCAATTCCACTTGATCTCCAGCACTTGTTCCTGTCAGCCCAGCTTGTGCCCGAAGGCCACACAGCAGCAGGACCGTCGGGGTGGAGGGGTGCCTCAATTCTCTGAAATTGCACTGTTGAAGAGGCTACTCCTCAAAATCCCTATGGCTTGGAGCCAATCCCTAGGGCTCTGTTGGGAAACCGCGTCAGCGGCTTCCCTTCATGCTGCTGGTATGCAAATTGCTCCCTCGAGTGTCAGGGACAGTGTCTGCCATTGCAGCGCCAAAAACAGGAAGTCCCAAGACTGATAAACTTGTGGAATTTTAATTGTAATTTTCATACTGAGGTCAACTTCCCATTGGATGGCACAAGATCTTCTTGCCATGACAGCTTTACTGATATCAGCAGAGGCTTCTGTGGGTGCCAATCAGCAAATGGGCAAAATTCTACAACTACTGTACATGTGATTTCTCCACTGTGGTTCCCCCATTATGGAAAACAACAGTAGTAGATCTTTTTTGATAGAAGTTATCCTGCAAACAAATCAAGAAATTTCTTGACCCTGGGCATTTGGCAGAATAAGTCTCCCAACACATATCAGATAGATTAAAATCACTCATAGCCACAAAAACATATTGTTTGGACATATTAGCCTGCTGTCCCAAGAGGAGAGCATCCTCTTCTTCTCCCTGATCAGATGATTTGTAACAAACTGCAACCACAATACCACGAGTCCATTGTTTTCTTATTCTCACCCAGATGCTTTCCACAGGACCATCCTGTTCATAAGCCAATATTTGCTTACAATCATACCCTTTCCTGACATATAAAGCCATGGTTCCTCCTCTCCAACTTTTGTGGTTCTTTTTAAGTAACTTGTATCCGTCCAATATCACACTCCAATCATGAGAATCCTCCCACCAAGTCTCTGTAATGCCTATTAAATCATATCCCTCTATTCAGATTGGAAATTCAAGGTCCTCCTGTTTGTTTCCCATACTTTGAGCATTAGTGTACAAATACCAAAAGCCTCATGCCACTGGGCCTGACATCACCTGTATCTCATCATTTTGGGCTCTCTATCTGCTTCCCAATTGCCTCCCTATAAAATCCACTCTAAATCCAAAGTCCCTGGCACTTTCGGTTTCGGCGGAGCGAATGGCGGCCACCTCTCGGGATGTTCCCGGAGGTGGTTAGCCCACACGTGGTTGGGGGGGTCTTCGCATATGCGAAAGACCTTAGTGAGCCTTAGGCAAAGGCTCCGAACCGGGGGCGCTTGGGGAGTAGCCTCTTTGCCGGCAAACAGCCGGGAAATTGAGGCTTTCTCCCTGCCCCAGTCGGCCCCGCTGCGTTGTGCCCGTATGGGAAGTAGCAACGCCACCGACTTCCAGGAGTGGAGAAGCAGCGGAATGAATTAAAATAAAAAGAAGAATCAGCAGTGAATCGTGAGTTGGAGATCTATTTTTGAAGCGGCATAAATGTGCTCCCCCCCGTAAAAGTATAAGCGCATGGGAGGAGGGAGGAATCCCCACCCCCTTTGAAAAACGGGACTGTTAAAGGAAGAGTGAAGGGGGGTGAAGCAAAAAAGCGGCTTGGTGAAAGTACCTTTGGGGTTTTACTGAAGATTAAGAAGCTAGCTTGTCTCCTGGGTGACGCGGCACAAACTTTGTTAAAGTAAACAAACAAACAAAATGTCAGGGCAGAAAAGGGTCCCTGAGAAGCCGGTGAAGGGGGGAGGAACTTCCGGTCCTGGCAGCCTCCCCCTAGAGCCAGCTGTCAATCAACAGAAAAGCGAGCCACTGCGCCCTCTGCTGGATCAAATGCAGAAATCAGCGAAACCCTTTGCAACATGGAAAGTGTTCTCAACAGTCAACAAAAACAACTAACAGAAACAGCAAAAAAGATGGAGGAGATCGCACAGAAGTGTCTGGTCTCAACGGAAGACACCAAGAAAATTAAGAAAAGGGTCAACAAATTAGAAAAACATACAGATACGCAAGAAAAAAGAATTTTGATGCTTCAGATGGAGAAATCAAACCTGACTCTCCGCTTTCAGGGCATAAAGGAAGAAGAGAAAAAAGATCTCAGAGCTATACTGGCGAATGCCTTGGCACCCCTAACTGGCAGAGAAGCGCAAGAATTAAAGGATGAGATGGATATGGCCTATAGAGCCTATTCCAGCTTTACAAAGAAAAATAATCTGCCAGCAGAAGTGGTTGTCAAGTTTATCAAGCAGCGTAATAGAGATCAAATTTTGCGTGCAGTTTCAGCGGTGCCCTTGAAGATTGGAGAGCAGACTATCAGAACTTTAAAAGATGTTCCATATGAAATTCATATGAAAAGGAAAGCATACAAAGGATTGACCACGTTTTTACAAAGACATCAAACCATTTACAGATGGTGCTTTCCCGAAGGACTGACGTTCAAATTCAAGGATAAAAGAGAGAAGATTGACTCCGTCTTCAAAGCTCAAGAATTTCTGAAGAGACACGCCAGCTCAGAGGAAGATGCAGAACTCGCCAATTGGACAGAGTTAAGCAGCGAAGAGGACAGCGGCCCAGAAGAGGGAGGTGCCGGAGCAGGAGACGAGAAGGCAAAAAAGGGCCCATCATACAATCTGAGAGACTTAAAAAGAAGACATCCCAAGATATAGCAATTGTTCGTGAGGTGGCAGAAGGGAGCTGATCAACAACTAACCCCAAAGGACTTTACTAATTTAACTTACAGAGTTATTTTGGACTTTCAGTAGATGAAAAGAAAATCTTCCAACCACGGTGGATGCCAAAAACTGTATTTGTACTAACTAGAACTAATACTCTAACAGAAAATTCACTCCAATCTTTTTCTTAGTCCATCTATATACCCTACTCTTTTCTTATATAAAAAAATCAATAAAATCCTCTCCTTTTTAGGAAAGGTTTTTACAAAAAAAATAAATAAATCCAAAGTCCCTCAGACATCTCCATTCCCCTCCAATTCATGCTAAACCAGACAGAAACGTGCCTTAGAATCTATGAATTGGTGTTAACAACAACAAAGAAGGCTGTTCCTGGCACTAGTATTAAATCAACTGAATTGCATCATATGGTTTAGTTGTGGTTTGGATTCCATTTGGCAGATATCTGTGATGCCTTAGGTGATAAAATCTCCCTGTTCTAGTCAGACTGGCATCTTTGACTCTGAGGTTCATGTATCAGAGGTTCTAAACCACTTGTGATGTGTTTAAAGATAGTTTTGGGTTGATCTCCCTGATGCAGAGTGGACTCTTGATGTTTTGAAGGCCACCACCTGAAAATCAGATCCCTGCCTCTCCTGGCTAGATAAATCATGCTGGGAGAAACTAGGGACTTCTCTTGGTGGGGCTATACATTCCTCATTGGTGGAGTTTTGAAAAAAGATTTGGTGAATTTTAGATGTGTTTCTAATCTGCCCTTTCAAAGTAACTTGGTCAAATGGGTGTGTGATGATGCCCATCTGAAGGTGGGGTAGAGGGCCACCTGTCACTTAAGGGTCTAAGAAGAGAGGAATGGGTCTTGCTGATGGATAAAATTAAGGTAGCAAGCGGCATGGGTAGATCCCAGGTAGTTCTCTGTGTCCTAGGAAGGGCAGGTTATCTTGGGAATCCAGACTGACAGAGGAGGATGGTGGGAACCACACACAGCAGGTCAAGAGCATTGTGCACATGCAGCTCTGAAAGAGGACAAATTGGCTATTAGCTGTAAGGCATTTGTGAGCTATTTTGTTGATAAGATCTTGGCACTTCACCAAGACTGGCCAGCCACAATTGATACAGTATGTGAACTGGAGGCCCTTGGCTGTCTTCCAGCCACTTCAGCTGACTCTCCCAGGACAAGATGCCCACCACCTGCCTCCTTGACCCATGTTCGTCATAGCTTGCGAAGGCCAGCAGAGATGGAATATGGGTCCCCTGGGAGACATCATTAACCTGTCCCTGACTTCAGGGACCTTCCCAGGGTATTTGAAGGAGGCAGTGGTGAGACCGCTCATGAAAAAAAATCACTGGACCCTCTGGTTCCAGCCAACTACCACCCAATGTTGAACCTTCCATTCCTGGGCAAAGTAGTTAAGAGAGCAGTAACAGAACAGGTCCAGGGGTTCTTGTATGCTGCCTCTATCCTGGATCCATTCCAGTCTGGCTTCTACCCTGGCTATGGGATGGAGTCATAGGGATCAAGGCAGGTTAGCGTTCCTGTTGTTGCTTGACTTAACAGGTTTCAACACAGTTGATTATGATCTCATGACCCACCTCCTTGTGGGAATTTGGGGGACAGCCTTGCAATGGCTAGTGTCCTTTTTCCATGGTTGGGGACAGAGGGTGGCACTTGGGGAGAGGGTTTCTCTGTGTTACCCTCTGGTATGCAGCATCCCTTAGGGGCTGATTCTCTCCCCAGTGCTGTTTAACATCTATATGTGCCCCCTCTCCCAGTTAATTGGAACAGGGTGTCACCAGTACACTGATGATACCCAGCTATATCTGTTCATGGACAACCAGCTTGTCTCCACCCCAGATATATCGGCCAGGGTGCTGGAGGCTGTGGATGGTTGGTTACAACAGAGTTGGTTGAAACAAAATCCATTAAAGATAGAGGTCCTATGCCTGAGTCATGGTGGTGTGGGGTCGGGAATCTGGCTCCCAACCCTTGACAGGGCACCATTATCACCAGCACCAACAGTGTGGAGCTTGGGAGTGACTCTGGATGCCTCACTATCTATGGAGGCCCAGGTCACAACTGTTGCCAGGTCAGCTTTCTACCACCTTCAGCTGGTCATGCAACTGGTTTCCTATCTCTCCTCCTGCAACTTAGCCATGCAATGGTCACCTCCAGGCTGGACTACTGTAACTCCCTCTACATGGGGCTGCCTTTGAACTTAATCTGGAAACGTCAGCTGGAACAAAATTTAGTGGCACACCTGCTGACTCAGATGCCTATGTTGGTGCACATTCAGCCAGTGCTCTGCCAGCTGCATTGGTTGCTGGTTGAGCACTGGATCAAGTTCAGGGTTATGGTATTAACTTTTAAGACCCTAAGCAGTCAGGGACCAACATATCTGCGGGACCGTCTCTCCCAATATGCCCCTCAAGGAGCTTTACGGTCAACAGGTCAACATCTATTGGTAGTCCCTGGCCCAAATGACATCTCCTTAGCCTCAACCAGAACCAGAACCTTTGGCCCCAAATGAGATCGGGGTCCTGTGGGATTTATTACAATTCCACAGGGCCTGCAAAATGGCACTGTTCCACCAGGCTTTTGGCTGAGGCAGTGGGTGTCCAATTTATAGCCTCCCCTGCACACATTGGCCAGTTTTAGTCAGCTTATGCTGTATACTATACCAGCTACATTATAGGCTACAGGCCGGAACAATCAGCCTGATATGCTGGCCTATTTTGAATTTTGTATGGCATATACCTGGGATACAGTTAAATTGTTAAATTATTGATTTGCCATCCTGAATTTAAATTTGGACTAAGTTTGGTTTTAGGGTCTTAAATTGGATTTCATGGAAATTGTACTTTGGATTGTATTTATTGAATTTATGTGTAATTGTCTTATTGTTCATCTTATACAATGTAACCCACTCTGAGCCTGCTTGTAGAGGAGGGCGGGATAGAAATCCCATTAAATAAATAAATAAGGTTTTAAAATCACAGTCTCCTAAACTGCTGTACAGCTGGGTGAATGTGCTGCCTCCAGAAAACCAGGACCCAACTCATTAGAAAATGTATTGTGTAATTTCACCACAACCCCCCTTGCTAGCAGCCCCATGAGAGACTGATGCAAGAACTGCTTCCTGTTGGACCTGGAAGGGTTTAATTGGAACCATCCTTCTTCATGTGTACAGTTTTTCAGTTCTTATATTCAGCACTGCATTGATCATGCCACGTTTAATCAGCAGATAACACTTCCGCTCAAGACTAGAGGTGTCATCAACTTATCATAGCAATAGGAATTAGATTATTAGTTTGATGGCACATCTTCAGTTGCAGTTTCGGTCGATGATCCATACCAAATTTTGCCATGTCATATATAAGCAAGCCAGTTGCCTATGTGCATAAGTGGCACTGCTCAAAGGACAACAGTTACAGGTAAGCAGCTTTCATTTTCTTTTAAAAATACAAATCCAGTATATTATTTATTAATTATTATGTAATATTTATTTCATTTGATTTATTGCATTTATACCTTGCCTTTCTCCCCAATGGGGACCCAAAGAGACTTACGGCACCCTCCTCTCCTACATTAATAACCCTGAAAGGAAGGTTAGGCAGAGGTTTCATGACTGACCCACGAGCTTCCATGGCAGAGTGGGGACTTGAATTTGGATCTTCTAGATCCTACTCTGACACTCTACACCACAATATCCTAATGACACTAAAAAACAGAAGGAGAACAAAACCAGGCAGTTACCAGAGTTTACCATCAACAGCAGGTACAAAACAAATATTAAAAGAATCAGTAGTGAAAACAATACAAAATTATCACTAGATATTTTTTAAAAAAACATGTCCTCTAAATGTAGTTTCACAGTATGCTGGTTGTTAGATTGTGTCCAGAGAGACCTGTCAACTCACAGAGGAAGGAGTCTTTCCGTGAATGGAAGACTGTTTCTGTAAGCAAAAGACTTCTTCCCCAAGTATCTTTAGGTGCAACTTGAGTTCTTTTCATCGGGTTTAAGGCCTGGCTTTGGGACAGAGACTGACTTAGGAGCTCAAGTGAGTAAGGTCAGAGTGAGATATGGTCTAGGGATGGGCATGGACCAGCTCAGAGTGAGATAGGGTCTAGGAGTGGGCATGGACCAGTTCATCATGAATTTTGGCTGGAACATGGTTCACAAAACGAAGTTTGTGGCAGGGTGACCAGCATAAACTTCCCATGAACTTTCAAACTTTTTGTGGCAGTTCATGAATGGATACATTTCTAGACAATCTCTGCTCAATCAAAATGTTTACCAAACTTCAAAGCAATGGGGGGGCAGAATTCTCCAGCCTTGGAAACACCAGTAGGGGCCCTATAAAGCTTAACAGGCACTTCTGGCTACCAATAATAGTGTTCCCATTCTGCTTTTTAGGATCAGAGTGCTATATATATCCTCAGCGCAGCTCCGCACCCCCCCCATCAGCTATTGGCAGTTAGACAGAGAGGAGGGGAACTTATTAAAAGCAGAGCATGTTCAACATTTATTATTCAGGACTCTGAGCAATCCTGTCTCTCTGCTCATGCTGAGCAGTCGGGCTTAGCTACTGCATGCCTCAGCTGAGGACCCACATTTTACACCTTCCTGCTGAGGTTTGGGTGTTAGGGGGACTCAGGGCTCTGAGCCACCTTGTCTCTCTGCTCACCCTGCCACCCCATCTCTCTGCTCAAGCCAAACACTGGGGCTTAGCTACAGGGTGCCTTGGCTGAGGATCCACATTTTATACCCTCCTGATTGTGAACTCCTTTCCCCTGCTGAGGTTTGAGTGTTAGGTGGACTCAGGGCTCTGAGCCACCCCATCTCCTCTGAGGACCCCACTCCTTCACAAGCAGCTCTTGGTGTGACCTTGGGTCAGTCATAAGTTCTTTCAGAGCTATCTCTCAAGGGCAGTTCTTGAGAGACCTCTCTCAGTCCCACCTGCCACACAGGGTATCTGTTGTGGGGAGGGGAAGGGAAAGGAACTTGTAAACTGCTTTGAGACTCCAGTCTCCTCTTCTTCTTCTTCACATCAAGTGGTGGGGGAAGAGAATATCTCTGGAAACTGGTGGGAGGCCAGGAGAGGACACACATGGCCACACAAGAGAGGTCAGGCCAGACTACAGCTTGAGTGGCCAGAACTCCAGGGGATCATTAGAGGCAGGCTTAAGGGATTTGGCAAGGTTGTTAGTGAAATTGCCTTGTTTTATTAATAAAATTGGGGAATTATGATTATTAAATGGCAATAGGCATTAACTAAAGGTCCATAACCTGTGTATAAGGGAGTGCCCAGGAATAGACACTGAGGCTAGATTACTAAAGCAGTGATTTCTTTACTGAAGGTTCTTCAAACATACAAACATAAAATCAAGCATTCACTCACACAAAACGGAGCTAAGAATATAGAGCAGAGAAATACAGAGACATTTGCATGAGCAGGAAGTTTACCTGTCCGGAGAGATGAAATGATTCTGCAGTGAAAAAGGGATAAAATAAGGTAAGGGGGTGTGAGCTGACCGGCAACACACATGGAAAAGTTCCATACTGCACAAGGAATGGAACCAGCAAGATAGGATGGGGTTAGGAGAGAAAAGAGCAAAAGAGAGAGCAAAGGCACAAGGCTTTCCTTATATACCTGAAAATGTGACCTGATGGAGGGGCCCGTTTGATCACCTGGTCCCCAGGAGATATTAACAAAACTTAAACTAAGAATGGGGCAGAAAAGGAATTAATGGTTCAGCAAAGCAGTCATTTAATAATGTCATCTGAAGCAGCTGTTTGCCAACAAGGTATTCTTTCACTATCACCTCTGCTGAATCCTCTGCCATTGCATGCTTGGCATCCCTGCCGCTGCTGATCTCCCAGTTCACCACTGACAACCAGTAGTGAGGCTTCTCCCTGGTTGGGCTCTTTGAGGCAGAAGTGTTGGGCTGAGGCTCCTTCTCTTCTCCAACCTCTTCTATCCACTGTTCCCTCCGGCCACATCTGTTGGCCTGCAGCCTCCACACTTTTCTGCAGATCTCATGCTTCCATTGCATGAGTTCTGCATTTAGGACAGCAATGCTGCCTTTTATCCGGGGGGTCACAGACACAGGCCAACTTGTACTCCCCTTTCTTACAGAAAGAACTCAACCTAGTGCCGATGCTCACCTGTAACTTCTCTGTCAAAACCCTGACCCATGGGAGAACAGCCATCCCCTTGGGGCACAGCACCAGTGCAGAGACCAGCACCCAGTCTAGTGTTCAAATCAGAGGGATGACTTGCCCCAGGCTGGCCATAGGGGCTCAGAGCATGTCAGTGGTGTCCTGGAAGGGCTTGAGAACATGCACTATTTGGAAGAGGGTCAGACAGTCATTGGAGTTGATGCTGAGCTGCTCTTCCCCATGCAGGATGGTCATGGAGGATGGTCGTCCTGAACTGCACTCTTCTGCTCTATGGTCTTCCTCATCCCCCCCCCCGCCTCTCATGTAGCAGACAGGCAGACTTGATGCTGCACAAGAAGTGGGAAGGTGGTGGTGGCAGCTACAAAGCATGGACAGTTTCAAGAGGGAATTAGATATACATATGGAGCAGAAGTCCATCAGTGGCTATTAGCCACAAGGTATAGATAGGAAATCTCAGTCTGGGGCAGATGATGCACTCTATTCTTGGTGCTGGGGGGGGAGCAGTGGGAGGGCTTCTAGTGTCCTGGCCCCACTGCTGGACTTCCTGATGGCACCTGGTAGTTTTGGCTGCTATGTGACAGAGTGTTGATGGGCCATTGGCCTGATTCAACATTGGCTTCTCTTATGTTCTTATGTCACATTCAGGGCCAAGCCTGGCAGTGTTGCTCTACCCAGGTTTTCCAGGATACACAAATACAGTAACAATAAGCACAATAGGTACAGAGGCAAGGTCTACAAACCAGTCTGTTGTCAGAGATCGCAGATCCTGTCCAAGGGTCAGAGTAATGAGGGCTGAGAGTTCAAGGGTCCAGTTCCAGGGCTGGGGAACAAGTGTCAGGATGCAGGGTGTGGGTCCCAGGCTGTAGGAGCAAGAACAGGTTACCAGCGACAAGGTACAAGGCAGCAAGTCAGAGGATAGCTCTGTTTGCTAAGCAGGTCAGCTTCGCAGAGGTGTGGTAAGCAAAGCTACTTCCTCATTAAGTGTGCTTCTCTTATCTGCCTCTTTTGCTGGCTCATCCCCAATGGCCCAGGTCACATTTCTTGCAATCAATCTCACCTTCCTACAGGTGCAGGTCTTTATTGTTTCCCTATCAGCTTGTCTGTCCTGGTCCTGTCTGTCCTACTCCAGGAAGTGACACTGATCGTTGCTAAGCTATTATCATTATCATTATCATTATCATTATCAATAATAATAATAATAATAATAATAATAATAATAATAATTTTATCCCACCGTCTCGGCCAAGGCCGGCTCAGGGCGGCTTATAGACAAATAAAATTCCCATAATACAGTCATGATAAAATCACATACATTAGTAAAAAACAACATTAAAATTCAAACAGGATAAAATGCTAGCAACATTCCTCATATTCCTATTGGCTCTTCGGTCTTTTGCAACTATCTCAGGTCATTGGCATGGGCTGTGTTTGAGGGACCTATAGGCCAGGGCTCCGTCAAAGTAGATATTAACTATTGGCGGTAAAGGTGTTAATGGTGGCGGCTCCAAAGGCCTGGCAGAAGAGCTCCGTTTTACAGGCCCTGCGGAACTGTGAAATGTCCCTCAGGGCCCTAGTCTCTTCTGGGAGCTCATTCCACCAGAGTGGAGCAGCCACCGAAAAAGGTCTGGCTCTAGTTGCCACCAGTCTGGCCTCCTTGAAACTTGGGGGTACATATGGGGAAAGGTGGTCCCTTAGGTATGCAGGACCCTGGAATTAGGTGAGCGCTTTGTCTTTTCTCTAAAGCTGTCAAGTGCTCTCTCTCCTCCTTCTGTGCTCTGCTAGTTTGGGAGAAGCTGGAGGAGATGGAGTCACCAGCCTCTGTGGTATATCTTTCTTCTCCTGGAAGACTAAGCAGCCTGGCCATGACTGGGAAGCATTCTTGCTTACTGATGCTTCCCCCGTTGGGTCTGCCGCTGAATTCAGCTGCTCAGGTGGGGATTCCATCAGTGCAGTGCCTGATTCTTCCAATTCTTCCTCTGAGAAGGAGGTGGCTGTTGGCTGGCCCATGACAGGAGGCCAGGTGCCAGTGGGTCTTGAGCAAGGACTGCATCTCAAGTAGGGCAGCATCCCAGGTGACCTTGACAGGGTTCCTCTGCCCCAGAACATCCTTCACCACCAGCTGAACTGTGTGCACCAGGCAGACAATGCCTTTGAGGCACACAGCCCTCACTGCTGCCAGCATGTTGGTGCCAGCGTCCCTGACCATGTCGCCACAGGTGATGTTGCCACCACCCACCCACTCCCTCAGGCTGCTACTCAGTATCATGGGAGTGATGTTTTGTGCAGTGTGGTCTGCATCCCTGCAGATCCACTTTGTAGCCCGGTAGAAGGACTGTCCCCTTCTGGGACCTGGGCTGTTCCAGAGGTCTTCCATGAAGTGCACGGTTTTGCCTTGTGCTCTGGAGAGCTCAGCCTTGACCATCGCCACTGCAGCTGGTGAAAGGCTACATCCTCCACAAGGGAGAAGGGCTGGCCATTCACAGCAATCATCTCACCGGCAAGATGAGTGACTGCTTTCTGGGCCCTCCACATAGCCCTTTTGACCACTTGGAGGGTGGCCTGCCTCCTGCTCCCCCTCTGCTTCTCCCTTCTCAGAGGGAGTGGGCCTCTTCTTCCTCCCACTGGCCTCCCACTTTCCTCTGATGGCAAAATATTTGTGTGCACCCTTTGTAGATGCCCGTGGAAGACAGAGATGGACAAGTGTTGGCGGTTTCTGCCCCTCTGAACATGGATGTGGCACACCTGGGGAGGATGCAGAAATGTTTCCAAACTATGGAAATGGGGCCCCAGGATTGGAGAAGGTGGGAAGCACAGCTGCTTTCTGGTGCTGGGCTGGGAGGGGCCACAGAGTGGTGTACTCAAGGCAGGAGCAGCAACAGGGAGCTGGGATGTGAAAGGGGAGGATGCTTCCCCCCACCCTCTGAATCACTGCTGTCAGAGTGCTGGGCAGTGCTAACAACTGTTTGGCCTCTGTGGAGAGCCCCAGGAATAGGAGCAGGAGGCTCCAAGATCCCTGGTGATGCCCTGCTAGGGCTGTGCTCCAGTGGGCAGGCAGGATTGGTTTGGTGCCCAGGTATGGGGGCGTGTGGTACACAGTGGGTGGAGGACTTCTTCCCCCCATGACAAGCAGCTTTCCCACCCACTTTCACCCTATGGCACACAAAGGTATTCACATTCAGGAGGGGTAGGAGGGTATAAATGTGGGAGACCTTTTTGGGGGGTCCATAATTGGGACCCCAGAAATATAATCCCACCCAATTTGGAGAGATTGTAGAGGAGTGGGTGGCAAGGTGAGCTTCCCTATGTGTTTGGTGTGTGTAACTTGCAGGGGGTCCATTCTATACACTTTTAACCTGCACCTGACATTTCCCCCAAAATCACTTTCCTGGGGGCATCTTCTTTTGAGGGCGATAACTCAGACTCCCATTGTCCAATCTGCACATAACTTGCAGGGCATGTAGAGGAGCATCAGGGGGAGGTCCCCTGGGAGTTTGATGAAAGATGGGGAGGGGCTGTGGCTCAGTGGTAGAACATCTGCTTTGTATGCCAGAAGGATGCAGGTTCAGTACCTGGCATCTCTACTTAAAGGATCAAGTACTAGGAGATGTGAAAGACCTCTGCCTGAGACCCTGGAGAGCCACTGCCAGTGAGTAGACAATACTGATGCTGATAGACCAACGGTCTGATTCAGTATATGGTAGTTTCATGCATTCATGTGTTCAAATGAATATTCTAATACAAAATAGGTATGAGTATTTACTTCCTTCCCAAAAGACCAAATAACTGGACAGGCCCAAAGCATATGCTTCCAAGACGCGTCTTGGAAGTTAAAACACCAATAATTAGACAATTCACTTAGTCCTTTACTAATAAGATGCTGTGGTGTCCAAAATATTCTAAATATAATTTCTTGCTGTCACAGCTTGAGATCCATAGAAATAACAGGCATAAAGCTTAGGACCATATCCCATTGCTTTGGCAAAATAGGGAGCTCTAGCTCCCCCCTCACCCCACGCCCCTCCTACTCTGACCTACAGACCTTGAGTCGTATCAAGCAATCCCTGCTAGAAATAAGAGGAAGAAAGGAAGAATTCAAGCTAGAGAGGGCAGGCTATGCCGTAATAGAGAAGACTTTTTGTCGCAGGCTGCCCGTACCCTTATGGTCTGAGAATCACCTGACTTGAGTCGGTTGTGGGTGGGGAGTACAGTTACACAGCTGAATAAATGGCATCATAAACCTAGTGAGCTTGTGATCTGGAGTGGGGGGTTGTGTGAGAGTTTGGCAGGGGAGTTTCAGGGGAGTTCACAAAACACTGGACTACTTCATATATGTATCAAAGAAACATGACTGGTGAGGGAGCTGAGGTAGTGACCTACAAAGTCTGTGCCATGTTTATTTTCTTACCTGAGGGTAATGATAATTACACTTGCAGCAAGTGTAGCTGTTTTATTACAAAGGAACTTCAGGAAAAGGGAAAACCTTAATGTAGTCAGACATATAGGCTGGATTTCAGAAAAGCTGTTTTTAATAGACTTAAAGTTATGCTGGGTAGCATCCCATGGTCAGAAATAGTTAAGGGTAAGGGAGTTCAAGGGGATGGGAGTGTGGTGTTTGACTCCTCTGTAATGTGTACTCACTGTGGAGGTGGGTAAATCATAGGCAAATAAAGAGTTGCATCCTCAAATAAAATTATTTTAGTTTTCAAAATGCTGAGTATCATGCCTACAAGCTTAAGTACCACATAGAGACAGTCTGGCAATCAGGGACTACCTCAAGTGGGGGGATGATTGTGATGAATTTTCTCATTCCCAAACCCCTTATAAGTTAGTGGCTTCTCTTGAGCATGAAGTACAAAAACAGCATATTATTCAAAGTGTCTATACTGTTGATAATCAAGATTCTGAGAATGTCACTTCGGCTGTATGGGTGAAATTTATAAAACTGAAGTTGGTTCAGATTCTGGCGTAACCATCATGGATACCTTAGATACTGTAAATCATATACCTTTCCAGCTGTTCCAGCATCATCCACTCAAGTTATTAAAACCACAATGTTGGTTTTGTAACTACAACAGGTGTACCACTTCAGCTCTTGTTTCACATGGATATGTTGAACAGAGGCAAACTTTGAGAATCAGTGTTCAAGGGATATATAATATTTGTACAAAGAGTTTGGATAGCTTGAGCTTATGTGTGTGTCTTCCCAATAATTAGGAGGCTATATATATTTCTTGCCAGATAGCATCTATCTTAAAGGAGTACAGAATGTACCGTTTCTTCTTTGTCCAAAGATTGATAGATAAATAGATTAGTTTATTGCTCAAGAACTCTTTAGAGCAGGTGATACATTCAAACTGGGTCATATCTGTTGCTTCTGTTGTTCTGGAATCTAATGGCAGTATTCACAACTGTTATGTTCACAAGTGCACTGTAAAAAAGACGCTTCAGCGGTGGCCATAGCTCAGGAGTAGAGCATTTGGTTTGCATGTAGAAGGTGCGAGATTCAATTCACACCATCTCCAACTGGAAGTATCAGACAGTAGGTGACATGAAAGACTTCTGCTTAAGATCCTGGAGAGTCACTGCCAGTCAGAGAAGACAGTCCTGATCTTGATAGATCAGGGGTCTGGCTGAGTATAAGGGGGATTGCCAACCTATAGGTGGCACCTGGAGATCTCCTTTTATTTCAATTGATCTCCAGATGACCAAGATCCGTTCCCCTGGAGAAAATGGCTGCTTTGGAGTGTGGACTCTATGGCATCATTAAATCTTGCTGACATCCCTCCCCTCCCCAAACCCCACCCTCTCCAGGCTTCACCTCCCAGATCTCCACATATTTCCCAAGCCAGAGCTGGCAACCCTAAATATAAGGTAGAGTCATGTGTTACCATATGTCAGAGCCTACTACCTGAGCCTGCAATTAACCAATTATAGACTATTGGACTAGCCATTAGTAAGACTAACTGGGCATCTTAACTATCAAGGATTTTAGAAATTGTTGAATTAGGACTTCCCAGAATAAATATTCGAAACATTTTGACAGGCCAAATGTTTTGATTGTCAACTTTCTTTCAAATTTCCTTTCTGTTTTTCCTTCAATCTACCCCCCCATTTTTTGTTAATGAAATAATGGTTTCATTATTTTATTGGAAAATATGGTACCACCTGCAATCTGTGTATAAACCAAGTCTCAGATTCCATGAGGCCCAGAGCTGGAGGTGCATGTGTGAATGGCCACCTATACGTGCTCCCCTCGAGTCTCAGGGTAATAAACTGGTCCTATGTTCAGATTGGGCCATATCTGTTGAGTCTGTCCTGGAATCTAATGGCAGTATTCCCAACTGTGGCGCTCAGAACTGCAAAGTAAACGGTTTTTCGGTTTCAGCGTTGCGAATGGCGGCCACCTTTCGGGACGCTCCCGGAGGTGGTTAGCCCACGCGCAGTTTGGGGGGGTCTTTGCATCTATGCAAGACCCTAGTGAGCCTTAGGTAAAGGCTCCGAACCGGGGGCACTTGGGGAGTAGCCTCTTTGCCGGCAGTTAGCCGGGAAATTGAGGCTTTCTCCCCGCCCCAATCGGCCCCGCTGCGTCGTGCCCGTAATGGGACTTAGCAGCACTCCCGAATTCCACCAGGAGTGAAGAAAGCGGCATGAGTTAAAATAAAAAGAAGAATTGCATCGAATCGTGAGTTGAAGATCTAATTTGAAGCGAGATAAATCCCCCCCGCAAACGTAGGGAGGAGGGAGGAGTCCCCACCCCCTTTTGAGAAGCGAGATTAATAAAGGGGCGAGGAGGGGGTAAAGAGAAAAAAAGCGTTGGTGAAGATACCGTTGGGGTTTGGCAGGCGATTGCGACATTGTCAGCCTCTTGGAGGATGCGGCACGAACTTTGAAAAAGTAAACAAAAGGGAAAATGTCGACGCCGAAAATTTTCCTGCACAAACCGGAAGAGAAGGGGGAGGGACTTCCGGTCCGGGTAACCCCCCCCAGAGCTTGCTGTCATTCAACAAGAGGAGCTACTGCGGCCCCTGCTGGAGCAAATGCAGAAAATCAATGAAGCTTTGATTAAAGTGGAAAGTGCTCTTCTCTGTCGGCAAAAGCAAATCTTGGAAACATCAAGAAAGGCTAATCTGATGTTAACCCTTTTGGGCGAGAAAGAAGAAGAGAAAGAAGATCTCAGTTTTATCTTGACGAATGACTTGGCACCCCTAACTGGCAGTGAAGCGAGTGAAATAAAAGAAGAGGTGGACATGGCTCTAAAAGCCTATTCCACTTATATAAAAGAAAATACTCTGCCAGAAGAAGGGGATGTCGAGCTGAGCAGGAAATATATCAGAGATCTAATTTCTTCTGTGATTATGGAGCCCATAAAAGTTGATGGTCGGAAATATAAGAAAAAAAAGAAACGAGAGAAGATGGAATTCATCTTTAAAACAATAAAACCTTTGAAGAGACACGCCAGCAGGATGGAGGCAGCACTCAAAACTGGGATGAATGCAAGCAGCGAAGAAGACAACGACCCAGGGGGAAGAGGTGACGGAGCGGGAGTCATCAAGATGAAAGGGACTCAACTTTTAGTTGAAAAGACTTAAGAGGACACTTTGAGCAGCGGCTGTTCGTGTAACATCTGGAAGGAGCTGTTTAATAACTAACCCCAATGGACTTTACTAACGGTATTAACAGAGTTATTTTGGACTTTGGATTGTTAAAAAGAAGATCTTCTAACCGTGATGGATGCTAAAAATAGTACTAACTAAAACTAACCCTTATTAACAGAATATTTTCACTCCATCTCTTTTTTCTTTCTCCAGCTGTCTACCCTACCCTTTTCCTATAAAAAGAATAAAATTCTCTCCTTTTCAGGAGAGTTTTACCAAAAAAAAAAAAAGAACTGCAAAGTAAACAAGGCACTAACCCACACCCTGTGCAGACATTTTCGAATTATTTCTGTAGGAGGAAAGGTTTTGCCAACATTTCCCTATAACAACTGTATCATAATAGAGAGCTGAGAACATTATGCTAATGGTCAAATGATAGCCACTGATTGATGAAAGTCTGTAATCTGGAATTTCTGTAGCACCGCAAATTTTCCAGTGGGTTTTGGGAATGCTTTTGAGTGTCCCTGGAGTTGTTCCATATTTTAATGAAGAATTAGTCATGTGTCCATCTGAAGAGCAACTCAGAAAAGTTATACAGAGAAGGGGTCATTCAGGTATAGATATCAAGAAAAAATTTTTTGGCGTGGAGCACCTACATCATTTCCTCTAGGCTATCAGATTGAAGCTTTCTGGATCCACCTAAATGAAGTCAATGCAAGGGCAATACATGATGTCCCTCTATCAAAATGCAGATGAGATAATCAAGGTTTTCTAGAAAAAAACTTTTCTCACATCTTCTTGAAACATAGAGCAACAGTACACAACCCATTCACTGCTGGCTGACTAAGGGCGTCCAGTGACAGCAAATCCACCAGTATGATCAGGCCTTTCAATGTGCCTCTACCCTTGTTCATTATGAGTATAAACCAGGGGCTATGTATGATGCCTCAGTGTTTGGTAGTTGTGCTTTCCTTGGTTACACACTGATGACAAACTATGCCCAGGCTGATAAAGAAGAACTGGCTTACAGTGAAGGAATTTCTCAATAATTTGTAAACCTTTATTATATTATATTCTTTTCTTTAATCCCGAATATCCACCTTGCTTGAAGTTACCATTGTCTGTTCTGTGTTTTTTATTATATACAGGTGGGAAAGAGCTTAACAGGCAAACATGGACTCCATCTTGCTCAAGACACCTCTGACGTTCATTGGCTTCTTATTGATCACTTTTCTCATAATCTACTTCCTGTGGCCTGAAGCACTGATTAGGTTTGGGCGGTGGTAAGTGATATATACCTAGGAATATATCTGGAAAGGTTTCTAAGCCTTATTGTTAACAGGCAAGTTTGTACACATGAATTATGTATATGTTGTGAAAACATGCTTAGTATCCCATCTGTAATCCCGGGCTGTACTTGAATAATGGAATCTGGCTATTTGGTTTCTATTGCTGTGGAATCTTGGCGATTCTAGCTTCTGGAGAGCAGCATGGTTCCTGGGGATGCAGAACAAAGCAATCAAGAACTCCTGATTGTAAATTATGAGAAGACCAAAGTAAGCATATTTGGCAAACAACCTTCTAGATATAAATGGTCTATGCAAGGACAAGACAGTGAATAAATTTTGGGAAGTCATGTTCAAATAACAAGCCATTGCAGACATTTCATATGATGAGAAAACGCAGCATGTCACTGATCTGGACTCTTGGGAAGCTGCCTATTTTCTGTTCTTAAGAAATATTCTTGGCCTTCGCTAGGGCCTTCTTGCTGCAGTGCTTCATACTAAATCCAGCACCGCCTCCAACCCAAGCCTTTTCAATTATAATTTACCCTTAGAAGTTTTTGCAACATTTGGAAGAGGGTTATTAAGGACAAGAGGGGGGCCTGCAAGGACTCACTCCACTCTTCTTCCTCTCTTGTCCTCCCTGTCTCCCAGGAGGACAGCTGGTAGAGGTAGCCTGCTAATGGGAATGGGGGGGGTGGTCAGGCTTGGAACAGGAAATGTACAGCACACCCTTTCAGCTCCAAGCCCCCTCTGATTGCTGGCCAATGATGGCTTATGGAAGGGCAACTTAGATCTGAAATCACATGACACCTTTCTCTCCATACCTCCCACACTGGCCCAGGCCCATAGCTACAGTGGGGCATTTTAGGGCTAGGCCCCCTGACTTACTGGCAAGGCCCCACAACTTCCCATCCAGCCCAGGGCCCCTGAGTGGCAGCAGGTATGGAGTTGGGTATTCCTTTAATTCAATTAGCCAGTGCCCCCTAAGAAATTTAAATGCCCCCCAACTTTAAAAATCCTGGCTACAGGCCTGCACTGGCCCCTCTTACTCTCCATGCCACCAGTGTCTCCTCCAACCCATCATCACCAACACTACCATCATGGCATCCACTCCCATCCTCCCTCCTCCTCCATCACCCGCTCTTCCCCTTTTCTATCATCAACATTGCCACCAACTCCGCCTTCCATTGCTACTGCCCCTTATCATCACCATATTTGCCACCAGTGTTCCCTCTAAGCTGAGTTAGTGTGAGCTAGCTCATAGTTTTTAAGCCTCCAGCTCACACATTTTTGTCTTAGCTCAGGAAGGATGGCTTCAGAGCAAACTAATTTATACGGTAGCCAAATCACTTGCTCACAACTTTAATGCCAGTAGCTCAGAAAGTAGAATTTTTGCTCACAGGATTCCATAACTTAGAGGGAGCATTGTTTGCCACTCCTCCTCCTCCTCTCCTGCTCTATCTCCTCTGCCATCTCCTCTCCTCTTGTCATTGCCTTTTCCCCTCACCCCAGCCAAAAGCTGTAATTTTATCCCCTTCTCCTTGATTGTTCCTTAGTGTTTTTCTTAAGTTCCCAATTATGCTAATCACGATCTCATGTTGGCTGGCATTTATTTTTAAGTTACAGTGTATGCACCCACACATGTACGGATTCTCCTGTTTCTGAGGCTTGGAGAGCCTCCCCATTTTTTATTTACTTTTTAGATTTTTCTGCAAACCTAGGGTTCTCCTCAACTTTTAGAAACATCCCCCCTTTCTGTACTTGGCCACAGTTTTTGGATTTTGTGATCAACACTACAGAGCAAGGTTCAGTATTAAATGTATGATTTTGCTTGAAATCATAAGACAGTTTCCTGGGAGTAAGCTCTAGAAATAAATAGGGTTTACTTCTGAGTAGACCTGCTTAAGAAAGAATGTTCCATTTAACATGGAATATGTACCAGATTTTAATTCTTTTCTCTAAGATTGGCTTATATGGGGACATGTTTCCATATTTCTTATTTCTTGACGATACATGTTTATCCTCCCAATCAACATTTGCATCTATGTGGGAAGGGAGAATGCCATGCCCTGTTTATTATACTGACCATTGTATGATGGCCTCAGAACTGGGCAAAACAAGCTCACATGAATGGTTGCGGTCACACACATGAAATAAAGTGATAGGGGGAGAAAGGCTATTGCCTCCAGAGGAATTTGACCTACACTTGCATGATCACACAGTCCTTTGAAGCTGTGAATGCAGCCCACCATTGCATGTTCAGGCGCAACCATGGGTGAATCTGTTTCCTTTTGTTTCCGATGCGTTTAAACAAGGAATCGATGAATCGCACCTCCACATTGAGGGCTCCCTATGGAGTGTGCAATTATGTGCATACTGAGAAGCGGGGGGAAAACAATGGCATGGAATCAGGATGGCCTGATCAGACCTTCCTGGTGCCAGGAGAGCATGCTGGAGAAACCAAACAGGGGAAAGTCCATCCGTGGCCTGTAGCAACCCATTTGCTACTGGACTTTACCCGGTGCCTGTTTACTCCACTTCTGCAGTGGAGCGACATGGGTTGCTGATGGCTGTGAGGCACTTCACAGATGTTCATGTCTGATCACACCCTTTAAATCCACCCAGCATTCATGCCTGTGTCGGGGCTAATTGTGCGTATGATCACAGCCACTGTTAGTGAGAAGAGTGTTAATGTAGCAGTTAATAAATGCTAGAAAGGTAAAATAACAATGGCAATTAATTATTTTTTATTTTGTCCTCTTTGCTTGTAGGGCTTTCCCAAAGATAATTGGCGTACAAGTGAGATATGCTGAGCATAATGGCTACAGGTTCTGTTACTACTCTCGAGGAAAGCCTGGCCTTGACCCCTCCATCTTGATGCTTCATGGGTATGGATTTGATAAAGAGTCATGGTTAACCAATGTCTTTGTAAGTTTCCACTTTTTCAGATTTTTTTCAAAACTTTTTATTGTAGCTAGTTTAAATATACATATTTCCATCGTTCCATCGTTCCATTTTAAGGTGTTTTTTACAATTTCTCCCTAATCCCTCCCCCCTCAGTTTAATCTTCTTCTTTCAGCCAGGAACACAGAGCTTGTAGCTTCCACTGAACGTCTTCCTTCTGTTCCTCTTTTATCCAGTTCAGGTAGAGAGATCATTTTTCCTTAATCCGCAGTGTTCTGTCCTCCCATGGCAGATCTTGGGTAATCGTAGCCATTATATCTGACTGAACAAATTCAAACAGATAATTATGCCAGGTTCTTTCTGTCAATTTACTTTTATCTTTCCACCCTACTGCTATCACTGCTTTACCAGCTAGTATCATTGCTTTCAATAAATCTTGGTTCTTTTTCTCTATTGTCTCATTACCTACAATGCTCATCATCATCAGTTCAAGATCTATATTCAGCTTTACCTGAAAAAGCTCATTTATTGCTCTTAGTATAATTTTCCATAATTTTTTTGCCTCAGGGCATTCCCACCACATGTGGGCATATCATACTTTCGCTCTTTTACAATGCCAACAGTTTGAGCTTAGGCCTGAGAACATGTTAGCTAAGGTGGCTAGAGTTCTGTACCATTTAGTATAAAATTTTAGTTCCATTTCCCTAAACCTATGTATTTTTGTTCCCTTAATTCCTTCCATTAGTTTTTTTTTGCTTTTTGTTCTGTTATTCGAGTTTCTGAGCTCCATTTCCCTTGGAGGTGGGCTATTATCCCTTCTTTATCTGAGGTCATTTTCTTGTATATTACACCTGCTATTCCTCTTTTAGTTTTTTTAAATTAATTTGTATATCTCTTCTATTGGTTCTTCTATATCCATGTTGCTATTTTCCATTATCTTTTTAATTCTTGTGTATAATCCTGCAACCTTCAGCCAATGTTTTGCGCCTACTTTCTCTTCTAAGGCTTGAAGTGGTTTTAAAGTGTTTGCAAACATCAAGTCATGTATTCTGCTGTATCCTTTTTGTTTAAGTAATTCCCACCATCTGTAGTCTATACCTTCCTCTTCTAGGGTTTCTAGTGGCGCCCATCTAGATGTTCGTTTTAACCATTCTGACTGCCACTTCTTCCAAACTATTAATGTGCTTTTCCTAAGTCCTATATTCAATTTAAAATCTTTAGCCCATTTATTTGTGAAAATGCCAAATCTTCCTACTCCTTTATTTACTTCATTTTCAAACCTAACCCATTTCTGATTTTCTTCTTCTTCTATTTCTAATAATGCTTTTAGCTGAAAGGCTTCATAATAGCTTATTAAGTCTGGTACTCCCCATCCTAATTCTGAGTTATGATTATATACTAACTTTTTTGCAATTCTACATTTTTTGCTATTAAAAATCCATTATCTTATTTTTGTATTCCAATTGTCCATTTTTTGTTTGTTAATTTCTAATGGTATTGTTTGAACTAAATATAATAGTCTTGGTATCCAAAACATTTTAACACTTTTTATTCTGGCTGTTATACTCAGGGTTTTCCTCTCCCATTCCTTCATATCTCTTGTTATCTTTTCCTGTACCTTTTGGTAGTTTTTTCCCACTATCTTATTAATATTTTTATGAATTTCTATTCCCAAGTATTTACATTTCTTAGTTCCAACCTGGTATCAAAATACTCCAGTTTAAAGGGGGTTTTATCCGGAAAGCGACTGCTAGGGATGGTGCGCAGATGTTGTGTGTGTGAATGTGCACATAAAACTGTTACTGAAGCATGCCGAAAGTGGTTCAAACAGCGCATCTGAACACACCCAGTCTGTGGCACAGTGACAGGGTGTCACAGAGCAGAGGGACAGATGAGACTGCCGAGGGGGTTTGCCAGAGTCAAAGGGCAAACCTCTGTTTAAAAAGGAAAACACCAACACACACACACAGGGAAGGACTGCATTTCAGTGATCTAGAGAAAAGTCCTAGGAACAGACAGATCTCCAGCATGGGCGGGTGGGGGAGACACCCTGGTTTAGACATTGTTCTTTACCATTACAACTGCCTGCTTATTTTCAAGAAACATATAATAGGGGTTATTGTTTATATTATTTCTGCCTGAACTTTAAGAAGCCTTCAACAGTGTTAATAGTGTTCACATTGGGACTTTTTGGGTTGCCAACTGCTTGGTTCATATCAAACCTTTAAAACCATTTTCCAATTTCCCTACCCTTTTATATAGAATAAATCTTTCTTCTTATTTTATTTAAAACCACACTATTGGTGCCATTCTTTTATATCTGTTTGGGCTCCTGAGGTAAAAGGTAAGGGGATGACAGAAGTCATATAGGCCCCTTTACCAGAGTGAGGAGGATGCATCACAGCTCCCTCTTTTGTATATGCTTCCTTTTTTGTAATATCTTTGACACCCTTCTGATTTAGAGTGAGAGCTTAATGCTCTTTTTAATTCCCACTAGATTTGCACATAGCCACTCATCAAAGATCATTATATATGGACATGTGCACACAATCATGTTAACAATTCAAATATTTTGAAACAGAAGTATAAGAGACAATGGCATGGATCATAAAATGTAGCCAGAGAAACTGGTACTGAGATTGGTATATAACATCTGAGCTTTGACTTCTTCAATGTAAATCCTTGCTTTCTGTGAGCCTCAAAATCAGCTGTTTTTTCCCTTCTAAGTTTCTTCCTAAGAATATCCATGTAGTCTGTCTGGATATGCCTGGTCACGGGGAAACCACTTGTTTGCCAGGAGACAACTATACTACAGTTGATCAGGTGAAAAGGATACACCAGGTAAGGCCTCTTTGTTTTCCAGCCTGAAGTGAGAGGTTCTACTAATAATGCATCTTTGAGGGCCAAGGCTTTATATAGATCAGTTATGTCATGGTTGTGTCACTGCATAAATGGGGCTGTTAAGAGGAACCCACCTATCTGTTTCTCCAATCATTTGTTGGCCCTTTACCTCATGGTTACCCTGGCAGCTCAGGGGAGATTTCAGGCTACAGATGGAACCAAATAGATGTAAGTGTTCCAGTTGACCTCTGAGTACAATGCCCTGCTTGAACACCTGATAGTAAAAAGATTAAAATAGTAGAAGTATTGAAAAGCCATACCACAAGGCATAGGACCCTAAAGAATAAAAAAGTCCCTAAAAAAATAAAAATTGTCTTCAATTAAAAATTTGGATTTAAACTCTGGACATGTTTTGATAAAACTATTATCCTTCTGGGATGCAAAAACAGAAATATAGAACAGATAAAAACATGCATAACCAACACACTTATAGAGTTAGAAAGACTATAAATATACTGGGGGGAACAAAGGGATAAATTTAAAAATCCAGAATTGATTCACCAGACTTGTCAGTAATTTAAAACTACAAACTTTTATCAGCTGTCCATTCAGATAAAATTCAGTAACCTAATTAATCAGGTTGAAATACATTCTGAACTGCCCGACTAGTAGCCAGCTGCAGATACATGAACATCCAGTACCCCAGGAAGCTGGATTAACTTCTCTTCCTACCAAACTACACAACCAAAAAGATCCATGAAGACCAAACTAATTTTTAAAATAATCTATGTACTTGGCTAATATATAGCAACAAATATATAATAAATCAATGAGGAATACAATTCCTGAGGGTAAAAGTTCTCAGTGTCAAGATCCAATATAATTTTCTTTTTAATAAATGGATCCCATTCTTAAGCACCTGCTTTTGAAGAGACTAAAATTCAAAATGTTGGTATTGGTGATCTAAATATAAAGAAATGAAGCGGTTTTCTCATCTTCACCCTCCAAATAATAGCTTTTCATGAACAACCGCTATATCAAAGTCATTAAAAATTGAGAATAGGGAATCACTTTTTGAGCCAAGGTTTTCCCCATGATCTCTAAGGCTGATTCCTGAGGAATATTAATATATAGTTCTTGTATCCTAAGCAGTATGAGTGGAGTCATGCAACAGGAAGGCAACTTTCTTGTCTTCCCCCTCTCACTGTAGTTTCCTTTGCCCCTTGAAGGGGGAATTAACAAAAATCACCCTTCTCCCCAAATGGTGTGTTCTGTCAGGGGAGCTGCTGCAGAATTATCTCATAGAATCCAGGCCAAAGAACTAACATTGACAAAAATATCTTGTTCTCCTATTTTAGTCATATCTTATTGTTTGGTGGGGGAAATCTGCAGTGTGCCATATATATGCGTCTAAGAGGAACATAAGGTTTCAAAAATAACCTAAAATTGTGGAATGGGCTCCACCACAGAATTATTCCCTGATATATGGGCTGATCTGGAGAAGGTGTGAATTTGAGGTAAAATGGAGATTCTGTAGTCTTCATTGTTGTGAGGAAACCGAAGAATCCCCATCATGACTAAGAGAAAAAGATTCCCCTTTGAAAAATTTCTTCAGATGTTCCCTGGAAAAAACCTGTATCGTCCCAATCCACAGCAGAAGCCACATTAAGGCAACAATAAGCAAAAATAAATAAATAAATAAATAGTGGTGGAGCCACTAAAAATTAAAAAAAGAGAAGTATTATTTGTTTTCCTTCCAACTGGTAGAAATGCCAAGGAAATAACAGAAAAGTGCAGAGTTACAATAACTCTGACAAAAGAGATGTTTCTGAACAACATCATTTTAAACATATCTTAGCAACAGAAGAATCAGAGTCCATGTCCAGCCTTTATTCAAAGACAAAGGCTAGGAACTTGGATTCTGCATTTACTTTTTTTAATTTAATGTTTTATTAACAATAGATATATTATATACTAATAATTCAAAACAGTTCTATTTACGAATTATCATAATGCCACCAAACACCAAATCTGTATAAGCAAAGTAATTTAATTTATTTATTTTGGGATTTTCATTCTGCCCTCTCCAAACAGGCTAAGGGCTGATCACAACAAACTGAGTCAAAAAATCGTTACAATCACATGAAATCACATTAAAATCATAAAAACAAGAAACAATAAAATTAGTACCAACAATATAAATCTGTTGGGTCCACAAGATGGGATCATGCAGCATCTTACATGTTATGCACAATTATATTAAAATCGAAGATTTTAAGCTCTTTGGAACCACTTCGAGTTGCGCCAAATACTCTAATGCTATGGACCAAACTTCAACAAAATCTGAACAAGTTGGATGAGATTCATATTTATTCACTTGATAAGTAATTTTGTCCATTACATACATTTCCAATAACTTATGATACCAAAAAGGAAATGTCGGTGCATCTGAACATTTCCAAGTTGTGGCTATTGATGTTTTTGCCACTATTAAAAGGATAGCAATTAGTTTCTTCCTAACATGAGGGCCTGAATCATCCAACTAATGATTTAAAAACAATACCTCAGGTGTCAAAGGCACAATATACCCAGAAATTAAATGTACCTCATTCAATACTAATCGCCAGAATTTGTTGATTTTTATACATTGCCACCAGCAATGCGCAGGAGGGAGGAGTATAAATTAGGTAATGCTGTAGTAGCTTTGTTTTTTTGGTATGATCGGTTGCTTTGATGTAATTCGATAAATAATTTTAGAGCAGTTTTTTGTAATTTTTAGCAGCAGGACCGGTTAGGTTTTATTCTGTTGCCAAGGAGTGGTTGTAGACCCTTTTTGCTGTCTTCAGCACTGGCGGTCTGAAGTCCAATGGAGATGGCCAGGGTGACTTAATATGATTGGGCAGCAGATTCTGGTGCTCTTGGGGAGGGGGAAGTTTAGCAGTGGGCCTAGGCAGGGTAGAAAAGGAAGGATGCAGAGAAATAGAATGGCTCAGCACCCTTCCAGCCTACAGCCCATCCAAGGGTGGCAGCAGTGGGGCCAGGATTGGTGTTGTGCAATGCCAGGTCCATTAACAACAAAACCACGACCCTACAGGATTTTGTGACCGAACATCAGGTGGACCTGGTATGCGTGACCGAGACATAGGTGAGGGGGGGGAGACATTGGCTCTCACCCAGCTTGCTCTGCCAGGCTACTCAGTTCTTCACCAATCACGGACTAGGGGGCGGGGGGCGGGGTGGCTATTTTCATTCGGGAGGTTTACTCCTCCAGGGCACTCCCAGCCGTGGAGATCTCAGGCCTAGAATGTGTTGGCGTGATGCTGGAGGCTGAGAGTGTGTGGCAATTTGGCTGGTGTACCGACCGCCTGATGCACCGGCCAATAGTCTGCCGTCCCTGCTGGAGGCTGTATCAGGTTGGGCATTGGATCACCCTCGACTGATTGTCTTGGGTGATTTCAATGTCCACGCCAAGGACACAGCCTCCAGCTGGGCTACGGACTTGGTGTCGTCCACAGCAGCACTGGGACTCTCGCAATTTGTATCGGCCCCCACGCATTGGGCCAGTCACATGCTTGATCTGATCTTTGCGGCGGGGGCAACGGCGGACCGGATCACTGCTGAGGCAGTGCCATGGTCGGACCACCTGTCCTTGAAGGTCCATCTGAACATTCCACCCTGACCCTACGTAGGTAGTGAGCAGATTTTTGCTCATCCGCAGAGCCAAATGGACCCGTTGCGGTTCCAGATGGTTTTGCGGGCTCCAGGCTCCTCTGACGGTTCATTGGATGAGCTGGTGGAGGACTGGCATGTCCGGCTCTCCACAGCCATCAACGAGATCACTCCCAGGCATTCTCTCTGTACTCGTGCTAGGCATACACCCTGGTACACCCAGGAGTTGCGGCAGCTGAAACGAGAACTGAGATGGCTAGAGAGACAGTGGCGCCATGCTCGTGACGAGGCATCAAAAGCATCTTATAGGATGTTTATGAGATCCTATGAGATGGCAGTCAAGGCTGCTAAGAAAGATTTCTATGCGGCCACGATTGCATCTGCGAGCTCACGCCCGGCCCAATTATTTAGCACAATTCAGACTTTGACAGACCTGCCACAGGGCAGGCAAAATGATAGGGAATTGGATATTGGCTGTGAGGCTTTTGTGAGCTTTTTTGCGGATAAAGTCTTGGTGCTCCGCCACAATTGAGACAGTGAGTGAACTCGAGGCCCCTTGTGCGCCTTTGGAACCGGGTTTAGAGTGTTTTAGTCTGCTTAGCCTGAATGAAGTTGACAGATTGCTCGTATCTGTACACTCCGCCCTCTCTTAAAAAAGCCATCTTTGGACCAGGCCGAATTGGCTAACTACCGGCCGGTGTCCAATTTGCTCTATTTGGACAAACTTATAGAGAGGGTAGCGGCATTACAGCTACAGGGCTTTCTGGATGACGCTTCTATTCTAGATCCCTTCCAGTCCAGCTTTCACCCGGGTCATGGGACTGAGACAGCATTGGTTGCCCTGACTGACGATCCCCAAAGGCATCTGAATTGAGGCGGTGTGGTGGCATTGCTGTTGTTAGATCTGTTGGCTGCGTTTGATACGGTCGACCATCAGCTGCTGGCCCACTGCGTCATCGATGTAGGGATTCAGGGGCTTGCCCTTCAATGGTTTGCCTCTTTCTTACAAGGTCGGGGACAAAGTGTGGCGATTGGGGATCAGTGGTCCCATAGACATCCTCTTGAGTGTGGGGTGCCTCAGGGGGCAGTGCTGTCCCTAATGTTATTTAACATCTATATGCGCCCCCTTGCCCAGATTGCCTGGAGTTATGGGCTCGAGTGTCTTCAATATGCAGATGACACCCAGCTCTATCTGATGCTGGGTGGCCACTCGGACTCCAGTCCTGATGACTTGCATCGGGTGTTGCAAGCTGTGGCTGGTTGGCTCAGACTGAGCTGACTGAAACTAAACCTGGCGAAGACGGAGGTCCTGGGCCTGAGTTGGGTTGGTTTGGGGTTGGGGCTCCCTCTCCCAACCTTCGATGGGGCGCCGTTGGTGCCAGTGTCAAGGGTTAGGAGCTTGGAGGTGCTCCTGGACTCCTCATTAACGATGGAGGCCCAGTTGGCAACCACTGTCAAGTCAGCCTTTTACCATCTCCAGCTGGCGCAGCAGTTGGTTCCCTTCCTCGACCGCGATGACCTGGCCACAGTGATCCATGCGACAGTCACCTCAAGGCTAGACTACTGCAACGCTCTCTACATGGGGCTGCCTTTGTCGCAAATCCGGAAGCTGCAGCTAGTGTAGAATGCAGCAGCCAGGCTGTTGATGGGTCTCATTAGGTGGGACCATATCCAGCCTGTGCTGAAGGCACTGCACTGGCTGCCGATAGCGTACCGGATCCAGTTCAAAGTGCTGGTTCTCACCTATAAAGCCCTATATGGCCAGGGTCCAGCTTATCTAAGGGGCCGCCTTTCTCCATATGTTTCCCCAAGAGCACTACGGTCTGGGGCACAACACCTTCTGGCTGTCCAAGGCCCCAAGGACATCAAATTGGCTTTGACCAGGGCCAGGGCCTTTTCCGCAGTGGCTCCTACCTGGTGGAATGAGCTGCCGGGGGAGATCCAGGCCCTGCTGGACCTTATGCAGTTCTGCAGGACCTGCAAGACGGAGCTCTTCCACCAGGCTTTCGAGTAGGAGCCACTGCCCCCACTGCACCACCACTGCGATGCCAACTCAGGTGGTGCAGTGAGATGGCCCTGGTAAGAAGAAGATCAAGAAGAGTTGGTAATATTAGGGGAATATCACTGGAACAACATCTGGAACTGTGCTGATGGTGCAGACTGGAAGATCTTTGGACCCCATCTTGGTATTAACAACAACTTAATTCGAGCACTGACATTTTAATGTGGATAGAGTATTTTATCTTGGTTTAATTGTTTTAGTATGGCATATGCCTCTTGTTAGCTGCCCTGAGCCCCCGGGGAGGGCGGGATATAAATATGAAAAATAAATAAATAAATAAAATATGTCTCTATCTGTACACACTTTTTCCAAAATAATGGTGAGGAGGACCCAGAGATATGAGATAGCTTCTTTGGTGTATGATACCAAATGAGTCAGTATTTTAAATGTTTGGACCCTTGCACATGTTATCCGAGAAGAAAACATATTCGATCTCCAGATTTGCAACCAGTTTTGATTTGACAGCAGTTGCCTGCTCATGGTCTTTCATATCCTCTTCAGATGCTGCATACATCCAAGGGCTTCCTTTAGGAAATAGCTCAAGCCAGTACTGTAACACATAGCACACACTCTTTTGCTTCATTCACACCTCTTTTTCTAGTTTGTCGAGTGCACTGGTCTGAACCGGAAGCCTTTCCATCTGGTTGGTATCTCCATGGGCGGAATGGTTGCTGGGGTCTACGCTGCTCATTATCCATCTGAGGTCTGCTGCCTGTCCCTGATGAGTCCAGCTGGTGAGTATTAAAATGCAGCCAAGCCAAGGGGAGCTCTGAAGCAGCTTATGTTGAAATGAGGAGGCCAGGGTGTCTGCTTCATTATCCACAATATGGGAACTGAAACATAATCAGATATCATAGTCAACTGAAACTATCCAAGATGGTTAAAAGAGAATCTCCGTGTCCAGAGGAGCTATATTTAGAGTTGTAAGAGAAGCCCTCTCTAAAAGCAAGGGCTAAGTGACAAGATGAGGAGAAGGCCATCACCTCTATGTCCTGTTTATCAGCGCCCCCAGGGCAAAGAATGTGAAACAGGATACTGGGGTAATGTGATCCAGCAGGGCACCTCTTACTTATTAATTAATTTCACTACATTTTGGTCCAGTGTTTCCTACAAGGAGCTTGAGGTATGTTGTTCTTCATCCATTTTATCCTCACAACAGCAGTCTCTGTGAGGGGTCAGCTGAGAGAGTGTGTCAGTAGGGCTGCCAACTCTGGGCTGGGAAGTTCCTGGAGATTTGGGGGTGAAACCTGAGGAGGTTTGGGGAGGGAAGGGCCTCAGTGGGTTATAAAGCCATAGGATCCCCCCTTTAAAACAGCCATTTTCTCCAGGGAAACTGATCTCTGTAGTCTGGAGATCATTTTTAATTCCTGGAGATCTCAAACCCCACCTGTGTTACCCAAAAAGGCAGTCTCCACTTAATTTGGGTGGAATTAGCTTGGAGACAGAGTCAGAGGTAGGTAACTGTGATCTCCTCCAATGTATACCAGGATTTTTCCATTTAAGAGAACTCTCGAAATAAACCTGGCAGATATTCAACCAGAAAGGTCTTAATTAAAAAGAAAATGGAAATAAAAATGCATGCACATACTGAAACACACAAAAGAACTAACTAGGAAAAACAGGGAGGAAGGGGAGAGATTTTTTGGGGATGGTCAATAATTACTGATCTTGAAGAGGTCTGTGGAAGCAGCAGTCAAAGAGCAAAATGGCCAGCATTTGGGGAAGTGAAAGAGTAGACCCACAGGCAAGTGGGGGTGTGAGGTGGGATCCAAGGCACACACACACATGCACAGAGACATACACACATGCACACTGCTAGATAGCAGGGTGCCATAGTTATAGGGCAAAACGTACCCTTAGGTGGAGATGATGTGCTTGCCAGAAACAATGACTTTATGGTTTTACTGGAGGTGGACAAAAAGGTATGAGGGCTTGATGGCTCCACAAGTACTGGATGGGAACAGCAATTGGGAAGGTGAAAGGTTTAAGTGTTGATTAATTGCTACTTAATTAAGGGATATTGAGTGAGGGGAGGTTAGGCAGGGCTTTTGATGGGATTATGCCAAGTGAATCAGCAGGTCCTGGGCAACCCATTGTTCAAAAGTTATGCATCTCTCCAGGGCAAGGAGGGGGTAGTAGCCAGCCTCAAAACTGATTTCCCAAGCTAATGCCTAGCTGGCATTCATTTTGGTCCAAGCCAAAGTGAGGTATGAAGAGGTATTTCTGCCTCTAAAAGCTATAAATTTCCCTTCTGCAAGAGGAGAGGTCTGACAGCTAACACCTGGAGGCTGGCTACCCTAAGTGTGTGGATGGCTCAAAGTCACCCAGTAAGCTTTATGGCAGAGTAGGGATTTCAACCTGAATCTCCCACATCCTGGTCTGACACTTTAACCACTACACTTCTCACATTCGTATAAATATGCTTGGGATGAACAGGGTAAGAAATCTTTATGATGAAGCTGCATTTTATTGCACTCATCAGTGCCTTACGACCCATAGCTCATCTTTACAATGTCCCCAGCAAGGGATGCAAATTAAAGGGGAAAAAGAATAGCCTCAGGCATGTACTTTCCCCCTAGACAAAGTCCACTCTTCCTCCACAACACATACACACATCCATCCAAGGCACAGTCTCTGTCCCACCATATATACAGAGGTAGTCTTAGCCCGAGGTCAGCTGGGGCTGCTGGGGAAGGGCTGTTACAGGCAGTAGCCAGCAATCTGCTGTAGGGAGGTCAAAGGTGGGCTCTTAGTTGTTCTATAGTAGATAGCATTTGGCTGGCCATTGCTGGAGTCTCAACCAGCAGCCAGGAATCTGCTGTAGGGCCGTGGGGAGCCTGAACACCCTGCCAGTTGCTGCCTGATTCTCAGACAGCAGCTGGTCAGCAACCAGCAACCAGGTGGTACGGCCTGAAGCCACCTCAACTCCCGAGGCAATGACAGCAAGGGAAGGATACTCCCTCCATCACCATCATCACTTGTGAAGTTGTGGTGGCCACAGCAATCAGCCATAGGGAGGAGAAAGGAACCCCCCCCCATATAGCTCAGCTACCTGAGTCTCTGACGATGGCTGGGGGCAATTGCCTGTAGGTTGGGGAGCCCCTACAGCTGACTGACATAGGCTGTTGCCCTGAAGCTGCTGCAGCCATGACTCCAGAGGCCACATCAACAATGGATGGATCCTCAAGCTATGGTCATCAGATGTAGTATGAGGACCCCCCTCCCACGACTCTACAGCTGATTGCCAGCCACTGCCCTGAAGGTGGCCCAGCTCATATTTCTGGGAGCCCATCCTTCACTTTTGCTCAGAGCCCTAAAGTCACTAAAACCAGGCCTACAGCTGTGGACTACTGTTCTCTTTCCTCGATTTATATTTCAGGTTACCAAATTTTTCTAGTGTGTTTCCTGTGATTTTAATTTCCGTACCAAAAACAGAGTCAAGAAAGTGTTGCTTTTCCTGGAAAAGTTAATCATATGATGGCAAAATTTTCAACTGTTCTGCATGTAGTTCATGATGCAATAGAAATGACTCCATGATGATTCCATGATGCAATAGAAATGACTGGAGGCCTTCGAGGGGAAAAAAAAAATCCATAACCATAAATACTTCCCACCTCTGGATGATCTAGTTTCTGCCTCCTTCAGGCATGTAGGCAGAGCTCTGCTCTCCCATAACCAAGGGTACATCTGAATCCTGTCTTCCGCTTTCCGTGGAATCCTACTAAACTGTGCATTCTGTTCTCATCTAATCCTTAGGCTTGAATTACCCAAAAGAAACTGACATCATGAAGCGTATGATAAAGAACAGAAAAAAACACAATGTTTCTCTTGTTCCTTCGAATATACAGGAGGGAGTAGAGATGCTCAGACTTGGTTTATACTATTCCTGCATGGTTCCGAAACAGGTGAAAAAGTGACATTGTAAACATGGGAAGACTGTGATGCTCTTATCCAAGTTAATACTTGTGTTCGTGTTACAATGTAAAGTCATAAGAAACACATATCTAAAAAGAAACACAATTAAGATATTAATATCTACTCTGCTAGCAATTGCTAGAATATCACTAGCACAAAAATGGAAAGACAACTGGGGGGCACTCTAGGAAAGAACATCAGACTCTTACAGGATCTGAATTGCTCCCAGAGTTGGTGAGAGCTGTGTCTCCTCTCTCCCTGCCACTGTCTCCTGTGGCCTTTGCTGTTGGTATCAGCAGTAATCCTACTATGTGGAGAACGCGTGAGCTGGGAGGAGGTTGTTTCATTCTTGCTCTTACTGGAATCCCCCCCTTCCAGTTCTCTGCCACATGCAGCAGTCCAGATACTTATCTTTCATACGTGGTTCCTGTGAAAGAAGAATGCAACACAGCCTCTTCGTCTCTTTTTCAAACTCTGAGAGAAGGGAGGGGGTTGCTTGCTCAGTCTCTGTGAATAGGCTTTATAGTACAATCACAAAGTAGCGCTATATACAGATTACAGATAAGAAATCCTGTTGTATGTGTGCCGTGATCCTGCCATGTACTTTCTGTGATCAGATTCTTGTTTTTCCTCATAGCTCCTAAAGGGATATATTGTAGACTGGCTGCCAGACAACAATTTTTTCAGAAAATGTAAGTGCAGCTGCAAGAATACCTGTATGCAAAGCTGAGAGGGGCTTGTGGACACTGTGAGGGGTTACTTAGGTTTTGAGTTCAGATTCACCCTCCACAGTGAATTCCAGGTTGTTCCATCTCCAGAAATCCCATCCCTTCTTATAATCATGTCCCATAGTACTTCTCTGGCTTCCTTCACATGTAATCCCAGCTTCACAGGAAGTGCTTCCATGTTGTACATTACAGCACTGCAGAAGTGCACATGTAAATAATACAATCAAATTGGGAGGGGAATACAGTATGTTTCCCTCTCAACTATGTAGCACCAGGGATGGACGGAGGTATCCATATCGGAAGAAAAACGGTATTATTTAATGGGGAAATGTATATGCCTCCTCATGGGAGACCTGCTTAAGGCCACTCACAATGAAAAAACAATACCATAAATCATACAAATAACAAGCATATGTGGCCTTTCCCACAGAGTTGTGCTACTCATACACATTTATTTATTTTAAAGGCTACTTAGACATCTTCAGTGATGAGTCCTTGTACAGCCTTCAAGACAATATGAGTAAGATCAGGGTTCCAACACAGGTCATCTGGGGAAAGGATGACAGAGTAAGTATACTTTTCATTTATGTGCACCCCACTTTTCCAAATGTTTTGGGCATGAAAAATATGGTAATGATCCCACAACATGTTATTACAAGTCTTTTTAAGCAGCCAAGATTTTCACAAAACCTCTTACTCAGTGAGTGTCCTCTTTTGTGGCATTTCCAAGTGAACATAGACCAATATAGCAGCACAGTTGCTTTGGTATCCGTGGGACTCCACTTAAAAATCCCTCCAAGACATGGAATATATTGGGCTTTTCTGCATTCTCATTTCCCTTGCTTGTGTGCTCCTGTTGCATCTGGGGTCCCCCCCCCGATCTGCACATCTTGCTCCATCTAGTGGTTGATCTGATAGTTCACGTTATGTTCAGCATATCTCCCTGCAGATTTTTTATGCTGGACATAAAGTGATATAATATTAAATCAGCTGGTGCATGAACTGCATCTGTTCATGAGTCAGGCAGATTTCACCACAATGATCCATGTTTTAGTTACATCTAGACTGGGCTACTGCAGTGAGCTCTACTTGGGGCTACCCTTGAAGAGTGTTTGGAGGCTGCAGCTAATACAGAGTCTTGCAGCTAGACTGCTGTTTGGGGCTGGCTATCAGGAGCATGTGACACAGATAGTACAATACCCTTATTGGCATAGTAAATTTAACATGACATTTAGGATCAACATATAGAATTAAAATCCATACATAAGATAAACATAGATACATAAGATCAGGGCTTTTTTTGTAGAAAAAGCCCAGCAGGAAATCATTAGCATAATAGGCCACACCCATCAGCAGAAACTCATTAGCATATTAGGATGCACCCCTGACAGCACAGCTCATTAGCATACTAGGTCACACCCCCATGTTACCAGAAGTGTGGTCATCCAGCCATACCCACCTTTTGCTTCTTATTCTATTTACCTTGTTTGTTGTCGAAACCCAGGGCTTTTTTTTGGAGCAGAAACTCCTTTGCATGTTAGACCACACACCCCTAATGTAGCCAATCTTAATGAGTTCCTGCTGTTGGGTGTGGCCTATTATGCTAATGAGTTTCTGCTGGGCGTGGCCAACTTGGGAGCCAGACGGAACTCCGTTCCTATGCGTTCCTGCCCAAAAATAGTCCTGCATAAGATTATATAAGAATCAATTTATAATAGCATTAGATTAGCAATAGAAATTTTGCAAGCGCTCTAGTAATTTCTGCTAATGAATCATTTAATAAGAACCATCAATTGATTACAACATTCTTAAGATCAATTACCCGAGATAAATTTCCACACAGCTATTACAACAATTACACGGGCTACTGATATGCTCCTGACCTAGTTCAAGGTGTTGAACTTTAACACCCTACATGGCTTGGAACCAGAGTATCTTCTTCCATATGTTCCTGCCCGGGAACTAAGATCATGGGGAGAGCCTTTGTGACTGTCCCATCAAAGAAGCTCATTTGGTGGGTACAAAAGATTGGGCCTTTTTCAGTGACAGCCCAGTGACTATGGAACCATCTCCACAGGGACTTGTGCCTGGCCCGCCACTTTTTATCTTTAGGAGCCAGTTGAAGATGGTTTTATTTAGGACTGCATTTGGTTAAGTCTACTAGCAGACCTGAGTTGTGATTTTAAATTTTGGCTTTTACATTTTTAATGTATTTTATGTATTTCATCTGTTGTAAGCTGCCTTGAGCTCCATGGGGAAGGACAACAGCTAAAGTGTTTTAAATAAACAAATCAGTAATAGCCAACTTTATTATAAAGTATAAAGAGAAATTATTTCTCAGCTGCAAATTTCTTATGAATTTATGTTGTGAATCTGAATGGGAATGATGAGGGAACAAAAAGCTGTTTTTTCTAACCGTCTTGGATTGTTTATGAGGACTTTTAAACATACTGCACTTGACAAACTGTGGGGCCCACCTGGCTTAGGAAGAATGTGCTCTTTCCCCCCATTAACTGTGCAGTGTAGTAATATACTAAACCACTTTTCCCTTGAAAGCCAAGCTTTTACATTATGGCGACATCTACAGGGTGATGGTTTTCATTTTAATTTAAAAAAATAAAAGTTTATTAAACTATAACAACAGAAAGAGAGAGAATGAACAAAAACATACCAAGTAAGTACAGTGTCAAAAAAATGTACACACTGCATACTATCCACATAACCATAAAAACATAAGTACCAGCACTGAGTGATCACGATTGTGCTTCTAGTATGACAGTTATTCTGTTTTGCTTTGATGCAACCAAGAAGGCCAAATTCTGTATGATTTCTAAGCAAATTGAAATGGAAAAGGGTGTGGTTAAAGAAGAAAGGGTAGAGCCAAAGGAGAGGGGCCAAATGGAAGAGGGTGTGGTTAGAGGAGAAAGGGGCTGTGCCAAAAGGAAAGTGGACCTAGTTATACTCTATCACTCAGGGTCCACCAAAACCCGGAACTGGTCTCGATCAAATGTGTTAATTGTAACAGCAAAGAATAGGTGTAAAAGAGACCAACTGCAGTGTATTTTGTGTCCTAATGAAACTCTGATGTAGGCATGTCTTGCTTTTCATCTTTTCCATCCTTGTCCTGGTTCTTATAAGGTGGGAACTTGAATTGTCAAGTGCTCTCTTCTCTTTGTCTTCTCTGCAGCCTATTGATATATTCAAAATATTTATGAACCTCCTTTCCCCAACAAGTGAGCCCAATATAGTTTTTTTTCTTTTTAAAGACCTCATACATGGGTATGCTATATTTCAGTTCTTTTTTCTACAGATGTTGGATGTATCCGGGGCAGAAGTTTTAGCCAAAGGTATTCCTCATGCCCAGGTACATCTGCTGGAGAAATGTGGCCACTTCCAACCAGCTGATTCCCCCAAGAAAACCTCTCAGCTCCTCTTGGACTTCCACACTTCTTACATGAAGAATAAAAAAATGGAATAAACCAAGAATCAAAAACAGCTAGGGTATTTAATGTGACTTGGGAAAGAGATCTTTTTTCCTTAATAGCTTAGTAGATGTCTCTGGCGGAACAGTCCTGCTCTGGCCCGCAGGCCCTGTTCCACCCTGCCCTCCTGGATTTTCCCCACACCTGGAGGGGCTTTTCTCTCCCTCTGTTCAACTACCACCACCACCTGACCTTTGTAGGAATTGCCCACTGGGAGGGTCAGGATTCCAAGCTTCTCTTCCAAGTTCTGAGGCCTTGCCTTTGTGTCTCCTGCTACCCAGCGCCTTGTTACCAGAGGGACCACTTACAGCCTTGTGCACCACTAGGGGAGTAGCCACTGGCCAACTAACTACCCTCCCCTTCCTCCTGATGCTCCTTTTAAAATAGCATGTCCAGGGTTGGTTTTTTTTTAAAAAAACTAGGTGCCAGAATTCTCAAGAGGGAAATTAAGTTCTCAATCTGTATACTGAAAACTCTTGAACTTTTAGACATTTTTAAAAGAATTTTGTCAAAGAGGTTCCGTAACTCTGTTCAAAACTCTGTTCCAGTGCATTCCCCCAGAAAAAAAGCCCTGAGCATGTCCACAGTGGTGAAGGTCTATGTGGCACCGAGAACCACTACCATGATCAAAAGTTACAAGGTATTTATTAAAAAGGAAATGTTCACAAGGATATTTTTAGAGCAACCCCAGATTGAGCAAGGAATTCAAAAGAAAAGGGTAAAATGCAATTCCTCTGTTCCTACCTCCATACATGCCCTATTGGATGTTAAATATAAGGCAAGCTCCTTAGTGGAGAAAGTTACAGATCTTTACAGGAGTTTCATTACCTTCAAGCTCCGTTCCAGTGTGCAGACTGGCACATGTCAATGGCTGCCCCGCACAGACCTCAGGTAAGAGTTTTGTCTGCCTCGATGGAACCAGCACAAAAAACACCCTCCTCCTTGCTCCCAGGAGTTTTATTATTTCCTTCTCCTCCCACACTGACCAGGTGAAGCCAGATCAAAGAAACTTTTCCTGAGGTCTCCAGGATTTTCTTTCTGGTACTTAATTCCTCTAAATCTCTGTTCTGTTTTTTTGGGGGGTGGGGTGGGGGAGAGCTTGACCATCCCATTGTCTCTTGATAGACCTATTAGCTTTTCTAAAGGTGGCTGAGGTGAAGCTAGAAACCAATTGCATCAACTTCACCCCCCTGCCTTTTCTCTGCCCCCAGAATGCTTCATACTATGATCTGTGAACAGGTCTTCCTATAGTTTTTGATTAAACTAGACCCACAGTTGAGCAAGTGAAAAGGTTTGAACCCCAACTTTTAGCCGAAAATTAAGCCAGTTGGGAAATGTGGGCCACATTCCAACTTTTATAGAAAGTTCCTACAGACACTGGCTTTTACTTTTGTTCCAGACCATCATGGGTGGAATATGTAAGGCCTGGTCATTTCAACAAAGAGAAGGGTTTTTTTTTTTAGACATTCGGGCAGTACAAGCTAGTGGTTATATGTCAATGTTTTTATTTTTTCTACTTTGCCTGTAGATATTAGTCTTGAGTCTCACAATTAGATCTGTACTTCCTCCAACCCAGCCCCCATCCTTTTAAATTACTTACATTTTTAGTCAGAATAAAATGTGATATATCCCCCTTTTATTTTGGTCACGGAAACATGTAGGTGCACCACGCAGTTAAGCGACCCAGAATGGCAGTTCATGGGTTAATTCCTCCCATCAGAATGTCTATGCCTCCCTTTTTTGCTCCACTCTAGAACCTGAGGAGTTTGCTATTCTTGAATAGGCCAATAGATGGCAGTGCAGACACCTGATTCAATCAATCCTTTTGGTCCCTAGTGGCAGGGTAACCATACATCACATTTGTTCCCAACTTTCTTTTGCCTTTTACTCTGACCTGAGAGAAAAGGCTAGTCCCTAAGATTGCTACACACCACAGGCTGTCCTCTTCCACCTCCTGATCACCCACCCTCCAAAGTGTCTTTCCCCAACCTCTAGGGTTGCCAGCTCCAGGTTGCAAAATTCCTGGAGCCTGGGAAGGACAGGTTTGGGGAAGGGAGGGACACCAGAGAAACACAATGCCACAGAGGCCACCCTCCAAAGCATACATTTTCTCTAGGGGAACTGATCTTTGTAGTCTGGAGATCAATTGTAATTCTGGGCCCCACTTGGAGGTTGGCAACAATACTTTTTGTCCTGCTGCCCATCCATTTTTTCTCTTCCCCAGGCTACTTGCTGTGTCTGTTTGTGTTCCTTCTTCCCTGACTCTCCTTCCCCTTACAACCCTTATGAATATATTAATTTCTATGTCTATTATTTTCTCAATTTATTCATTGGACAGAAAGGGAAAATACTAGAGTCTAGACTGTCCAGTTCAAAACTTGACACCTGACAACCCTGTCTAGGATTCATAAAAACTCTATGCTTTTACCATGAGGTTTTTGTAAAATGTTAGTGTGTCCCCATATTACTCCTTTTTACCAGAAGTTTTTATTTTAGCTTTATATCCCCAAACAGAAAGGAAATTAAAAGAATATATAACAACATCTATATCCCACATGTTCAAATGTTGATAAGGTTGTAAGATCCTCAGTCCACTGGAGTATAGTAGGTGGGCATTGACCTCTCCAGTGTTGTAATGTAAATCTTTTTGCAACAGTAAGAGCACAAAGGGTCCATTTTCGTTGGCCGTCAGTTGGCCTCCAGGAGACAGGCAAACAGTTTAAAAGTATCATAGAATCATAGAATGTTAGAGTTGGAAGGGATCTTGCAGGTCATCTAGTCCAACCCCCTGCACTCTGCAGGAGCATAGCCGAAACCTACAACATACCTGAAAGATGGTCGTCCAGCCTCCGCTTGAAAACGTACATAAGCATCCTCAAAGTTCAATGACTATTCTAATACAAAATTGATTTAATTACTTCCTCTCCAAAAGAGGATAGGCCCAAAGCATATTTTAAGAGACCCGGCTTATAAATTATAATGCCAGCAATTAGACACTTTATTTAGTCCTTTACTAAAAAGGTGTCCATTGTATCCTAAACATAGTTTTTGCTGAATAAATCATAGCTTGTGATCCATAGAAACAAGACGTATAAAATTTAGGGCTATATCCATTACCGGAAGTTATGTCAGCATACCTGTACAACACCAGCTTGTGTTCCCCTCTCTCATCTCTTGACAGCACCTCAGAGAACAAGATTGGATGCTGCATGGACTGGCATGCCTAAATTCAGCCTCTAGATGGTTTATTTTTAATTTTTAATATTTAGATAGTGTTACAAAATAATTAAGGACAAATCATTAATATAAAAATATACAACATGAAAGATCATGAAAAATTGCTATAACAATATAAGCAATCAATATTATTATTTCCATATAACATATTTTCATTATTTACTGTCTATAAGGCTATGACTATACACAGTTTTAAAATACTAACATTAACAATTTGTGATAATGATGAAAAAACAGAGGATATAATAATTAGTTGGATATATAACTGTAAGAGAGTTGATTACAGTGACTACAGTGATTACCATAATTGTATTATATTGATTTTTAAATTATTAATCTGTTGAAATCCCAAAATAATACATCTCCTCTTACAGCATTATCTTCAGTTATTCTCAAATTCAATATTCTTTTTGTTTATGTAATTCATCAGTTTTGTCATAACAGTGTATTCTTCCATTTTATCTTCCTAGTTCTCAAGATTTGAGCAAACTTCAGATTTCCATTTAGTTGCAAATTCTACTCATGCCACAGTTAACATATATCTGAGCAGTTCATGTGTTGACCTATTTATGTTGTCTGGTAGAATTCCTAAGAACATAGTTTAACATTTCATGGGAAATTTTAGATTCAAAATCTTCTGAATTTCAGCAAGTATTTGTTTCCAGAATTTGCTAGTCTTTTTACAAGATCACCATGTATGGTAGAAGGCACCATCCATCTTTTTACGTTTCCAGCTATTTCCTTTATAGTTTTTATCCATTTTCTTGATATATTTTGGAGTTATATACCAATGGGTAAACATACCAATTATTCTCTCAGTGCTTGACTTGTGGTGAACTTTATATATTTCGTCCACAAGTTTTCCCATTGCTAAATTGATATCTTGAAGTTCTGCATCCATTTCACCATACAGATCTTAACTTGTTCCATTTATGTGAATATTATTATTATTATTGTTGTTGTTGTTGTTGTTGTTGTTGTTGTTGTAGAAGTTTATAATTGTATTTTAGGAGATTATCTTTTTTGTTCAATATCATCTTTAAAAAAATTGTTAAATCACTTAATCCATGCCTTTCTGCCTGAATTCCTTCTTTAAGTCACAATATAAGTTGAAGATATGTTAGCCATTGTATCTTTCCCCTTGCGAATTAATCATATCTTGATATGTTATTAAAAAAAAAATTCTCACAAATTTGTTGTAGTATGCATCTATTGGTGCCATTATAGGTGAGGTTGGTGGACTAATCCTTGTTTTTAATGACTGCCAATTTTTCAATAAACTGTCTTTTCATTGCCGTTTTTTATGTTTTTCCTGATGATTTAATCCACAGATGATGTCAACCTTCAGTCAGATCTGCTGTTTCCAATTTCATCATTTTTTCATTCGGGTTTTTAATCCAATCAGAAATTTAAACAAAGCTGGCTGCTTGGTAGTACAACTTAATATTGGATACCCACTAGGCCTCCTCTTTTTTCCCCATCCTGCAACGCTTTGAATCTAACTATTGGTTTCTTGCCATTCCATATAAATGTAGTTAATTGTTTTGGCCAGTCTTTCAGTGTCTGATCTTGTATATCAATTGGAAGCATCTGGAATAAGAAGGGTTTTTTGGGGCAAAATGTTCATTTGAATTGCAAATTTTCCTGAGCCCTGACAGTTTTAATATAGATGATCTTTCCAGATCTTTTTTGTATTTTCTTCCAAACGACATCGTAGTTATCTTTAAATAATGTATTTCTTTCCTGGGCACATTTATTCCCAGATATTTAATTGAATTAATTACAAAATCACATCCTGTGATTATCTCAATATTGTTCTCTTCCTGTTTTGTTAAAAATTTGGGGAATATTTTAGTTTTCTTCCTATTAATTTTAAATCCAGAAAAGGAACCAAACTTTTCTATGTGCTCCATAACATATTGTATTGTATATTCTGGATTAAATATTGCCAAAACAATGTCATCTGCATAGTTTTTTAACTTAAATTCTTCTCCATCAACTTTCAATCCTTTGACATTTTGGTCTTGTTTAATCATGGCTGTGAAAATTCCCATGGCAAGAATCAAGAATAAAGGTGACAGAGGATGTCTCATCCCCTTTTCAATCTCAAATCCATCTGTTAATAGTCCATTAATTATTTTTTTTGCATTTTGCTTCATGTAAATTCCATGTTTTTTATATTTATAGAGAGATTTTGACTTGTTTGTTTTTATCTGCTGAATAATTTTTATGTAAGACACCCTGAGCCTGCTTTGGTGAGGAGAGCGGGGTATTAATTAATTAATTAATTAATTAATTGAAATTTACAAGATAAATCTATCCTAAAAATACTATAAATATTCAATCAACAACCATTGATATGTACATTAAAATATATCCAAACATTCCGTAAAATTCTATCCCACTGTAATATACTTAATATGGTATATATAAATTCAAGTAACCATACATTATTGGATTGTATCAATACTTATCTATAGTTAGCCATATCTAACCAAGTTTTCCTCCTATTGATGACCGTCCAGCCATATTTGGCCACTTTAAAAGTAATTTCCCTATTCTTATCAGCTAATGTTATTAGAAGGTAATCCCTTCTATCTTTCCCAGGCAGGCTAGCAATTATGGGTTATATGTTCATATATTTTACAATCAAAGAAAACATGCACTAATAACTCACTGCTCCCATCTCCACATGGGCATAAACAGTTCCCCTGGAGAAAATGGCTGCTTTGGAGGGTGAACTCTATGGCATTGTACCCCAGTGATGTCCATGTCTTCCCCAGTTCCATACCCAATAGGGTTGTCAGGTGCTTACATCTCACTGGTGGGGGGGAAGGAGGGAGTCCTCTGGGAGGGGGAAGGGGGCTCCTCCCCCAAACAGCAGTCTTGCCATGTGACATTGCCAACATGATGATGTCACATGGAAGTGACATCATCACATCACGAATGTTGTGTGGGGATGCTCTGCTTTGAGGGCAAACCTCTATGGTAAAATTGCCCTCAAACCAGAGCATCCCCATGCAATGTCACATGGCATGATGATGTCGCTTCCATGTGACATCACATTGGTGACATCATGCTGCAACGTCGCTGTTCAGGGGTGGGTTTCCCCTCCGGTCAGCTGGCTGGCGGCTGGTAGAAGCCTCAAAAGTGGGGGATTCCCTACCCAGACTTGGAGGCTGGCAACTCTAATCCCCAGGATTTCCCAACCTGGATCTGGCAATCCTATCCTCCATCCCCCACTAGAGGCCAGAGGGGACCTGGCAACCCTAGGAGCCACCTATGCTCAGACATCAGTGTGGTTGTGGGGGCACTGGAGGGGTTTAATAGGTCATGAGAAAGCATCCTGGGAAGAACATGGCTATGTGATATAAGAGCATCAGGCTATAAAGGCCAGGAAGAACACAACTTTGGACTGGAGCAAAAGAAAATGGAAGAGGGTCAGAGAATGGAGGAAAACAGGTAGAGTAAAAGGATAAGCAGTGGAGAAATGAAGCAGTGGTACAAAACTGAACAAGGGAGTCCAGGAGGGTAAGGTAGGGTAAGGTAGAATGTGGTTTGGATCCTATTACTGTTAGGTGGATCTATAACTGATTGACAGATCGCACCCAAAGAATGCTTGTGAATGGTTCCTCATTCTCTTGGAGAGGAGTGGCAAGCGGAGTGCCTCAAGGATCTGTCCTTGGACCGGCTTTGTTCAACATCTTTATCAATTAATTGGATGAAAGAATAGAGGGAATGTTTATTAAATCTGCAGATTATACTAAATTGGGAAGGGTGGCAAATACGGTAGAAGACAGAGTCAGGATACAGGCAGGGCTGACTGGAGGTGTTTCTGTGCCCTAGGTGGGGCACAGATGCCAACCTCCCGGTGGGGCCTGAAAACCAGCCATGCCACCCCCGTCTCCTCTTCCCCCCGAGGGGGGAGGGTAAGGGTGGGCGAGCTGCAAGCCACAGAAGGGGCGGGGCTTTAAACCCCTGTCCCTTCTGTCCCAGAGCCGGCTTGCCTGCACGCCCCGCAGCTGCGGGGTGTGCTGGCAAGCCAGGGAAGGGGTGGGTTTTTTTGGTGGGGGCAGGGGGCTTTTGGTGCCCTTAAGGGCCAGCACGCTCTAGGTGAATGCCTAGTTCACCTAGTGAGCGAGCCAGCCCTGGATACAGGATGATCTTGACAGGCTGGGAAACTGGGCTAAAACAAATAAAATGGATTTCAATGGGGATAAATGTAAAGTTCTGCATTTAGGCAGGAAAGATCAAATGCATAATTATAGGATGGGGGAGACTTGTCTTGGTAGTAGTATGTGTGAAAAGGATTGAGGGGTCTTAGTAGACCATACAACTGAACATGAGTCAGCAGTGTGATGTGGTAGCTATCAGTCAATTTATTGATACGGTCATTGACCAAATACACAAAGGAACAGAGAAGACATCAACTGATTAAACATTAAAATACATACAGACGCGATTCAGAATATCAAGCATTAAAATGTTAGGAATAAGAATAAAATATTATTAAATAATTAAAATCTCTGTTTACTATCTAACTACTAATAGCTTGCCTCCAGATTTTGATAGCCTGCAGATGTGGTAGCTAAAAAGGCAAATGCAATTTTGGCACTGTATCATGGTGTCCAGATCATGTGAAGTGATGGTATTGCTTTACTCTGCTCTGGTTAGACCTCACCTAGAGTATTGTGTTCAGTTTTGGGCACTACAATTTAAGAAGGATACAGACAAGCTGGAAGGTGTCCAGAGGAGGGCAACAAAGATGGTGAGTGGTCTGGAGACCAAGTCCTATAAGGAAAGGTTGAGGGAGGTGGACATGTTTAGGAGATGCTTGGATAGGAGATGCTTGGAGAGGAGATGACTCAGAAGTGATATAATAACCATCTTCAAATACTTGAAGGGCTGTCATATAGAGGATGGTACAGAGTTGTTTTCTGTTGCCCCAGAAGACTGGACCAGAACCAACAGGTTGAAATTAAATCAAAAGACTTTTCCACTAAACATTAGATCTTCCTGACAGAGCAGTTCCTCAGTGAAACAGGCTTCCTCAGGAGGTGGTGCACTCTCCTTATTTGGAGGTTTTCAAACAGAGGCTAGATGGCCATCTGACAGCAATGTGGAGTCTGTGAACTTAAGGAGATCATGAGAGGGAGGGCAAGAAGGATTGCCTCAGTGCTTAGTTCTCGTGACCCTTTCTTACATACCCAGGAAAATGCCTATCACCACTTTGGGGTCAGGAAGCAATTTTTTTATCCAGGCCAGTTCAGCCGTGGATCCTGGAGAGGTTTTTTTTTTTTTGGTCATCCTCTCGGCATGGAACTGCGGTCACTGGGTGTGTGTGGAGGGGAGTTATTTGTGAACTTCCTGCACTGTGCAGGCAGTTGGACTAGATGACTCTGGAGGTCCCTTCCAACTCTATGTTTCTAAGGTCTGATTAAGGGAAACTACAGACAACAATATTTTGCATGCACCAAATAAAGGTGTTTGTATGGACTTCTCTGCCTAATAGTGACTTTGTGACACCATGGAGGGTGCCTTTAATGCCCTTCCATAGGGAGGGGCTGTACAGGTTTTGAGCCTCTGAACCCAGTCCAGGGATAAGAGGCACAATTCCAGATACTGCCAGCATGTACAGGATTTTACTTCTCCCTCACTCCAGTCCAGGAATGAGAGATACCAAAACCCCATATGCTTCAGGAACACTTAAACAAACCCAAGAGTATGTCTGCACACACTCCTGGCTTACCAGTAGTCACTGCCACCAAGATCTCTTACATCAAGGCCCTCACCACGGCTCAGGAGCAGAGATCTAAACTCCTGCCTGGTCTAGAAGATTTAGCAATTTTACCAGCTCTGTGCCAGAGCTGCAAACAATTATTTAATCTAGTGGTAGACACATCAGCTGAGTCTGGCTCAGGTGACAAGATTTAGGCTTAGAAGTCAAGTTGCAACATAGGACACAAACTCAGATAATATTGAGGAAATATTATCTTTAATCAGTGCAGAAGCATGCATATATCATAAGACTTGCAGAGGTAGGAAAACAAATAATATCTATTGCTTGTTCAGCTCTAACTATACATAGAGGTATTCATAGTTACCAGTCATTCAGAGATACCAGGGAATCTTGAGGATGAACCACATGATTGCTGTGGGCAATTAAGTCCAGCTTCTCTGCCCACTAGTAAAATTCCATGTTGCAGGTATACACTCCAAAAGGGAACTCTCCCTCAGAAAGGAGCTCTCTTTCCAAGAAAACTCTCCCCCTCTTCCCATAGGGTGATCACAATTCCCTCCCTTTCCCGTCATAATTGAATATGGCCATTTATCCAGTCACGAGAGGGTGAAGGTGTGTCCCCAAATCTCTGGGATGACATGACAGAAGCCATGTCAGAGGAGCTTTGATGTGTTAATGTCTTGGGACAGCTGTGTCCCCCAGCTTGGGAAGACACCTGAATGTCTACTCTTCCCAGCAAAGGTGTCAAAGTGTCTTGTATATGGATATCAGGCTTGGCATCTGGCATGCCATCTGTTGCAGGTGACAAAAGTCACATGGACATGTTAGCAGCTAGGCCATTTGGCCCTAGCAGGAATTATTCAGGAAAGGTTTTTCCTATACACCTTCCCCCTTCAAAGATGAAATTTTGGGGAGCATACCTCAAATTTCATCTTACCTACTCATTAGGGTCATGCATACATGTGAGGATACAGGACACAACCTACAGAAATCAAACAGAATCAAGAAGACATTAACAGAATACAGCATAGAATACAAAATACAATGGATAGGTAGTACACATCAAGAAAGCATTCAACATTCATGAAGTTGCCATCTTCAAACTTCAGGCACAAGGTTACAAAAACATTTCAAACATTTGGTTCCATTTTATAGAAAGGAAAACAGTTAAGGCACAATTCAGGTTACAGAAAGCAAACAATCGGGTTAGACGATTCAAGAAACAGTTGATGTTTGGTATTCATAACAGTAAATTCTAGATAAGGTATCCACAATCAGATTCTGAGAACCTTTGATATGAGAAATAGAAAAATCATAATCTTGCAAAGCTAGACTCCATCTAAGCGTCCCTGAACTGGCACAATTTCCTCTCGTGCTGACCACCGCAGCTGGCACACTCCTGCGCTGCCGAGCCGGGTTGCTTGCATGCGGTGCTGGCGGGCGGTGCTGGCGAGTGATGCTGTGCTAGCGTGTGGTGTACCTCGGGGTCGTCGGGATTGCTGTTCCCGGGGGAGGCCACGCAGTGAGTAGTGGTGGCAGCTGGGTGTGACCTCTCCCACGTGGTGGTGGTGGCTAAAGCTGAGGCGATGGTCACCTTCTCGCCCTCCATTATTCGGCGCCGGAGTTTCTCCTCCCTGAGGCCCACGACAAATCGGTCGCGGAGAGCCATGTCCAAGTACGCCCTGAAGGCGCAGACAGCCGCCAGGCGGCGGAGCTCCCCGAGGAACTCCGCAGTGGTCTCTTTGCCCTGCTGGTTCCGATGCTGGAAGACCACGTGGCAGGTCATCTCCGACGGCTTCGGGGAATAGTAGTTCTGCACGGCCTTGACAATCTTGTCGACCGTGCACTCCTCCACCTTCTTGGGAGAGAGAAGGTACTGGGCCAGTTCTATGATCACAGGGCCGCAAGAGCAGAGCAGCAGGCCTCTCTTTCGGTCTTCGTCCATGATCTGGTAGAACACGAAGGCTTGCCGCAGACCCGTAACCCAGGCTCCCCATCGCTAGGGCTGGGAGGCGTCGAATGGCGGCAGCAGCCCAGATCTTGGGGCGATGTGTTAGGAGATGTACTTTGAAATTGCTTTTATTTGTTATTTTCTGACCTGCACACACACCAGAATGGTGCTTGCAAGCGTCTTTGCATTGGAAGAAATGTATACTTTGTTGGATGTGACTCTCTGCACTAGGAAGGTACCACACAGCCTGTACTTTCATGCAAATGAAGCCACAGACACACATACCTTGCATACCTCTACCCATGAGACATTGGGAGCAAGAAGCATCTCCATTAGCATCTCCATTATGGTTCTCCAGAAGGATGTGAAAACAACAAGCTTTCCACCATTGAGGAATCTGTACCTCACATGTAACCCACAGGATGCTTGGCATTTGCATGTGTTAAGACTGTTTCCTGTTCTGTCACTTGGACCAAGCCAGAGTCATCTGCACATCTAAGGTTTCCATGCCAACCCATCTTTGCACCTTGACCAAATGCTCCCTTGTAGAAAGGTGTAGACTTTCAACATTGCCCCACCTTAGTAGGAGGGTACCCCCACATCCTATAGCCAATAGGTATAGGGATGAGATGGACCAGAGACACCCCAAAGCCAGCCCCCAATACTAGCTGATAAAACGAGGTGCAACCTTTGTTGTGCGCCTTGGCCCATCTTTCTTCACTAACTAGCTAAGTAACCTAAGTGTCTACTATAGATAACTTCCACGTGCTTTCTTGGACTGCAGCCAAGAAGCCCACATATGTTGGCAGGTTCCAACAGTGTGTAGTGAGAGTTTTCCTTAGTAAGAATTCCTAATCCTTGTATTCTTCACTGTGGAAGGTTGAGCTACAGGACCAGATAAGTATTATTAGCTTTTCCCCTGCCTAAATACTTCTAGTTTAAAATCCCAAATTGTGTTTCCATTTCTATTGTATCTAAAGGAACTTGTGTGTATGTGTGAGTGAATCTGTTTTTGTTTGCCTGTGTACTAAAAAGATATTATGCTGTAAAGAGAATCTTTGATTTAACTTAAGAAACCTTGTCAAGTGTTCTCTTTGGGGAAACGGATTCTTGGGACGAAGTTAGCTTTCTCTGTATACATAGGCCAGCAATTCAAATAAGTTAGTCCGCCTACTGCATAGATAAGCAGTTCGGCTAACAGATGGCCATTGTGCTAGTTGGCGGCTGTGACACGGCTCTGGATTCACCCTCGGCGGTGCTCATGGATGAAGCACATGGAGCAGTGGAGCGAGTCTTCGGTAGCGTTGTCCGACAACCCGGTTGGAGCGCTCAACAGGATCCCATCCTCGTTGCCATTGTTGTACAGTGGGTTAGACGCGTGATGAAACCACGGACAATGGTGTAGTGATCAGCATGGTTCGCTATTATACAACACAAGACAAAGTTACCTGGCCAAGAGGCCAACTATATATAAGCGAAGGGGATGCCCCCTGGTGCCATTGGCAGGTTTGAATTCCTGCCGCCGTTCCCATTGGTTCCCCTACGCGGGAGCCGGGAGCCCCAGTCCCATTGTTCACAGGTACTCAAGCTCAGGCTCCTTCGCTGATGGCCCATAGTGGCCTGCAGACACAACAGACTGCTAATGCTCAACTGACATTCACCTGCTGCAGCAGGGCTGGGTGCCACTGGCACTGAGCTGCTGATTGTGAGCTTTGATGAGCATGCATCTCCTCTTCCAGCTTGCCTTTTGCTGGCTCAAAGCTGGCTACACAAAACAACTCTTCTCCTGAGGAGTCTGCTTCTTCCAAGGAGTCCCTGCTGCTGCTGAACTCTGGCTGACCCATGACAATGAGACCATGAACCACAAACCAATTCCGTTTACGAACAAAACTCCTAGTTTGATTTGGTTCATGGTTTGGCCAGGAACCACAAACTGACATAAAATGCATTTTTCCAATTTGTGTCCATGCCTATTCCTGACACATAAAGCCATACCTCTTCCCCTCCAACTCTTGTGAGGGTGTTTATTCCCTCATATTCCTCCAAGTAACTCATATCCCTCCAATATCACACACCAGCCATGAGAATTTATTCCACTAATCATGGTAATGCCTATGAAATTATATCCCTCTATTCAGTTTAGAAATTCTATGTCCTACTTATTTCCCATACTTTGGGCATTAGTATACAAACACCACAAGCCTCACATCCTGGGGGCCTAACATCACCTGACATCATTTTGGGTTCTCCATTTACTTCCTAATGGTCTCCCACCTTCTAAATCCAAAGCCCCCAGCAGACCTCTCCAATCCCCTCCAACTCATGATAAACCAGACAGAAACATGACTTGGAACCTATGAGCTGGTGTTCACAATAACAAAGAAGGCTTTCCTCGATACTATAATTAAATCAGATGAATTACATCGTGATTTAGGTGTAGTTTGGAATCCATTTGGTCAGATAGGAGATGGCCCAAGCTGATGAACACCCTGTTGCCCTGGCAACCACCCCACTTCCCCTCTTCATGCCTAAAAGGTTTCAGATCATCTCGTCCTCCTTCCACCCTCACCTCTTATGGCAGGATCACCTGACATTCTGCCCCTCTGATGATAATTCCCCGCCCCCCAGCTTCAGTGGGTACAATTTGTGAAAAGCACGGACTAATCAGGGGGCCTGAACATTGTCCGCCTTCACCCATTCCCTCTGTTCTGGCCCAACATCCACCCACTCAATCAGGTAATACAATCGGTTTCTCGCGATCTTCGAATCCAAAAATTGTGCAATCTCATAGTGTGGTTCCCCACCACCACCATTGGGGGGGGGGGAGCAGGCTGTCTCGGTCTCCATTCGTTCTCTGCAGGCGATTGTTTCAATAATCTGAGATGAAATACAGGATGCAGAGCTCTCAGTGATTTAGGTAGTATCAGTTCAACAGTCACCTTATTCAAAACACATTTGATTTCAAAAGGACCAATGTACTTCCACCCCAATTTCTTGCTGGGTTGCAACCCTTTCAAGTTCTGCGTGGATAAATACACAAACTCCACCGGCATTGGGGTCCACGATTTGTCCCGTTTCTTGTCAGCCTGCTCCTTGTAAGTCGACTTAGCATCCTCCAGAGTTTGTGCCAGGAGCGGCCAGGCTACCTGCAGTTTTTTACACCATTCCACCGCCTCCCCTTTTGCAAGTTAGGGGAAGCCAAGAATGGGAGCGGCGGGGCTTCATAGCCATGCACAGCCATAAAAGGGGACATCCCCGTAGAAGCATGACACGTGTTATTGTAACAGAACTCCGCCAAGGGCAACAAAGATTCCCAATTGTCCTGTTGGAAGTTAGTAAAACATTGCAAGTACTGTTCAAGGGTTTGATTCACCTGTTCCGTTTGCCCATCGGTTTCTGGGTGATACGCACTGCTCAACGCCCGTTCCACCCCTAACAGCGTCATCAACGCCCCCCAAAATTGGGAAATGAATTGCGACCCCCTGTCTGAGATCACCTTCCCCGGGAGAGTATGGAGCCTTATGACGTGCACCAGGAAAGCCCTTGCCAATTTCTTAGCCGAGGGGATGGATTTGAAAGGAACAAAATGTGCCTGCTTGGAAAACGTGTCCACCACCACCCATATTACGGTCTTTCCCCCGCTTGGTGGCAGGTCAGTAATAAAATCCATCGATACAACCTCCCAGGGGCGGAACGGGGTCGGCAGTGGCTGGAGGGGTCCCGGTGGCTTCCCTGGGCGATGTTTACTCATAAGACAAGTCTGGCAGGCTTGCGTGAATAACGACAAGTCTTTTCTCATCCCCGGCCACCAAAACTGCCTCTGAAGCAATTGCAGCGATTTAACAAACCCAGTGTGCCCCGCAAGTTTAGACCCGTGCGCCCAACCCATGACCTCCCCTCGCAGGGAGAGTGGAACAAAAAGCTTCCCATATTTCCGCCAGCAACCCTGTTCGTCGGACACCACCTCCACCTCCTTGTCCAGGGAGGCGCGGTCGGCCTTGGACAGTTCTGATGCGAACTTCAGCTCCCACGGAGAAGCGAGGGGGGGCGGCGGCGGAGTTTTGGCATTGCTCCGAGTCGTCACCACCACCCCCAATTGTGAGGGCATGAAAACTGAATCTCGAACCACCTCCCTCTTGCTGTCGTGTTGCGGGAGGCGTGACAGGGTGTCTGCTAGAGAGTTTGCCTTCCCTGGGAAGTGGTGCAGTGTGAAGTCAAATTTAGAAAAGAAATCAGCCCACCGCAGTTGTTTCGCGTTCAGGGACCGAGGCGAGCGCAGCAACTCGAGGTTTTTGTGGTCGGTCCAAACCTTGAATGGCACCCTCGCCCCCTCCAACCAGTGCCGCCAAGTGGAGAGAGCCAATTTTATAGATCCTGCTTCCTTCTCCCATATAGACCAGTTCCGTTCAGCGTCTGTAAACTTTTTGAACACATATGTGAGGAGGTGCAATTTCCCATCCTCCCCCTCCTGCAGGATGGCCCCGCCATGGCGACGTCCAAGGCATCAACATGGATTATGAATTTTCTCATCTCGTTGGGGTGCGCCAACACGGGCTCGGATGTGAACAGCGCTTTTAACTGCTCAAATGCACGTTGGCAGTCAGCAGTCCAGTTCAGTTTGGCCCCTGGCCGTGTACTCTCCGGGCCCTTCCCCTTAGTCTTAAGTAGGTCTGTGAGGGGCAGGGCCACCTGCGTGAAATTTGACAGAAATTATCTGTAAAAATTGGCGAATCCGATGAATGCTTGGAGTTGCCGCCGCGTTTTGGGGGGCTCCCACCCCACCACATCTTGGACCTTTGCGGGGTCCATCTCAATGCCCTTCTGTGAGATCTGGTAGCCCAGGAACGAAATCTCCAACCAATGGAACTCGCACTTAGATAGTTTTGCAAACAGTTTGTGTTTGTGGAACGTTTTGAGAACCTCCCTAACGAGTTGCACATGGGATTTCATATCGGGGGAGTACAGCAAGATGTCATCAAGGTAAATGAGAGCCCCTTTGAACAGAAATTTGTGCAACACCTCGTTAATCAAATTCATAAGTACCCCAGGGCCCCCTTGCAAACCAAATGGCATCACCAAGTATTCGAACTGCCCCAGGGGTGTGTTAAAAGCAGTCTTGTGTTCATCTCCCTCCCTGATGTGCACTCGGAAATACGCATCCCGTAAATCAAGCTTGGAGAACACCTTTCCCCCTACCGCTGCTGCAAGCAGATCCTTAATCAGCAGCAGCGGGTAAGCATTAGTTGCGGAGACAGCATTAAGGCCACGGTAGTCCGTGCACAAGCGAAGTCCACCGTCCTTTTTCTTCCGGAACAGGACAGGAGCGGCAAACGGCGAAGAGACTGGCCGTATAAACCCCCGCTCCAAATTCTTATCTATGAACTTTCTGAGCTCCACTCTCTCAGCTGGGCTCATAGAGTATAGCTTCCCCTTCGGGAGTTTCCGATTGGGTAACAGCTCAATGGCACAGTCAGAATTGCGGTGTGGGGGTAGCTCATCCGCCTCCTCCTCCCTGAACACCGCAGACAAGTCCCGATACTCGCGGGGAATCTGGTTGCAGTCCGTCTCAGCCACCCCCACCACCACAGGGCAGAGCTCAGGTTTCCGCAGACCCCAGTCACCTTTCCAGGTATGGGTCTTGCACTGTGGGGAGATGAAGTTAACAATCCCAGCCTCCCATAATATGTGTGGGTCGTGATCAAAAAACCATGGGCTCCCCAAGACCAGTGGAAACCTTGTGGCGGAGGACACCATGAACGGCCGCACCTCCCAATGTTTCCCCACTCCCATTCTTAAAGGGACAGTCTCGTATTTACAGGGCTCTTTCATAGTGGAGCCATCCATTTGGGTAAAAACCAGCGGCTCTGCCAGTTTCATTACTTTGGCTCCCAGCCCAGTCACCAGGGAGGGATTAATGAGGTCTCTCCCACACCCCAAATCTACTAATGCTCTCACCCTCTCGTGGGTCAGTAGACCCGGGTCCATTAGAGTCACGGTCATGAAAAAGAGGGAAGAGGATTTGCTCGCTGGATTTAGCGCCTGAGGGTCCGGGACCTGCCATTCAGCGCTGTTTACAGCAGGTCCTTCTCGTTTCCCGCCTCCATGGCGGTCTCTTCCTCCAATGACTTGGTTCCCTCTCCCCAAGTGGCGACTTGCAGGGCCCTTGCGCCCCTCTGCTTTCCTGGGGGTTTCGGTGTAGACGTCACGAACTTCTTCTTTGGCCCCTTCGCGGCGCTGGGCGGGGTGGATGACCCCGGGCAACTCGCTGCAAAATGGCCCACTTCCCCACATTTTAGGCACAGCCCTTGCTTCAACCTGCTCTCGCGCGTCCCTTCTTTTGGCCGCTGTGCAGGGTTTGTCTGCCAGCTTTTCGGAGGGGTGGCGGCGGGTTGGGTCATCTTCCCCAAGGCTGCTGCATCATCCAATTTGATGGCTTTCAGTCGAGTCTCCGTTGCCGCTGCTTCTTTCATCCAGCTCGATAAGGTTTCCGGGTCCCGTCCTCGCATAATCGTGCGCCGGATCTCTGGGTCCAGGCCCAGGCGGTACTGCTCCGCTAGCACGCCATTGGGCCAACCTCGGATCTTGGCGGCGTGTCTTTGGAACTCCGCTATATACTCCTGAATGGACCTAGTCCCTTGATGAAAAGCCTGGAGGAACGCCCGGGCCGCCTTGTTCGCGTTGGCGTCTTCGAACTGGTCTTTCATCGCCCACATGAATGCGTCCACCTCTCTCCGCTTGCGTCCGTCTTCCTGGTGTAAAGCTACATACCAGTCGGCCGCCGCATCTTTCAGGTGGGAGGCGATGGTGTCCACTATCCATTCCTCATCCGGGAACAAGTGGCCCCAGTTCACAATAAACTTCTCCACCCTTACCAGAAAGAAGGAGAACTTTTCGGGCGTACCATCGAAGGTGGCATCCAGCAGCTCAGCTGGGTTAGGCAACACGGGCCTCCAACCCCTTTGCATCCCTGGCAACCTCGGCGGCGGCCCCATAGGTGGGGACCCCACGGTTTGGTCTGGAGGTGCCCCGGGCTGCCTCAGCACACCCCCAGATGGCAATCCGAATGGTAGGAGCAGGGGTCTCTGTGCGGGGTCCCCCGCTGGGTCTGGAGGTTGCCTCTTCTCCATTTCCTCTCGTATGCCATCCGAGATCATTTTCGGGATCCGAGACAAGGACTCGTCTATGAAGCGTAGGAGTTGATCCAGGCTGAGATCCCCACTCCGTCTCCGGCTTCTCATGGTCCTTTCCGAGTCTCGGGTATCCGGGTAAGCTTCTTCGTCATCCTCCGCCATACTCAAGCGGCAGACCGGTCTCTCGACCCAACTCTCCCATACTGATGCTCGGGGGGTGAGGAGCCACGTCTCGTGCGTCTCTGCGAGCGGCTTTGTCCAGTCTCGCCGTTTCTGCGGCCTGGTTGTCGCTCCAGCATACGCTCCCCCGTATGGTTCTCCGTAGAGCCCTCCCAGGTCGTAGTTGGGTCCCCATGGCACCGGGGCACTAGAGACCGGGACCACAGTCGTGGTTGCGGGCACAGTAGATATCGGAACCTTCTCCTCTTCTGAGGTTGGGATCGGGGTGGTATCTCCCTCGTCACTCATCTCTGGGAGAGAAGTGCGGTGTAGAACCGATCCCAATCAAAGATGATTCCTGACAATCTGTCAGGCCCTTCAAAAATGACAGCTAAACAACGGACTTCATGAGAAGTTAAAGTTTATTCTGCCGCAGTTCTAAAAGCGCATTAACGGTGCATTGTCAGGAATGAAAGACACAAAGAAACATTTACAGATATACCCCACTAGCTAGCCCCCCCCTAAGCATTCTACCAATGACTGCATAGCCCGCGCGCGGGAAAAAGGTGCGAGATTCTGCTCGCACCATAAAGGGGCCCAGCTGCCCATCCCGGAGAAACCTGACCCGTATGGCAGGGCCATTTGGTCAGATAGGAGATGGCCCAAGCTGATGAACACCCTGTTGCCCTGGCAACCACCCCACTTCCCCTCTTCATGCCTAAAAGGTTTTAGATCATCTCTTCCTCCTTCCACCCTCACCTCTTATGGCAGGATCACCTGACATTTTCTTGACAGAACTGTAACTCTTCTGTAATGTATCAAGAGGGTTTGGTGTAATCTAGCAAGAGGATTGCGACCGCGTGTGCCTGGCCATGTGGTCGAATGGACCTACAGACCTTCGGTCCTAGAACAATAGATACTGCGGATCCTAGGTGCGGACCAATGTGAGCACCAGGATCCTGCAGGGAACCTATAGTTTCCAGGGCCATGTAAATAGAACCTATCATGGTGTGTTGGGTGTGTGTGCTGGTACGAATATAAGCCAGGTGTGGACCAGCTATCTTTAACTGTGTTCAGATGTAACAAAATAAACTTGAGCTGATTTCACTATGCTGAGTCTCTGACGTTAGTACTTTTCATCTTCATTGGTGGAGTTTTGGAAAAAGATTTGGTGAACTTTAGATGTGTTTCTAATCTGTTCTTTCAAAGTTACTTGGTCAAATGGTTGAGTGAGGTGTGGTTTTTCAGGAAGCTGTTAAGCAATCTACAGGTGGATTAGAGGGCCACCTGCCACTTAAGGGCCTCAGAATAGGGGAACAGGTCTTACTGATGGACAGATTAGCATAACAAACAATGTGGGTAGGCCCCAGGTGCCCACGGAGGCTCAGCCCTAGGAAGGGCAAACTATCTAGGGAATCCAGCCTGACAGAGTAGGAAGATGGGAGCCATACACAGCAGGTCCAGAGCATTGTGCACATGCAGCTCTGAAATAACTCCCTCCCCAAGGCCATTTTGACTTGGGAAAACAGCATGGGAGAAAGGAAGGAGCCTCTCTTCCCCCTGCACCATGATCCCAAGGCAAATTGATAGGCTTGCCAAGCCCCTGCTGGGGGCGGGGGAACCCCTGATTTAAAAGCCCCTTACCCGCTTTTTAAAAATTTGGGCCCGGGGGGAAAAAATGGCGGCCGGAATTTGCCGCTCTAGCACTTAAGTCCTCCAAGTCTCCATGGTTATGAAAACCATAGAGATGAGGGCTAGAGTGTGTTCGCTCTAGTGTGCTCCACCTGGAGCACAGTTCTGGCTGATTTTCGAGCTGCCCCTCCCTCCTCAGAAGCCCTGCTCCGCTCAGGTGCAGTGAAATTTCCCTCCTTCTGGCCTCTGGCATCGCAGCTCTTTCCTTCTCCAGCCTCTCCGATATCCTGCTTGCGTGGTGGTGAGAAATCCCTCTTTTTTATATCTTAGGAGTCAAGCAGTAGCTTCACTATAGTGTGTGTTTGGAGGGGTCCAGAGTCCTCTACCCAAAAGCCTTGCTTCTTCTTTTGTGTTGTAAATGTGGAAATCCTTGGAGATGGAGAACAGCTCTTCCTATGGCCGCGCCCCCTTCCCTTTTATTTTGAGCGCCAAAGAAGAAAGGAAGGTGGAATGTGTGTGTGTGGACAGAGAGAGAAAGAGAAAGGAGTAGAAGAGAGAGCCAGTTTGGTGTAGTGGTTCAGTACGTGGACTCTAATCTGGGAGAACCGGGTTTGATTCCCCACTCCTCCACTTGCACCTGCTGATGTGACCTTGGGTCAGTCACAAGCTCTGGCACAGCTGTTCTCTCAAGGACAGTTTCTGTCAGAAGTTCTCTCAGCCCCACCTACCTCACAGGGCATCTGTTGTGGGGTGGGGAGGGGAAGGGAAAGGATTTTGTAAGCCGCTCTGAGACGCCTTTGGGCAGTGAAGGGCGGGCTATAAGTCCAAACTCCTCTTCTTCTTCTTCTAGAAAAAACTGAATTAAAAACAATAATCAGGCTTCTTACTATTTGCAGTACAACTTGTTGAATGTGGCTTCCATTTTCCCCTCCCCATCTCCTTTGTCTCTCCTGTCTCCCCCCCCCCCAGTCCTTTTTGGATTTCTCCAGCTTTTCTACTCATTGTTTCTACTTAGCTTTTATTTTTAAAAAGAAAGAAAACTCTGCTCCCCCTTCTGACTGCTCACGACAGAAAGCTGAGCTAGTGAGTTTCTCTGGAGATGTACTGAAAGCAAGGACAGGATTGCCCATTGGAAACAATGGGAAACACTTGAAGGCCAATTGGAAAGAATGGGAGCCAGGAACAATGTTCCCTCTAAGCTGTGGAGTCTGGTGAGCAAAAATTCTACTTTGTGAGCTACTGGCATTAAAGTGGTGAGCGAGCAGTTTGGCTACTGCATCAGTTAGTTTGCTCTGGAGCCATCTTTCCTGAGCAAAGACAAAAAAGTGTGAGCCAGAGGCTAAAAACCTGTGAGCTAGCTCACGCTAACTCAGCTTAGAGGGAACACTGGCCAGGAATGCCTATTGCCTTGTATGGGCTCCATTAAAATACATTACATTACAAGCAGAGTTGCAATAAAAATGTGGAATGGATTTTCCGTTAGGGTCTCTGGGCCCAAATACACTACTCTGGGAATGGAATGAGAGACCACAGAGTGGAATGACAGCCCCAGGGTGCAGCAGGAATGTTCTGGGACTGGGATGACAGGCCATGGAATGGAATGACAGCCCCAGGGTGCAGTAGGAGTGTTCCGGGACAGGGATGACAGGTCTCAGAGTAGAATGACAGCCCCAGAGTGTAGCAGGAGTGTTCTGGAACTGAGATGACAGGTCCCAGAGTGGAATGACAGCCCCGAGGTGCAGCAGGAATGTTCTGGGACTGGGATGAGAGACCATGGAGTGGAATGACAGCCCCAGGGTGCAGCAGGAATGTTCAGGGACTGGGATGACAGGTCTCAGAGTGGAATGACAGCCCGGGGTGCAGGAATGTTCTGGGTTGGGATGACAGGCCATGGATGGAATGACAGCCCCAGGGTGCAGGAGTGTTCCGGGATGGGGATGACAGGTCTCAGAGTGGAATGACAGCCCCAGAGTGTAGCAGGAGTGTTCTGGAACTGAGATGACAGGTCCCAGAGTGGAATGACATCCCCAGGGTGCAGCAGTAATGTTCTTGGACTGGGATGAGAGACCATGGAGTGGAATGACAGCCCCAGGGTGCAGCAGGAGTGTTCAGGGACTCGGATGACAGGTCCCAGAGTGGAAAGACAGCCCCAGGGTGCAGCAGGAGTGTTCAGGAACTGGGATGATAGGTCCCAGAGTGGAATGACAGCCCCAGGGTGGAGCAGGAGTGTTCTGGGACTGGGATGACAGGTCCCAGAGTGGAATGACAGCCCCAGGGTATAGCAGCAGTTGGCAGAAACTGGCCCCCACCTTACAGGATTGTCACTATAGGACTGAAGGTATGCTGTGGCCACCTGTTCCTGGCTGGGTCCACCTTTTGCACCAGACATTTTGTGTCTGCATTCAGCACACTGTCAGAATTACAAAGGTGCCACAGACTCAAAAAGGTTGGAGACCCCCGAGCTAGACTACAGGTTGGGATATTTCGCAGAGACTATGGAAGGGGTTCTCTGGGTCAGTGGTCAAAAGAGTAGGCAATAGTGTGCGAAGAAATCAGGGAGAGTGTGACACGGAAAGGGAACATGGAGGTAAGGAAGGCAGCAGAACTGGAGACTGGAACTGGCAGAGGGACAAGGGCTAGAGTTATAATTGACAATGGAGGAGGTGGCTCACATCAATCTCATGAATTTGTAAGGAAACAAAGGAGCTGAGATGGAGCTGATCTGGTGATAGCTACACACATTCCAGAAATACCCAAGCCAATTCCAGTTTATATGGATAAACATATGGAGCAGAGATCCATCAGTGGCTATTAACCAGAAGGTATAGAGAGGAACTCTCAGGCTGGGGCAAGTGATGCTCTGTATTCTTGATGCTTGGGGGGGGCAACAGTGGGAGAGCTTCTAGTGTCCCGGCCCCACTGCTGGACCTCCTGATGGCCCCTGGTATTTTTGGCCACTGTGTGACAGAGTGTTGGACTGGATGGGCCATTGGCCTGATCCATCATGGGCTTCTCTACAGCTCACACACACAATGCACACAAAGCATGGTCTCTCTACCATCAGTCCATCCATGTCAGCATTGTCTACTCTGACTGGCAGTGATTCTCCAGGGTTTTAGGTAGAGGATTTTGGCAGAATGTTCAGCCTTCAGTTCTTAGACCATTCTGTTGTATATTATGCATAGTGTGAAGGAATGTTGTCTGGTGATCTTTTTCTAGGACCTAGCACACACACTTTTTGTTTTCATTATAATGCATATAGTCTCATTTGGTCAGAATTAAGCACATTGAATCCTATTGATTTCAGTGTAACGTTTCAATGTGTGCTTATCTTTCCTACTGAAAAAAGTGAAAAGGGCTTCACTTTTGACATGTGCTGTTTGCTTGTTTTTTCCTTCTGATTGTTAAATGTTTAAATTAAAGCATTTTATGTTTCCTAAAGCTTTTTGTTATTTTTGCACTGGAAGGAGGCCTAAAAGCCTATTGGTAATGTAACATAGGGGAAAGGTGGGGTGGGAATTGATATATGACACTGAATTTAAATTTTATTTTTTGAAAGAAGGTTACTTCAGAGGGGGAGGTGGGTATGGGGGAGTGCCTGGAAAGTGACATCACAGGAAGGTGAGGTTTTCGTGCAGTGTACTGGAAGTGACATCATTGGAAGGGGAAGTGACATCACTTGCCATTTGACCTGGAAATGACATCACAGGAAGTGACATCACAAAAGTCTCCTTGGTCCACCCCCAAAGTCTCCTGGCTCCACCCCCAAAGTCCTCAGATATTTCTGGATTTGGACTTGGCAACCCTACAAATTGAACCCCCACAGACTTTAAAAATGACATTCTCCTCAGCTGCTGTATGGCTGTGGTGAATGGGCTGAGTCCAAAAAACAGGACCCAACTCATTATTATTTATTATTTATTTATTACTTCAAATTTGTACCCCGCCCTCCCCACCTAAGCAGGCTCAGGGTGGCTTACACAATAAAACATAATAACAATCAAATATTATAAAACTTTAAAAACAATTCATTAAAACAATATAAAGTGTTAGCAATAGTGCTTTTACCATATAGATGGCACTATACATTGTATAGATTGTCTGAGTATTCAGCTTGTTGATCTTCTTGTACCTGAACAGCGGGCACAGGCTGTCAGTAATAGACCAGGTGCCAGGCTTTACAACTAGTGATGGTACTGGTGGTGGCAGCTCCTAACTGAAGGCCTGGTGGAAGAGCTCCATCTTGCAGGCCCTGTGGAACCATAAAAGGTCCCACAGGGCCCTGGTCTCTTCTGGGAGCTTATTCCACCATTGTGGAGCCACCACCAAGAAAGCCGTTGCCCTGGTTATAGCCAGCCTGGCATCCTTGGGACCTGGGAGGGCCAAACGATTTTGTGACCCTAACCAAAGTGCTCTCTGGGGTATATATGGGGAAAAGCGGTCCCTCAGGTATGTTGAACCCTGGCTATAAAAGGCTTTAAAGCACCTCAAAGAGAATCTGGTATGCTATTGGCAGCCAGTTCAATGCCTTCAGGACAGGCTGGATGTGCTCCATCCTGGAAAGACCCATCAGCAGCCTGGCCACAGCATTTTGCACTAGCTGCAGCTTCTGGATTTGCAACAAGGGCAGCCCCATGTTGAGAGCATTACAGTAGTCCATTCTCAAGGTGACCATCCCATGGATCACTGTTGCCAAGTCATTGCATTCAAGGAAGGAACCAACTGCCTAATCAGTCAAAGATGGTAAAATGCTGACTTGGCAGTGGCTGCTACCTGGGCCTCCATTGTTAAGGAGGCATCCAAGAGCACTCCCAAACTCTTAACCTCCAGCACTGGCACCAATGGCACCCCATCAAAGGTCAGAAGTGGGATCCCTACCCCTGGACCACCTCGACTCAAGGACAGGATTATTTGATCTTTGTCAGATTCAGTTTCAATCAGCTCAGTCTAAGCCAACCAGCCACAGCTTGTAATGCCCAGTCCAGAACTTCCAGTTTAGAGCCAGACTGACCACCAAACATCAGATAGAGCTGGGTGTCATCCGCATACTGGTGACATCCCAGCCCATAGCTCTGGGCAATCGGGGCAAGGGGGCGCATGTAGATGTTAAATAACATTGGGGGTAGCACTGCCCCTTGGGGCACTCCACACTCTAGTGCATGTCTCTGGGAGAGCTGTTCCCCTAAAGCCACCCTTTGTCCCCGACCATGGAGAAAGGAGACAAGCCATTGCAAGGCAAGTCCCTGAATTCCTATGTTGGCGAGGCAGTGGATCAATAACTGATGGCTGACTATGTTGAATGCTGCCGACAGGTCCAACAACAACAGCACTGCCAAACCGCCCCAATCCAGATACCTCCAGAGATCATCTTGAGGGCAATCAGTACTGTCTCCATCCCATGTCCTGGGCAAAAGCCGGAATGGAAGGGATCTAAAATGGAAGCATCGTCTAAAAAGCTCTGTAGCTGAATTGCCACGGCTGTCTCTATTATTTTGCCTGGATAGGGCAAATTGGAAACCAGCCAGTAATTAGCTAATTCGGCCAGATCCAGAGATGGTTTTTTCAAGAGAGGATGCACCACTGCTTTTTTGAGCACCCCAGGAAACAGTCCCTCTATGAGGGACTTGTTGACAATTTCCCTTAGGGTGCTATGCAGCCCATTGCATCCAGCTTTAATTAGCCATGATGGGCATGGATCAAGGCAGCATGTGTTAGGGCAGATAGCTAAGAGCAATTTATCAACTTCCTCAAGGCTGAGCAGACTGAAGTGATCCATAAACTGACTTGAAGACATGCATAGAGCCTCAAGTTCACTAATTGTGTCAACTGTGATGGGGAGATTGCGGCAGAGTGACAGGACTTTACCTGTGAAATAGCTTGCAAAAGCCTCACAGCCAATATCCAATTCACTAAAATTTAGTTTGCCCTGTGGCAGATCAGTTAATGACCAAATTGGGTGTGAGCTCGCAGATGCAATCGTGGCTGCATAGTACTCTCTCTTTGCAGTTTTGACCACCATCTCATAGGATCTCATAAACACCCTATAAGATGCTCTTGTAGCTTCATCACAAGCACATCTCTCTAGCCATCTTATCCCTAATTTCATAAGCCATAAACCAGGGAGCAAGCCTAGAATGAGGGCACAGAGGACACCAGGGAGCAATCTCATGATAGCTGCGGAGAATTGGCTATGCCAATCGCCCACAAGCTCATCCAATGAGCCACCAGGGGACATCAGATCCTGCAGAGCTGTCCAGAACCGCATTGGGTCCATTTCGCTCTGTGGACAAGCTAAAATGCGCTTGCCATCTAAACAGGGTCGGAGTGAGTCATTCAGACAGGCCTTCAGGGCATGGTGGTCCGACCATGGAACTGCCAAGGCAGTGATCCGATCCACTATAACCCCGGCCATGAAGATCAGATTGAGCATGTGTCTGGCCCAGTGAGTGGTCCATTGCCTGAGTGGAAGTTGCATCATCGGCATGGACATTGAAATCACCCAAGACTATCAGCCTAGGTTGTTCCAATGCCCGGCCTGATATGGCCTCCATCAGGGACGGCAGACTATTGGCCAGTGCGTTAGGCAATCGGTACACCAGCCAAATTGCCAAACTCTCCCCAGCCTCCCATACCAGGCCAGTACACTCAATGCCCATGATCTTCAGTGGAGGGGAGCACCCAGAAGGAGTAAGCCTCCTGAATGAACAGGGCCACTCCTCTGCCCGCCCCCTAGTCCACAATTGGTGGAGGAGTTACAGTATCCCCGGTAGCAAGCTGCAGCTTCCAGTGCTGCTGAGTCCTAAATTTTCCACCTGCCATACTATATAATTCCTATCACACCTTGACTGCCAATAATTATCCAAACGTCTGGCCAGCAAATAAGTAAAGGTCAGCGATAAACCCACCCATCAACTTATGCCATATAAATGCATTAATTCATTACAAAAATTCATTCCAACAATTAATCATTAATTGTTGAAAAACCACATAATTACAGAAATATTTATAATCATTTTAGTAGGGTGGTTCTATAGCTGAATGATACTCCAATCACTATAATTAAATAATTGATTACCTCACTCGAATCCAGCTATTTAAGTTAACTATGTGGCTACCAACTAATTAATTATTCTATTGCTCTAAACAATTACTGTTATCTAATTTAATTAGGGCTATTGCACTACATCCCTTGGACCAACAATCTCCAGATTCTTTGACATTGTAAAATTTCTGCTTGCCAGCCGGGATGATCCGAGATCCTTTCCAACAAGCACATCGGCGGGGGGCGGGGGGGATCATACCACCTCTCTATGTTGTTCATTGTTCTGGTCAAGGCAGTAAAAGAATTCTGGCCCTTCGGCTCCCTCTGACTTTGCACTCCACTCTCTGCTCATCTCTGGGCTTGACTGCCCATTAGAAAATGTATTGTGTAATTTGGCCTTAACTGGCCAACTCCTGAGTTCCACCCAGGCAATGCTGTGTGACCTTGGCGCGCCAACCTCTCTTTGTGGCTAGGCGTTGATCATACCATCCCCTTTCTTTGGGAACAGGAATCAAATGACACCTGTTTCCCTAAGCAAAGATCCAGTGCAGGTTTTCCTCCACCTCCATTATCCTGGAGGTGCTTCAGAAGAGTGTAAGAGACATTATCTTTGTGTCTGTCTGGATTGAACAGCTGGCCTGGCTTGGAACCACCCAATATTATTTAACTGACCTTTCCTCCATAGCATTCATTTTGTTGTGGAGCCTGCTATTCTTTCTCTACCTTCCAAAAGCACTTTGAGGCTGAAGGAGATCAGGGTCCCCTTCAAGGACAACCATCTATTTCCATTTCATTGTTCTCTGCTCTTAGCATTTTTTCATTGGAAATCAGAGCATGTACAGACCTGTTTCACAGCCACATGTCCTATACTTTTTGTCCTGCCAGGCGGGGCAGGGGAAAGCTGTCAGGTTCAAAAGCAAGTAGATCCAAGCATTCTTAGGAGTAAGAAGGGCTTTATTGGAATACAGTGCTAAAACCCACAGTGTAGAGGTTATTGTCAGGAATGGCGATGCAAGCGGCTCAAGCATGGTTATAGTGTGATGCAAAATTGCGACTAGCAAATGACCTGCAAGCGCGCGTGGGGGAAACTCCCGGCGGGAGAATTACTTAATGGGCGGGAGACGGCTCCCTCCTCCCCTCGTCTTCACAGGAATGGAAAATTCTCATACAAAGAAGAATAGCCCAAAGCCTGCACTCAAGGCCACCGTGATAAGACCGAGCGGCAGAGAAGAAGCTCCCACGTTACTGCTAGCATACCTACGCAAGCGCAAAAGCAGGGACGAGATAGGGAACACAGCACAATGGATACAGTGTGAAACAATACAGAACCATTACTGACAAAAGCTGTCCTCGGAGCATTAACAGAGTGAAAACTAAACATATTTCCACCCAATCTGCCATTTTTACTTTGGTTGCCTGTGGGATGAGAAGTTATTTCACTTCAGCCCTCTATGCTAGCAACCCCATGAGAGGTTGATGTAAGAACTGCTTCCTGTAGCACTTGGAAGGGTTAAACTGGAACCATCCTTATGCGTGTGTACAGTTTTTCAGTTCTCATATACAGCACTGCAGTGATCATGCCATGTTTAATCAGCAGATAACACTTCCGCTCAAGATAAGAAGTGTCATTACCTTGTCATAGCAATAGCAATTATATTATTAGTTTGAGTTTTACCATGTCATATATAAGGAAACCTATGTGCATGAATGTAGGTGGCACTGCTCAAAGGAGAACAGTTAGAGGTAAGCATTGCATTTGATTTATTAAGTTCCTTTTCATTGGATTTTAGGCCTGGCTTTGGGACAGAGACTGCATTAGTAGCACAAGTGCTAAAGGAAAGAGATAAGGTCAATATATTTCAGTTGACTTTGCCTGACTACTCCATTCCTTTTGACATGGGAGACCTTTCAGTTTCAGTGGAAATGTACTGTGGGTATTCAGGGTATAGTGTCAAAGTGGTCTCAGGCATATTTGCCCAAGTGAACCCAGAGAGTAATTGAGAATGACTCAGAGTCGGTGGTGTGCATGGGCAGACTGTGATTTGGTTACTGCAGAAATTTATTTGCCCTGGAGCCATCCTTCCTGAGCTAAGACAAAAATGTGTGAGCTGGAGGCTATAAAACTGTGAGCTCGCTCACACTAACTCAGCTTAGAGGGAAGATTGGTGTGCAATATATCCTAAACATAATTTTTTGCTGCATAAGTCACAGTTAGAGATCTATAGAAATAACAGGTATAAAGCTTAGGTCCATATCCCGTTGTTTTGGCAAAATAGGATTTTCCTTCCTTCCTTCCTTCCTTCCTTCCTTCCTTCCTTCCTTCCTTCCTTCCTTCCTTCCTTCCTTCCTTCCTTCCTTCCTTCCTTCCTTCCTCTGCTCCTCTGACCTACAGATCTTGAGTAGTATGAATCAATCCCAACTAGGAATAAGAGGAAAAGAAGAAGAATGCAAGCCAGAGAGGGAAAGCTATCATATTAGAGGTGTCTTGTCAAAGGCTGCCTGTAATATCATGGCCTGAACAAAGAAAGCATATTTGCTGTCCTAGAATACATTAAAAATTTAGTAACTAAAATATCATGGGGAAGTTCATTTTGCTAGTGCATGTGATTGAATCCATTTCCTTCTAGACACTCAAACAGAACATGTTTCACGGTTTCTATGAATCTTAAACCAAAACTGCAATATCTGTCTGAAAAAGGTACACCTGATATACAGCTTTCAGAGAGGCAGTGGCACATTTCATCTTGCAAGCACAATTGCTCACCTGTATCTTGGAACTGTAAGGTTTAACAAGTATTTTGGGAACTGTAAAGAGCGGTGGGATTCACATATGGCAATAAGAGCAAAGGTGCTTAGTCCGGTGGATGGCACTATTGATATCAATCTTCATAATCAATTGCTTGATAGTCTTACAGGCTAGAGGCCACCCAAATGCAAAAACTACCTACTGTATTCTGTTAATTCCTGTGACTTTGCACATCATATTTATTGTGGGTGTGTTAAGTGCTATCAAGTCACTTCCGACTTATGGAGACCCTATGAATTAATGACCTCCAAAACTTCCTATCATTAACAGCCTTGTTCACTTCACTTGCAAACTGAGGTCTGTGGCTTCCTTACTAAGAATATCAATCTCATGTTGAATCTTCCTCTTTTCCTGCTGCCTTCAGCTTTTCATAGCATTATTGTCTTTTCTGGTGACACTTGTCTTCTCACAATGTGACCAAAGTCAGTTTAGACATTTTCACTTCTAGGGAATGTTCAGGCTTGATATGAGCTAGAACCCACTTGTTTGTCTTTTTGGCAAGCCACAATATCGTAAAACTCTCCCTCAACACCACATTTCAAATCCTATTTATTAATCAACATCAAATATTCATAAATAAACATTGTAGTTTTTGTTTTCTGCATAGATTCAATGAGGGTTCCCTGGAGTAAGGAGGACTCTGAAACATTGTTGCAGGGCCATATTCCCCAATTTTTAGATCTGGATTGGCCCCTAATGTTAATTTAACAGTTAAAAAGTGTATCTCCTCTTGTGTTCAGAGCTGACCAGCCACTCAAAGGGACTACTCAAGAGCTAAAATGGTGGTGGGGAGATGACATTGTACTTAGGGAGTCATAGCATTGCATTAGTCTGTGATCCACACAACTATACTGGCAAGCTGTTGTCTGGGAATTGTTCCTCAGAGGAGGTGAGTAAGGCAGGAGAACAGGTAGCAATAGGCCACTTTATATGATTGAATTTTGGTAACAAAATACAATGGCTAGCTAGTTTTTTTGTGGGGTGGGGTGTTCCTGATATTAAAAAGCCCAGACAGAAATGACTCAGTCAAGCATTACCAGTTCTGCGAACCTTACTCTAAGCATTTCAATCCAAGCAACATGTACCAGGGTTTAAGTACAAAACTCACCTTTGTCTTGTCTAGCCAAAGAACCCTTGGTGATTTCAGCTTCCAACTTGAAGAATTTTGCACCTGAGTCATCTCTAAGCCCTACCCTTCCTGCTTCCCTTATTTAGAAAACCCACCATGAAATCTCATCTTGGTCATGCCTCCCCCCTGCCTGAAAACTTCCCCCTGACCTGTCAGAAGACTTGCTCCAGATTTCATCTGGACTTCCTCACCTCTCTCCTAGTCCCTCTGTTTTCTAGCCCTATAACATGAGCTGCCTCCAACTTGTGCTTCACTTGCATCATAACTGCAGGTCTAGCTTGCTTGCTGATTAGGGATGGACACAAACCAGCTCAAGAACTAAAGTTCGTGATGAATTTTGGGCAGTTCATGGTTTGAAAACTGCACTTCATGGCAGGTCAACCAGCACAAACTTTCCATAGACTTTTAAGCAGTTCGTGGAGGTTCATGCCAATTCATGAATACATATATTTCCAGACAGACTGTCTCTGCTCAAACAAAATGTTTATCAAACTTCAAAGCAACGGGGGGGCAGCATACTCCACCTTTGGAAACATTGTTGTCAGTTTCAAACTAGTCATGTCAGTTTCAAAAGGGTTCCTTTGTGTTCACTTCCCATTTTCATGCACAGAGCTTGAATTTGTGACTCTGTGCTTTGAGATCAGTCCTTTTAAACTTGCAGTGCCTGCAGCACTGGGTTCTACTGGGCACTCTGTGATTGCACTGGTACTGCTGGGCACTCTGTACATTGTACTGGTTTTGCTGGACTTGCAAAAATGCCCCCTTGCTTGGATTGTGACTGAATGACGTTGCCACATTGGCATTGGATTCTGTTGGGCACTAGTACATTGTACTGGTTCTGCTGGGTTTGCAAAAAAAACCAAACAGGTCTGTAACTACAGTGGGGCATCTTGGGGCTATGCCCCCTGACTTACTGGCAAGGCCCCATGGCTCCCCATCCAGCCCAGGGCCCCTGGGTATCAAATACCCCCAAACTTTAAAAAATCCTAGCTATGGGCCTGTCTTGCTTGGACTGTCATTCTGTGCTTGACACCAGTCCTGTTGAGCTGACATTGCTATCTTGGCACTGGGCTTTTCTGGGCACTCAGAAAAGCCCTTGCTTTTTTGTTGTTTTTTCCCTCCATTGGAAACAATGGAGGATGAGGGCACCTTCTTTGGGGGGACTGTAATAACTTGGACCCCACAATTGGACCCCACAAATCCAATCTTCACCAAACTTCAAGGGCAAGGCATCCAGAGATGTTTGGTGTCTCTAGCATGCAAGGGGGCCATTCTACCTTGTGACAAACCTCACAAATTGAACCAGTTCATTTAGCTCTTAGAAGTCTGCGATGGTTCATGACTCATGAACCGGGCATGCCATGAACTGAAACAAACTGTATTTTCTTGGTTTGTGCCCATCCCTGTTGTGGACCCCAGTCTTACACCACATCCTTTCCCTTTTGGTGTCCTACAAACAGCTCTTCACACTTTTGGCCATTCAAGTGACAAGTGCAAGGAGTTTCCCAGCTCTCAGATATATTAAGAACAAGCTGAGAACTACTGCAAGTGCTGAGTAATTAGAAGCAATAGATGGGGACTTCCTGTTTTCAACACAGTGATGGCAGTCACTCTCCCTGATACTCAGGGGAACGATTCGCACACCAGCGGCACAGAGGGAAGCCACCGACGCGGTTTCCCCATGGAGTTCTAGGGATAGGCTTCAAGCCATAGGAGTTCTAGGGATAGGCTCCAAGCTTCTTAAGGAGTAGCCTCTTCAATGGTGTAATGCCAGAGAATTGAGGCACCCCTCCGCCCTGACGGTCCTGCTGCTGTGTGGCCTTCAGGCACAAGCTGGGCTGACAGGAACAAGCGCTGGAGATCAAGCGGAATTGAGAGGATGTAAATGCAGTCGAAAGGGACCGACAATGAACATGAGTCAGATGTAAACAAACTTTGAAATAAGCAGAAAACCCCCCTACCCCCTCCTATCTTCAAGGTGAGAGAGAGGAGGGACGCCTCCGACTTGTGCGAACAGATAAGCAGAAGGGGGGGGGGGACAGGGGGAAATAAGCTTGTTTTGAGTGACTTACCAGAGCAGATTTAGCCTGGAAATAATTTTCAGAGGTGGTGAAATAGGTGGCTTAAGTAAACAATACGCCATGTTGGCGGGTGTGGGGGGGAAAGGAATGAAAGCGAAACCAGTGGGCGGCCAGAGTCCAAGGCCAGAAGATGGAGTGGATGTCATGAAACTCCTAGCAGATACCATCAAGCCCGTGATGGTACAACTTGCTGGTATTAACCAGCAGTTGGTCACACTAAATCAAAACTTTGCATCACAGCAACTCCAGTTGGTGGAAACGGCCAAAAAGAGGGAGCAAATGGTGGAAGTTGTGAAGGAGATGTACGCCACAAATAAGACTATGAAGAAAAAGATGGGAGAGTTAGCAAATAAGCAGAACTACCAGGAAACTCATTTGCTGCAATTACAAATGGAAAAAGCTAACATGGTCCTTAGATTCCAGGGACTTCCTGAATCAGCTAAAGAGGACCTGAAGAAAATACTCAGTGAAATTATCACACCAGTAACAGGCTTGAAAGCAAAATAAATTACAGATGATATGGAAACAACATATAGGGTGTATTCTAACTACACCAAAAAAAATAGCCTGCCTGGGGAAATAATGGTCATATTCTCAAGAAGACAGACCATAGATGCAGTCTTAAAAGCAACATCAGCAACTCCACTGAAACTGAGAAATACAACTATCAAGACCTTAAAAGACATTCTATTTGAAATTCGTCAAAAAAGAAAGAACTATGAGGACTTAATTCTTTTTCTCCAAACCAATCAAATTCTATACAGGTGGGCAGTCCCTGAAGGTGTCATCTTTAAAATCAATGACAAGAGAGAGAAGATTGACTCCATTTTTAAAGCCAAAGAATTTCTAAAACGCCATCTGGGATCTAAAGAAGAAGGAGAAACCGGGTCAAGTGACTCCACCCCCTTGGAGATGGATGAAGACCTGGCCGTGGAAGAGGGAGCTGCTGCCATCAAATCATCTTATGACTTTAGAGATAGAAAGCCTAGATAAAGGCAGAAGGACTCTGGAAATTGCCTTTATGAAGTGAGCTGGAGGGGGTGCTCTGGAATCTCCTCATAACAAGTAACAAATTAACAATTTAGCTGAGATAGACAGGAACTCACAACACACATTGTTTATTAACGCTAAAATACTAACATTTAGTTTAACACAGATATGATCTCTTTCTCTTGGGGTTTTAGTACAGTGTGGGTTTACTTTCCTTTATCCCTAGATGCAGTTCCCTTTCCCTTTTTTTTCTTTGTCGTTTTAGTAGTATATACAAAAAAATCAATAAAAAATCCCCTTCGGGGGGCCAAAAAAGAAGAAGCAGCAGCAATAGATGGGTATCTCTTGCCTACAAGTGGAAAGGCTTAGTAGCAACTATTTATTAACTGAAGGAAAAGGTAGAACAGAAAATCAGCACTTACAAAGACAGGCAAGAAAAGACCTTTCAATGAATATATCAGAAAAGTTGTGGATTAATTTACATACAGAATTTTTTTTTAAATCAGCAAATGTTGGGTATAAGGGAGAATAAGTTTAAAACCATATATATCTCAATCTGGATAGGATAGTTAAAATTTCATCTACAGCCTCAGGATGGTGCTGGAGGTGCAACAAGCAATCAGCATATCCTCAGCAATGAGAAACTCAAGTGATCTTCGTTTAATCCTGAAGATTAGAATCCTCTTTAATTCACTTGGTTTTTCTGAATCCACCACCTTTTGCTGTGAATTTGCTTGCACTGCTTTTTTAAATTCACCCACTCCTGGATTTTTGTTTCAAGAGACAGAGATTCATTATCTAGCCTATCCTTAAACCCAATATCCTAGAGGAAAAAAATAATAATCCTGAAGTTAAAAAAGCATAATTTACAGTAGAGCTTGTCATGGATACAAAAGTATGCTGATCCGTAAGATCACCTGTTTACATTCCAATTTTGAATTGGTATTTAAATACCAGCTCATAAGTGGAAATGCCTTTCATATTTATCCATCAATGCTTTAATTAGGCAGCACTCAAAATTGTCCTTGGAAATGACTTATATTACAATTTGATGACACAACTTGAGCACTGAAGTCCTTCCTTGAGAGTCAGTTTGGTGCCATGGTTAAGAGCAGACTCTAATCTGGAGAACTGGGTTTGATTCCCCACTCCTCCACATGCAGCCAGCTATTTGGCCTTGGGTCAGTTCTCTCAGAGCTGTTCTCTCAAAAGCAGTTCTCTCAGAGCTCTCTCAGCCCCACCTACCTCACAGGGTGTCTGTTGTGGGGAGGGGAAGGGAAAGAGATTGTAAGTCACTATGAAACTCCGAGTGAAGGGCAGGGTATAAATCCTACTACTACTACTACTACTTATTTGGAGTGCTCTTAGCATTTCTTCTCATGTCAACCTAAATCCCTGATGAAAGGATTTGTTTCTTTTGCAGTGATGTAAATATTGGGCTCTTCCACATTCTCATTTTCCACACTTGTAAGTTCCTGTTTCTTCGGGGGGGGGATCTGTTCTTCATGTTTTGCGCCTTCTAGTGGCTGATTTCATATTACTCTGGTTTACATCCAGCATCAAAACCTGCAGTTAAAATCTGCAGGGAGATATGCCTGACATAAACAGGCATTCAGTAACTGCTGTTTTGAACTCTCTTTTTCAAAGCTGATGAACCTTTTAATAATATGGCAAGTAACCACTGGTTTCAACAAAAGCTTTACAGACAGAACGCAGACACCTTCAAAATTTCCCAGTAGCAGACCGATCACTCCAGCTCAGGTTTGCCTATTGGGTTAAATGATCCTTGATTCATCATTACTTCATGACCTTCAAGGAAGTCCAAGCAGAAGGATAATCTTATTTCAAGAGTTCTTGCATACATTCTATATACTCAGGGCCGGCTCACTCACTAGGTGAACTAGGCATTTGCCTAGAGCACGCTGGCTCTTAGGGGCACCAAAATGCCCCGCCAACCCCCCTGCCCCTTCCCCTGGCTTGCCAACATGCCCCACAGCTGCGGGGCACGCTGGCAAGCCAGCGCTCAGATGGAAGGGACGGGGGTTTAACCCCCCGCCCCTTCCCTGGTTTGCTGGTGTGCCCTGGCGGCTGGTGAGAGGGAGAAGGAGGAGGAGGAGGAGGAGGAGGAGGAGGGCAGTCCTCCCTCACCCTGGGGAACCCTGGTGGCAGAGTGGGGGGCACCAGAAGGTAGTCCCGCCTAGGGCACAAAAAAACCTCAGGCCGGCCCTGTATATACTATACTATAAATACATTCTTTATAGTATTGTTACATATTGTTTTCACAGTTTTGGAATTTGTTCTTGATTTTTGTAAGTGTGCAGGAAGAAATGTCTGTCTGTCTGTCTGTCTGTCTGTCTGTCTATCTATAATGTTGATTGCATTGATCGCCTGCCTTTCTCTCTTGCAGAACTCAGGTTAGCTTACAATATAAATAAAACATTATTAAAAACAAGATAAAACAACTATTATAAAACCCATCTATTGCAGAAGTAGTTGCAAAAACTGATTAGCAGGGTTCTTGGGCACACACCATTGCTTTACAGAGGCAGCTATCCTAAGGATGCTTTCCTGAGAATAAACTCCACCAAATAAAGTAGGACATACTTCTGAGTAGATCTGCTTACGATTGCTCCCAGAGACACATAAATAGTAAGACAGGTTGCAAAGGATGACAGCTGTGAAAAATATTGTGACATCATGTGAGAAAGCCATGCAATGAAGCAAATCAGATGCATCTGAATTAACGGAGGCATCCCAACAGCTTGCCAAATGATTGACTTCCTGCTTGTAACCAATGAACTGGATATCAGCTGAACCCGCGTGCCTATTTAAAGCCCATGGCTCTTCTCTGACTAAACTCACTAATGACTGCAGAGCATAGGTAGAAAATGTAGCTCTGCAATTATTTTTAGCCCTACTTCCAGAAGTATCGATAAGAACATAAGAACATAAGAGAAGCCAATGTTGAATCAGGCCAATGGCCCATCTAGTCCAACACTCTGTCACACAGCGGCCAAAATATACCAGGTGCCATCAGGAGGTCCAGCAGTGGGGCCAGGACACTAGAAGCCCTCCCACTGCTGCCCCCTCCAGCACCAAGAATAGAGTGCATCACCTGCCCCAGACTGAGAGTTCCCATCTATACCCTGTGGCTAATAGCCACTGATGCACTTCTGCTCCATATGTGTATCTAATTCCCTCTTGAAACTGTCCATGCTTGTAGCTGCCACCACCTCCTGTGGCAGTGAATTCCATATGTTAATCACTCTTTGGGTGAAGAAGTATTTCCTTTTATCTGTTCTAACCCGACTGCTCAGCAATTTCATGGAGTGCCCACGAGTTCTTGTATTGTGAGAAAGGGAGAAAAGTACTTCTTTCTCAACCTGCTCAATCCCATTCATAATCTTATAAACCTTGATCATGTCACCCCTCAGCCGTCGTTTCTCCAAGCTAAAGAGCCCCAAGCATTTTAACCTTTCTTCATAGGGAAGGTGTTCCAACCCTTTGATCGATCACTGTCCTTGGATTGCTTGATGGAGGAAATGATGGATACCCCCTCAGAGGTGTATTAATAGTTTCCAAGGGCCCATGTAAATTCATTTACCTGAAGGCTTTTCTTGGGAACATAATTGGCCTCACTTGCAGGTAGCATGCTTCAGTTACTATGGTTTAAAACAGATTAATGAATTGGCTCCTCAAATCTAGAATATCATAAACATGTTATGATGGACCCCTGTATGTCTCCAACTGTGTGGCAGATTTTTCCCACCAAATCTTTAGTTCCTCTCAGTGAGGTGCCCTACAGTAGTGTGTATATCTTCTCTATCGATATAAACTTGAAACTGTCTCACCCTTTGCTTAGATATTGGTTTAGGCTTTAGACCCAATACAGGAACTTGAGGGAAAGACAGGAGCTGTCCTGTTTTATAAACCCTTGTGAAATGGCACTTGAGGAAAATTAACTCTTAAAAACAGAATAAAGATTTTATTAAACAGGAAGGGAATATATGAATATTAGGAATAGTCAAGGTTTGAAATTGCTGAGGTAAAAACTTTATAATATATATACAGAGTTGAATTCTTAGAACATTCAAGAGAGTGTGTGCAGTTTTGTTTCAAGGTTTTCTAGTTCTTTCTTTGAGAAGTCTATGTTTAGTGTATTTCAGCATTAACATAGTTCTTATTAATGTTTCTTCTTGAGGACAGCATTCGCTTAAAGTTTCTAGATTTCCTCCCTCAGAGTTCTAGGTTTGACTTTAGATATTACAGCTTTTCACTAACTCCTAAGGTATCTAAGCTTCTCCCCTTTATCACAGACCAGGGTTCTCTTCCCAGCCCCTTTCACTGACAGGAAGTTATTCTCCTTGTCCCTAAGAAGCAATAACTCCTTTTAAAATTTGGCTTGTCTGGGAGTTCACTCTAACTACCCAGACCTTCTGCCAAATTCTTTTCCAGTATCCTTTGTCTATATAAGGCTGTTCCATAGCTTTCCTGAATGAGAATCTAAATTCTCCTTCCGAGCAGCTTTAATATATTTAATACAATGGGGTGTCTCTTCTCTCTGTACAAGTAGTTTTCTGACTATTGCCTGTCAGAAAACACTGACTCCCAAATGTCTCTTTCCTCAGAAGCTATACCCTCTGGCTACTGATCCAGACATTAGATTTCAGACCAAGACCAAAAGGCAAAAGACCAAAACTGGCAAAAGACCTCTTTTCCCTCCAGATCAGCTGTTTTATTTCCTCTCTCAGCTGATGTTGGCCAATCAGAGTGCAAGCAGAGCAGCCAATCACATAAGCTTTTCTCTCCAGGGAAGATTAACTCACGAACTCCCTGACTCTCTGACACAAGCAGCATTTTTTAAAACCTGCTTTTCTGTGCAGTCCATCACACATGCACATTTAAACCTGTTTACTTGACTTGCCTAGTAAAATATGCTCCAGATCAATATCTCAAGCTATATCCAATGTCATTCTTAGGGCAAAGAACATAAAACATAAAAGAAGCCATGTTGGATCAGGCCAGTGGCCCATCCAGTCCAACACTCTATGTCACACAGTGGCTAAAATCCAATCAACCCACCAATGGACCAGGCCCGTAGCCAGGATTTTTTAATTGAGGGGGCCTTTAAATAAGTCAGGGGGCACCCTGCACAGACCCCTGCACACACCTCCAAGGGAGCACCTGGGCTGGATGGGAAGTCAGGGGCCTTGGCAGTAAGTCAGGGGGGTCAGGCCCCGAGATGCCCCACTATAGCTACAGGCCTACAATGGACCCACCAGAAGAACTTATGAGGAAACTTTATGATAAATGCCTACTTATCTGCTGTTTGTCTCTACAAGCACTGAAAAGCTGAATTTGGAATTCTTTTTCTATTTCCATCACTTTTTACTTTTGTTTGCTGTCTATCAAGCAATTTTAAGAGTTTCATCAGTTTTTTTTTTTTTTTTTTTTTTTGTAAATAAATTTTTATTAAATTTATAATAACTGTATCCATAACAAATAAATTCAATACACATAACCAACTACGCCTGCTTTACATGTTATTAGCTGAGCATTTTCTTGTTAATATATCATTATTTCTGAGGTAATTTGAACATAACATTTGGATGTACAGATGTATACTCAAAGAAAGAAAACCATTTTTCAAGAAAGTTGTTCTTCACCATTGACCCTTAAGCTGCTAACAATTGTGTAGCAATTTTATCAGCTGTTATTACCTCCCATATTTTTGAAAACCAAATTAGGAATTTCAGGTTTGTTCCATTTTGACGCCACTACAGTTTTAGCTGCATAAAGCATCAAAGTTATTAATTCTGTATTTTGTTTAGATAATTTTTTTTTTTTTTTAATATAGTTTTTATATAGTTTTTGGTAAGTATTACATATTATCTTTTATCCCGTACATTTCGTAACGGTTTTTTATCCCTTCTCCCTCCCTCCTCCCCCTCTGCTTTTCCAATGCTTTAGTCCTTTGATCCCAGCCACGGGCACAAGGTCCGAATCTTGCACTGAATGTCCTTTCTTCCTTCTGTTGGTAGCCACTCCAGGTAGGTCTTCCATTTCGTGCTGATTGCTGTAGTCCTGTCTGCCCATTTGGTCTTCCAGTTCAGTTTCTCTATTATGTCTGACTGTATGAAATCAAACAAATAATTATGCCAGATTTCTACTGTCCATTTACTCTTGTCCTTCCAACCCAGAGCAATCACTGCTTTTCCTGCTAGTATCATTGCTTTGAATATAGCTTGGTTCTCTTTACTTACTCCTGGGTTCCCTATTATGCCCATTAACATTAAATTAAAGTTAATGGACAGTGAAACTTTGCATGTTCTCCTTATAATTGGCAGTAAGTCAGGGGGGTCAGGCCCCGAGATGCCCCACTATAGCTACAGGCCTACAATGGACCCACCAGAAGAACTTATGAGGAAACTTTATGATAAATGCCTACTTATCTGCTGTTTGTCTCTACAAGCACTGAAAAGCTGAATTTGGAATTCTTTTTCTATTTCCATCACTTTTTACTTTTGTTTGCTGTCTATCAAGCAATTTTAAGAGTTTCATCAGTTATCCATTGAGCCTTTTCATTTATTTTGGGTACAGAAATGGTTTTTGAAGATTCTTGCTTGATAGTATCTCTGATTTCTGGATAATAACTCTGGTTTCAACTAACAGTTCTTTGAGCTCCATAAAAAAGGGCATGGAAGGAGAACAAAAACCCTACTGGACAAACATCCTGTTACCACAAGACAAGATAAAGTCCTCCCCTGTAATTACTAAAAAAAAGAGATGTTAACAGCAATGCTATATCCTGTAAAGCTGGCATAACAGGCAATACCTGATGGTATGCAGTCCCCACACCAGCTCTTTCCAATGGGAGTTTGCTTTCTTTGGAAAGTTCCTAGGGTGAAGCAAAAGAGGCAAAAATAGCCTGCTGGCAAACCCAGCAATCATACAACCAAATCACACAGTTATGAAACTCTAAATGGAGTTGATAGTTTCATACTATCAACTGCAAAAGATTGAACTGGGGCCCAAATGACATGAAATGAGGACCTTATTGCCCAAAAGTGGGATATAAATCTAATACAAATAAATACATAAATATGTTTTAGTGAAAATGTGAACATCATCATCCCACATATCTTTCTGCATTTCTCCGGTATTAGTTAGGGGAAAGAGGTCCTTGACACTGCTTAGCTGTTATGATGTTTCCTTGCTCCTTCTCCATTTAAATGGCCATCACTCATAAGAGGCAGAAAATCTTTGGGTGTGATGACAGGGGTCCCATCCTCCATCTAGTTCACCTCTTCTTGGTGAGGGCACAGGGGGATGATAACAACCATGCTTTCATCATAATGGATAGTATGGACTTGCACGAATGGCCTGCAGCTAATGCTCTGGCTCAAAGGGCTTCTCTGTTTTGGACGGCAGATAAAAAGTCAGAAATGCCTTGTAGAATGAAATAGCTTGCATCAGTGGGAAAGGCTTTTCTTTTCTTTTTTGGCTGTCAAGTCACAGCTTGCTTGTGGCAACCCTGTAGGGTTTTCAAGGCAAGAGACCTTCAGAGGTGGTTTGCCATGGCCTGCCCTCCACCTCATGACCCTGGTATTCCATGGAGGTCTCTCATCCAAATATTGGCTAGGGCCGACCCAGCTTAGCTTTTGAGATGTGACAACATCAGGCTAGCTTGGGCTATCCAGACCAGGGCAGAAAAGGCATAAAGAAGCAATATTACTTGATTTCCCCATCATTGCTGCAGCTCCCCATCTTGTGGCACATTTTTTTTGTAAGACTCTCCCAAACTTCAGGGAATAATTCTGGGACAAACAGTGCACATGAGAGCTGGTACTTTGAATAAAACGTTGTTGGTCTTAAAGCAAGCTGTTTGTGAAGAAAGATCTTTTCTGTCAGCAGGTTCTGTGAGCTATTCCAGCCTGATGTGGACTAGTTGTATATTGCTGAATTTTGTGGATTTGGTATTTTCATGGACGGTCTGCATTGGCTCAGCTGTAGGGTTTGATACAAAACAAACTCACTGCAGCCTCCTCATTGATCCAAAGGCTGTAGTGTGAAGAAAGGCCCTGGCAGTATTTCATATTGTGACATCAGTTTGTTGTGGTTGACCATCAACATCCACAGATTCTAAAGCGATCAAAGTCTGAGTCCAGAGGCACCTTTAAGACCAACAAAGTTTTATTCAAGGTATGAGCTTTCATGTGCACTTCCTTAGCTACATTGAAATGGAAGTTAACAGTCCATTTCAATGTATTTGAAGAAGTGTACATGCATACAAAAGCTCATACCTTGCATAAAACTTTGTTGGTCTTAAAGGTGCCTCTGGACTCAGACTTTGTTCTACTGCTTCAGACCAACATGGCTGTGCCAAAAAAGCCAAGAGGCTGGCTAGCTGGAAACGGTGTTAAAGGCACCCGTGCACCTTTAACCTGGGTAGGCTACCACCAGTCCTTCTCTGTCCTTCCAGTCAGGAGCCAAAGGACAAACTCCGGACCTTAACAGGATTAACTAGGGCAGTGATGGCAAACCTTTTAGAGACCAAGTGCCCAAACTGCAACCCAAAACCCACTTATGTATTGCAAAGTGCCAACACGGCAATTTAACCTGAATACTGAGGTTTTAGTTTAGAAAAAACAACTCATACATTAACATCTTTTGTCTTAAAAGAAAAACACAATAACAGAGCTTTCAATGATACAAACAACTTTTTATTGAAAGGTAAAAGTTTGCTTTTGGCATGCTTTTGAAAAATTAATGTGATTTTTGCTGTTGTACGTATGCTGATAATTTGTCTAACCTTGGCTCATTACTTTGTAAGTTTGAGAGCAACACATGCAGCACTCAGGTCATCTGTTAGTCTGTTTCTGGTGTCAGATTTGATATAATTCAAAGCTGAAAACAGCTGCTCACAAGCATAAGATGATCCAAACAAAGTAAGGAAAGCAATCCCAAGTGCTTTCATTGACTAAAAATTATTTGGCAGAGAATTCCACACTTTAAGGATTTCATTTTCAGAACTAACTATGCTATCCTTTGTCATCTCTTCTATCTTCTCAAGTGTTTCACGCAGGTCATAGAATTTATTTTTCCAGATAGTTTTCTTGAAATTCCAATAGCTCCATTCCAGATTTCCTAAATCTAACGAGTATAAGCAGGAAAGATCTTCAAATTTGGCTTTATCTGGAGAAGTAAGAAAACACAGGGTTGTCTCCATCCTACGGAACTGTAAAAATCTGTTACTGAAATTCACCTTTGCAGATGCTACAATGCTAGAAAATTCCTTGTAGATTTCCTGATGGCTTGTAGGATTGTCTGCAAATGTTGTAGATTTTTCTAAATGCATTTTTAGATTTGGAAAATATTTCAGCTGCCCACTTTCAAGGTCTCTCTCAAAAACCTGCAGTTTTCTCTCAAATGTTTTGATATCACAAAACATCCTTTCTGCTGTTTTCCCTACACCCTGTAGTTGTTTGTTCAGTATACTGAAGTTTAGTGTAAAATCTGTAAAAAACATGAGGTTGGTAAGCCAGGCCATATCAGTGAGCTGTGGATATTCCTGCCCTTCTTCATTCATAAACAAGCCTAATTTCATCCAAGCAGGCTACAAATCTCTCCAGGACTTGTCCTCTGCTCAGCCACCGGACATTATTGCACATAAGTAAACAATTATACTGTGCCTGAACCTCCTCAAGAAGTGCTTGAAACTATCAACAATTCAGAGCACGAGCCATGATGTAATCCACCATTTTTGTGACATCTGTGAGGACATCATCAATTTTTTTGCTGCTTTCCCTGGCACAAAGAGTTTCTTGATGTATAATACAATGGAACTGAATGACTTGATGTTTTGTTTCTTTAACAAAGATCTGTATGAAACCAGATGTTGCCCCCAGCATAGAAGGTGCCCCATCACTAGTAATTGCAACCACTTTTTCTGGTCTTATGTCTTGTGACAAAAAAGCCTCCATCACAGCATTGTAGATATCTATCCCTTGTGTTCTTTCAGGCAAAGACACCGGTTTCACCAGCTCTTCTCTCATGATGTCACCAACAACATAACGCAAAATTACTGCTAGTCTTGCATGATTATTTATATCTGTGCTTTCATCCAAGCACATGTCGTAACAGGCTGCCTTTTGTAAGTCAGTGGTGAGCTGCTGACTAACATCACTTGCCATGCGCTGGACTCGATCTTTAACAGTATTTCTGCTAAGTGGCATCTCAGAGATGCGTTGAATAATTGTATCCTTGTTTGGGAAATCATGAAAAAAGGAATTACTCCCAGACAACATGGCTGTTTTGATAATATCCCCATCAGAGAGGGCCTTACCATGTTTTGCTATGCACAGTGAAATTTGAAAACTGGCAGCTGTCAGATTATTTGTTCTAGAAAGATAGTTGCTAAAACTAAGATACTGGGAATGATATTTCCTCAATTTTCCTTTGAGAAACTCTTTTCTTTCAGTTTCACCAAGTTTGGCAACATTTTTGTGGTTGGTGTCAAAGTGTTGTCTGACACTTGATGTGCAACACACAACACTTTCATTACTCACAGTACATAAGGCTTTTCCATTGCGTTCAATCACTCCAAATGACTCTGTCCTGGCCTCTTGGAATGATCTTCCATTATCTGTTTTTGGGTTTTTTGCTTTACTCTTTTTTGGGTGTTCAAGACTTGGAGTCTACCAAAACACAAAATTAAAAAAAAAAATGAAGCACCCAATACAATCTATCCCTATACCAAAAACAGCTAACACTATTAGTTAACGCTAAAGAAATGGACATTCCCTGAATCAACAGCTTTTGGCCTGCTCTGAGAAAGGCATTTGAGTGCATTTCCTACCTTTGATTCACTTCCGCTGTACATGCGTTAGACCTGCTTCTTGGGGAATTTGCATAAATAAGGCCCTAGAGTGGAGTGACAGTCCCTATGGGGAGCAGATGTTTTGGAAGTGGATTGACAGGCCCCAGAATGGAATGACAGCTTCTGGGAGTAGTGTCAGTGCTTTGCACCTAGAATCACAAACTATAGTGTGGAATAAATACTTTACATTTTAGTTAATATTTCTGGAAGGTGTGTTACTATCGCCAAATCAGTTCCACCTCAGTAATTATCCTGCCTGTCAGCTCCTTAGTTTCTGTACAAATTCATGAGGTTGCTAAGAGGCACCTCCTCTGTTGTCAATTATAAATCTTGCTCTAGTCCTCTTCCAGTTCCAGTGTCCAGTTCTGCTTCCTTCTTGACCTCAAGGTTCACTTTGTGTGTCACACTCTGCCTGAGTTCCTTGCACACTTTTGCCCACTCTGTTATCCACTGACTGCTCTGCCTTCTGCAGTGGTCATTTCGTGTCTGCACCCACCACACTGTGTCAGAATTACAAAGGTGCTGCAGGCTGAAAAAGGTAGGAGACCCCTTAGTTAGAGTATGGGTTGGGATTTATCAAAGTCACTATGGAACGGATGACCTCATGAATATGTAAGGGAACTGAGGAGATGACATGGAGGACAATTACTGAGGTGGAGCTGATTTGTAATAGCTAAACACCTTAAAGATCCAGACTCAGCCTGGATCTTGATCTCTGTCTCACACACAACCAATACAGTGTTTTAAGACTCAGCCTGGATTTCTCTCACACACAACGCCCCCCCCCAGCATTTTAAGATTCAGCCTGGATCTTGATCTCTCTCACACACGCAACCAACACAGTGTTTTAAGCCTCAGCCTGGATTTCTCTCTCTCACACACACCCTCCCAAGTTTTAAGCCTCAGCCTGGATTTCCTCTCACACAACCTCCCCCCACCCTCATTTTAAGACTCAGCCTGGATCTTGATCTCTCTCTCACACACAACCAATGCAGCGTTTTAAGACTCAGCCTGGATCTTGATCTCTCTCTCACACACAACCAATGCAGCATTTTAAGACTCAGCCTGGATTTCTCTCTCTCTCTCACACACACCCCGTATTTTTAGACTCAGCCTGGATCTTGATCTCTCTCACAAACACAATCAACACAGCATTTTAAGACTCAGCCTGGACTTTTAGGCGCCCCACTCGCGAGGGCTTGGCGGGGCCATGGGGTGTGTGAGGAGGTGGTGGGGCGCTACTTACTGCTTGTGCTGCATGTCGGAGGCTGGGTGAGGAGGTGCTACCGTAGCGGGCACCCAAAGGAGCAGGTGCCAGAAGGTGTGGGCCAGGAAGCGCACGTGTTTGGTGGACCTAGGGCTGCTGGTGCCGGGAGAGGGCCCAGGATGGGGGGCCCTGCCTGGAGTCCTTTGGGTGCAAGTGGCAGCACAGGCAGGAGCGGAGGCAGAGCGGAGGTCTAACCCCACTTTATGGGTGCTCCGGCCATGGCTGGGGCGACGGCACACATGCCCACAGAGAGGGCTCTGAGTGGCCACTCTGGCACGCGTGCCATAGGTTCACCACCACCGAGCTAGGGAGTCCTCCCTGCAAGGCTGATTCCCAGCAGGAAGCCGACAAAGTTACCATTACAGTGGTGAACCGCCAGTGTAGGCACTAGATTTCTTATTGCAGTTGCAGAGGCAAAGAACCAGAGTTTAGTGAATAATATATATATTTTTATTAAGGTGCAAAGAGTTATTAAGAGCATAAGAACATAAGATCATAAGAGAAGCCAATGTTGAATCAGGCCAATGGCCCATCTAGTCCAACACTCTGTCACACAGCGGCCAAAATATACCAGGTGCCATCAGGAGGTCCAGCAGTGGGGCCAGGACACTAGAAGCCCTCCCACTGCTGCCCCCTCCAGCACCAAGAATAGAGTGCGTCACCTGCCCCAGACTGAGAGTTCCCATCTATACCCTGTGACTAATAGCCACTGATGCACTTCTGCTCCATATGTTTATCTAATTCCCTCTTGAAACTGTCCATGCTTGTAGCTGCCACCACCTCCTGTGGCAGTGAATTCCAGATGTTAATCACTCTTTGGGTGAAGAAATACTTCCTTTTATCTGTTCTAACCCGACTGCTCAGCAATTTCATGGAGTGCCCATGAGTTCTTGTATTGTGAGAAAGGGAGAAAAGTACTTCTTTCTCAACCTGCTCAATCCCATTCATAATCTTATAAACCTTGATCATGTCACCCCTCAGCCGTCATTTCTCCAAGCTAAAGAGCCCCAAGCGTTTTAACCTTTCTTCATAGGGAAGGTGTTCCAACCCTTTTATCATTCTAGTTGCCCTTCTCTGCACTTTTTCCAATGCTATAACATCCTTTTTGAGATGTGGTGACCAGAACTGTACACAGTATTCCAAATGAGGTCGCACCAATGATTTATACAGGGGCATGATGATACTGGCTGATTTGTTTTCAATTCCCTTCCTAATAATCCCCAGCATAGTGTTGGCCTTCTTTATTGCAACTACACACTGTCCAGACATTTTCATTGAGTTATCTACTACGACTCCAAGATCTCTCTCTTGGTCCACCTCTGCCAGTTCAGACCCCATCAACGTGTATTTATATTTAGGATTTTTGGCTCCAATGTGCATCACTTTGCACTTGGCCACATTGAACCCCATTTGCCACGTTGACGCCCACTCACCCATCCTCGACAGATCCCTTTGGAGTGCCTCACAATCCTCCCGGAACAACTTCGTGTCATCTGCAAATTTAGCCACTTCACTGCTTACTCCCAATTCCAAATAATTAATAAACAAGTTAAAAAGCATCGGACCGAGTACTGATCCCTGTGGTACCCCACTGCTTACCACCCTCCACTGAGAAAGTTTCCCATTTATACTCACTCTCTGTTTTCTATTTATAAGCCAGTTTTTCTCTGTTTTCTATTTATAAGCCAGTTTTTGATCCACAAGAGGACTTGCCCTTTTATCCCATGACTATTGAGCTTACTTAGGAGCCTTTGATGAGGAACTGTATCAAAAGCTTTCCGGAAGTCAAGGTAAATAATATCTATTGAGTCCCCCTTGTCCACATGTTTGTTCACTCTCTCAAAAAACACTAACAGGTTAGTGAGACAAGATCTTCCCTTACAGAACCCATGCTGAGTCTGCCTCAATAGTTTTTGTTCATCAATGTGCCTACTAATTCTTTCCTTAATAACAGTTTCCACCAATTTACCCAGTATCGATGTCAGACTTACTGGCCTGTAATTTCCTGGATCTCCCCTGGAGCTCTTTTTAAAGACGGGAGTGACATTAGCTACCTTACAGGCCTCAGGAATGGAGGCAGATTTTAAAGAAAGATTACATATTTTTGTCAGGAGATCCACAAGTTCACATTTGAGTTCTTTCAGAACTCTCGGATGAATGCCATCCGGGCCTGGTGATTTATTAGTTTTTAAATTGTCCATCAGTCGGAGGACTTCCTCTCTTGTCACTGCCATCTGATTCAGGTCTTTCAACCCCCCTCCCGAAATCGGTGCTTCTGGAGTGGGCAAGCACTTCTCCTCTTCCACAGTGAAGACAGAGGCAAAAAATGCATTCAGCTTCTCAGCCATTTCCCTATCATCCTTCACTATTCCTTTTACCCCTTGGTCATCCAAGGGCCCCACTGCCTCCCTGGCTGGCTTCCTACTTCTAATGTATTTGAAGAAAGTTTTATTGTTGGCCTTTATGTTTTTTGCGATATGCTCCTCATATTCCCTTTTTGCTTGCCTGATCACAGACTTGCATTTTATTTGCCATAGTCTGTGTTCCCTTTTATCAACCTCACTAAGACTAGCTTTCCACCGCTTAAAGGAATCCTTCTTACCTTTCACAGCGTCCATTACTTTATTTGTTAACCATGCAGGCTTTTTTCTATACCTATTTGTACCTTTCCTAACCTGCGGTATATATTTTTTCTGAGCTTTTAGGACTGTCTTTTTAAATAGTCTCCAAGCTTCCTCAATGGTTTTGACCTTCTCCACTCTTCCTTTCAATTTCTTCCTCACATGTCCCCTCATACCAGAGAAGTTACCCCTTTTAAAGTTAAAAGTGGTTGCATCAGTCTTTTTGGGCAACTCCCTATCTGTACAAATGTTAAACTCAATGACATTATGGTCACTGTTCCCAAGTGGTGCAATCACTTTTACATCTCTCACCAGGTCTTGGGTGTTACTTAGGACCAAATCCAAGATCGCCTCTCCCCTGGTAGGACCTGTGACCATCTGTTCCATAGCACAGTCATTGAGAGTGTCTAAAAACACAATCTCTTTTTCCCGACTAGAACTCATATTGACCCAATCAATGTGTGGGTAGTTAAAGTCGCCTATTAGGACACAGTTATTTTGTCTAGCCGCTATCTTTAATTCATTCATCATTTTATAATCCTCCTCTATCTTTTGATCTGGTGGGTGATAACAAACTCCCACTGTTAAGCTTCCTTTTGGACCCACTATTTCAACCCATAGCATTTCCAGAAGCAAATCCAATTCTCTTACCCTCTCAGTCTTACTGGACGGTATACCCTCTCTGACATACAGAGCCACCCCACCTCCAACCCTTCCCCCCATCCTTCTGATATAATTTATAACCAGGAATCACCGTATCCCACTGATTTTCCTCATCCCACCAAGTTTCTGAAATACCCACAATGTCTATTTCTCCCCCAACACCAAGCATTCCAACTCCCCGATTTTACCTCGGAGACTTCTAGCATTTGTGTATAAACACTTATAGTTTCCCACGTTTTTTAAGCCCACAGCCTTCCTCTTGCTGCCTCGAGACCTTGCCAGACAGTTCCTATCAGTAGCCACAGTCTCAGTGGACAACTGTAATCCATTTCCTTGTACAAAAGTAATAGCTACCCCTTCATCTCTTTGAGATGAGCCATCCTGAACCAGAGACTTTTCATCTCCTGTCGGCTTTCCCCCATTATTCAGTTTAAAAACTGCTCTGCCACCTTTTTGATTTTGAGCGCCAGCAGTCTGGTTCCTTCTCGGGACAAGTGGAGACCGTCCCTTTTGTACAGCTCCCTCTTGTCCCAAAAAGCATCCCAGTGCCTAACAAACTTGAACCCTTCCCCCCTACACCACCGTCTCATCCACGCATTGAGACTCCTGATCTGTGCCTGTCTCTCCGGCCCTGCGCGTGGAACAGGTAGCACTTCCGAGAAGGCTACCTTGGAGGTCCTGGCCTTGAGTTTCCTGCCCAGCAGCCTAAATTTCTCCTCCAGGACCTCACGACTACATTTCCCCACATCGTTGGTGCCGACGTGCACGACGACCACTGGCTCCTCCCCAACACTATCTACCAGCCTATCTAAAACACGTGTAATGTCCGCTACCTTTGCACCAGGCAGGCAAGTCACCATACAGTCAGTACGCGGGTTCGCCACCCAGCTGTCTACCTTCCTAAGGGTCGAATCACCAACTACCAAGAGCCCCCCTCCCACCCTTCCCAGGGACGGTTCCTTGGTACAAAAGGATACCCGTTCACCAGCTGAAGAAGAGGGCCCTTCTGAGGGCAGATTCCCCTTATCCTCAGCATGGTGCCCCTTTTCCCCTTGACCCTCATGCTCCCTGGCAGCAGTCGGGCTGCCAGATCCAGAGTGGGACATATCTAACAAGTCCCCGAGAGTCTTCTCCATGCACCTAACTGACTGTCTCTGCTTCTCCAGGTCAGCCACCTTGGCCTCAAGGGAGCAAACTCGCTCCCTGAGAACCAGGAGCTCCTTGCACCGAGCACACACCCAAGACTTCTGACCAGTCGGCAGATAGTCATACATGTGACACTCCATGCAAAACACTGGATAGCCCCCAACCCCCTGCTGGCATTCTGGCTTCATAATTGTTTTTAAACAAATACTTTTCTATAACCCCCCTTTTAAAACCCTTTGTATTTATATGGTTCCTGTTGTAGGAGTCTACTTACCTTACTGGGTACCCAAGGAGCCAAGGTCCCTGGCTTTCTGGCTCTTCCTGGGCTTCTTACAGAGCCCCTAGTCTGAGAGTCCCTAGGCTAAGAGCCACAGGCCAAGAGCCTCACCCTTTTGCTCTCACTCTTCGGCTCGTGCCAGAGGCTCGTGCCTCTTGCAAGCTTCCTGCCTTAAATAGAACTTAAAAAGGCAAAAAGTTACTTAGGATACTGTGAGGAAAAACAATAAACTAGATATTAAAATGCTAACTAGACACTTTAAAAAATTGGTTCTCAAAAGGCAAGAGGCTACCCAATCAATGTTCTGGATCCAAAGTGTACTCCTTCTCCAGAGTCCTAAAAGCCAGGCTGGTGGTTTCAGCAGCAGAGTTTCAAGATGGCCCAAAGTGAGTAAGGTGATGCTACACGTCAGCGCAGCATGCAAGCACCATTAAGCCCCCTGAATAGGTTTCAAGGCAGGTAAATCATCTGCTGAATCCTGGATTGGTGCTAGGCCTTTATACCAATCAGGGTTCAAGCAATGTTCTATAGATACAGGTAGGCCAATCAGTAAAAGGATGACTTCATTGGTTCTCTGGCCATGTCAGAGGAGCACATGTTGTAATCTGCAGCTTCATACCACTCCACTTCTCACAGGACTTAACTGTAATGGAAGCTGGAGAGAAGAACACATTATCTTGCAGGTGTAAGGTCATTCTCCTCTCTCTCGGCATGTCTGTGTGAAACTTTGAAGACATAGATACAACAATTTTAACAAACGCTGGCTGCAGCCAGACTGAACCAAATTGTTAGAACAGAACTCCATTTTGAGTGAACCAAAGTTCTTGACAGGCTGCCCACTTGGATCTGTCTAAAGTGATCAGTAGCTGTTGCATCATAGGCAAATAAAGAGCTGCATCCTCAAATGAAATGGTTTTAGTTTTCAAAATGTTGAGGATCATGCCAGCAACCTTAAGTGCCACATAGAGACAGTCTGGCAATCAGGAACTGTCTTGGGAGAGATGATTGTGACAAATTTTCTCATTCCCAGAGAGGGTTGCTAGGTCCCTTCTGGCAATGGTCAAGGGGTGGTGGGATTTACCAGGAGAAAGAGAAAGGCCCAGGCCACATCACCAGCATCACACAGGAAGTAATGTCATCATGCCAGCGACTTCTGGGTGACACTCTGGTATTTGGACAAAAACTCTATGGTAAAACCAGTTTCTACCAGAGAATAGGTCCCCCCATCCCCTGCCTTTTTCCAGGAGGGACCTGGCAACCCTATTTGGGAATGAGAACATTAATCACAAGCATCCCCCCCCCGAGATGGTTCCTGATTGCCAGACTGTCTTTGTGTGGCATTTAAGCTTGCAGGCATGATGCTCAGTATTTTGAAAGGGTGTGGCCATGGCTGAGGAGCACAGCATCTGCTCTGTATATGGAGGATGCATGTTTCAATTTACATCATCTCCAACTGAAATATCACACAGTAGATGATATAAAAAATTTCTGCTTAAGACCCCAGACAGTCACTGCCAGTCAGAGCAGACAATCCTGACCAGGGAGTCTGGCTGAATATAAGTAGGGTTGCTAACCTACAGGTGGCACCTGGAGAGCTCCTACTATTTCAGTTGATCTTCAGATGACCAAGATCATTTACCCTGGAGAAAATGGCTGCTATGGAAGGTGGACTGTATGACATTACACCCTGCTGATGTCCTTCCCCTCCCCAAACCCCACCCTCTCCAGGCTCCACACCCACCCATCCCAGATCTCCAGGTATTTCCCAACCCAGAGCTGGCAACCCTAAATATAAGGCAGCCTCACATGTGGCCATATGTCAGAGGCTACTACCTGAGCCTGCCATTAACCAATTATAGACTATTGGACAAGCTATGAGTAAGACATATTTGGGCATCCTAATTATCAAGGATTTCAGTAATTGTTGAATTAGGACTTCCCAAAGTAGCTATTCAAAACATGTTGACAGGCCAAATGTTTTGATTGCCAGCTTCCTTTCAGCTTTCCTTTCTGCCTTACCTTCAATTTATTTCCTGTTTTGGGGAGGGGTTTTTTGCTAATGAAAATTAACCCTTTAAAAACAATTTGTGGGAAATTATGGAACCAACCTGCAATCTGTATATCCAAAGGCTCAGATCCCAAGAGGCCCAGAGCTGGAGGTGCAAGTGCGAATGGCTGCATACATGCGCTCCCCCAGGGTCTCAGGGTAATAAGCTGGTCATATATTTAGACTGGGCAGGCCTATAGCTACAGTGGGGCATCTTGGGGCCTGGCCCCCCCGACTTACCACCAAGGCCCCCTGACTTCCCCTCCAGCCCAGGTGCTCCCTTGGGGGGGGGGGTGCGGGGTGCCCCCTGACTTATTTAAAGGCCCCCCGAATTAAAAAATCATGGCTGAGGGCCTGAGAGTGAGTCTGTCCTGGAATTTAATGGCAGTATTCCCAACTGTGGTGCTCAGAACTGTAAAGTAAGCAAGGCAATTAACCCACACCCTGTGCGGCCATTTTTGACTTATTTCTATAGGAGGAAAGGTTTTGCCAACATTTTCTTATATCACCTTGATGACATGATGCTAATGGCCAAATGATAGCCACTGATTGGCGAGTGTCTGCAATTTGTTATTTCTGTAGCACTGCAAATTTTTCAGTGGGTTTTGGGAATGCTTTTAGCATGTCTCTGGAGTTGTTCCATATTTTAATGAAGAACTAGTCATGTGACCATCTGCAGAGCAACTCAGAAATGTTATACAGAGAAGGGATCATTCAAGTATAGATATCAAGAAAGAGAAATAATCAGCATGGAGTACCTACCTCATTTCCCAGGGATATCAGACTGATGCATACAGAGAAGGGATCACTGAAATATAGGTATCAAGGAAGAGGAATACCAGCGTGGAGCACCAGCATCATTTTACCTCAGATATCAGGCTGAAGCATTAGGCATCCACCTAACTGAAGTCAATGCAAGAGTAGTACATGACATCCCTCTATCAAAATGCAGATGAGGTTATCAAGTGTTTCTTGCAAAACATTTCTCACATCTTCTTGAATAATAAAGCAACAACAACATGCAACCCATTAATTACCAGCTGAATAAGGGCATCCAGTGACAATGGAGGCATCAGCATGATCAAGCCTTTGTGCCTCTACTCTTATTCATTATCAGAATAAGCCAGTGGCTACGTGTGATGTCTTAGTGTTTGGTAGTGGTGCTGTTCTCAGTTACACACTGATGACACTAGAGCATCTAATTTTTTTACTCAGAGATGATAACCTCCCCTGTGAGAAACTATGCCTAGACTGATAAAGAAGAATTGGTTTTCACTGAAGAAATTTCTCAATAATTTATAAACCTTTATTATATTACATGCATCTTATTTTCTTTAATTCCGAGTGTTCACCTTGCTCCAGGTCATTATTATCCATTCTGTGTTTTTACTATTTACAGGTGGGAAAGAACTTAAAAGGCAGGCATGGACTCCATCTTGCTCAAGACACCTCTGACATTCATAGGCTACTTATTGATCACTTTTCTCATAATCTACTTCCTGTGGCCTGCAACACTGATAAGGTTTGGGCGGTGGTAAGTGGCATATACCTAGGAATATATCTGGGAAGGTTTCTAAGCCTTACTGTTAACAAACATGTTTGTAAACTAGAATTACGTATATGCGAATATATGCTTACAATCCTATCTGTAATCCTGGGCTGTACTTGAATAATAGAATTTGGTTATTTGATTTCTGTCATATTTGGTAAACAACCTTCTAGATATAAATGGTCTATGCAAGGACAAGACACTGAACAAATTTTAACAGTTGGAAGTCATGTTCGATTAACAAGCCATTGCAGACATTTCATATGATGAGAAAACACAGCATGTCACTGATCTGAATTCCTGGGAAGTTGCCCATTTTCTGTTCTTAGGAAAACATTCTTGGGCCTTCACCAGGACCTTCTTGCTGCAATGCTTCATACTAAATCCAGCACTGCCTCCAACCTGAGCCTGTCATTTGGTCGATATCAATTTGCTCTCACTTTCCAATTGTTTGTAATTGGGTTGTGAATGTGAAAACCTTTTCAATTATAATTTACCCTTGGAAGTTCTTGCAGCATTCAATATGAGGTTCAGAAGATGGTTTTTAAGGACAAGAGGGGGACTTGCAAGGACTCATGATGGGGGGGAAACCTACTCTTCTTCCTCTCTTGTTCTCCCTGTCTCCCAGGAGGACAGCTAGTGGAGGTAGCCTGCTAATGGGGAGATGCCAGGCTTGGAACTGTAAAAGTACAGCATACCTTTTCAGCTCCAAGCCCCCTCTGATTGCTGGCCAATGATGGCTTGTGGCAGGGCAACTTAGATCTGAAATCCCATTACACCTTCCTCTCTATAGCTCCTACACTGGCCCCACTTACTCTCCATGCCACCAATGCCTCCTCCAACCCATCATCACCACCATCACTGCATCCCCTCCCCATCACCACCTGCTGTTTTGCATCATCAACATTGCCACCAACTCTGCCTTCCATTGCTACTGCCTCTTATCATCACCTTTTCTGCCACTACTCTTCCTCCTTCTCCTCCCCTGCCCCATCTCCTCTACCACCTCGTCTCCTCTTGCCATTGCTTTGCTCCCACGTCCCAGCAATGCTGTCATTTTCTCCCCTTCTCCTTGGCTGCTCCTTCATTTTTTTCTTAAGTCCCAAGCTGTGCTAATCATGATCTAATAGATGTTGGCTGGCATTTATTTTAAAGTCACAATGTATGCACCTGCACATATATTGATTCTCCTGTTTCTGAGGCTTGCGAAGCCTCTCCATGTTTAATTTACTTCTTAGTAAACCAAGTTCGGGGTCCTCAGTTTTTAGAAACATCCCCCCTTTCTGTACTTGGCTCTAGTATCTTGATTTTGTGATCAACACTCTAGAACTCAGTATTAAATATATGATTTTGCTTGCCATCATAAGACACCTTCCTGGGAGTAAGCTCTAGAAATAAACAGGGTTTACTTCTGAGTAGACCTGCTTAGGAAAGAATGTTCAATTTGACATGGAAATTACATCTAATTCTTAGGGTCTTTTTTCCTGTGATGCCAGAACCATAAGGCTGACCATACCCAAGAGGGTATGTATCAGATTTTAATTCCGTTCTCTAAGACTGGCTTTCACGAGGCTATGTTTCCATACTATACCATCCGTGTTTCTTGATGATAAATGCTTACCCTCCTAAGCAACATTTGTACCTATGTGGGAAGGGAGAATGTTTACCATACTGACCATTGTATGATGACCCAAGAACTAGGTAAAACAAGGTCTGGGGTGCGCTTCTGGAGGTGAGAACGCACATGACTGTCAGTGAGAAGAGTGTTAATGTAGCAGTTGATGAATGCTAGAAAAGTTAAATGATCATGGCAATGGATTCTTGTCAATTTATCTTGCCTTCTTTTCTTCTAGGGCTGTCCCAAAGTTAATTGGCTTACAAGTGAGATATGCTGAGCATAATGGCTACAGGTTCTGTTACTACTCCCGAGGAAAGCCTGGCCTTGACCCCTCCATTTTGATGCTTCATGGGTATGCACTTGATAAAGACTCATGGTTAACCAATGTCATTGTAAGTTTCCACTTTTTCAGATAACTGGTTACTGATGGATGTTGTTGATGAGCTAATGAATACAGACAGATTCACCTAAGCCTGTTACCTCTACATTCCTCCCCTATTACTATAAGAATCTCCTCTTCAACTTCAGCACCAAGCTACTGTGTGAAATGTTATCTTTATTGGGTCAATTGGCTGCGTGGTGGGTCTTCCACTTTTCCTACCTTCTTCAGCTCTTCCTACCATTATTGTCTTTTTCAGTAAATCTACATCTTGCACTTCAGCGACATTTGCTTACACTTAAAGATCTTTTGTAGTTCCTTCATAGCTGCCTTTCCAAGTCCTAGTGATTCTCATTTCTTAGTTCCAGTCTCCCTTTTGTGTGACAATTGAGCCAAGGGATAGAAAATCTTTAACAATTTCAATATCTTCATTGTCAGCCTTAGTCATTACTTTTGTCTTTTTGATGTTCGGCTGCAATCCCACTGTGGCACTTTCTCATTTAACTGTAATTGTTATTGGTAGTTGTAACTTTTTTTTTTTGTAATTGTTTTGAGTCTTCACTATATTCTGCCAGTAATGTGGTATCATCTGCACATCTCAGACTGTTGGTTTCTTCCACCAATTTTCACTCTGCCTTCACCTAAATTTTATACAGCTTTCCTTAGAATATGTTCTGCATACAGATTCAAGAGACAGGGAATTAAAATACTTCTTTCTCTGATACTGAAAAGTACTGAGACTGACGAGTGATTTCAGCTCTCACATACTTTATTAGATCAGGAACAAGACAACAGAAGCTGGATCGCAGGCCGGCTTTTATCCCCAAGTGAACCCACACCCCAAAACTCACAACACCCCGTGATTCGCTATTTACAGTAATTGAGTTATCCCGGGCTCCCTGATTGGAAGGGAGCTAGGAGCCTACAGTCCATTATCCTTGGGAGCGAAGCTCAGGCCCTTTGCCTAGCCGCATGGCGGACCAGTCAGAACTGGTCCGAGCACATGGCTGCCCCGAGTCCATGTTTCCCTGTGGATACATTAGATACCTTTGCCAATTGAATTTTCCTTTGATTTCCTAGATGTCATTGAATAGATTTCTTGTTCTTCCTTTTTTGTTGTTCTCTTCTATTTCCTTGTACTAGTTATTATAATAGTTCTCCTTTTCTCTGTGTGCAGGTCACTGAAAAGTTGGATTTAGAATTCTGTTTCTATTTTTGTTTCCTTTTCCTTTTGCTTTCCCTCTATCCTTAGCAATTTTAAGAGTTTCATCAGTCATCCATCAATGCTTTTTCTTTCTTTTGGCTACATGAATTGTCTTTGTGCATTCTTCCTTGATAATGTCTGTGGTTTCAACCCACATTTCTTCTGGTTCATGTTCAACTGAACTTAGTAATGCAAATCTGTTCTTTGTATGGTCTTTAAGATCTTCAGAAATGTTATTTGGATTGTACTTTGGAAATGTGATTGTGTTACTGTTTTTCTTCAGCTTCATTCTGATTTTTGGTATTAAAAATTTGTGTTCTGTTCCACAGTCAGCTTCTGGTCTTGTTTTAGCAGACAGAACAGAGCTTCTTCATCTTCTGCAGCTGTACTGGTGCAACCCTCCTAGGAGATAAGGGCTAGGGTTCAGCAGGGCAGGTCATGGGCAAAGTTGTAAAGAGTCCTGTCCAAAAGTCAGGGGTTCCAGAGAACAGGTATGCCAAGTCCAGTCTAGGGTCAAGACAGCAAGTCCAAGTGAAGTCCAAGCCCAGGGGTTCCAGAAAAGCCAATAGTCAGATCCAGTCCAAAGGTCAAGGTTCCGGTGGTCCAGTAACAGCAAAGTCAGTGGTTCAGTAGCAAAAGTGTACTTGTTGTATCCACAAAACTGCCGCTTCTCCCAGCTGATTTTATAGCCAAGTCTTAATGAGCTACACCCTCAACCAATTCCTTGGCAGTCATCCTGAAACTACTGACCCATCTAGTTAGTTGACAGCTGACCACAGGCCATGAGACACACACTCCTTCTCCTTTCCTACAACTCTGTGTGCCTCTGACAGCGTTGGTGCTGCAGGGGTGTGGGTGAGCTAGGTGGACTAGGAGTGGCTTCTGAAGACTTGTTTACTGCTTCAGAGCTACAAGGTGATGGCTCAGTTTCAGTTGTAAGCTGTGACTTCTGATCAGCTGGTAACCTAATCTCTTGTTGCTCATCAAAGATCATTATATATGGACATGTACACACAATCATGTTAACAATTCAAATATTTTAAAATGGAAGTACAGGTGGAGACTGTGGCATGGGTTGTAAAATGTAGCCAAAGGAAATGGTGCTGAGATTGCTGTGTAACATCTGAGCTTTTACTTCTTCAATGTAAATCTTTGCTTTCTGAGAGCCTCAAAACCAGCTGTTTTTTCCCTTCCAAGTTCCTTCCTAAGAATACCCATGTGGTGTGTCTGGATATGCCTGGTCACGGGGAAACCACTTGTTTGCCAGGAGACAACTACACTACATTTGATCAGGTGAAAAGAATACACCAGGTAAGGCCTCTTTCTACATGTACTCAGATGTTTTCCAGCCTGGAGATTAACAAGTGAGAGGTTCTACTAAAAATGTATCTTTGAGGGCCAGGGCTTCATATAGATCAGCTATGTCATGGTTGTCACTGCATAAATGGGGCTGTTAAGAGGAACCCAACTATCTATTTCTCCAATCACTTGTGGGCCCTTTGCCTTATGGTTACCCTGGCAGCTCAGGGGAGATTTCAGGCTACAGATGGAACTAAGGCCCATTCTGCATCTAGCACTTGCTCCGTTGTTTTACCAAATACACTGGAACAGAAAAAATGCAGCTGAAAACCACATTCAAATACCTCAGGCCAACACCATACTGACTGCAGAGTCACCCCTGAACAGCCATGAATCTATGCAGACAGTACCATAAAACCAAGAGATCAAAGGAAGGGAAACTGGTATGCAGTGTGGAGGGTTCAATAAAATCTGACAATCAAAGAAAGAGAAAGTGGCATGCAGTGTAGACGGGGATTTCTGTTCCAAGGTGGGTTTGGTAAAACAGCAGAGCAAATGGTAGATGCCCAAGTAGATGTAAGTGTTCCAGTTGACCTCTGAGTTCAACACCCTGCTTGAACATCTGATAGTAAAGAACAAATAGCAGAAGCACTAAAAAGCCATACTACAAGGGATAGGGTCCCAAAATAATAGAAAAAATCCTAAAATAATATTTTTTTTAAAAAAAAATTAAATTAAAAATTGGGCTTCAAAGACTGAATAAGTTTTAGTATTTTCTTTATGGAGTGCAAAAACAGGAACATATATCAAATACAAACTTGCATAACCAACACAATTATAGAGCCAGAAAGGCTATAGAAATATTGCAGGGCGGGGGGAGGGAAAGAGATCCATTTAAAAACCCAGGATGGTGATATAAAAACTACAAACTTTTATCAGCTGTCCATTCAGATAAAACTCAGTAACCTGATTGATTGGGCTGAAATACTTTCTGAACTGCCCTGCTAGTAGCCCGTTGCAGATACATGAATACACAGTACCCCAGGAAACAGAATTAACTTCTTTTCCTTCCAAACCAAACAACCAAAAAGATCCATGAAGACCAAACTTATTTTTTTAAACTGACTAATATATAGCAACAGACTAACAAATCATTGTGGAATACAGTTCCTGAGGGTAAAAGTTGTCAGTGTCAAGATCTGATATAATTTTCATTTTAATAAACTGATTTAATTCTTAACCACTTGCTTTTCAAGAGAGTAAAATTCAAAATGTTGGGATTGGTGATTTAATCATAAAAAAATGAAGGGGTTTCCTCATCTTTACCTTCCAAATAATAGCTGTTCATGAACAACCATTCTACCAAAGTAATTGAAAATTGAGAACGAGGAATCTTATTCACTCTTTCAGCCAAGGTTTTCCCCACAGTCTCTAAGGCTGATTTCTGATGAATATTAATATCCCTTGTATCCTAAGCAGTATGAGTGGAGTTATGCAACAGGAAGGCAACTTTCTTGTCTTCCCCCCCTCACTGTAGTTTCCTTTGCCCCTTGAAGGGGGAATTAACAAAAATCACTCTTCTCCCCAAATGGTAAGTGTGTTCTGTCAGAAGAGATACTGCTGCACCAACAGAATAGCCCCATAGGATCCAGGCCAAAGAACTAGCATTGACAAAAAGATCCTGTTCTCCTACTTTAGTCAGACCTTATTATTTGTGGGGAGAAGTCTGCAGAGTGCCATATATATGCTCCTGAGAGGAAAAAAAGGGTTTCAAAAATAATCTGAAAATTGTGGAATGGGCTCCAACACAGGATTATTCCCTGATATATATGGGCTGACCTAGGGAAGGTATGATTTATTTATGGGTTTGAGGTAAAATGGAGATATTCTAGTCTTCATCATCATAAGGAAACTGAAGAATCCCCGTCATGATTAAAACAAAAAGATTCCTCTTTGAAAAACTTCAGATGTTCCTTGGAAAAAAACAGTCTCATCCCAATCCATAACAGAAGGCAATAAGCAAAAAAATAGTGGTGGAGAAAAGAAAAGAAAAAAGAAATATTCAATAAATCAAATAGGTTATAGGGTCCCACATAGCTGAATTCTTGGCTGAGTTCAGATTGGCAATTTGCCCCGGGAGGGATCCATTTCAGCGATGCTTCAAACCTGCAGTAAACAGGGCGTTCACACAGGCACATCTGCCTGGCGTCCCCCACCCGTAGCCAACCAGCGCTGTTCTGCTTCACTGCCACATTAAAAAGATACCTCATGTAACCGGTAGCAAATCCCGAAAGTGCCCGTGTGTCCCGCATTTCCCCGCTTCTGGGAAGTCTGAATGCTCCGCCGATAAGCCGGGAGCAACCCGCGTTGGGCAGAAGGCAGCAGCGGTATGATTGGCCGTGCTCCACTCTACTGCCCAATGTGGTGCCGGCACTGCGGGATCCTCCCCCAATTGGCCAAATGCACTTATGCACATGAGCGCTCATGCGCACATACACCCATACATCCACAGCCGAATTAATGAGGAAATGCCGCATACAGTGCACCTCCGGGGCAGCAGTCTGAATGCTCCCGTGCGGCTCCACCCAGTATACTCCAGCAGCAGTCCGGGCTGTGTGAACGGGAAACCCCAGAACAGTTTGTTCCAGGGCTTTTTTTGCCACGACTGGCTCTCGGAGCAAATTGCCAGTCTGTCCTCAGCCCTTATCTGACTGACTAGAACCAGAAGGTGCTGCTAGTGGAGTGCTGATTTACTCTCTAGGTATAAATTTTATAAATAAACAAATTCGATAACCTAAGGCTCCATCACCACATAAATATTATTTACAGAATTTGGAGTGGATCCAACCATCCTCCAAGGAACTGTTCTCCAACTGAATTGGCTATTCCTCCACCAGATGATCCTCTTATGTTGGAGGAAGTTTCCTTATGTTGAAGGAAGCCTTCAGAATTTGCTGAGTTGGAGTGGTGGGCTAGTTTAGGGGTTGAATCCACCCCCAACATCTTTTGTTGTCTCAGACTTTGCAACATTTTCTCCAGATGGCGTCCAGGCACAACATATCTGAGAACAAACACAAATTATTTAGAAAATTTAGCCAGGTGATCCAGAAAGACGCCATGCTTGATGGTGTCAGATGTTTCAGAAAGGCCCAGGAAAATCAACAGTGACATACATTCCTGCCTCTCTTTGGAGAAGATTGTCTATTGAGGCAACCAAGACAGTTTCTGTTCCAAAACTGAGTATGAAGCTGCACTGAAATGGGTATAGATAACTTGTATCATCTAAGAAAGCCTGGAACTGTCTTGTTACCACCAGCGGACTGCCTTGTTGTTTGGGGAAGTTAACTATGCGGCAGGATAGGCCAGAGGGTACAAGAATCACACATCACTTGTATACTGAGGTCTGGCACAGTAGGTAAACTCCAGAATTGAAGAGTAAATTAAATTTTATTTATTATTTATTTATTAGTCACATTTATACCCCGCCCTCCCCGCAATGCAGGCTTGGTTTTTATTAAAGTATTTCCTTAATTACAAGCATACTAAGTATTCAAAAAAAGCAAGCAATAGAGAACTAAGAAAGCAGAAGTGATTGATAACAAATAGAGGGGTCAGTTACAGGGTGATACAACCTGTCCAGATGTGCAGGGGTCCACAGAGATGAGTTTATGACCCAAACCAGCGGTTTAGGGGTGAACTACCAGTAGGCATCAGGGGCAGACACACAATCTGAGGCCATGTGCTCTGACAGATATAGACTATGGAAAACAATGCTGACTAATGTGAGGTCTTGAGGGGCTTGCCCCAGGTGAAAACAAAAGATTACTTGGACCAATGATGAGCCTCAGGAGGTGTGGCATCCAGAGGGGCAAGCCCTAGGTGGGACCAGTGAGCTTTCAGAGGGGCACAGTCTAGCTATAATGGGATTATAATGGGATTAAGCCAGGTGTTGGGTGGGTGGCTGGGAGTGTCCATTGTGGAACAATAGAGTGGCCTGGTGTTTCCTTGGTGCCAGACAAAGAGGTGATGTTTCTTAATGTGTGGCAGGATGATCCTGAATGGGAGACCATTCACTAGATATGGAGAGTTAATGTTTCCTTGATAGGTCTGGCATAGGTGTAAGAATGCAGATATCTTAGACAAACATATGGAGACAGGAATGAGAAGATTATTCCAAAGGTATTTCCTCATATTGAAGCGTCGTACAGCCCATCTGGATCTACAGCAGACTGTACTCAGGCAGCCATCAACAGGAGATGGGGATGGAAACATGCAACATACTTCATTCATGACAATAGCACAGACCAGAGGCTCTTTGTCCCTGCCTCCCTGTACATTTGACAGACAAAAGACCAGCCATTTGGTCAGTAGAAGATGCCTGAGGCAAGGGCAGAGACTTGCCCATTCTAGTCCTTTTTGGACTGAGTTGACAGGATAGATGGTGGCGGGGGGGGGGGAGTTTGCTTGCATGGAGGATGCTTGGCAGTACAGCCAGCCTGGAGAGTCTTCACTTGGCTTGAGTTTTCTCAGCCAAGATGTGGTTCTCCTAGCCTCCCAGCAAAAGCCATTATTTAAGTCAAGCCTGGCTTCATGAGGGCACTGCTTGTAGAGGTTCAGAGGTCATTTTGGGGTGTGTCTCTCTCAGGAAAGACCACACTGGGTTCAGGGCTGAGGAGGCTGGCTACAGTCAATTACCATCCCCAAATCGGGAGTATTTATTGCCAGATGGTAGTTCTTAAACCCATTAGATTCCAGACATTGCTTTTTGAATCTCAGTAGCAGTTAACAGCGATTGCCTGCTCATGATCTTTCATATCCTCTTCAGATGCTGCATACATCCAAGGGCTTCCTTTAGGAAATAACTCAAGCCAGTACTGTAACACATAGCACACACTCTCTTGCTTCATTCACACCTCTTTTTCTAGTTTGTCGAGTGCACTGGTCTGAACCGGAAGCCTTTCCACCTGGTAGGTATCTCCATGGGCGGAATGGTTGCTGGGGTCTACGCTGCTCATTATCCATCTGAGGTCTGCTGCCTGTCCCTGATGTGTCCAACTGGTGAGTGTTAAAATGCAGTCAAGCCAAGGCGAACTCTGAAACAGCTTATGTCGGAACGAAGAGACCAGGGTGTCTCCTTCATTATCCACAATATGGGGAGAGAATCAGAATCAGATATCATAGTAAACTGCAACTACCCAAGATGGTTAAAGAGAATCTCCATGTCTAGGGGAGCTGTATTTAGAGTTGTAAGAGAAGCCCTCTCTGAAAGCAAGGGCTAAATGACAACATGAGGAGAAGGCCATCACCTCTATGTCCTGTTTATCAGCCCTCCAGGGCAAAGAGTGTGAAACAGGATACTGGGGTAATGTGATCCAGCAGGGCACCTCTTATCTATTAACTCGTTTCACAATGATTCCTACAAGGAGCTTTGGGTACATTGTTCACTGTTCTCCATCCATTTTATGCTCACCACAACAGCCTCTTTGAGGGGTCAGCTGAGAGAGAGTGTGTTGGAAGGGCTGCCAACTCTGGGCTGGGAAGTTCCTGGAGATTTCGGGGTGAAGCCTGAGGAGGGAAGGGCCTTAGCAGGTTATAAAGCCATAGGATCCTCCCTCCAAAGCAGCCATTTTCTCCAGGGGAATTGATCTCTGTAGTGTGGAGATCATTTGTAATTCCTGGAGATTTCCAGGCCCCACCTGGAGTTTGGCTACCCTAAGTGTATGGCTGGTTCAAAGTCACCCAGTAAGCTTCATGGCAGAGTAGAGATTTCAGCCTGGGTCTCCCATATCCTGGTATGACATTCTAACCACTGCATTTCTCACAATCATATAAATATGCTTGGGATGAACAGGGTAAGAAACTATTATGAGGAAGCTGCATTTTATTGCACTCATCAGTGCCTTACGACTCATTGCTCATCTTTACAATGTCCCTGGCAAGGGATGTAAATTAAAGGAAAAAAGAGTAGCCTAAGGCATGTACTTTCCCCCTAGACAAAGTCCACTCTTCCTCCACAACACATACACACATCCATCCAAGGCACAGTCTCTGTCCCACCATATATACAGAGGTAGTCTTAGCCTGAGGTCAGCTGGGCTGCTGGGGAAGGGCCATTACAGGCAGCAGCCAGCAATCCGCTGTAGGGCAGTCAAAGGCGGGCTCTCAACATTCTACAGCAGATAGCATTTTGCTGGCCACTGCTGGAGCCTCAACCAGCAGCCAGTAATAAGCTGTAGGGCGGTGGGGGGCCTGAACACCCTGCCAGTTGCTGCCTGATTCTCAGATAGCAGCTGCTCAGCAATCAGCAGGCAGGGCCTGAAGCAAGCAGAGCACGAGGAAATGATAGCAAGCTAAGGATACTCCCTCCCTCGCCATTGTCCCTTGTGGAGTGGTGGTGGCAATCAGCTGTTGGGAGGAGGAAGGGCCCCTCCATATAGCTTGGCTACCTGAGTCTCTGATGATGGCTGGGGGCCACTGCCTATAGGCTGGGGAGCCCCTACGGCTGACTGACACAGGCTGTTGCCTTGAAGCTGCTGCAGCCATGACTCCAGAGGCAATGACAACAAAGGGTGGATCCTCAGGCTATGGTCATCAGCTGTAGAGTGGGGGACCCCCCATCCCAAGACCCTGCAGCTGATTACCGGCCACTGCCCATCAGTGTTCCCTCTAAGCTGAGCTAGTGTGAGCTAGCTCACAGTTTTTTAGCCTCCGGCTCACACATTTTTGTCTTAGCTCAGGAAGGATGGCTCCAGCGCAAACTAGTTTATGCAGTGGCCAAATTGCTCGCTCACAACTTTAATGCTAGTCGCTCACAAAGTAGAATTTTTGCTCACAAGACTCCACAGCTTAGTGGGAGCACTGCTGCCCATGTCTCTGGGAGCCCAGCCTTCACTTTTACTCAGACCCCTGGAATCACTAAAACTGGCACTACAGCTGTGGACCACCCCCATTCCCTTTCCTTAATCTGGATTTCATTTTACTAACTTTTTCCTAGTGCCTTTTGTGTTTTTTTAACATCCATACCATGAGCAGATTCAAAAAAGTGAAGCTTTTCCTGAAAAAGTTAATCATGTGATGGTCAAATTTTCAACTGTTCTGCATTTAGTTTGCTGTTTTCCATGATGCTACAGAAATTACTGGAGGCCTTCCAGGGGGAAAAAATCCATAACCATAGATACTTCTCACCTCCTCCCCCTTGCTAATCTAGTTTCTGTCTCCTTCTGGCATGTACACAGAGTTCTCCTTTCCCATAACCAAGGGAATCTTGTTTTCAACTTTCCCTGCAATCCTACTAAACTGTGCATTCTGTTCTCATCTAATCCTTAGGCTTGAATTACCCAAAAGAATCTGACATCATGAAGCGTCTGAACAAGAATAGAAAAAACCACGACGTTTCTCTTATTCCTTCGAATATACAGGAGGGTATAGAAATGTTCAAACTTGGTTTATACTATCCCTGCCTGGCTCCAAAACAGGTGAAAAAGTGGCATTGTAAAACATGGGAAGACTGCGATGCTCTTATCCAAGTTAATACTTGTGTTCATATTACAACGTAAAGTCATAAGGAATACAGATCTAAAGACCATCTAGCTGTTATGATAGGCCTGGTGTTGGCAGTGCAGTGGGCTGGGAGCCACGCTGGGCTTGGAGGCAGAGTTATGGTGGGCCAGGAGCCACACTGCTCTAGGCAGTGTTGGTGTGGCAGGCTAGGAGCTGCGCTGAGCTTGGCATCGGCAGTGTGGAAGCCGCACTGAGCCTGGTTGCAGCAGAGAAGCCTGGAATTTGTGCTGGGCCTGGAGGTGGCAGGGCAGCCCAGGAACTGCGTTGGGTCTGGTGGAGGAGGATGGAGCCGCACCAGGCTTCATACTGAGGGGGGATTCCCTCCCAGCTCACAAGGGTAGTGGATGCCCAGATGCCTTACTGAGCCTGGCAGTGGCAGCTGAGGACACTGGCAGTTCTGTCAGGACCTGCAGCAGCGGCAGAGGATACCGGGCTCAGGAGCCTTGCCAAGCTTGGCCCCGGGGGGAGTATGGAATCCCCCTACAAATCTCCCCCTGCCCCTGTGAATGTTCCCCTAAAGTGAACCAGTAAGTATCATGGGTCTTCACTTGTATTCCTTCTAAGGCGCATAGGTCCTAGTATGTGTGTCCCATGGCTTAAAATACCAAATATTGTCTCTTTGAGAGAAAATGGTGATCACATATATCAGGAGAACTACAAACAACATATTTTCCTCCCTAACAACTGAAAAGGGCTGATCACAACCTCTTCTCTCCTTCCCATCTCACTTGTCAGTGAGGAAAACGTTTTGCAGTTCTTAGTTTTGTTTAATCTGTAAACTGAATCGAGAGAATCTTGTTGAAGTTCGCGCAAAAAGTGCCATGATGGATCATGGATTTGAACCTAGGCCTTTCATTGCTCTCTTACTAGTGACTCACATCCAGTCTTTGAGACACTCCTCTACTCAGTCATTCACAATCACGTCACATGACTATTAATTTAACCAACCCAGATTAAGAATCATCTACATATAGCATTTTGTGTCTTCCATATGGTCTCTCTCCTGTTTCACATTTGAAGATTCAAGGAAACCAATAAGGAAATGTCTGTCTGTTCCAAGGACGTGGTTAGTCTTAAAAGTGCCACCGGACTCAAACTTTGTTCTACTGCTTCAGTCCAACAATCTGTTCCAAGCACAATTCCTGGAATAGTGGAATAATCACAAAATTATTTCATGGGGAAGCAGCAGTTCTCATATTGGCCGTGAAATAGTGTTGTTCCTTAAAGAAATGCAAAGTTGGGTATCACCACCTTCTTGCTGATGCCTCACTCTGTAGGTACAGATGATCTTGTTCAGGGGGCCACACATAAATAATACATTGTTATTAATAAACACTGTGAAAGGTAATGTGAGCCCCTGAGAGAGACAGACTCCATAAACAGATCTCCAGTACTTTAGGGAAAGAATCACTATACGCGTCTGACCCCAGTATATTTCACATGGTCTCCCTTATCTGGATCTGAGCCATGGTATAGAATGGGAGGGGTTCTAAACATTCCCCCCCAAAGTGCTTTCCATTTCCCCCCAAAGTGCTGTGGAGCAAAGAGAAGCTCCTGTTGGTAGGGCATCGGAAAAATTATATGTGGGGGGGAAAGGGTTAAACCTCCTTCCCTTATATTCATGGTGAGGGTGGAAAGTGCCATCAAGTCGCAGCTGACTTATGGCGACCCTGAAGGGTTTTCAAGAGACGTTCAGAGGTGGTTTGACATTGCCTGCCACTGCATAGTGACCCTGGACTTCCTTGGTGGTCTCCCATCCAAATACTAATCAGGGCCGACCCTGCTTAGCTTCCAAGACAAGACAAGACGGGGTTAGTCTGGGCCATCCAGGTCAGGGCATATTATTGCCATGCCACATCCCAGTGGCTGTTCTCTATGTCTTAAATCCATATGGGGTCCTGTTCATGCATCTTCTTATCACATCTAGGTTGAAGGGTCTGGGAAGGAACATCAGACTCCTGCAGGATCTAAGTTGCTCCCAAAGTTGCTGAGAGCTGTGTGTCCTCTCCCACAGTCACTGTCTCCTGTGGCCTTTGCTGTTGGTATCAGCAGTAATCCTACTATGTGGAGAATGCATGAGCTAGAAGGAGGTTGTTCCACTCCTGCTCTTACCCTTCCTGTTCTCTGCCACATGCAGCAGTCCAGATACTTCTCCTTGATGTGAAGTCCCTGCAAAAGAAAAATGCAGCACAGATTCTTCTCCATTTCTTTTTCAAGCTCCGAGTGAAGGGAGAGGATTGCTTGCTCGGTCTCTGTGAATAGGCATTATAGTACAATCACAAAGTAGCACCACATAGAGATTGTGGATAAGAAATCCTGTCTTATGTGTGTCAGGATCCTGCCATGTACTTTCTGTGATCCGATTCTTGCTTTTCTTTGTAGCTCCTAAAGGGATTCTTTGTAGACTGGCTGCCAGACAACAATTTTTTCAGAAAATGTAAGTGCAGCTGCAAGAACTGCATGTGCCTGTATGCAAAGCTGAGAGGGGCCTGTGGACACTGTGATGGATTGCTGAGGTTCTGAGTTCAGGTTCACCAATTTTAGGTTGCTCCAACTTCCATCTCCAGAAATTCCATCCATTCGTATAACCATGTCCCACAGTACCACTCTGGCTTCCTTCACTCATAATCCCAGCATCATAGGAAGTGTTTCAACATTGTACAGTGCTGCAGAAGTGCATATGTGAATACTACAACCACATTGGGAGGGGCATATGTATCACCAGGATGGAGGGATGTCCCCATATCAGAAGAAAAACGGTATTATTTAATGGAGAAATATAGATGCCTCCTCATGGGAGACCTGCTTAAGGCCACTCACAGTGAGAAAACAATACCATAAATCATACAAATAACAAGCATATGTGGCCTTGCCCGCAGAGTTGTGCTACTCATACACATTTCTTTATTTTAAAGGCTACTTAGACATCTTCAGTGATGAGTCCTTGTACAGCCTTCAAGACAACATGAGCAAGATCAGGGTTCCAACACAGGTCATCTGGGGAAAGGATGACAGAGTAAGTACAGTTTTCATTTATGTGTACCCCATTCTTCAAATGTTTTGGGCATGAAAAATATGGTAATGATCCCACAACATGCTATCACATGTCCTTTTGAACATCCAAGATTACACAAAACCTCTTACTCTGTAAGCTTCCTCTTTTGAAGCATTTCAAAGTGAACATACACCAGTGCAGCTGCACATTTGCTTTGGTATCTATAGGACTCCACTTAAAAGTCCCTTCTCGCGTCTGTGTTCATGTTGCTTTTGGGTCTGCATGTTTCTGGTCTGCATGTTTCCCTCTAGTGGTCAATTTGATATTACTTTATTTTCAGCATATTTCCCTGTAGATTTAAACTGCAGGTTTTTATGCCAGACATGGAGGCCGAGTTCAGACTGGCAGTTTGCCCTGAGAGAGACGCATTTCAGCAATGTTTCACAAGCGGATTAAAGGGGGCATTCACACAGGCACATCTGTCTGGCGTTCCCCAGCTGCACATCTTGTAATGCTTCGTTCCTGAGTTAAAAATATACCTGTTAAAAGTGGTATCAAACCCCACAAAGCATGTCTATACTGCGTATATCCCGTGCCAACACAGTGTGAATGCTAAAATCCGCGATTTTGATTATGTGCTCATGTGCATAAGCGCTCATGCGCATAAGCGCATATCTCCAGATCAGCAAAACAGAAAGCCGCGCCTTACAGCCGCGCCTTCGGGCCAACAGTGTGAACACTCCCTCACGCCTCCTCCCCGGTATGCTCCCACATCAGTTGGCACAGTGTGACCGGGAAAACCCAGAACAGTTTGTTCCGGGACTTTTTTGCCACGACTTGCTCCTGCCTCAAACTGCCAGTCTGAACTCTGCCAAAATGATGTAACATTGAACCAAAACATGTGCAGAACAGAAACACTCCCCCCCCCCCAGGCAAGAGCACCACAGAAGCAAGGAAAATGAGAATGTGGAAACACCCATTATCTTTGCATACAGGGAATGGTATATCACAACACAACTAACTTATCCTGAAAAACATGTTTCAATTTAATTGATTATATTAATTATGTGATATAGAGCTAGTGTCAGTGGTCAGTAATGTGGGGCAGATGCCAAATCTTGAGAGCCTCCAAGGGGCTCAGCTGCTGTGAAAAAATTGTGTTTCTTTTATTAAACAAAAAGTCCAGTGGCACTTTAAAGACTAACAGCAGCCATTTGTCATTGCAAGCTGAAGTAAAGGGCAAAGATTTAGGTTTCAGATTGCAGCAGACTAGAAGCCATAAAAGCTAGAGGTAATAAAAAATTAAATTCCATATCAACAAGTCACACCAAACCTTGAGCCCCACACTTCCCCATAAGATTTCCCAGTCTGATCTTCCTTCACATTTCTACGGAGATGAAAGGCTTTGCTGCTAGTCCATAGCTCAGGGTCTAAGAGGTACAACTGGGAACAGTAATATAAATTTGCTTACGATGGTCCATTTGTGGGTCAGTAAGATCTAGCCACAGTTACATCTAGACTGGACTATTGCAATGAGCTCTGCTTGGAGCTACCCTTGAAGAGAGTATTTTATTTAGGATTTGGTTAAGTCTACTAGTAGTCCTGAGTTGTGGTTTTAAATTTTGGTTTTTAACCTATTTTATGTATTTCATCCGTTGTAAGCTGCATTGAGCTCCATGAGGAAGAAAGATGGCTAATGATTGTTTTAAATATATACATAGTAAGTAATAGCCAACTGTGACAGAATGAAGTTTTAAGAAGGTTGGAAGTGCTGTGCAAACAGCTGAAGGATTATGAAGGGTTAATTCTTCACAGAAACAGAGAGAGTTGAGTGTCAGGCTGCTCCAAGCAATCTGATTGGTTAGCATTAGTTGAGCAGAGAAAGATTTCTGAACTGGATGCTGAGGAGGATTGAGTCTGATTTCAGCCCTAGCTGAGAAGAGTCGAGTACTGACAGTTTTGGAATTCAGCTCTGACTGGGAGCAGTTTGACATGGACAGGAGAACTGGGGGAAAGTTGGCAAGGAAGTTTGGGAAGTAGGTGAAGACCCCCATTTGGGCCAAGGAAAGGAGATAGAATCTTCTAAAGTCATAAGAAAATTCCTTACCCAGTCAAACAGAGAGTTAGCTCTGAAGAATGGAGAGATCCCTGGTCTGGTGTAGTTAGAAACTGCCTTTAGAGACCTTAAGAGTCAGTTAAAAACTCAAGACAAGTATTGGTGTTTCAAGAGAACGGGTTTGAGTACTGGAATGAGTGTCCCAGCCTTCTGGAAACCAAAAGAGTCAGAGAATACTCAAAGAAAGTGTACTGGAGTGTTTGGGAAAACACTGGAACAAAAGCCTCTCAACATAAAGACTGTAAGTAACTCTGAATAGCTTAAGAAACTCTCATTAGTCTGAAACATAAGAACTAAAGTTTTTACCTCAGAAATTTCACCCCCTGATTTCACCTGATGTTTCCCCTATATGTTAAATAAGATATTTTGTTATTTTTGAATTTCAAAATGCCTTGGGTACCATTTAAGTTATTTAAGTTAAAGCGAGCTCCTGATCCTTCACTCAGGCTCCTGGGCTGAGCAAAATACCAAAATATTGTAGTTTGACAGGGTAGGACAGCCAGAGTTCTTCAGGAAAGAAGAAAACACATTACTAGGGTAGTTCAGTCAGACAGGGAAAGAAATATAGAGGGAAAAACTTGCCTCTGAGGGAGGAAAGTGGATGAGGCCATCATACCAACTTTATCATAAAGAGTAGTGGAAATTATTTCACAGTTGTAAATTTCCTATGACTCTATGTTATAATCAGAATGGGAGTGATGAAGGAACAAAAAGCTATTTTTTCTAAGGGTCTTGGATTGTTTATGTGAAATTTTAAACATACTGCACTTGACAAACTGTGGGACCCACCTGATTTAGGAAGAATGAGCTCTTTTTCCATGTTTCCAGGGTAGCAATATACTAAACTACTTTTCTGTTGAAAGCCAAGCATTGACACTATGGCTGCATCTACAGGGTGATGGTTTTCTTTTTAAAAAATAATTAATTAACATTTTATTAAACTAAAACAATAACAGAAAGAGATGGAATAAACAAAAGCATGTCAAGTATGTATATTGTGGGGAAAAATGCGCCCATTACATACTGTCCACATAATGCTGGTTTAACTTGGATTACTGTGTTTTTATTCTGTTGTAAACCACCCTGAACTCTGCTTGCAGGGAAGGGTGGCCTAAAAGTCTAAACAATACACAAACAATAAATAAAATTGTTATGTATTGGGTTATTCATGTGGCTTGAAAGCGTGAGCTTCGATCACAAACTCCACAGAGTGACAGCATCCTAAACTAAGCAATCGGATTGGTCGCTGTTGCTAACAGACCAATCCGGAAAGACTCTGACCTTTGGCGGGAACAATTCCCATTGGACCCAAGCACTCATCATTGATTGGTTGTTATTGCCCCAGGATGTATGGTTTTCCTGGTTCAAACTGTATTTAGTTGGGTCGTTCTGTGTGTTGTTTGTCCATGTTCTGAGCTGATAAAGAAATCACTTGTTTGAAACGCTGCTTCAATCTCAGTCTATAATAAAAATAAACCATAAAAATACAAATATCAGCATCAAGTGATCACGATTCTGCTTAAGCAAGCAAACAAAATGTATGATTTCTGAGCCAATTGAAACGGAAAAGGGTGCTGAAAGGGAAGAGCCAAAGGGAAGGGGCCAAATGGATGAGGGTGTAGTAGTTAGAGGGAAAAGGGGTTATACCAAAGGGGAAAGGGGACCCAGGGTGCACGAAAACCTGGAACTTGTCTTGATCAGATGTGTAGCACAAAGAACAGATGTAAAATACCTAAAATGCAATGTATTTTGTGAGAGTCTTCTTGTCCTAATTAAAATCTGATGTAGGTATGTCCTCCTTTCCACCCTTTAAACCCTTGTTCTAGTTCTTAAAAGGTGGGAACTTGGACTGTGAAGTGCTCTCTCTTCTTTGCCTTCTCTGCAGCCTCTTTATTATTTAAAGAATTTAAGAACTTCTTTCTCGATGCAGTTTTTTAAAAACAGACATCATACATAGATTTGTTATATTTCAATTCTTTGTTCTACAGATAGCGGATGTATCTGGGGCAGAAGTTTTAGCCAAAGGCATTCCTCATGCCCAGGTGCATCTGCTGGAGAAATGTGGACACTTCCAACCAATTGATTCCCCCAAGAAAACCTCTCAGCTCCTCTTGGACTTCCGCACTTCTTACATGAAGAATTAGAAGTCATGTTTCTTTAATAGCTCTGTAGATGTCTATAATGATTTGTCGAGGTGGTTGGTTATTTTTGCCAAGTGAGATATTTATGTCCAAGCTGAGTTCCTTCTTTCTGTACACTGCAACCTGTAATTGAGCTATGCAAATTAAGGGGAATTGTTTCCACAATGCATTTCCTAATGGTTCAGCAACAAGCTCCTATAGATCCATAACCTACACACAGCAACAGAAGATTTATGAATTGGATGAAATCTGCTAGCAGGAGATACTGATGGTCACAGATCACTCCCACATTCCTCTCTTCCCAGCAGTCCTTGCTGACCCAGGGAAAGTTTATCCCCAGTATTCTGCTGTGGAATCTGCATTGATTAATAAATGCAAAGGTAAGGAGGTTGCTGTGGAGAGGAAAAAGGGGGAAATGGTTCCCTTCTTCATCTACCATCAATGCAGCATCCTTTCTTTTATACCATTAATGAAAGAAATTTTGGGACCAGTGTCCCTATGGAGAGTTTTGAGGTAAAGAAAGATTGATTTTATAACAACCTCATTGTTAAAAACAGAACTGCTTAATATAAGGAGGATATTAAGATGGTATGTTTTCATTTAGTGCCTATGAATATGTTTTCCCTCTTTCTATTTCTGGTCATTCCCATAATCCTGAGGAAGCAGATGGGCCTGTCAAAATACCCTGTCTTCTTCCTGGAGCCTTTGGCATGTGCGCCTTGTGTGTGTGCTGCGATGACATCACTCAGAGGTGACATCACCCAGAGGTGACATCATTGCACAGGGCATGTTGTGTGTGGGGGGAGATGCTCTAGCATTTGACAAAAAACTCTATGGTTACTATATAGTTTTTTTCAAAATGCTAGAGCATCCCCCCTGCAATGTGCCTCGAGGTGACATCATTGCACTGGGCATGTCGGCATGAATGCGACTGCTCAGGGGTGGGGCTTTCCCCACCGGCCAACTGAGTGGTGGTGGATGGGGGCCCCCTGAAAGTGGGGAAAACCCTGCCCTCATTGGGGGGTTGGCGATCCTAGTTGGGCTGCCAGGGCTGCCAGCACCATTTTGGGAAATTCCTGGAGATCTGGGGGCAGTGCCTGCCAAGGGTGGAGTATGGGAAGGGGATGCAATACCATTCTAGGACTTCTGCTTCTATAGAGTCAACCCTCCAAAGCTATCCTTTCCCTCAGGGGAACTGATCTCTGTAGTCTTCTTGATATGAGCTATTACTGGAGAACTCCAGGCCCAACCTTGAGGGTGGTAACCGTAGCTGGCCATAGCTGGTGAAATCATTGAGAGTGCTTCTGCTTTTCTCAGAATAAAATGCCTTCAGGTCACTATAACTTTGAGGTAATTACTAGAGATCTGGTTTATATGTCCAGAAATGAGAAATATGTTACCTCAAGATGAACACTGCCATCTTAAGCATAGTTACACTCTTCTGAAGAAGAATTTGTTTTATACTCTACTCTTCACTCCCTGAAGGAATCTCGGAGCATCTTACAACTACTTCCCCCTTCTCTCCCCATAACAGACACCCTGTGAGGTAGGTGGGGCTGAGAGAATTCTGAGAAAACTGTGACTGACCCAAAGTCACCCAGCTGACTTCATGTGAAGGAGGAGTGACGAATCAAACCTGGTTCTCCAGATTAGAGTCCACCGCTCTTAACCGCTACACCAAGCTGGCTCTGAGTTTACTGACGTTCATGGGCTCAGAAGGATGTAGCTCTGCTTAGTAAATACTGTGAAAGCAGTATCAGGAAAATAATGAGTATGATACCTGATCAAGGATGAAAGGAAGGTATTTTAATGTATGGTTACTGCTTAATGGCTAACAAATTATAATATACCTGTTAAATATGCATTCATTAATTTGTATGTCATTGCCATTATTGAAATTAGAAAAAAATATCTTTAAAAGGGCTTGGATCCAGTAGAACATTTCCACTGACTGAAAATTTCAGAACGTAAGAAGAGCCCTGCTGAATCAGACCAGTCATCCATCTAGTCCAGTATCCTGTCTCACACAGTGGCCAACCAGTTCCTCTGGAGGGCCAACAACAGGGCATAGAGGCCAAAGCCTTTCCCAGATGTTGCCTCCTGGCTCTGGTATTCAGAAATTTACTATGGCTGGAAAGGAGAGGCAAGGAAGCCATGCTCCATGGTCAGAAATCCTTTCATCTGCAGAACAACTTTGCTGTAAGCCATGGCATACACATAAATTTAGAGTGAGTTATCTAAGAATATATATGAGGAAAGATGCCTTGCAGTTGCTTTATTTTATAAGAAAGCAGTTAGGTAAAGATTGTGAGCTCAATTAGGTGGACTAGTTAGGGGATGTGAAGACTGACTGCAGTATTCATATGCTTTCAAGAAAGTAACTCATATGATAGTTGTGGGGATTAAAGATCAGCTTCCGCAATATCAGAGCTCCTTGCATCAGTAAGCAATCAGGTATGCTCTCTTGTATTTTGGAAACTGTCTCTGCAGAACTGTGTGGACACTTTATATTTCTTGAAGTTAGTTTTTATGTACATAAATGTTAATAAAGGGGAAATGGATGTAAAGATTCTTCAATAGTCTTATTATTATGCTGTACTGGAGATGAATCTAAGATTGTTGTCATCTTTGCCACCTTTGGCCAAGAAAGTAATAATCAGGTATTGGAAAGATAAATAGAAGTATGTGGCTTCTTAACTGCAAACCCTTATCTGGATTATCTTGGCCAATGGCTGTTGGCAACATCAGACACAATATCTGGAAGTCTGATTTTCAGGAGGACTGATTGAGATCTCAGGGTCATCAGCTATCCCATAATGCTATTAAGTTTAGCATTCATGTAAATAGGGAGTTGCCCAAAAAGACCAACACAACCACATTTAACTTTGGAAGGGGTAACTTTTCTCAAAGGAGGGGCTTGTGAAGAAGAAACTGAAAGGAAAGATAAAGAAGGTCAAATCCCTTCGGGAAGCTGGAACACTATTTACAATCCTGGAAGCTCAGATAAAATGGTTAGGAAAGGTCCAAATAGGTATAAAAGAAGGCCTGCATGGTTACTGAACAAAGTAATGGAAGCAGTAAAAGGTAAAGGATTCCTTTAAGCAGTGGAAGGCTAGTCCAAATGAGGTAAATAAAGGGGAGCAGAGGCTTTGGCAAATAAAATGGAAGTTGATGACCAGACAGGCAAAAAGAGACTATGAGGAACACACTGCAAAAAAACATAAAAGATCAACAATAAAAATTTCTTCAAATACACTGGAAGCAGAAAACCAGCCAGGGAGGCAGTGAAACCCTTGGATTACCAAGAGGTGAAAGGATTACTAAAGGATGATGGGGAAATGGCAAAGAAGCTGAATGCATTTTTTGTCTTTGTCTTCACTGTGGAAGATGAGAGGTGCTTGCCCACTCCAGAACTGCCAGTTTCGGGACAGGTGTTGAAACATCTGATTGAGGGGATGAGAGAGAAGGTCCTATGACTGATGGACAAATTAAAAACTGACAAATCACCAGGTCCAGATGGCATATATCCCTGAGAGAACTCAAATGCGAGCTTGTGGATTTCCTGACAAAAATATGCACTCTATCACTAAAATCTGCCTCCATTCTCAAGGACTGGGAAGTAGCTAATGTAACTCCCATCTTTAAAAATTACAGGCTGGTCAGTCTAATGATGATATTGGGTAAGTTGGTGGAATCCATTATTAAAGATAGAATTAGTAGGCACATTGATGAACACAAGCTCTTGAGGAAGAGTCAACATGGATTCTCAATAGCATACCGAATTCGCTTCAAGGTGCTGGTACTTACCTTTAAAGCCCTATATGGCCAGGGTCCAACATACCTGAAGGACCGTCTTTCCCCATATACAACCCAGAGAGCACTACAGTCGGGGACGCAACATCGACTGATTGTTCCAGGCCCCAAGGAGGCCAGGCTCGTGGCTACTAGAGCTAGGGCCTTCTCAGTGCTGGCTCCTTACTGGTGGAATGATTTCTCAGAGGAGATCAGGGCCCTGTGGGATCTTGTGCAGTTCCGCAGGGCCTGCAAGATGGAGCTCTTCCACCAGGCCTTTAATTAGGAGCTGCCCACACTACCACCAATGACCACTATTAACATCTGTGGCGGAGGCAGCCTGCAGTGAGATCGAGCTAAACCGCCTAGGAGCCTGTACTTGCCTGAGCCTGCATGATAGGTTATACCATCTTGGCTATTTTATTGACTGCATTTTAATCGAAACCATTAAATGTTTAAATGTTTTAATGTTTTAACTGTTTTAATTATATATGAAAATGGCACTTCTGCCAGGCAATGTGAGCCGCCCTGAGCCCACTTGCGGGGAGGGCGTGTTATAAGTGCAATAAATAAATAAATAAATAAATGGATTCTGTAAGGGAAAATCTTGTCTCACTAACCTTTTAGAATTCTTTGAGGGGGTGAACAAATATATGGATAAGAGTGGCCCAGTAGATGTTTAATGCACAATGGAGCAAAAAATCCAAACTATAAATATACATTGATGGGGTCCAAACTGGCAGTAACTGACCAAAACAGAGATCTTGGAGTCATGGTAGATAACTCACTGAAGATGTGCAACTGCAATTTAAAAAAAGGCAAATGCTATGCTGGGGTTTACAAGGAAGGGGACTGGAAACAAATCAGCCAGTATCAGATCTTTTTGGATGAAGCTAAAGTCCTGGATCCCTTCCAGTCCCATTTTTGCCCTGCCCATGGGACAGAGACGGAGCTGGTTGCCCTGGCAGATGATCTCTGGAGACATCTGGATCGAGGCAGATTGGCGCTGCTGATACTTCTTGATCTGTCAGCAGCATTCGATATGGTTGGCCATGATGTGTTAAACCCACCACCTTGCCGATGTAGGAATAAGGAGGCTTGCCTTGCAATGGCTGACCTCCTTGCTCCAAGGTTGGGGAAAGAGGGTGGCACTTGGGGGCGAGTTATCCCAATGGCACCCACTGGAATATGGTGTGCCACAAAGAGCAATTCCCTTCCCCATGGTCTTTAACATCTATATGTGCCCCCTCGCCACAGTATAAATGTATGGTGTGTTTTCAGGATACTGTCCACAGTTGGGTTTACGGACTATTCTGTTACATCTGAAGAAGTCATACGCCTTACCAATCTAAAAAACCTTTTGAGCTTGGATCTACAGGATATCACAGAACTGGTTAATGAAACAGTGATGGCGATAATAAATTTATGGTATAGCCTCATTTGGAATATTGTGTACTATTCTGGTCACCATACCTCAAAAAAGATATAACGTTGGAAAAAGTGCAGAAAAAGAGAACTAAAATGAGTAAGGGGATGGAACACCTTCCCCATTAAGAAAGGTTAAAGAGGTTAGGGCTTTTTAGCTTGGAGAAATGAAGACTGAGACGTGACTTGACAGAGGTTTACAAAACTATGCATGAGATAGAGAAGGTAGAGAAAGAAGTACTTTTCTTCCTTTCTCACAGTACAAGAACTTGTGGGCACTCAATGAAATTAATGAACAGTAGGTTTAAACCAGATAAAAGGAAGTACTTCTCCCAAAGAGAATTCACTGCTGCAGGAATTGGTGGGAGCTACAAGCATAGACAGCTTCAAGAGGGGACTGTATAAACATATGAAGCAGAGGTCCATCAGTGGCTATTAGCCACAAGATTATAGATGGAACACTATGTTTGGGGCAGTGATGCTCTGTATTCTTGGTGATTGGAGAGCAACAGTGGGAGGCCTTCTGGAGTTCTCGCCCCGCTGGTGGACCTCCTGATGGCACCTGGTTTTTGGCCACTGTGAGACAGAGCGTTGGACTGGATGGGTCATTGGCCTGATCCAACATGGCTTCTCTTATGTTCTTATTCTATGCATTTGCTGGTTTCTTTTAAAAATTTTCAGTGCACCTGCTTGTGGTAAACATTAAATATGTAAATAGTAGATGCAGTTTACATTCCAATCCCAAAGAAGGGCAACGTCAAGGAATGTTCAAACTATCGCACAATTGCACTCATTTCACACGCTAGCAAGGTCATGCTCAAAATCCTACAAGCTAGGCTCCAACAGTACGTGGATAGAGAACTGCCAGAAGTACAAGCTGGGTTTCGAAGAGGTAGAGGAACTAGAGATCAAATTGCCAACATTCGCTGGATTATGGAGAAAGCAAGAGAATACTAGAAAAACATCTACTTCTGCTTCATTGACTATGCTAAAGCCTTTGATTGTGTGGATCACAATAAATTATGGCAGGTTCTTAAAGAGATGGGAGTACCAGACCACCTCACATGTCTCCTGAGAAACCTGTATAAGGGTCAAGAAGCAACAGTTAGAACCAGATATGGAACAACTGATTGGTTTAGCATAGGAAAAGGAGTATGACAAGGATGTATATTGTCACCTTGCTTATTTAATTTATATGCAGAGTACATCATGCGAAATGCTGGCCTGGATGAATCACAAGCTGGAGTTAAGATTGCTGGGGAAAAGATCAATAACCTCAGATATGCAGACGATACCACTCTGATGGCAGAAAGTGAAGAGGACCTAAAGAGCCTCTTGCTTAGAGTGAAATAGGAGAGTGCAAAAGTGGGCTTGAAGCTCAACATCAAAAAAACTAAGATCATGGCATCTGGCCCCATCACTCCTTGGCAAATAGAAGGGGAAGTCGTAGAAGTAGTGACAGACTTCACGTTCCTAGGATCCCAGATCACTGCAGATGGTGACTGCAGCCATGAAATTAAAAGACGCCTGCTCCTTGGGAGGAAAGCGATGGCAAACCTAAACAGCATGATAAAAAGCAGAGACATCACCTTGCCAACAAAAGTCCGCATGGTCAAAGCAATGGTATTCCCCGTAGTAATGTATGGCTGTGAGAGTTGGACTATAAGGAAGGCCGAGCACCGAAGAATAGATTCTTTTGAACTATGGTGCTGGAGAAGACTCTTGAGAGTCCCTTGGACTGCAAGGAGATCAAATCAGTCAATCCTAAAAGAAATCATCCCTGACTGTTCCCTGGAAGGCCAGATCCTGAAGCTGAAGCTCAAATACTTTGGCCACCAAATGAGAAGGGAGCATTCACTGGAGAAGACCCTGATGCTGGGAAAGATTGAAGGTCAAAGAAGAAGGGGACGGCAAAGGATGAGATGGTTAGACAGTGTCATCGATGCAACGAACATGAAATAGTGCAAACTTCAGCGGACAGCGGAGGACAGGAGGGCCTGGCGTAATCTGGTCCATGGGGTCGCGAAGAGTCGGACTCGACTGGCACTCAGTGCTCAACACCATCATACATTAAACATTTTATGAATTCTCTGTGGGGTTTTGTAACTGCTTGTATAGTGAGAACTCTCTCTCTTCAAAGTGACATGCAGTCTCAGATTCAAACCCAGCAGGTGGAATCTGGATCCTGCAGAAATGTTCAACTAAAGGAAAGAGGAGGGCAGTGATTTTCACGAGTCTCCCCCTTCACTGATGTATATCTCTTACTTCCTCACCCAAGTTCTGATGTGCTCTGTGATGGACTGTCAAGGGTTAATGCCTATCAGAAGTTTAAGAGCCCCAAGCACTTTAACCTTTCTTCATAGGAAAAGTGTTCCAACCCTTTTATCACTCTAGTTACCCTTTTCTGCACTTTCCCCAATGCTATAATATCATTTTTGAGGTGTGATGACCAGAACTGTACACAGTATTTCAAATGAGGTCGCACCATGGATTGATACAGGGGTATGATTCGAGACCCGAGTGCCGCATAACGGAATGAGCTCCCGTCTCTAGTTCCAGCTCCTGCCAACCTAGCAGTTCAAAAGCAAGAAATTGCAAGTAGATAAATAGGTACCACTTTGGTGGGAAGGTAACAGTGTTCTGTGCGTCTTGGTGTTTAGTCATGCTGACCACATGACCACGGAAACGTCTTCAGACAGCGCTGGCTCTTCGGCTTTGAAACGGAGATGAGCACCGCAACCCTAGAGTCTGATTCGACTGACTTTCAAGCGAGGGAACCTTTACCTTTTACTGTCCTAATTGAACAATTCATCTAACCAGGGGTCTTTTCATAGAAAAAGACCTGCAGGAGCTCATTAGCATATGGTATGCTAATGAGCTATAGCCTAAGTCATGCCTCCTGACATCACCGGAAGTGATGTCAAAAGGGGAAGCAAAAGGGAGGGCATCTTCAAAAGCCTCCCCTTCCCTTCCCCAGCTGGCCACTAGAGTGGGCCACAGAAGGAGGAAAGAGAAAGATTAGAGAGAAGAAAAGAAGGAAGGAAAGAGGGAAAGAGAAGGAAAGAAGGAGGGAAAGAAAGAGAGAGAAGGGAAGAACTAGGGGAAACGGAAAGGAGGAAAAAAAAGAAGAGAAGAAGGTGGGAAGAAAGAAAGAAAGGAGGAAAAGAGAGGAAGGAAGGAATAAAAAGGAAAGAGAGAAAGAAAAGGAGGGAAAGGAGGAAAAGATGGCAAAGAGATGAAGGGAAGGGAGGGTCTCCCACCCTTCAAGCCCCCGCCCCTGCGGATCCCTTACTTACCCCTTCGGCGGGGCCAGGGAAGCTGGTGGGAGGCTCTCCAGCCTCCCACCCAGGTGCAGCGCTCCTGCTGCTAGGAATGCTGCGGGGGTGGGGGGGGGTGTTTTCCAGCGTCCCCGGCCCAGCGCTCCTGCGCAGGCCGGGGACACGACGGGGGAGGGGGGAGCTTTCCAGCGTCCCCGGCCCAGCGCTCCTGCGCGGGCCGGGGACGCTGCGAGGGGCCGGTTTCCCGCCCCCCCCAGCGTCCCCCGGTCCAGCGCTCCTGCGCCGCCGGAGACGCTGCGAGGGGCGGGGGGGTGAGCGCGGGCCGGGGACACGGCGGGGGGTGGAGGTTTCCAACGTCCCCCGGGCCCAGCGCTCCTGCGCAGGCCGGGGACGCCGGCGGGGGCGGGGCTTACCGCCACCGCCATTGTTGAGCTCCCGGAGCGGCCCTCCGGTGCGTTCCCCCGCCCGCCCGCCCGCCCGCCCGCCCGCACGCCCGCACGCACGCACGCACGCATCTAACTCATTCCGCGGACTCTCTTCTCTCCAGCGGCGCAAATGGCAAATTCTAGCTTTTATTGGACACTAGAGGGCGTGAGTGACTCTGGGCTCAGAACTGTTTATGACGGCGTCCTTCCCGCCCTAATAGCTGAATCGCGAGTTGCCATTGGGCGCGGGGGGGGTAAGCGTGTTGATTGGCTGGTATGGTCTGGGGAAGTTCTGCCCAGCTGTTTCCTTTTGCAGCGGTCGGTTTGTGTGCGGCTGTGCGGTTCCCGTGTAGTTCCGGAGGTCAGAGTTTTATGTCTGTAAGTACAGCTCGTGTTGTCGCCGTCTCGTGCAATTGCCTTCCGCTAGCCGTGTGGCTGCCAGAGGGAGGTTGTGGACTTGCGTGGCGAAAGAACCTCTCTTTGGCCTGGTCGGGACGGTTTAATCGCTCTCCATCCTCAAGTGAGTTGTGCATGTGCCTTGGAAAGAAACGCGCGTTCAGAAGAAACGATAAGGGAAGAAAGACGAAGCTGCTCTTGTTATTTTATGCCTTTCCAAACGTCACTTCCCTCCCCCCGCCTACTAATGGCATTCTCTGTTTAAGAGTTCATCAGTAGGGAGGGGGCGTTTGCTAGGTTTGCCGCTGTTGTTTTTTTTCTTTCTGTGTTTTCCACAACCCTCAGGTCGATGTACTTCAATCCTTAGCCGAGCTATGAACACACTGGGTGGACTTTTGCAAGCCGTTTGATCCCTTTTAAAATACTGGGATTAAATTTACCATGAGCCTCTTAGTTATGGGTGGATGTTGTGTGGCCAGTTTTAGCGCGTGTATTTACCCTGCGTGTACAGGACTTGTGTCCACGTGTCCTGGGGGTAAATATACCTGTTGCCTCTGCTGGCAGAACATGGTGACTGGTGATCTTGTTTGGTCTCATGGTTAATAGTTCTGATTTGCAAAAGAGACCAAGTGGTAGGCAGAACTGTTGGCTGTCTTCCTCTCTTGTGGGACATCCAGGCCTCTCCCAGCTCTACCTCTGTTACTCCAGTAACCACCTTCCAGCCTTCCTTGCCGCTGTTATCTGTGGCTGCGTTCTGTTTCCAAGTCTCCAGTTCGATTGGTTGGTGAGTGGATTTGTTGATATATTGGTGTTGGGTATGTTTGAGAGTAATTTCACACTAAGGGATCATGTGAACATGCTTGTGCATGCTAGAATATATTCCAGAATCTTCTGCAATGCACAGAATACCCACAATTGATGCGCAGCAGAAAAGCCAGTGAAGGAAGGGTTCCTTGAAGGTGTAGGTGGCCTGAAAGACCTTATGGTTGTAGCCAGATAATAATCAGACCTGTATCCCTCCTCACTTAGAAGAATGATCAGTATGAAGAGCTGGAAACAAATACTTGTCTAAAGGCTGTCCTTTTATCTCTTTAAAACTAGTAACTGAAATCAAATATTGCCCACCTTTATCAAAGTGGATCAGCTCCATACCAGCCATATACAAATCAAAATCTCAAAATCTGTCTATTAAATATATCACATTTTTTAAAAAACAATCTGTCTCTGTTTTGTTTAACATCTCCTCCTTTCTATCACATTTGCCACTCTAGTACTGTGGTTTACAAACTGTATTTGAGGAAAGCCAGGACTTCCTTTGATGCTAATCAGGAGTTCTTCAGTGAGAAGATTAGTGGGCATGAAATACAACAAAGTGGGTTTCATTGCAGTGCACTGCTGCTGGGCAAGAAATATTTATGTTCTTGTTCTTTTAGTCTTTGCAGTTGTCACACTTCAAACTATCAGGCCTGCCAGTATCCTGATTAATAGAACATCAGCCTAATATATTTATTTATTTACATTTTAAATTTCTGAATCATGCCATCTCTGAGTGCACAGAGCTTTGGGCGATTTACAACAGGTTAAAAACATCATCATGACATTATTAAAAGCATTATTAAAACCTTAAAATCATCAATCAATTGCATCCCTAATTTAATCTAAAACCCACTCTGGACTGCTCTTCCATCTCGCAGGCAGGTTAAGGAGGAGGCCGAAGCAGGTCAGATGGAAGAAAAGAGAAGGGTGCTAGTTGTGGTGGAAAACCATTGCTGTCCTCAACCAAAAGCCTGGCAGAGCATCTCTGCCTTAGGGGCCCTGCAAAATTGCATTTGGTCCTGCAGGGCCCTGGTGGTAGCTGACAGAGAGTTCCATCAGGTCAGAGCCAGGGCCAAAAAGGCCCTGGCCCTGGTCGAGGACAGCCAGGTATATCTGGGGCCAGCAATCCCCATATTTCACTACCATGTGCTGGTGTTCTGTGCAGGGCATGAGGAAGTGGATGAATTATTGTGGAAGGGGTTCCTTGAAGGCAGAAGATATGAAACCCCTCATTAAATATCACCCTGGCAGCTCTACAGTATTAATGAGGTTGCCAAGATGCTATCCTGAGAGGATGTATGTCTTTTTGCTCACAGCTTTTGTAGTAGCTGTTAATACTGCTGCTCATCTCCTGCCCTGATCTGTTTACCCATCTCCCCTCCCTCCTGTGGTGGGGCAAAAGAAGATGTTATGGAAGCAAAGTAAAGTTTGATTTTGTCATGTTCCAGACTAGAGGATGAGGGAAGGAGTCAGTGGGCTTAGAAGGGTGTAACTGTACTTAGGATTGCACCGTTAGGCCTATAATATGCTTTAAAAATGGTTAAATAAATTAAACCAAATTGGCATAATTTGGGGATGGAGGTCAGTCCTATGTTTCATCCACTAGTGCGTATTCTTCAGGAGCACCTATTATTCTGGTCACAGTACTGGTTGTTGTATATGAGGTCACAGTCTGCATGGGAGTTAAGCATACTTGCTGTTTTTTAATTTTTAAATTCCAACCCTCCCAAACAGACATGTGCAGTTGTTGTATATATGCCATATGTTCACATTTTGATAAGGCTGTAAGGACCTTGATCTGTTGGGTTACTGGAGGTGGCGTTTACTGTTGGGTTACTGGAGCTGTTGTAATGTAAGTCTTATCAATAGTTAAGGGCACAGAAGGTCCATTTTCACTGACCATCAGTTAGCCTTCAGTAGACAGACAAATAGTTTAAAAGTACAGAGGCATCCTTAAAAAGCAATGAACAGTCTCATACAACGTTTATATAACTCTTCCCAAAATGACTGAATAACTGGACAGGCCCAAAGCATATGCTTAAGAGATGTGTGTTGTAAGTTACAATGCCAGAAATTAGACGTTTTGTCCTTTACTAAAAAGGTATTTTGCTGAATAAGTTGCTGCTGGAGGTCCATATAAAAAACAGTTATAAAATCTAGGACCATATCCCAATGCTTTGGCAAAACAGATTGATCTAGCTCCTTATTCCATTCATTACTGAGACTTTGCATATTATATTTAAGTATACTTGCAGATACTCATTTCAGTGAGCATGCACTCACTCAGTTTTCTGATGGATTGTGGCTTATGTGACTGTTCCCTAAGCATATTGATGGCAACGACAAATAAATAAATAAATAAATAAGTGTGTGTGTGAGAGAGAGAGAGAGAGAGAGAGAGAGAGAGAGAGAGAGAGAGAGAGAGAGAGAGAGAGAGACTATATGCTAAAGGAAGTGCAGGTTTAGTGAGGTCCAAAAGACTTTTGAATACATGCAAGGTTACTTTTTAAATAGTTTTATTTTAAGCAATTGTATGTTTTTCTTTTTCTTTTGTACCTTATGAACTGTACACTTTGGCCTCATTGAGAGAGCCTATCTTACTACTTCCCCATCTTTATATCTGTCTGTGTGTGAATAATGTGGCAATTAAGGGTGTATTTCCTGCATCTGGATTTTAAAGTGCTTTTATTGGCTCTTATTTCATACAAGCAGATGATATTTCACTATAATAAGAATTTATGGGCTGTTTGCCCCCTTTTTTTTAGGGTTTTGCTTACTAGTATGATTCAATCTGGAGATGGCAAGGGCTCCAAGCCTTCTTCCTACGAAAGAATAGTTCTTAAGAATGCTTCTGAATACTACTATCTGAAGATCCATTTGTAAGTTCAAACTCCCTGTCTTTCTTACTTCCCCTCCATTGTTAAAGGAATTTTGTACAGCATGTTTCTTTTATGGTAGCTGGGACATTCTAACAAGACTCAATACAAATTTAATTTTCAGGGAGTTTGAAGAAGTGGGCATTAGCCTGAATGCTGTTGAGTTCAAACAACTTATTATCTCCGCTCTGAAACGGCTGCATGGCGAGGTATGTGGCTATTGGCTTTGGATGACAATTTGACTGTCCTAAGAACTTTGTATTTCTTGAATTATTTACATAAGCTGGGCATAGCATAAGAAAAGCCCTGCTGGATCTGACCAGTGGTCCATTTAGTCCAGCATCCTGCCTTACTCATGGCCAACCAGTTCCTATGGAGGACCAACAACGGGGCATAGAGGCCAAATCCTTTGCCTGATGTTGCCTCCTGGCTCTGGGATTCAGAGATCTAGTGCCTCTGCATGTGGAGGTTCCCCTCAGTCACCATGGCTAGTAGCCATTGATAGACCTATCCTCTATGAATCTAATTCCCTTTTAAAGCTGTTTATTCCTGTAGCCATCACTACATCCATTAGCAGCGAATTCCACATTTTAATCATTCTCTGTGTAAAGAAGTATTTCCTTTTGTCTGTCCTGAACCTACTGCCCATCAGCTTCATTGGATGTCCTTCAGTTCTAATATTTTGGGAGGGAAAGTGTATTGGCACCCCATATTTTTCTGTAGTTGACCTGTTTCTTTTATTTTTATGAATAGCACAAGCCTTCCAGATGCAGTAGGACTCAGTTAGAACAATGGGGTGAAGAGGCCCTTGTGTATGTTTAATTGGATCTTCTGCACAGAAGACTGGCAGCAGTCCTGCAAAGGCACGTGCCATTAATTCTGCCCATTGAAGCACCAGGGGGAGGAGGAGGAGAGAGAGAGCAGAGAGTGAAAGCAAAAGCATGCAAATACATCTGCCATAGTCCAGTTATGCTCTTTCTTTCATCTTGGCATTCCTAGTTGCATCTGTCAATTTAAAGGGTTGGGCCTGTGCAGTGATGGCAAGAGAAACACATGGGTGGGGGTAGCTCAGGCCATTTAGGCACACGGGCAGGCCAGTTTTCAGAAAAGAAATGCCAGTCTCTCTCCAGTAAGCTTAAGAACGTAAGCGAAGCCATGTTGGATCAGGCCAATGGCCCTTCGAGTCCAACACTCTTGTGTCACACAGTGGCCAAAACCCAGTTACCACCAGGAGGTCCCACCAACCTGAAAACAAAAATGCTGGTCTCTCTCTGTACTTATACAAGAAGACCTTTAAGGGAAAAAAGGGAAAACAATTGAGCTCACCAGGGGAGTTTTCTCTTTACTTTTGTGCTAGGTGACTAAAAGGGTTGCTTAAAGAAAAATGTCATTGTTACTTAGGTTGGTGCTGCCTTGCCTGTGGATGTGTTGTCTTATGAAGAAAAAAACTTGTTTGCCATACTTCGAGTCCCTATCACGTAAGATGCTACTCAAAATAAACCATCTGGCGAGTACAGAAATAGACTATGTTTCTTACTGGGCTAAAGCAGGGAAGATGATCTTTTTAATTATTAGTTAAGACAAGCTTGATTGAGGTACCACTCGGGTATATGAGTCCACCTTGTGGTGGTTTAGGTGTATGGCTGCTTGTTTAGAGCTTATTGGCATGCTGGTTGTAAGAGGTGAGACTTGGGAGGAGGGGAGTTCAGGTGCCAAGTGTTACATTAACTATGTTAACAAGCAAATACAGTCCCTAGACAGTTTTCAGACTTCCAGCAACCAAAACCTTGGGTGGTCCCAGTGCTCTGAAAGAGATATTTGGAAAAGTAAATTGCATCAGGTCACTGTTAGCGGTGCAGCCCCCAAAACTACGCTTGTTGAATTGGTTCTGGCCTACTGTGTTGAAGCCTGTTGGACTCTTCCTAAATGTGGGGCTTTGTATCTTGCCTTTCAGGGACTCAAATGTTTTCTGTGTGGTCACACAACTGTGTGTGTGAGACCAAGTCCTTAGTTTGCCATCCTTCAAACTTAATTCTGCCCTGCCTTAATTCATTTCTACCTTGCCTTTCTTCTCAGTGGGCAGCTTTTATTGTTCTCCTTCCCTCCATTAATATCCCCACCACAACCCCATGAGGTAGGTTAGGCTGAGAGTGTGACTGACTCAAGGTCACCCAGCAAGCTTCCATGGCAGAACGGGGATTCAAACCTGGGTCTCCCAGATCCTAGCCCGACATCCGGAGTACTACACCATGCTAGCTTTTCATATAATTCTTATACTTTATATAATAACCTTATTTGTTTTGTATGAACTTTTCATTTATCTATGCAATTCTCTTGTTCACTCAGTGGCCTGGTAAAGCTGTGGAGTGCATTGACTCTGCTTGATACCTACCAGAACAGAAAGTGTGCTTTTAGGGTCATACAGGTAAGCCTTAAACTATGCAGTGACCAAATCCAAGAGCCATTTAAAAACATAAGATGTTTTACCTGGTCACTTCAGTGATTGTTTGATATTTGCTTGTGGAGTGCATGGATGTATGGCAGTTAAGTCTACCCGATTAATGCTGCTTACATTACGGAATGACTGAAATTCAATTTGACCTTTACATGTTCTGATTTTCTTATGCTGTTACAGTCCCCAACCCCTGAAACTTAGTGGGTTGTTTGAATAACATCTTAACTATTATTAGCCAGAATTTTTCTCCATGCTGCTTATTTAGATATGGTTTCGTGGTTTCAGTAATAAGAAGAGCCCTCTCGGATCAGACTAATAGTCCATCTAGTCTAGCATCCCGTCTCACGTAGTGGCCAACCAGTTCCTTTGGTGGGCTAACAGGGCATAGAGGACGAGGCCTTCCCCCTGATGTTGCCTCCTAGCTCTGGGATTCAGAGGCTTAGTGCACTTCGTATACTTGGTCTATGTTAAATATCCTTGTTTAGGAAATAATGGTTGTTCCCCGGAGATTTTAAAATTGTTGAAATCAGTGTGCCGTACAGAGTCATGATAATTTTTTAGCATATTTATTAATTAAATTTTTATCCTGCCCTTCTTCCAAGGAGCTCAGGGCAGCATATGTTGGTCAAGAGCCAGTTTGATGTAGTGGTTAGGAGTGTGGACTCTAATCTGGGAGAACTGGGTTTGATTCCCCACTCCTCCACATGCAGCTGCTGGTGTGACCTTGGGTCAGTTACAAGTTCTTTCAGAGCTGCTCTCTCAAGGACAATTCTGAAAAGAGCTCTCTGAGCCCCACCTACCTCACAGGGTGTCTATTGTGGGGAAGGGAAAGGAAAGGGATTGTAAGCTGCTCCAAGACCCCTTTAGGTAGTGAAGGGTGAGATATCAATCAAATCTTCTTCCTTTCTTCCCTCACAACAACTCTGTGAGATAGGTTAGGCTGAGAGTGACTGGCCCATAGTCACCCAAAGATTTTCCACAGCACAGTGGGGATTTCTCAGATCTAGGCCAACACTGTACATCAAACTGATTGTGAGAAAAGTAGTTCCTCTGTGTGTTTTGAAGAGGTGACCTTTCCTCTTTGAAGAGGCAACCTTGTTTAGGGGTGTGCAAAAAAAAAAATTGGTAAAATTCGGATTTGGGCATATTGGACCTGAATTTTTTTGGTATTCCCGAAAAAAACCCAAATACCTATACCGGTAAAGCATTGAAATCCGAAAAGTTTTGGGATTCCCGAAAAATTCGGGTCCATTATATCCAATGAGGCCATTGACTTCAATGGAAAAATTTTCTGGAAAGTTTGCAGGGGGCTGGAGAGGGGGGGGTTGAGGTAGAGACTCCAAATTTGGACTTTAGCTGCTGGAGCCTCTCCCCAAAAGACCCCCCAGGTTTTGAAAAGATTGGACTAGGGGTCCAATTCTAGGGGCATCCAAAGAGGGTGCCCCCAGTTCTCCATTGTTTCCTATGGGAATGGATCAGGCAAGCAGATTCTCCCTGTAAAAAAACCTGAGAGGTGTGGTGGTGGTGTGAGGGGGCATGTTTGCCAAGCCAGCAGCAGACCATGTGCAATCACCACCCCACCAACCCCAGGTCTCTCCCAAAGCAACCCTAAGGAAGAATAAAATAAAGAGAAAAGAAATTAAATTTAACAGTGCCCTAATAAATCAAACCAGTCTGAAGTCTTCTGAGGTATTGATCCGAGGTCCATGAAGAGCAGGGAGGAAAGCAGGGCAGACTCAGGAGCAGGGGCAGCAGAAGCCAGCCAGCCACAATCTCCCAACAGCCAAGCCAGGCAGCTCTCTCTCACCAGCCAGCAGGATCCAGGAACACAGCAATGAGAGTCAGCCCAGAGACTGGCTCCTTTTATGCTCTCTGAGCATACACAGAAGGATTTCAAAAGGGAAAAACCTTCTGTGATTGGCCAGAGAGCAGACGCCAGAACCCTATTGGCCATCACAGTGCTCCTTCCCTGGGAAAGGAGCAAACTGGTGGTTGGACTGCAGGCAGCAACAGCAGCCTTGCAAACTTGCAAACTGCAATGCATTTTGCAAATGCATTGCAGTGATTGGCTGTCTGGAGGAAAAGGCGGGAAAGAGGGGGAAATGGCGGGAAAAGGAATTCCCGGGCCCTTCAACAGTTTAAAACCCCCCACAACACCGTTTTTCGGCAATGCCGAAAAATGCTGAAAAAATCCCGAATTTTCCAGGATTTTTTTTTTTGGAATTCGAAGATTACAGTGAATAGCCTGTCCAGGATCCCGAAAGCCGAAAAAAACCTGAAAATGCTTTTTTTGGTTTTTTTTTCCGTTTTGGGATTCCCGAATGCACACCCCTAACCTTGTTACTTCTGTTATAATCACTCACAAATGTTGGGTTCTGTGCAGACTACTTTATGGTTTATAGGGCTCAATTCAGATCTCACAAACAAAACCAGAATGTGATATACACAAATCCAGTTAAATGTCAGGCTTGTGCGCTCCCTCCTTTCTATTCTTTTCACTGAGATTGAAGATAGAACACATGCATGAACAAAAACTATATTTTACTAAGTGTGGGGATCAGCTAGATCTCAGAGTAAGACACATCAATTAAAAAAAAAAAACTTTGGAGGTGAGTGTGACATCAGCCACAAAGAAGACAGGACTGTATTCCCCTTTAGCAGTGTAAGAATAGAATAGCAGTAATGACACCAGGGAGAAAATATTTTAAAAGGAGCTATGATGATTCCTCCAGGATCCCTTTATCCTCTTCTTGGCAGAGGAGCCACTTTTCTTTCTTTGTTTTTCAGTCTGTCCCACCTAGTTGTTTAAATGTATGTGGATATATGCTGACCCAGTCTAGGGATCTGGGAGGCCAACTAAAGTTCTCCTTTTGTCTTTGTCTGATAATGGCACACGAAAGTCTGATGGTAATTCAGAAATGTTCTATTCAGTTTATGAGGGGAAATGATCAAGTAGGTAAACACGAAAGAGAGAGATATCTTAGTCTCTGCTTAGATTCACAAGCATAAGCTTCTTTGTCTCAAAGACACTTAAGGTGGTGAAGGCAGAAATGTTCATCCAAGGTCTAGTAGCCCTCTTTACTAGGAGCTATTTCCCTCAGGCTTGAATGGGCATCCTTCTTGATCCTCTCACTCCCTTATGTCCTAGTCAACTTTCATTTCTTCACTCCCACACCTGACTTTCTCAACAGTAGAATTCTGTCACTCAACATTCTCAGACTGGGTTAAAGCATTAACCATATACTGTTTGTCAAAGGAATGTTTTGGCAGTTCCAGTCTGTATATTCCTCTCTGTTTTTCCTTCAGTGTACTTGAGGTTAAAATGACCCCAACATCATCTGTCTGTGCTACAGCTGATTTAAAAAAAAGTGGAGGGAGCCATGAAACACCAAATGGCATCATTGTGGTTGGGGAACAGATGGAATATGAAGCTGTAGAAGATTGAAAACTAAGTTTTATCAACGTCTCCCCCCTCTTCTTAGGGTCAGTTTACTGTCTGGTAAGGGCAGAGTGCCTGCACTGGAACATCATGAAAACTGAATTTATTGAATATTTCCATTTTCAGTCTTGTTGCATCTTGTGCGGGGAGAAACAATGGAATGTGTGAGTCTGACAATTAACCCAGTTTCTGCTCATCACATAAGCTCTGATTTGAGTATGATACGGATTGAGCCTGAATACATTTGTGCATTTTCCCCTTTTATATTTGTGATCTTGCTCAGAATACAACTTAGTATGTTAGCAGGTCACCAGCAACTGTTTTTAGTTGCTGCTGCTTCACCAACAAGAAAAAAGGCACTTTCTTTCCTTTCTCCCCATCACAGCCATTGAAATGACTCCTTCAGCTTAGCTCTTGTGGCACTCACTCCTAGGCTAACAGTGCAGAGTTACATCTTTCTATGTCCATCAAAGTCAATAGACTTAGAAAGGTGCAACTCTGCTTAGGATTGTATCCTAAGTTTGGTATCCAAGAAAACACGTACTCTTCCAATTCATTTGGTTCACGTTGCTCAGATTTTTCTGTATGTAGAAGACACTGGTGTGGCTGTTAATAACTTCGTTTTTATAGTATTGTGCGTTTTGTTTTCTCCTCTTCCCAGACCTCTCCATTTCTTCTAGCATTAGCTGGGAACAGCAGAGAGCTGGTGCTGGATTGAATACACCAGAAATACAGCTGATGGGATTTGCAGAAAGCCAAGCAGTCCAAGATGCCGATTGCCCTGTCTACGTACAGAATCTTTGGGGCAAGCTTCCATGGAATATTCCCAACAAAAACAAAACTTACCATGCTGTTCCTCACACAGCCCTCTGTTCTGCGATTACATGTCCAAGTAGGAGACAAAGCAGAATTAACAAAGACTTTTACACAGCAAGATGTTGATACCTTTTCTGATTTAACGGGGGACAAAAACCGATTACACCTGGATGAGCAATATGCAAAAAGGACAAGGTTTGGAAGACCAGTGGTCCATGGCGTTCTGATCACTGGACTTATCTCTGCTCTACTGGGTACTAAAATGCCTGGCCATGGTTGTATCTTTCTGTCTCAGGAAATTAATTTTCCAGCTCCTCTGTACATTGGAGAAGAGGTCTTGGCAGCAGCAGAAATTAAGAGACTGAAGAGAGGTCTTGCGTATATTTCAGTGTCCTGTACAGTTGCCGAAAGTGGCAAGACAGTTATGGAGGGGATGGTTAAAGCTATGGTGCCAGAAGATCAGAATTCCAAGTCCTGACTACGTACTTTGTAGCAGGAGTCAGGAATAACTTGCATTTACATACTGCCAATTATATGCCAATATGGCTTAAGACTGAAGAAATCTACATGGCAAAAAACGATAAATGCATCCTATACTTACCTAGTTGTGATTATTGTGTGGGGTCTTAACCTATGTCATAAACGTTTTTGAATTCCAGAATTAACTGATGTTTAAATTTGTTGGAACTCAGAGAGTTACCAGTAAAATGTTTTGGCATGGCCCTCTGGTTTAAAAGGCTACCTTGAGAAGGTCACCTCTTTGTTTAGTCAATGTCTTTTGATGAGATAGAGTTGGATTCCAAATAGTGTTTTGGCTGGTGCAAAGACTTCCGTCCATGGAGTGTGATTTTCCTTCCTCCCACAGGAGTCTGAAATACCCCCAGGGATCCTGTTCCTGGGACAGAGACATCCCCCAAGAACAGGATTTTGGAAAGCATTTTGGGCTGCCACAGAAGGGAGGATGTGAGGAAATCATGTTGTGTGAGTGGAAGTCCTTGCGCCTGCAGAAACACTGTATCAGCATCCCAAGCCATTGGATGCAAGCTACATGAGCCTGCAATTCAGGTAGAAACAAAGAACGTAAAGTGGTTTGTTTCAGAGGGTGGCTGTATTGGTCTGCAGTAGAACAGCTACATTTGGGCCCAGCAGCACCTTAGAGACCAACAAGGTTGTCAAGGTTAAAGTGGTTTAAATGGCTTAAAGTGGGCTTATTTATTATCCTCTGATAATTACAGTAGGTAAGATCAGTCATACTGGGCTGGATCAATAGTTTCTCCTATATTCCACTTACACAGCATTTGGTTTGCACAGTGGTCAGCCAGGTGACTCAGGGAGGTCTTCTTGGTCCTTAATCAACCACGGACTGGGGGGGAGGCAGTGGCCCTCCTTCAGGGCACTCCTGCCTCCAAGGATCAGGGGCACAGAGTGTGCCGGAAAGAGCTTAGCAATTTGGCTGGTGTACCGACTGCCTAACACACCAGCCAATAGTCTGCCGTCCCTGATGGAAGCCATGCCAGCCAGGCATTGGACTACCCTGGACTGATAGTCTTGGGTGATCTCATTGTCCAATGCGACCTCTGCTCAGACGACGGACCTAGTTTTGTCCATGGCAGTGCTGGGGACGGTTCCCACGCATTGGGCCGGGCCCACGCTCAATCTGATCTTCACGGTGGGGGTTACAATGGACTGGATCACTGCTCTGACAGTGTCATGCTCAGATCACTCTGCCTTGAGGGCCCATCTGAATATCTCACCCTGACCTTGTTTAAGTGGCGAGCATCTTTTAGCTTTCCTGCGGAGCCAGATGGACCCTATGTGGCTTCAAATGGCTCTGCAGGATTCGATGCCCCCTGGTGGCTTGCTCAATGAGCTCGTGGAGGATTGGCATGACTGACTTTTTGCAGCCATTGACAAGATCACTCCCCAACACCTTCTGCGCTCCCGCACTAGGCTGGCATCCTGGTACAGCCAGGAGTTGCGGCTAATGAAGCAAGAGCTAAGACAGCTAAAGAGATGGTGGCGGTGTGCCTGCAACAAAGCTACAAGAACATCTTATAGGACTTTTATGAGACCCTGTGAGATGGCAGTCAAAGCTATGAAGGAGTACTACGCAGCCTTGATTGCATTGGCGAACTCACGCCCAGCCCAATTATTTAGAATGATGCAGTCTTTGATGACTCTGCCACAAGGCAGGTCAAACGTTAGGGGATTGGTCATTGGCTGTGAGGCCTTTGCGAGCTATTTCGCAGATAAAGTCGCTCCATCGTCACCTCCCCACCACAGTTGAAACCGTGAGCGAACTTGAGGCCCCATGCATGTCTTCTTGTCGGGTTATGGATTATTTCAGTCCACTCAGGAAGTTGACAGATTGCTTTTAACTGTACACCCTACCACAAGCCTCCTTGACCCAGGTCCATTGTGGCTCTTCAAAGCGGGTCATGAGGGGTTTTGAGGTACCCTAAGGGAGATTATTAACAAGTCCCTCTTAGAGGGCTTGTTCCCTGGGGTGCTTAAGGAGGCCATGGTTCGTCCCCTTTTGAAAAAAACATCATTGGACCCAGCCAAATTGGCTAACTACTAGCCGGTTTCCAACTTGACCCATTTGGGCAAGGTAATCGAGAGGGCTGTGGCAGTCCAGTTACAGAGCTTTTTTGGATGATGCTTCCATCCTAGACCCCTTCCAGTCTGGCTTCCATCTGGGGCACGGAATGGAAACAGCACTAGTCACCCTTACTGATTACCTTTGGAGGCATCTGGATCGAGGCAGATCGATGGTGCTGTTGTTGTTAAACCTGTCAGCAACATTCAATATGGTTGGCCATCAGCTACTGATCTGCCGCCTCGCCAATACCTGAGTTCAGGGACTTGGCCTTACAATGGCTTGCATTCTTTCTTCAGGGTTGGGGACAAAGGCACCAGGGGAACAGTTGTTCTGAAGGCATCCACTGACTTGTGGAGTGCCCCAAGGGGCAGTGCTTTCCCTGATGTTATTCAACATCTACATGCGCCCCCTTGTCCCGAAGGCATAGGCTTGGGTGTCACCACCAGTACGCAGATGACACCCAGCTCTATCTGTTGTTGGGCGGCCAGTCTGACTACACCAGAAGGTCTGGTCTGGGCGTTGCAAGCTGTGGCTGGTTGGCTTGAGTAGACTGAAATTGAATCTGATGAAGAAGGAGGTCCTGTGCCTGAGTTGGGGAAGTCCAGGGGTAGGGATCCCACTCCCGACCTTCGATGGGCACAGCTGGTGCCAGCACTGGAGGTTAGGAGTTTGGGAGTGCCCTTGGATGCTTCCTTAACCATGGAGGCCCAAGTAGCAGCCACTGCCAGGTCAGCCTTTTATCATCTTCGGCTGATTAGGCAGTTGGTTCCCTTCCTCGAATGTAACGACTTGACAACAGTGATCCATGCAATGGTCACCTCGAGACTGGACTACTGTAACTCTCTACATGGGGCTGCTCTTGTCCCAAATCCAGAAGCTGCAACTATTGCAGAATGTGGTAGCCAGGCTATTGATGGGTATCCCTATGCGGGAGCACATCCAGCCTGTACTGAAGGCATTGCACTGGCTGTCGATAGCATACCAGATTCGCTTCAAGGTGCTGGTTTTAATCTTTAAAGTCATATATGGTCAGGGTCTGACATACCTGAAGGACCACCTTTCCCCACGTGTTCCCTGGAGAGCACTGCGGTCAGGAATGCAAAACCGGTTGGCCCTTCCAGGCCCTAAGGATGTCAGGCTGGGGACAACCAGGGCCTTCTCGGTGGTGGCTCCATCCTGGTGGAATGAGCTCCTGGAAGAGGTCAGGGCCCTGTGGGATCTCTTACAGTTCTGCAGGGCCTGCAAAACTGAGCTGTTCCACCAGGTGTTCGACTAGGGAGCCGCATCATACACAAAGGAGTGTCCCTGTGCCCTGGCTTTAGCATCTTTACCATCTTTTACCTCCAGCTTGTGCCCTAGCCTACCATTGTTGCCTCTGGCCTGTGCCTGCCTCATAATAAGTGAGCAAACTGAGCTGGTATGAAAGTTACAGGAATCAGATGGTCACCTAAGCTATATTAGAAATAATTTTTGCTCTTGTTTTATTTGATAATGTTCCAGCTTTCAACTGTTTTAATTGATTGATATTTATGTTATATGTTTATATAGGTTTTAATTGTATTTATGAAATGTTGTGTAAGCCGCCCTGAGCTCGCCTTTGTGGAATATAAATTGAATCAATAAATAAGCAGGGGAGTCTGGTGAGGACCCCCCCCGCTCCTGATAAGTACCAGAATCTGATAATTAGGAGAGCACATCTTCCATGTGTTCATCAGTTTTTTTCCCATCAGCCATTTATGGCAATGACTATTGCAACATCCTGTTCACTGGATTTTTCAGGCATTTTGTAAAGTTTTACTTCCTTATCTTAATCCTGTTGACCTTGCTATCAGTGCATGATCCTGGCTATTACACTGGTGAGAGTGTGACTACCTTTCCCTGAACCTTCACAGTAGGTTTTATAAACCTAAGGACTGTACCCTGTAAGAGGTTTTCATTCCTCCCTTTTTATTGCGTTTATACCCTGGGACGTATTCGCATAAGAGAAAACTACATGGTCCAAGCCTATGCAGCATTTAATCTCCTAACAATCAGTATTTCTCTGTAACTGCTTACACAAAGTCGTGGCACCTAAGTAGTCCTTAAAATACATGTAAATATGGGGAGGATCTGTTTTATGGACAACACTATTTAGGCACGATGAATTTATGCCTTCCTCTTGTTCATTTGCATGTGAAATGCTTATCGAGAAAGTGTGTGATTAAGGGTGCCACAGATCTGGATATGTCCTGTCCCTTTAACAGAGGCTTAGTGTGTAGAAATATGGGCAGTTGATGCTTTTCATGGCATTGGAAGTAAATAGCGCCCAATTAAGTCTCTATCAAAGGAACAGGACATTTTTGGGGAGGTCCAGGTAGCTGTCAGCCCTATGTGACCTAGCAACTTCAGCAGGCTCTTCCATATAAGATAGGTGCAAAACTGATGTGCTTAGCTGCAACTCTTATGAAATAAGAGTGACTTATGGGTAACAAGAGTAAACTAAAAGATTACTTGGATGACTCTTTGCTGTTTGGCTTAGGTGCTGATACTGAGGAGGGCTAAAGTCTGATCTGTCGTCCAAAGGGCCTTTGTTTCAAGGCATTTCACTAGGTCCAAGACGGTTCTTTCCCATGTCTAAGAAGAAAAGAGATTGGATTTATACCTCACCCTTCACTACCCAAAGGAGTCTCAGAGCAGCTTACAAACTCCTTTCCCTTCCCCTCCCCACAACAGACACCCTGTGAGGCAGGTGGGGCTGAGAGAGCTCTGACAGAAACTGCTTTTTCAAGAACAGCTGTGCCAGAATGATGGCTTGCCCAAGGTCATCCAGCAGGTTGCAAGTGGAGGAGTGCGGAATCAAACCCGGTTCTCCCAGATTAAAGTCCACACACTTAACCACTACGTCTACCTGTCTCCTATGCAACCAGCACCCAAAGAGAACTACCAGCAAAGCTTTGTTTAAAAACTCCCATTATAGTAACATCAGACCACTTCTGGATCAATGACAACTATGTGAAACATGAATAACATATCTCATGAAACATGAATAACGTCTTATATCTGGTGAAGGGATCTTTGAGGCAGAAGCTTATTCCTGAATATTTTAATAATCTCTAAGGTGCTACTGGACTCTAATCTAGGTCTTCTATTACATACCTAATACGGCTACCCTCTGAAACTGTTGAATAAAATGTGCCAGTGCTAAGAATCCCCCTGGTGGTTTGTAATAAACATAAGTCCTGAAATTGGGAACTCCAGGAAAGAATTACAAAAAAAATTACACTTTCCTGGGATAGTCTGGTCAGCTTCATCCAAAATACATCAAGTTGATTGACTAGGCACAGTGGAGAGGGGGATGAGCAAAGCCCTTGTTTTCTGGATTATCTGCAGTGCAATCTTCAGCAGAATTGCTCTTTTTCTGGGACCACTAAAACCAACGAGCTTAGAATGGTGTGACTCCGATCAAGATGGTACTGCAATTAGGACAGACTACAGTTCAAGAGCTTCTAAAAAGAAAGTTAGTAATATCAAGATGTCCAGAGTGTTTTTCTTGCGTGTCTTATCATTCTTCAAAGCTAATGTAATGCTGCATGCTCTTACTGTGACCTGAAAGATGCTTTAAAAAACCTAAGAAATGCTTTGACTTAACCCATTAAAGTAGGGCGTGCTGATAAAGCTAAGCCCTGAGATCATGAACGTGCACAACATTTACGGGGTGGTATAATCTGTGAATGAGCAAACATTCCATTCAGCATAATTGTTTCTTCTCTAAACAGTTTTATTTTAAAACCTTTGGGAACTAACATTCATGAATGTGGTTGGTTTAAAGGAGTTTAAATTTGCTTGGCTTCTCATACAAGTTATAGAAAAACATGGTCTTGGTGTTGAAGACTATGACTAAGACAGAAACTGCTTAAGTAGCTGGAAACCCCCCCCCTCTGCATTCTTATTTAAGCTGTAGTCTGAAATAGACTTGAGGCTCAGGTCCTACTGAACTCAGTGTATATATGTGTAGGATTGGAATTCATGTCTGTAAAATGCCACAGTACACGGTTCTCTCTCTGCTCCTTCATGGCTGTGCTCCCCCGTTTCAAGCTCCTTCTGACTTATTACATCTTGCAGACAATTAATAATAATGTATAATAAGTTTCCTCTGATCTACAAATGTGGGTTTGAGGCAACTCTGTGAGTGGAACAGAGTGATCCATTAATGTTCTGCCTTGTTAAATTGCAGATCCTTTGGTTCCCAAACCCTTTGATCCTTAAGATGTCACTCAAAACCATGTGAAAGTCCAATATGTACACTTTTCAGTTATTTTAACAGTGGCTTGAGGACCCCTTACATCTTTTTGCTCCTGAATAGCCTCTTTGATTTCTCTCTTTCTGAAAGTATGTGAATAAGAGAGAAGGGAAGGAACATGTGCTGAAATGAGCGTATTTCCCTTTCTGCAGCTCATAAGAATGAAGCTTTGTAAAACATCAAGTCAGTTGATCATTCTCTTATCCAGCAGTCATGTGAAAGCATTGTATTATACGGAGAAATGTGAAGACCATCCACTTTGTCTGCCAATGTCAGAAGCTGGCTAAATAACAGAGCTCTGTGGTGCCTAATTATTTATCATATGCCACCTTTCCAGAAACCTGCCTGAGATGACTCAGAAAATAAAAATAATGCAACAAAATCATAAAAACCGCCACTAAGGAAATTATAACATAGCAAGCCTTACAAACATACAGCAGCCTAAAGTAACATTCATATAACAGGCTAGAAGCAAACTATTAGAAACAGCAAAAAGAAGATAGAACCCCTCAGTTAAAAGCCTGGGTTTAAAGTGTTCTGGCATGGTGCCTAAAAGACAGCAGATAGCTACAAATGTATTGTGGTATAAGCTTTTGTGAGCCAGAGCCCGCTTAGGGTTGCATTTTGTGAGGCAAATAGTGCCATTCTAAGCAGTTAACCTGTCATAAATCCATGGAAGTCAGTGGACTTAATGGTGGCACTGTGATGCTCTTATAGTACTTCATTGCTGCTGTTATGGAGTAGAAAAAAATGCACCTGGAAAGGAGAAGTGGGTTGCCCTCACCTTCCTGTGCATAGCAACCCTTACTCTTTCTCAGTGGTCTCCCAGAGAACTAAATGCTACAGCAATTACTGATGATGATGATGATGATTTTATTTTTAAAAAGTCAAAAACCCATCCAGTGGCAGGGCTGGGGAACGTGTATCAAACCAAGAAAGTATGCAGAAAATTCATGTGTTGATGCTCTGTTGCCAATGCGAATAGCTCTGCATTCACAGCAATGATAAAAGCAAAACAGAATCCTTACTGTGTGGATACAGCATTCAAGTCTGATTGATTTATTGCAGCAGAACCACCTGTGCTCCCACAGTCCTTATTTACCAAGGAGAATCCCTGCCTTTTGTTTACTGTCTCCTGTTAAACTCTTCATAGGATTGGACTGTATGTCTGTTTGCTTACTGGGTTCGCCTTTGCTTGTGGTGTCATACTTCAGCATCTGTAGAAGTTGACATTTCTCAGTGTGGGTTCATCATCCTAGTTGCAACACACATGCAGGCACTTGAACACTAAGGAACCAAGTGTGCACAGTCTGCCATTTCACACACTACAGATGCTGAGAATTGTCACAGTATGTCAATAGATTATTATTTATAAAATATCTGTATACAAGGGAAGGGGCTGTGGTTCAATGGTAGAGCACCTGCTTGGCATCTAGAAGGCCCCAGGTTTAATCCTCAGCATCTCCAGCTAAAAGAACCAGGTATTAGGTGGTGTGAAAAACCTCTGCCTAAGACCCTTGAGAGCCACTGAGAGTGAGTAGACAACACTGACAGTGATGGTCCAATGGTCTGATTCAGTGTAAGGCAGATTTCCTGTTCAAAGAATGAACAGTATCTTGGCTCTTGAACTGAAAGGGTCTGTTGTGGAGCAGATGAATGTACTGTAAGATAGAGCTGTCAGCAATGTATAATGGAGGAAGTGGGCTTGGGCTTTAAGAACAGGTGTTACAAATATAGACCTATTTAAAATGCTCTAAATAGGTGTAGCAGGCTAAATAGCCAGACTAGCCTGAGCTTGGAAGCCAAGCAGGCTTGGCCATGGTCAGTATTTGAATAGGAGACTGCTAAGGAAGACCAAGAGTTGCTATGTAAAGGAAGTGAATGGCAAACCACCTCTGCTCATGCCTTGCCTTGAAAAGCCCATGAGGTGGAACAAAGTTTGAGTCCAGTGGCTTCTTTAAGACCAACAAAGTTTTATTCATGGTATAAGTTTTTGTGTGCAAGCACACTTCCTCAGACACAGTGGAACAGAACCTCCTCAACCATTACTTATAGGGTTGGGGGTTGTTGTCAGGAAGGGCCATTTAGAGTCAAAAGGCATAAGTACGGGGTGATTATGGCTAACACTGGATGTAAGAAAGATCTGTGAATGGTAGTAACTTAGCATAAAAATACAAGAGTTACCAAACAAATGTGGGTATGAGGCATCTACAAGACAAAGTTCAATTCTGGGTACAAACAAGAACTGAGAGACTTAGTATGTACACTCCTTCAGATTTATTGAAACAGATTTCCTCAAATATTACATATGGGGGGGGGGGTAGTTGCCAGGAAGAGCTAAGAGTCAAGATGCCTAAGTAGCTGAGCAATAAATACAGCTAAGATTGGAATAACACATTAGGTAAGATGTGTAAACAGCAGTAAGTTGGTATACAGATAATAAAGGAGTTAACAGATGTGAGAACTAAGTTTGAGTCCAATGGCACCTTTAAGATCAACAGTTTGATTTCTGGGTATAAGTGAGAGCTGAGTGGCTTTGCATGTGTAGTGAGACTAGAAGTTAATATCTCTGTTAAGTCCCGGGGCTTCCATTCTTAAATCCTTAAAGGTGCCACTGGACTCAAAATTTGTTCTGCTGCTTCAGATCAATATGGCTACCCCACCTAGATAAATTTTTGTCCTTGAAATGTAGCACAGTGTGCAAGCAACATCCTGTTTCAGTCTTAAAGGGTAGCCATGTTGGTCTGCAGTAGAGGAGCAAGATTCACATCAAGTAGTAGCTTAGAGCCCAACAAGATTTTTGAGGTGTAAGCTTTTGAGAGCCAAGGCTCTGAAGAAGGGAGCTTTGACTCTTGAAAACTTACACCCTGAAAATCTTGTTGGTTGAGACTTTAGCTACTGGACTGGAATCTAGCTCTTCTATTTCAGTCTGTTATGGAAGAATGTGGATTGACTTCCACTTCCAGGCTTCTTTATCTCATTGCAAGCAGACACATGGAGAGTGATATTTTTGTCACAGTAATGGAATTTGTAAACTGGAGGAAGGAGAATTGCAGTGACCTCTTGCTGGCAAGAGCTCTCCCTTTCCTCATTTCCTGCTGGCAAGCGAGCATGGCTGGTAAACATGTTGCTGTGGCAAATGACCTTAGTTAACAGGTAGGTAACACAAGCAAAGAACTGCCGAAGAAGGTATTGCTGAAGAAGAGAACAGGGAGACTGCCCCAAGCATAGGCGGTGACCTAAAATAACACACTGGAACGAGAAGTTAACACTTATCTGGGGCCATGTTTAAAGAGTAGAGGTGTGCTGAATGAATTCTGGAAAGAACCACAAGATGAGGAACAGCTACAGATTTTTTTTTCCTCTGCCAACCAAACACCTTCCCTTTACATTCTAAATTTTATTCTCCTTTTCAGCCTAAATTGGCTCGCAGGGATCAAAATCTAATACAGATGGCAAAGTTCAGTACAGAGAGGAGGTTTTCAGGGATCAGTGCCAATTAGCCCTTCCTGGCCACTAATCCCCCCTCCCCCCATATGTATGGTTGGACAAAGTCTATTTCAATGTATCTAAAGCACGCGGACGCTTATACTCAGAATTAAACTTTTTTGATTTGAAAGGTGCCACTGGACTCAAACTTTGTTCTGTTTCTTCAGACCAGCACAGCTACCCACCTGAATCTATGTTATGATTGTGTTTATTTTAAGTTTATATTTTTTATTTTGCAAGTGCAGCTACCAGGATTGCTTCCTCAAGGAGAACTCTGTGTGTGTGTGTGTGTGTGGGGGGTTGCTTTAACTCTTCCCCTGCCATTTTCTCTCTGGAAAACAACACCTGCCATCTGCTTTTGCCTTCTCTAGGAAAAAACCCTTTTACCCCAGTGGAAGTAAAGGCAGCAATATGTTTCTCTGTGTGTGGAGCTTTTTCTAGAAGGAAAATGGCAGGGGAGGAAATGGTGAAAATTCCCTCCCCTCCCTCCCTATGCTATTTCCCTCTTTAATAAGCAACTGTGACAGCTAAATTTATAAAAGCAAAGAAATAAAAATACAATGAACAGACAACTGTAAAGTGTAGCATGGTGGAAGGACGTCTTCTGGCCTTCCCTCTGATATCATTGATGGCAGTTAAAAGATTTCTGTTCAACAGGCCGCAAAGGGGTGCCCATCCCACTGGGGTGCTCTCTAATTTGTGTGGGGATGATTTCTGCTTTGAAGAACACAGTGTAGTTTATTGATTTACAAATTTCTAATAAAATAATGAAAGAAAGCATGGTTACAACCTTAATTTTAACATAAGCAAAGGCAGAAGCAGGGTGGGCTGGGAACTTAAAATAATAATTAATAAATATTGTGTGGCAGCCCTGATCTGGATAGCCCAGGCAAGCCCTATCTCATCAGATCTCAGAAGCTAAGCAGGGCCAACCCTGGCAAGTATTTGGATGGGAGACCTCCTTGGAATACCACAGGTAGGAGGTGGGGGAAGGCTTTATTCAGCCACCTCTCTGAATATCCTCCAGGCCCCAAGCAAGGGTCAGTCACCAGAGGTGGCCGTGACTTCCAAGTGTGCAAACGCACGCACACACAGAAAAAATACAACCCCAAATAATAATTATCATTTGGCAGTGGGTGTAGTATAGCCAGGAGATCCACAGATTGTCTGGCAACCTGAAAGTCTAGCTCTTTTTGTGGTGAGCTAGGTTTATTGTTTGGGCTGAGAGAACTGTGACTGACCCAAGGTCACCCAACTGGTTTCAAGTGGAGGAGTGGGAGAATTGAACCTGGTTCACTAGATTAAGAACTTAAAATGACTCTGGAGCAAACCAAGATGAGCAGCCCCTGCAGCACTACAAACCAGCCCTCCTGCAGGGCCTGTTCAGGACCAAATTACACTATAAGTTCCCATACCCAATTCATTTTCCCCTCAGCCATGCAGCACCTGCGGGAAACGGCATTTAAAAAATTGTTGGGAACTGACTTACCAGGCCCCCACCAGGGATGGGGAATCCCCTGCTGCCAGCAGATGCTTCCTGGCCACTGCGCAGCTGCCTAGTGTGTTTGTGTGGTGGGGGGAAAGGGCAAGAAATGCGGGGGCATGGCAGTGTCCCAGCCTGCTGACCTCACTCCCAGAGTGGAAGTGTGCCTGGAAGTGATGTCAGTGTGTCATCAGGAAATGCTGGAGATGCTCTGAAGAAGAAGATGAAGAAGAAGAAGAGTTGGGTTTATACCCCGCCCTTCACTCAGGAGACTCAGAGTGGCTTACAATCTCCTTTCCCTTCCTCTCCCCACAACAGACACCCTGTGAGGTAGGTGGGGCTGAGAGAGCTCTGACAGAAACTGCTCTTGAGAGAACAGCTCTGAGAGAGCTGTGACTGACCCAAGGGCACCCAGCTGGCTGTGGAGGACTGGGGAATCAAACCTGGTTCTCCAGATTGGAGTCTGCTGCTCTCAACCACTACACCAAACTCACTCTCTCTGGCATTTGGGCAAAACTATGGTTAAACCCACACCATTTTGCCCAAATGCCAGAGCATCCTGTCAGTCTGCTGATGTCATCTCTGGGTGTAGAGCTTGTTGCCAGTGAAGTCACCCCATCTCTGGTATGTCCCCTTGCCAGTTGCCAGGACCTGCCTGACAACCCCTATCAGGAACCCAATTTGGCTTGCAGCTGTGTTGGGGAGGAGGGAACTCCTGCTCCCCCTCCCCAATGATTTTCTAAGCAGAAATGGCATCAGCAGGAGCTATTTCCCAGGGCAGCGTTGGTTCAGGAAAATAGTGGGGAGCAGAAGTCTCTCCTCTCCCCACACCACAGTTGCAAACCAAATTAGGCTCCTGCTGATCTTTAAAATGACATTCTGCAGCAGCTGCTATGCAGCTTCAGGGAAAGTAACTTGCCAAAAATGCATTGTGTAGTTTGGCCCTCGGTTAAGTAGCACCAACAGTGGCCATTGGCTCAATGTGTGTGTTTGTTTCATGGCATTGGCCTGTTTTTTATTACTGTCTTTTAATGACTTTGTTTTTATGGTTGTCTTTTAAAGGATTTGTTTTTTAAATGGGTGTGCCATTGAAAAATAAAACCATTAAAAGACAACCATAAAAACAAAGTCATTAAAAGACAGTAATAAAAAATAGGCTGACACCATGAAACACAACCATTCAAAACAGGCCAGTACCATTAAAACAGTCAGGGCTTGATAGCAGCATAAAATACACACTGAGCAGCCTAAAACTGTGTCAATAAAATGATCCTCGGGCCAGAAGCAGACCACAAAATGTTTTAAAACACAAAAGAGGACTGCTTTAGCCTGGTGCCTAAAACAAAGTAAGACAGGTGTCAGGCAATCCTTATGGGGAGAGGGCATTTCAAAGGAGTAATCACGATGGTGAGGTTTGGATAAAAATGAGGATACTTGTGGGTGTTATTGTAGTACAGTGATTTTTAACTCTTCCAGAGTCATTTGGATCTTTTGGGGGCAAACTGGCAGGGGAGAGGATCCCACATTTTTCCTCTAGGCTTTTGAAACAGTGACACATAACCAACAGAAATCAAACTTAACATTTAGGAATTGTCTGAATGGCCCTCAGTCACAAAAGTCTGATTAACGGTATGCCCGAGAGCTGTGCACCATATACATACATAATAACATATACCCACATCAACAAAGTCGTCTTGTCTGGAGTCTTGTTTTTATGTTAAGATGCTGAATTGCACATGACGTCGTGAGCTCCTGTCTCTGGCCTCAGCTCCTGCCAACCTAGCAGTTCAAAAGCAAGAAATTGCTAGTAGATAAATAGGTACCGCTTTGGTGGGAAGATAACAGCATTCCGTGTGCCTTGGTGTCTAGTCATACCAGCCATATGATCATGGAGAGGTCTTCGGACAGCGCTGGCTCTTTGGCTTGGAAACGGTGAAGAGCACCGCCCCCTAGAGTCTTATTTGACTAGCTTTCGAGCAAGGGAAACCTTTACCTTTATTGTACCTATGCCTTAGAGGGCAGTCAGTGATAGCATTAGTATGGGAGGGTAGGTGAAGTAATGCTTTAAAGGTTAAAGGTCCACTGTTCTAGAATGATTACACTGTTCACTTTTATTGTGTATCATGAGGCCTTAGTTTACTGTAGGATTGCCAACCGCCAGGTGCAGTCTGAAGATCTCCTGGGATCTTACATTCTAATAGTGAAGTCAGACACATCTTTGGATACTTAAATCTGATGACTTGATCTGTGAATGGACAAGACAGATCTTCCTACAAATCTGAACAGAGCCCCAAGTTTGCAGAAATCTGTGAAATCTAAAACAACAACAACACTGGGTGGTTTAAAAAATCTGAAAATGATAAAAGGAGCACCAGTAATTTTAAGCAAAGGATTCCCTCTTGGCTATTGCTAGACAACCACAGTGTTCCAGACTTCACTTTCTGTGAGTTAAAAGGCAGGGTGAGGGGGCAGGGCCCTTTTCAGGCCTGTTTGGAGGGAGGATTCACTAGGTCCAGGCCTGACTAGGGTTGCTAGCTCCAGGTTGGGAAATTCCTGGAGATTTTGTGATGACGCCTGAGGAGAGCAGTGTTTGGGGAGGGGAGAGGCCTCAACATGGTATAATGCCACAGTGTCCACCCACCAAAGCAGCTATTTTCTCCAGGGGGATAGATGTCTGGAGTTCAGTTGTAATTCTGGGGAATCTCTAAGTCTCACCTGGAGGGTGGCAACCCTCGGCCTGGCAGCAACCACAGGGTGAATTGATACCACCTGACTTGCATGACTCAAGTCAGCCTGGCTGCTTGCTGCCGTTCAACAGCAAGCCATCCTAATATATAGAGGGACCGCCCCAATTCTGTTATTTATGAGAAGTACGACTGTGTATTTTCAACACTGAAATTTATTCTATGATTGTGAATTTTTTAGTGTAACATATTGTTTTATGTATTTATATATTTTATCCACCATTTTTGTATAATTCTTGCTGGTCTTACACCGTAGTAATAAAATATATGAATTAGTATAATTAGCCACCCTGTGAAAGCCAGTGTGGTGCAGCAGTTAGATCAGGGGTGTCAAACTCATGAAGGCCGGATCTGACATAAATGAGACTTTGTTGGGCCGGGCCATGTCTGTCATAAAATGTAATGCCAGATAGCAGAGATATAAACTTTATAAAGGACAAAAACACTAAGGATTTTTTTAACTTAAAATAAAAACATGCTTAAAACATTAGCACTCTTGCAATATTTTATTTAACAGTGTCAGATGGCACCTCTTGCTCTGAATTATTGCATCAAAATGTCTGTGCTGTTGCAATCTTGAGTATGCTGTTCACGGAACGCTTTTCCTAGGCAGAGGCTCCAGGGAGGGAGCCGACGGAAAGCTGAAGACAGAGGGGCAGATAATGGTAGGTTGACTGTTGGGTTGGAAGGAGATAGGGTTGCCAACTCCAGGTTGGGAAATTCCTGGAGATTTCAAGGGTTGAGCCTGGGGGTGGGGTTTAAGGAGGGGAGGGATCTCAGACAGGTATAATGCCATAGACTTACACCTTCCAAAGCAGCCATTTCCTCCAGGGGAACTAGCATTGTCAACCCCCAGGTGAGGGCTGGAGATCACCTGGAATAACAACTGCTCTCCAGATGACACAGATCCGTTTCCCTGGAGAAAATCGTTGCTTTGGAAGGTGGACTCTATGGCATTATACTCTGTTGAGTTCGCTTCCACCACCAAATCTCCAAGAATTTCCCAACCTGGAGCTTGCAACCTAAGGTTTGACTAATCTCTGTAATTGGGAGATCCACTGTGATTCCTGGAGAGCCGCCACAGGTGGGCAGCTGGGAGAGTGATGGGACAGAGAGAGGAAGTGAAAGGCACGGAGGAGGAGAGAGTTAAGGGAACAGATCATAGGAGGGAGAAAGAGTAAGAGACAGAGAAATAGAGGGAGAAGAGAGGAAGCAAAGGTGTGTGGGGGGGTGATAGCCCCTCTCACAAGTTTCTTGCAGGTTCCCACTTGTTACAACTAATCTCCAGAAAACAGAGATCACTTCCCCTGGAGAAAATGGCTGCTTTGGAGGGAGGTTCTATGGCATTATACTCCACTAAGTTCTCTCCCCTCCCCAAACCATTTCCCTCTCCAGGCTCCACTCACAAATCTCCAGGAATGTATGCAACCCTACTGACTGGCATTGGTTCAGTTCTAAATGCACTGCACTTTCACTTTTCCTTTCCACTGCCTCTGATTTTGTTTTTAACCGCACAGTTTCTTTTCTTCTGAATGCCTTCGGCCTTCTGTTTCCAAAGCTCCACCTCCAGGCTTGTCCAGGAATGTTTCCCAGGATATTAATCACTCCAGTGGCTTCTGCTCTGCAGTACAAATTTGGCAGTGGCAGTGAAGGGCATAAGAGTTGGTCTTACATTTGTCAGATTTCTGTATTAAAGACTTCCTCCAAGGCACGGTATTGAGTATTGTAGAAGGTGGCCTTTCCCTTGCCTTAAAGAACAGCTCCCTCTCCAACGCTCACTGGTATTTAGCATTCATTGCAACTCCATTCATAAAGATGTGTCAAATGGAAAGAGTGTCGAAACATTTCAGAATGCATACTTCATAACTAGTAAGTATGTTAAATGATTTCCCCCTTCTCTATTTCCTCGTAAGTGTAAAAACAGGAACAGATAGAGTGTGGCAACTGATGATTAGAAAATTATAACGCTACAGCAATCTAGCAACTAGTGTTTGTGTTTTTTTTAAAAAAACCTGGCGGTGTTATGGGGGGGCAGCTGCGCAGGGTTGATATACAAGGAAAATGGTGCCAATGTAGATGGGACCTTCAAAAATGTGCACCTTCCCTCCCACTTGGTGTACAAAGGCACTTTGATTGAGTTAAATCAGGTTTGGGGAAGATCAAAGCAGAGGGAAAACAAAAAGTGGATGTATAGGTGCTCAAAAACAAAAACAAAACCCCACTCCAGTTTCAGTGTCAAACCAGATCAAAACCTTAACATGGCAGCAATCAATGTTGAGTCTGAATGCTGAATTTCCTCTCTACAAGCTTTTATATCAGTCTCAGCTTGAGGTGGTGGATATACACCAAGAGCCAGAACATACGCTTGCAGAATGATTGCTTCATTTATGCCAATGCATACTTCCTGCCTTCTGAATGTATGTGGGGCTGACTCCTGGGGAAGGCATTCCAGATTCAGCTGTGATGCTGAAGCAAGACCTCTAATTTACTAGTTATACTGTGGTATATGGTGTAATCTTGCGTCAATGGCATGGGAAGTGTACCTGAGATTTTTTAAAGCACAGATATGGTACACTTTAATACCCTTTAATTACCATAGCTACAACTCTACTTTTTCAACATTATCATAGATTAATGAACACATAGAATAAAGGATTGTAGAAGAAGAAGAGATTGGATTTATACCCCACCCTTCACTACCCAAAGGAGTCTCAGAGCAGTTTACAATCTTCTTTCCCTTCTCCTCCCAAAAGACACCCTGTGAGGTAGGTGGGGCTGAGGGAGCTCCTTTGAGGACTGCTCTTGAGATAGCTCTGAAAGAACTTATGACTGACCCTAGGTCCCACCAGCAGCTGCTTGTGGAGGAGTGGGGAATCAAACCTGGTCCTCCCAGATTAGAGTCTGCACTCTTAACCACTACACTAAACTGGTTCTCTCTAGAAGAGCAATTCTGCTACATATTGCATACATGCAATAGTAGTTTGCACTGTGTGGCACATATAAAAGCATTACCCTACATGTAGCATAATAATTTTACTATGTGATACTGCACATGGTAGCTATAGTAGGTGGTGTGTGCAAGGCCATTACCCATGCATGTGGGTTAGTAATTCTACGTGGAAGGAGTAGTTAGTAGTAGGTGCAATTTATAAGGGTTTATGTAGAATTCTAGTACATGCACCTTGTACACAGTAGCACTATGTGGCATGCACAAGGGCATTACCTTGAGTGTAGGATTATTATGCATATACATCATGGCTCATAGTAGTACTAGTGAGTCTGTGGCAGCGTGTTACTCTGTGTGTGCAGTATAACAAAGTTTGAGTCCAGTGGCACCTTTAAGACCAGCAAAGTTGTATTCATGGTATAAGCTTTCATGTGCAAGCACACTTCATCAGATACAGTGTATAGTATGTCATTCTACAAAGCATCCACCTTGTGTGTAGGATACAGTAGCACTATATGGCATGTAGGACAGTAACTCTCCTAGTACATAATGTGTAACTAGTTATAGTGAATAACTAGGCATAGTTAATTGTGTGAGCACAGAGCAGGGGTCACTGGGGGAGTGGAGGGGGAGACAGTTGTGAATTTCCTGCACTGTGCAGGTGGTTGGACTAGATGACCCTTGAGGTCCCTTCCAAATTCTATGTTTCTAATCTGTGGCACAGCATTACCCTATGTGTGTAGGGCAGTAATTACTACGTGAACCACCTAGTGTAAGTACTTGGCATGCACAAGGGCGCTTACCCTGTGCGTAGCATAATTATTCAACAGAGTATACAGTACTGGGTTGGTGGGGCGTGCAAGGGCGCGCTAATGTTACGTGCGGAAGTAATCCCGTCCTCTGAGGCGGTAGTCGTAAACGTGCGGTTTGTGAGTAAGAGGAGGGCGGCCCTGCTGCTCCTCCGCGCCGTCTTTCTCTCCAACCTCCCCCCGCCCGCCCCCGGCGCGGGCTCCCTACCTCCAGCCTTCCTTTCCCGGGCCCTGCCGCTGCGGGCTGAGCCCCCGTGGAGGCCGAGCGGGAGGAAGGGACGCTACCCATCGGGCTTTAAGACCCGGCGGAGGCCCCAGTGGCCTGCCCTGGTGAGGCTGCTCGGCTGTTGACAGCGGGCGAAGCTGGAGGCAGCCGCCGGGCGAGGCACTGCGAGAGGCGCTGGGGCTGCTGCCCCAGCTCGGCATGGCCTTCATGGAGAAGCCGCCGGCTGGGAAAGTGCTGCTCGACGACACCGTGCCGCTGACAGCCGTGATCGAAGCTAGCCAGAGCTTGCATTCGCACACGGTGAGGACTAGGAGGGAGGCAGGCGGACTGGCGGGCAGAGCCGGCGGGAATGAACCGGGGGGGGGTCGGGGCAGGCCGGGCCCGGCCGGGCTAGGAAGGGATGCGAAGAAGCGTGAGAGAAGCCCTGGTGGGCGCTCCATGAGGGGGTGGTGTTGGTGTTGCACTTATGGTTGATGTGCGCGGGTGTGGGTAACTTGGAGATCCCTGAGATCCCCCTGGGGGGAGAGCTGGTTGGAAAATACCCTGGGCTGAGTTGTCGGTCCTTTGCTTTGCCCAGTGAGCGGCTCCTGGATGTTATTTGGGGCGAATTTGTGCCGGGTGCTCCTTTAGTGTGTGGTATCCGATTGCGATGCCAGGGCTTAACCCTAGAGCATATGTACTCTTGGAAGTGCCTCAGGGCAGGTGCAGAGTGCGCTCTCTTGATCCCAGGGAGTCCCCCCACATACCCGGGATCGAGGGGGAAACGAGATCAGAGAGGGGTGCTGTTTCCAGGCAGGCTTGAACCCTGGCACATCTCCCCACCACCACCACCTAGAAGTTAAGCGTTGGTGCAGCCTGTTCTGTGCTTCGCGTCGCCTGAGAGATGTGGGTCCAGAGAAGCCTTGGAATTGGGGAAGGGGGTAAGTGGTAGTAGACTAGTTTTATTGTGGCACAAGGCCTTATTGGGGAGGACTGGGGAAGAGAAGTGGATATGAGGTCAGTAGGTGAGCGAGCGGCGAGGGTAATTATTAGGGGCTCACAGTAGTAGGCTGATGTGTGTGGCTTATTTGGGGAAGGGAACTGCTGGGGGGCTTGTCTGAGGTGTGGTATGTTCTGATGAGGGGGCCCTTGGGTTTTGGGATGGGACCCACTTTTGCTGGGTCAGGCCAAAGACTCATGCAATCCAGTCATCAGATGTTTCCGGGAAGCTCACAGCAGGCCATAAAAGCAGCAGCCTCCCTTGGCTTTTTAACCCCATTATCTCAGAGATGTGATGACTCTGAATATGCAGTGTGGAAAGGCAAAAAGTGAATAGGGGAAAAACAACACAATCTAGCTTTATATGAATATATATTATTGGGGCTCACCATCTAAATCCTTGTATTTCTTTTCTGAAAATTGAACTGGTCAATAGTAAGCAAATCAGTATGCATATAATATAGATGTAATCTGCTCTGAGTCTCAGTCAGAGAGGTGGACTATAAACAAATATATATACATAAAACCATACTTTGCTTGGGTAGATTTTTATCGTACCTGGAAGTCCTAGAAGTGTACACTTGCTGCTCTCTAGGGGTTGGGATTTTCTAAGAATGGTGAAGGGGGTTAGGTTTTTGATTGTTGTATTTTACTGAAAGTGGTTTAACTATTTGGTTTGTTCTTATGCTGTTTGGTATTTGGACTCCTTGAACTGCTTCAGATAGTCTTAAGTCTTCTTCACACTTACCTTTGGGGCTCCAGGAATAATTTAGAAAGTTGCCCTGTTTGCTGTTTTGGTGCTGAGATAATAGGGTCTTGTTCAATAAATGTAGTTTGTTAAAGGTGATTTTCTTTAGGGAATGGTTTGAATTTGAAACAGTTTTTAATGTATCCATATTGTTCTGGCTGCTGCTTAACTACCCTTTGTTGATTGTTTACTGATAGGGAACAATCCGCAATCGGTTGATGTTTTCTCAGTCAGAGCTAGGAGCCTGAATATAAATGGACCATTTATTTGCTGCCTGGGTGAGACCAATGCTCTGCAGGATGGGGTGGATGGGAAAAGGAAGGATTTGTGGACTGTTATAAGTTGTAGTTTAGGAATGCATTTGCTGTCTGTGGGAATTGTGTTATGCTATCTGCTGCAGGAATCTATTCACTTCCTTTGTGCTCTGCTGATGTGTTTGTAAATAAATGGAAGACTGTAAGCAAGCCATAAGCCACACACTCTTGTATGGAGGAAGCAAAACCCTGGATGTCTCATTGCTTGGGGGAAATTGTGGACTTTTAACAGTTCATAACTTGTAAGCCTTGACTTGGATAGCCTAGGCTAGTCCAATCTTGTCAGCTCTCAGAAGCTAACTAGGGTCGGCCCTGGCTAGTATTTGGATGGGAGACCTCCAAGAAATACCAGGGCCGTGATGCACAGGAAGCAATGGCAAACCACTTCTTAATGTCTCTTTCCTTGAAAACCCCATGCGGTCACCATAAGTCAGCTCTCTCTCTCTCTCTCTCTCTTTTCCAAAAAAATATATTGATAGTTGTGGACATAAGGAAAGTAACACATTACAGAGATGTGGCTGAAAAGGTGTAGGGTTTCAGCCTTGAGTAGAGGGTTGAGAATTCTGAAGATAAGGAGGCTTCAGGTGGTTGTTTGGAGCTTAGACATTGTTTGAGAACTGTAACCTGACTATACATGGTGTTCAGGCACACAAAGTATGTGTATAAATTACATGTGAGCCGTGTAAGCAAATCAGAAGGGAACGCTCACAGAGTTTAGAAGGCACGTCATGGCAAGTTGCTTATGAGGTCAGTGCTTCAAGTTTATAAATAACTACTTATTTACTTGCAGCAAATAAGAATTATCTCCAGGCCACTGTGCAAAGAAATTTTTGTGAACTTGAAGAGAATTGGTTATTTTTTAAAAAAATTCTGGGTATTAGCATTCAAGTCACTAAAGTTGCAATTCTCTGCATGGTTAAGTCCCGGTAAACTCAGAGGGCCTTAGTTTTAGGTAAGCATGTAGAGGATTGAGCTGAAACACAGGCATGGGTTAATAACAATATTTGTGGGCTAGTAACTTTTGCAGAGTTACTTGCATGACTTACAGATCAGACAATCACATGCAACATTTTATGGGTTAATTAGCTATTAACCTTTCTTTCCTTCTGTCATGCCCACATGTCTTGGCACACCTTAAAGCTAGGATTAAGTTTGCTTTTTTAACCATCTAGCTAGAAGGGTGTAGGTTATGATAAGAGTCTTCCCTTGCATCTTACTGTATCTGAATAGTTTTATATGAAAGACTGTGTTGTTTACATGCTAGATTTTGCTGTCGCTTTGTAAGATTCAAGCTCCTTTTTCATAACTTGACAAAGTTGTTTATCAGATCAATACAGGAAAAGGTTAAGCTGGACTAGCTAGATTTAATAACTAACTTCAGTGCACGATGGTACATAAGTGTTAAAACCAAAGAATGTGGATCTGAACAGATAGTCTCATGGAGGACAACTGGATGGAACTGGTTCAGTTCCAGGCGTTGTAGCTAGAGTATGTTATACAGTTAGTTGGCTATCTGACTTCTAAGTGAGGTTACTTTAATATCTCAATACTTTTACATCATTGGTCTGACTTCGTAGCATATTTATTGATGTTTCAGAGGTGTAAAGCTGTGGGTCTCTGTGTTCTATCTGACTTTGTCACAGATTGGGACTGAAAGTGAGGAAGGAAAGAAAGAGGCAGAGCCAGGTTTCATCCAACAACAATAATTTAAAATCGGACTTCCTGCACAAATACTCTATGGGATTGTTATATCTGTTAAAACACTTTCCATGAACCTTCCAAGTGCCACCTGAAGCAGAGTTACACTATGGTTGCCAACCTCCAGGTGGTGGCTGGAGAACTCCCAGAATTACAGCTGCTCTCCAGCTGATCACTCCAGCCTTGGGAAATGGCTGCTTTGGAAGGTGGAAACTATGGCATGATATGCTGCTGAGGTCCCTTCCGAAACTATGCCCTCCCCAGGCTCTGCCCTCCAAATCCACAGGAATTTCCCAGCCAGGAGCTGGCAACCCTAAATTGCATCTTTCTTAGTCCTTCAAAATCAATGGACTTCAAAAGGTATAACTCTACGTAGGGTGACACCTATATTCGGCGTTTTGATTTTGCTGACATCCCTTGAAGAAAGATGAAATAGGGGTTTCTTTTAGATGTGCACAGTGAAAAAAAGAATGCTGCTGTGTTGCGATTTTGGAGTTGCATTTGGCCATGCAGCTTCAATTTCTCTTCCCTGTCTCTTTGGAAGCAGAGGCAAAACAATTCCACAGGCAAAGAGCATGCTTGTAGAAAATATTTTCTAATAAGATGGTACACGGCTTCACTAATTGACCTGCTTACTTGAAACCCTGAAGTGTTTTTAAATGGCTTTTGTTTTTTTGAAGATGCCCTTATACTGAATCAGACTCTTGGCCCATTAAAGTCAGTACTGTCTATTCAGACTGGCAGCGGCTGTCCATGGTCTCAGGTGAAGGTCATTCACATCGCCTACTACCTGGTCCTTTTATCTGAAGAGAAGAAGAAAAGATTGGATTTATACCCCGCCCTTACAATCTCCTTCCCTTCCCCTCTCCTTCCCTTCCCCTCCCCACAACAGACACCCTGTGAGGTAGGTGGGCTGAGAGAACAGCTCTGAGAGAACTGTGGCTTGCCCAAGGTCACACCAGCAGCTGCATGTGGAGGAGTGGGGAATCAAACCCAGTTCTTCCAGATTAGAGTCCGCACTGCTAACCACTACATCAAACTGGCTTTCTGGAGATGCTGGGGATTGAAACTGGTGTTACCCAAAAAAGAGAGCGCAGGTACTGAAGGTATTTATAGGAAAAATGTACCCTAGGGCAATATGACAGGTTTGCCCCTAAAACAATACCTCAGTGTGTTTACAGGAAGGTTCCCAGAAATCTTGGACAAATGGTTCATGATTTTTCCAGGGGGAGATCAAAGGATTGAGTGGACCTTGGTAGCCCTCCTGGAGCTAGGATATGGCAGTTGATGTGTGAAGATGACCCAAAATGCAGGAAGGATGACACTTCCCAGGTACTATGAATATGCTAATAAGTGTTTAGGTGCCAAAGGGAAATCCAGTTCCAGAGATGAAAGAGATACCATCAAAGTAGGATGCTGTTTTCCTGAGAAATCCAGTGTTATAAAATATGCATTACTTTTAGGTGGGAGAGATTTGTTTGCAGTTCAGTTCCTGGGTTCACTTCCCAGATAGTTTCCCAGGCTGGTATTCTGCTTAGCATGACTTGTGGGGTCACTTCTAAGCCAGGCAGTGTGTTTTGGATTTAATATTTATCTGAGGCTAGTTTGGTGTGGTGGTTAGAAGTGGAGGACTCTAATCTGGAGAACTGGGCTTGATTCCTCACTCCTCCCCATGAAGCCTGCTCGGTGGCCTTGGGTCAGTCACAGTTCTCTCAGAGCTGTGCTCTTGAAAGCAGTTCTCTCTGAGCTCTCTCAGCCATGTCTACCTCACAGGGTGTCTGTTGGGGGGAGAGGAAGGGAAGGAGATTTTAAGCTGCTCTGAGACTCCGAGTGAAGGGCAGGATATAAATCCAGTCTCTTCTTTTTAATATGAAGGGTGTAAGGGCTTACTTTCTCTCCGAATGCCAACTACTCAACTTTAGGAGAGAACTGACTGGTAACACTGGGATCTTCTGCATGCCAAGCAGATGGTCTACAACTGAGCCACAGCCCCTTCCTCCTGGTAGAATCCTGCAAATCATAGTCACATTTTAGTGTTACAGGCTCTTATGGCTGCCCCTAACACTGAGACAAAATAGTGCTAGTATCTTGTAAATATTGAGAGGTCATGCCTATACACAGTATTTTCTCTCACTTCTGACTATACCCCCACAGCAGATCTGGCAATTGGTATGACTGATAAATTAGGGCTAAACTAGGTGTTATATTTTGAGCAAGTTGCCACAGTGGAGCAAATAATGACCCCAGGGCTTTCCAGGTTGGAAAAACAGTGTGTGTGGGGAGCAGGCTGAGGCTCCTTTTCTCCTTGTACCCTGATTCTGATCTGAATTAGGCTCCCTTGGCTCTTGGGAACTTAGTTCCCCAGCAGCTGTCATGTATCTAAAAAGAATGACAGTGAGGTCTGAGAAACCCTGATCCACTTTTTAAAAACGCAACGTTTAGATTGGCCCTCCCTCAGAGAAGGAAAAAACCAGAATGTGTTAGTTGAGAAAATTCCAGGTGTTAGTTGTGATAGTCTGAAGTGGCAGAAGAAAATGGGAGTCTATTGGTGCCTTAAGGATGAACAAAATCTGATTCATAAAAAGTTTATGCTGGAGTAAATTTTGTTAGCCTTTTAAGGTGCCACTGAATTCCTGTTTAGTTCCTGGAAAGTTCTGCTGCTTAGACCATCGGTCTGTTCTGTGCATCTGCTACTCATCAACCTTTACTCCTGTAAATTAAAACTTGTCTTCATCTTTTTTTTTATTGTTGTCTGGCTTGTCTTTCAGGCTCTTCAGTCTGAATGTCATTAACTCGGGAGCAAGCATCCTTTATTTCATTCAAGCATATTTCAATTAAACATCCTTAGGATGGTAAACTCTAATTGTTAAGCCCAACGGGCAACTATATGCCACGTGTTGCATTTACTGCCAGAGTGTTATGCAGATGTTTTGTAGTAGTCCTAGTAATTTTTCTCCTCAGTTGTAAAAAAGGCTAAGATGATGAGTTTGTCCAGATGTCTGCTTGTCACCATGCCTTGTTTGGTGCTTTTAGCACTAACTCAGGAGTGGGGGAGAGAGGGAAGGTACCACAAGACAGAGATCGCGAGGATGTTTTTGTGCTCTGTTTTGCAGTTCTGTCACAAAATTGTGAACAAAGATCTGCTCAACAAATGATTTAATCCAAGGCTGAAAACGAGATGGTGTTATGTACCTGTAAGCGGCTGGCAATACTGTCTGGTGCCTGGTATAACCTATGCTTCAGTCTTATTGATTTCGGTGGAACTACTCAGGGCCAAAACAAACATGGCAAAGATCATGTACTCTGTTCCTCTGTAAAGAGGCATTAGCAAGCACATGTGGCCCTAATTCAGGTCCTGGGGAAGGGAGAGGTGGTAATGTTAAAAAGAAAAATTGCTTGTCTTTTTTTTTTTTTTTTAAAAAGGGATGTCTTTTTCCGTGTAAGTGCTAACAAAAGTGCTGGAGATCAATCAAGATGGGTAGCCGTGTTAGTCTTTCTGTAGCAGTAGAAAAGAGTGAGTCCAGTAGCACCTTAAAGACTAACATTTGTGGTAGGGTATGAGCTTTCGTGTGGTAGGGTATGAGTTGCTGTTCAGTTCTTCACATAACTGTGCTGAAGATAGAGCAGATTAGCAAAACTGTGTGGAGGCTGAAGAGTTAAACTGAAGAGTTTAAACCCCCTTTCACTTTCCTGCATGGCCTTGATCCAAATCACCAAATTAGAGATTTGTGTTTTTTGTCATCTCTGTTTTGACCCTTAAACACATTGCCTGTAGATTTTTGACAAGTCAACAGATGAGAATATTTCTTAAGTGTGTTTTTCATTGCTCTCTAAAAATTTATAATTTTTCTGTTGGAGGGAGGGAAAGGAAAAATCTTTTTTTTTAAAGTGTTGTGGTTTTTTCTGGACATTCACATTTCTATAGAAAACTGAAATCAGATTTTTCCCCTCTTATCCATGGCATGAGGAAGCAATATTGTAGGGCAGGGGTCCTCAAACTACGGCCCGCGGGCCACATGCGGCCCGCCGAGGACATTTATGCGGCCCGCCGAGTGTTTATGCCCGCCCCCCCCGCCCGGAGCCGCCTCCTCCCCGGGGAGCGCAGCAGCAGCACCCCCGCCCGCCTGCCGGGCTCCTCCTCCCGAGTAGCCCCATTGGGAGAGGCACTGCCGGCTCGCTCACTAGGGCGGCGGGCTCTTAGGGGCGGCAAATTGCTGCCCCTGCCCCCTAAAGCCACCCCCCTCGCGGCCTCTTTCTTCCTCCAGCAGCAGGAGCTGAGGAGGAGGAAGGGACGAGCAGGCTGGTCGTGGGGGAGGGGGCGAACGCGGCGGCGGGGTGAGCAGGCTGGTGGGGGGAGGGAGCGAACGCGGCGGCGGGGCGAGCAGGCTGGTGGGGGGAGGGGGGCGAACGCGGCGGCCCTCCAACAGTCTGAGGGACAGTGAACTGGCCCGCTGTTTAAAAAGTTTGAGGACCCCTGTTGTAGGGCAACAGAGGGAGCAGCATCCAAGCTGAACTAACAATTTACTTTTAAAAAAAACCCATTTATTTTATTTGACTTTGTTTATAGTCCACCTTTCTTGCTGAGACTCAGGGTAAAGTAAAGGTAAAGGTTCCCTTGCTCGAAAGCCAGTCGAATCCAACTTTAGGGTTGCGGTGCTCACCTCCGTTTTAAAGCCAAAGAGCCAGTGCTGTCCAAAGACGTTTCTGTGGTCATGTGGCCGGCATGACTAAACACCAAGGCGCACGGAACGCTGTTACCTTCCAACCAAAGTGGTACCTATTTATCTACTTGCAATTTCTTGCTTTTGAACTACTAGGGTAGTTTTCAGGATATCAGACAGAACAGAAAGAGATCCACTGAACCTAAGACAAACAATGAACAATGCAATAGCACATCTTCCCACCCTTCCTTCATAGTACCAAGGGTACAACTCTTTTTGTTTTATTTTTTGATGTAGTAAAATCTATACATGGTGTGCCAGTTGTATTGTCAAGGTTTTATAAGTTACAGGCACTGCTTTAAACTGATTGCATGTGGCCTCTCTTGCCATATAAGACCTTGTTAGATCTGAGAACTGTTATAGGTGCAATCAGGCAGATTTTATGTATTTAAAATATTCCTGCCTTTCTCCTGACCATCTCAGCACCTGTGTGTAAATATGGTAGGCCTGCTCCTCACATTAGGGTAAGGAGCCAGTTTGGTGTAGTGGTTAAGTGCACAAACTCTAATCTGGAAGAACCGGGTTTGATTCCCCACTCCTCCACTTGCACCTGCTGGATGACCTTGGGCAAGCCATAGTTCTGGCACAGCTGTTCTTGAAAAAGAGCAGTTTCTGTCAAGAGCTCTCTCAGCCTCACCTACCTCACAGGGTGTCTGTTGTGGGGAGGGGAAGGGAAAGGAGTTTGTAAGCCACTCTGAGACACCTTTGGGTAGTGAAGGGCAGGGTATAAATCCAATCTCCTCCTCCTCCTCCTCCTTCTACGCTTTGCTGCTCTGAGGATTCCATGACAGGTTTCCCCATTATTTCCTGCCCAGTCCCCCAGCAGTGGCCATTGCCCATCCTGGTATCAGCAGCACTTTTTCTGTTTTTGTTAAAGAACCTGCAATTGAATGTCTTTAGATCAATATGACATTATTGCTATATGTGTAGGAGGGTCTCTAAATTCCAGTTTTATTTTAAAAAGCCCCTAGCCCCTTTCATTGCCTTTCCCATTGTATCCCCACAGTGAAAGGGTGCACTTTTTCCAAAATGACAGCTGGGAATTTAGATAACCAGTTATATTGTTACAGTGTTATATTGTTGTTCAGTTGCCCAGTTAAAAAAAGGAAGAAGAAAGTCTCCTTGGTGGCTGGAGGGATGGCTGTTGTGGAGAAAATGGCTCCTTTGTGGGCAGAAAGGTGAAAATTCAGACTTCCCTGCACATATGGCAGCAATCCAGGCTTTGCTGCAATCTTTCTCCAAACTTCAGAGCAAACTAGGTTGAGAAAGATTAGGAGAAAGCTGAGGGATCACTGAGAGGCACATGAATGTACCACAATGCTGTGGGGAAGCAGGAAAAACCCCTTGCTTTACAACACTGTTGAACCTGGGACAAATAACTGAACATCTTTTACTTCTGTCAGGAGCAAGCTACTCTCTGTAGTTAGGTTGAAAGGCAGAACAGAATGGAATTGGTCTGAGAAAAAATGGGTTTGTGCACTTAAACTGTTTGTGAATGTCAAGAGGAGGGGCAACTAGGGCTTTTAGTAGGCTTGTAAATAGTCATTTGCATTTTCACCTATAGTGAAAGAGACCGTCTAGGCAAGCAGGAAGAAACTTTACAAATACATTTTAAAGGAAGAAAAGAGAGGTCATAAAAGAATAATTTATTTGCATGGGCAGATGGGTTAGTAGCTTTTTTTAAAAAAAGGGGCTAACACCTTTTATGGGCTTGTTTGCAAAGCTGGTATGTAGATGAGGGGGTTGTATCTGTAGCATAATGTTCAAAATGAGCTGCTTGTCTTTTAAGGTTGTTGTAATTATAGGGCATTTTTTTGCAAGATATGCATTCAGGCTGACTTAAATCCGTTTAAAGTACTGTAACAAATGCTGATTTGGACTGCTCTGTAAACTCAGGAATAGGGCCAAGAATTGCAGTACTGTAGCTAGTGTATGTAAGTTTTTAAAGCTAATAAATCTTATTGTGTTATTCCAGAGAAGGAGACCTAAGACTCGTGCACATTGAGCAAATATATGCTGAATTCCCTGTCATTCACCAAATTTTAAAAAGTGGAGGGTCAAATTCTAATTATGATGTCTGGAGCTCTGTGACTAAATATCAATTTCAGGTTGCAAATAACAGCAAGGAAGAGACTTATTTGGAGTTGGGGGAGGGGAGTTTAAGCCCTTGTTTTTTGCAGTTTTCCCAATCCCAGTTAGCCCCCTGGAGCTGCTATTTGTGCCATGGACTGAGGGAATTTATAGAAGTTTTTCCTCCATGCTAGAAAGGAGATGGATGTGATCTATAGACTGGATTCTCACAATTAGGGTACATCAGTCTCCAGTACTGACATATTTATTACCTATGTTGTTCTCCTCCCCAACCCAAACAGATGATAACTGGAAAACAAGCTTGACAGTCTTTTTATCTGTTAAAAAACATCTCCACTAATTTGCATGCTAATTTAACAAGTCACTCTCTCTATATATACAACTATGTTCTGTAATTCCATTTCATTTCTGATGAAGTGTATGTGCACATGAAAGCTCACACCTTGAATAAAACTTTGTTGTTATTAAAGGTGCCACTTGACTCTTAACTTTGTGATATGGTACCTGTTTGTCTTGTAAGACAAATAGCAGCAGGGAGAGGGATATGTGGTTGGGTAAACATTATGAGAAATAGTTAATTTCCCTCCCCCACGAAGGCCCTGATCCATGTCCTCCAATAACACTTTAAAAAGAGCTGTGGGAGACCCATTCACTGATCTTCAGATGGCATTTTTAGTTAGCCATATTATAATTATTCAGAACTATGTATTTGCTGTGCACCTCTCACCTAGCCATTATTACTGGCAGATGAATTAATCACATGCAAAGCTTTCTTCAATCTATAGTTTGTCTTTAAGTGCTTTGGATCAGCCTGTTTTTAACATGACTGTTTAGGGTGAAGACATGTCTATGTTTATCATTTCCAAGAGTGAAGGATACCAGGGTTTTGGGTGTGCATATTTCTAGTTTTTTTCATGGGGATTTCCCACATATGTATAGTTGTAACTCACTTTACTGGTCAGGTAATATGTATGGAAACCCAAAATGTTTCTTTGGCTGATTGACCATCACATTTTGGTCTTGATCTTTAGTTATCAGTAGGATGAGAAGAGGGGGAAATAGATATAAAGAAAGGTGTGTGTGTGTGTGTGTGTGTGTGTGTGTGTACTTTGGTCTGGTCGTCTTAATAGATCATCCATCAAGACAATTTAGGCCGTAATATTCCCCATTACTGTGTATGGGTGTGAAAATTGGACACTGAAGAAAGCTTACAGAAAGAAAGTTAGATTTGAGTCCAGCAGCATCTTAAGAGACCAACCAGAGTTTTCAGGGTGTACGATTTCGAGAGTCAAAGCTCCCTTCGTCAGACACAGTACTGTTACCCAAAGTAGGCTGTCTCTTATTTGATTGGGGAAATTAGCTTAACTGGAGACACAGTGAGAGGGGGTAACTGGGAATCTCCAGGATCTTTTCCTCAGATAACTTTCACAATAAACCAGGCAAATGTTCAACTGGTTTTATTGAAAAATAATGAAAAGGGCAAAACAAATGTATCAATGCACTGAAACATGCATACAAGACTAGCTAAGCTGAAAAATAGGGAGGAGCATGGGGAAGGACAGAGAGAAAGGAAGTTTCAAAAGAGGATATTTACCAGTCCAGGAGATCAAGGTCTATGGAGAAGTCTGTGAAATGACCTGGGAGAATAAGAGCAGACTCACATGCAACTGGGGTGTGTGATGTAAGCAGTGTTCCCTCTAATCTGACTTAGTGTGAGCTGGCTCACAGTTTTTTAGCCTCACACATTTTTGTCTTAGCTCAGGAAGGATGGCTCCAGAGCAAACTAATTTATGCAGTAGCCAAATCGCTTACTCACAACTTGTGAGCCAGTAGCTCACAAAGTAGAATTTTTACTCACAAGACTCCACAGTTTAGAGGGAGTATTGAATGTAAGTGCTGAGAACACACACACACACACACACACACACTGGAGATGAGTGCTTGTATTTATAGGGGAAATGTTCCCTGAGGCATGATGACAGGTTTGCCCCCAAACAATAGTTTGATGTGTTTACCAGAATTTTCCTAAAGACTTGAACAAAGTCTGAGGGAGATCAAACAACTGAATTAAGCTTTATGGCTCATTGATGACTCCCAAAATACAGGATGGGAGAAACTTCCATGTGTTATGTATATGCTAACAAAGGTAAATATGCAAAAGGGGGAAGCAGGATTGGGGATGAAAGAGGTTAATTCAAAGTGAGGTGCTGTTTTCCTGAGAAACCCATTGTTGTTAATTTATCTGTTACTTTAGGGTGGGAGAGAGCAGTTTGGAAGTTGGCCTCTTGATTCACTTCCAAATAATTTCTCTGGTTGGTGTTCCGACTGCTGACTGGTGTCCCCTTTGGGGTCATTTCTGGGCCAGGCAGCATGTTATACTTTTGATATTTCGAGTGATATTATATGAAGGGTGCGTGGACTTCTTTTCTCTCTGGCCGCCAACTACCCGTCTGTGGGACTGCTAACCCATCTGACTGCTAACAGAATAGAAGAGGAGATCTGAGTCCTTTTATCCTAGTCAAAAGGTGGGAGAAGTGTTGTAAAGAATGCTGGAAAGGGATGCGAAGGTACATTGTATATTGTAATCAGCATAATTAGTGCATGGGGGAAATGCCAGTGGACAGAAAATTAGCATCTGTAGTGAGATAAGAATCCTGTGTCCCTGATTCATATTGTTATGGGACTCCCCACTTGAAGAGTTCTTGTGCCAGGGCTTATCTGGGTTGGTTCCCTCTGGAGGAGAAAGTCCTGGAAACTTATGGTGACTTCATTTACAAATATGCAAGTAAAACACAGGTGGTGGCAAATAGGCATTGGTGCAGAGCAGAACTTTATCTGATTCTTAGAAGGTCCCTAAGCACTTAATCTTCAGTCAACTCTCTGTTTCTGTCCCCAAACTCCTACCTGCTGTTTCTTTTCTTTCCCCACCCACATCAGCCTGGCATAACTGTGACCTCCCCCACAGCCTGTGTTGGTAAGAAGTTCCAGAGGCAGCATTAACTTGGTGGGTTGTCTCGAATGAAAGTGCACTAGAGATTTATGGTGTCTTCATAATATTTGTTTTATTATCCAGTATACAAGAAGAACACAGGGGAAGGTGAAGAGATATTATTGTATGGCAGCACATACATTTGCTACCCCACATTAGAATGAGTGGGAGGGACCCTGAACTCTGAGATGCTTTAGTTTCAGCCATGTAGTAGTCATTTTTTGAAACTGCCACCTGCTGTTTCTTCATGCACTTTGGCTTACCTGGCCACTTAGCTGGAAGATGATGCTTCCCAACCTTGGCAGGTATCTTGTTAAAGAGCTGTCAGGAGACCATCTCCTAACAATAAGCTTCCATATGGGAAATATCCACAGCTATTGAAGGGATACTTCAATACATATCTGACAAAGGGAGCTTTGACTCCTCAAAGCTTATATCCAGAAAACCTTGTTGGTTTCTAAGTTGCTACTGGACTCTAGCTGAAGAAATGCGAACATTCTCTTTTCTAAAGGTCCCAGCCCCCCTACCAGGTGCCACTTTAGGCAACACCTTAGTGATAGGCCCATTTATGGTACTTGAACAGAATACAGTACACTTGCTGGAGGCCATTCCTCATCAGCCTGGAAACACATTTGCCATGTGATGATGGTCAAGTGGCTACTTCACTGATTGTGTGTTGCAATGCAGTAGCCAATTTGCATCTTCCTGCCAGATGGGTCACAACCAAAGTGATGTGTGTACTATGTAGCAGTGCGACAATACAAGTTTCATGAGTATTCAGTGGGCTTGTTACCCTCTGCCACATCATATGGAATGTGATGCTCATGCTGGTGATAAGTTCAACCCCTGATGGGATGCAGAAACTGGCAAGCTTCTGTCAGTGAGCCACATGAAGCTGCCTTACACTGAATCAGACCCTTGGTCCATCAAAGTCAGTATTGTCTACTCAGGCTGGCAGTGGGGCCTCTGGGGCCTCAGGCAGAAGTCTTCCACATCACCTTCTGCCAGATCTTCTTAACTGGAGATGCCGGGGATTGAACCTAGGACCTCCTGCATGCCAAGCAGAGAGAAGAAGTTTCAAAAGAGGATATATGCAGAGAGAAGAAGTTTCAAAAGGTGGCCCCTGTATGGCTCATATGTTAAGACAGGCCTACAATAACAGCTACGCTAAATTTATGACTTTACATTTTTGAGATTTTAGAGGAAATAATTTGTTTCGGGTAGAGAGATCTAGCTTTGTATTTTATCTTCTGTGACTCTTTGTGTACTCTAGAGACCAGTGCTTAAAATCTAAAGTAAAGACAAATGAAACTGGGTCAGCTTAGAGAGGCTTGAGGTTAGAAGGAGGCTGTAACTCACAGAAATGGCTTATAGATTAGATCTCTGGAGATCAGCCCTAAACACAGGAAGTTGTCTTATACTGAGTCAGACCACTGGCCTGTTGAGGTTAGCATTGTCTACTTCAACTGGCAGTGGCTCTCAGCCAGAGGTCTCACACTGCATACTAACTGAACAAAGTTTGAGTCCAATGGCATTTTTTTGGGCCAACAAAGTTTTATTCAAGGTATAAGCTTTTGTGTACACTTCTTCAGATATAATGAAATGGAAGTTACCGGTCCATACATATGGGTAGAGGGTGAGCAGTAAATTAGCATACAGCATAATGAGGATGTTTTAACAGATTCAGGGCCCAAACAGGAATAACAAGCTTAGTTTATATGGTTGCCATTTGTTTAGGTTTAATTCTGGGGTGAAAACACAGTGAAGGAAATAAATGTCAAAATTGGGGATTGACTGGCAGATGTACCTTTCTTAATTGTGGAACGCTGAGAGGAATTAATGGAGACCCTGCCATTACCCTCCATCCCTCCCATCTCATATGTGGAGGTAACCTTACAGCATCTTCTTCTTTGAGGTGGAGTGATAGACTCTGTAGAGTTACCTCCCCTGCTCTTTTAAGTGGAGGTGCCAGGATTGAAACCAGAGAACTTCTGCATACAAAGTAGGTGCTTGATCACTGAACTGTGGCCCTTCTCCTGTTCTTTCCCTTGCTGTTAGTGGCAGGGTGCATAGTCTTTTGTGGCTTGATGAGTAAATTTTGAAGCCCTCTAAATACCTGAGGAATGTATAGTGTTCTCTTAGCAAATGATCTCTTAGCGCCAGAGGTAGGAATTTTCCACAGCCAAAGGCAGAACTGACATGATTGCTTAAAAGAGGGTAGCAGACGAGATAAAGGGATTATTTTCTTAAAAATTGGCATGCTAATGCGCAGTACACATCTTTACTTCTTTTATAATCTACCTTCTTCCTTAGTGGGGACCCAAAGCAACTTACATCATTCTCCTCACATCCCTTTTATCCTCAAAACCACCCTGTGAGGTAGGCAAGATGGAGAGGGTGTGGCTAGGCCCAAGTTCACCTGGCAAGTTTCCATGGCAGAGCATGGGTTTGAACCTGGGGTCTCTGAGATCCAAATCCAGCACTCTAACTACTGAACCACACTGGCTTTTGTTGTATCTGGAAGACATGCCGGGATTGTGCCAATCCTCATGCTGATAGCTGATGGTTCATTTGGCATGCTGAGGTCCAGTGGGACTGGGATGAATGAAGTAGAATAATATCAGAATTTCGCATAAAGTCTCCATGTTCATTGGTATTTGTCTCCGGAGATAACTGCGCCTTCCTACACCATTTGGTGTAGTGCTGTAGTTTAATGAACCATGGGAGCAACATTGTCAAAGGTGAATCTGAATAGGAAGCTCTGTGATGATCATTTGAAACATCAGATCCCTTTGCCCATCTTAAATTTACAGTGCCATCCTAAGCAGAATAACACCCTTCTGAGCCCACTGAAGTCAGTGGGCTTCAAAAGACTCAACTTTGCTGAGCATGACATTGGTAGAGGGTAAAAGCCCTGTGATGAGGGTGCAGCATAGAAAAAGCATCAGAGAGGAAAGGGTGGGGGAAAGCAAGAGGGATGTTAAGCCATCACAGAGAAGAATGAGCCAGGGACTTGTGCATACAACCTTGGAAGAATAGTAGAGTCCGGAAGACAGAACTCATGGGCTCATGTTTTATAGCTTACAACAGGGGTCCTTAAACTTTTTAAACAGGGGGCCAGTTCACTGTCCCTCAGAGTGTTGGAGGGCCGGACTATAGTAAAAACAAAAACTATGAACAAATTCCTATGCACACTGCATATATCTTATTTTGAAGTGAAGAAACAAAACGGGAACAAATACAATATTTAAAATGAAGTAAAGTTAAATCAACAAACTTACCAGTATTTCAATGGGAACTATGGGCCTGCTTTTGGCTAATGAGATGGTCAGTGTCCGGTTCCATATTTGTCACTGCTTCCTTCTCATGTTAAAAAAAAATGACAGACAAGCAGCAACGGCATAAACACCCGGCGGGCCGTATAAATGTCCTCGGCGGGCCGCATGTGGCCCGTGGGCCGTAGTTTGAGGACCCCTGGCTTACAAGATGGAGTTTTGGACTACTTTGGAATAAGTTTTATGTTTCAACTGGCATTTTATCTCTTTGGGCCTCTAATATACTTTCCCCCTCCTCCTTGTTTCTAGGAGTACATCATTCGTGTACAAAGAGGGATTTCTATGGAAAATAACTGGCAGGTAACTTAAAATTTGAACTAAGTTGAGAAAATAACATTGGGGGCAGCGGAAGAGGCAAAATAGCAAAAGTTCCCTCTGTCACTTGATGAAGTGAGGCTGCGGGACTCAGTTCACCAAGGACGGCTACCATATAGTTTCTGGTGCCCTTTAGCAAATCCTGGGTGTTGCTCCCAAGCAAATCCCTTTTGAACGAAAAGCTGTACAGCAACACCACAGGGCCTGATGGGTTGTTCCTGTTAATCTCTTGCATACATTTCAGTCTGCTTTGAGTGCCAAAAAACTAGGGCTTGAAGAAAACTGACTGCAGGCTTTTTAAAAAGAAGACTCCAAGGCGATTCAGACCATTCAGGCAAAAGTACATAGCAGTACTTCATACTTTGTCTGGACTGGAGTCAAGGAACAAATGTACATAAAATGTATTCAGTTTTGCTTTGTTTATTAGTATTAAACTGGGTATGCATGGGGGGCGGGATGTGTATGGTAGAAGGGTTTTTCTTTTTCCTGTGATCTGCCAGCAAAGCAGGATTCCAAGTTTGGAAGGGACGTAACGGATTATAAAGGCAAATGCTCTACCTCAGGACACCTCACCTCTTCGTCAGCCTGTGTAGCCCAAACTAGAAAATGCTGCAAACAGAGATAGTAATGAGCTGCAAGGTGCATATGGAGCAGAATGCTCCAGATTATTCAAGCCTGTGTCTTTTTGATCTAAAGCGCCCTGATGAAATTCTCTGGAGCGCTTGCCTGTTTTTGTAAGAAACCTTGTAAGAAGTGCTGTACATCATGGATTAGGATTTTGTATATTACCCTGTATGGATAAGATTGCAATCTATGGAAACAAGAGAAACAGTTATTGACTTTCAGAAGAAGTTTCCCCACGAAATGGAAGTTTACTCCGGAGAATTTCACCATTTTGCTCTGCTGAAATTTGTTCCACCGAGGACTTCTTTTTCATCCAGGGCTCTTTTTGTAGCAGAAACTCCTTTGCATATTAGGCGACACACCCCTAATGTAGCCAGTCCTCCCAGAGTTTACAGTAGCCCCTGTAAGAAGAGCTCCGTAAGCTCTTGGAGGATTGGCTACATTAGGGGTGTGTCGCCTAATATGCAAAGGAGTTCCTGCTACAAAAAGAGCCCTGTTTTCATCCATATACCTAGAAGGAAATATTTATGAGAATTGCTGATCATCTTTGTATACTTTATATTGTCGTGTATTATAAGCGCATGTTGCACAGTTTCCTTTGGGTCTTTTGTGATCAATACATGAATGTGTTGTACTAACGCTAGTTCTGTGATTTGCAGATTGTGAGAAGATATAGTGACTTTGACTTGCTGAATAATAGTTTGCAGGTAAGAAGTCTTTCCCCCCACTTCTGACAATACAAAATTCTATTCTGAATATTTATGTGTTTCTAAAGCAGCTTTTGCATGAGACAATGAAAAGGCAAATAATTCAGTCAACTGGCTCTTTTTCTCTGCTCTTTATCTTATTTACTGTTGTTTTGTGTGTATGCCTTCTGCTTTCATAGTTATTGTTTCGATTTTACAGCCAATCTGGGTTTATTATCGCAATTTTGCTTTAGTCCGCTAGCCATTTAGAAGCTTTTAAAATGGAAAGGCAGCATATCCATACTTCAAGTAAAGGACAGTAAAAAAACTTGAAAGGAAGAAAAGCAGGGTTCCTAATTTATTTTTGATTGCTTAAAATATCTGTAAGCCCACCTTTCTCCCACTATACTGAGAAAATTCAAAATGCCGAAGTATCAGGTTATTCTTCTGGGAGAAGAACCCTTGTTTTGTGTATGTTTTTATGGAGAGCAGCTGAAAAGATGAATGTGGGAGAGTGGCAAATGTATACACTTGCCTAGCAATGGCATAACTTGATTAATCTTTTTTGGGTTCAAATGTCTTATTTTCTTTTCCCCCCTTAGAAAAACCAAAGTCATATTGATCTTTTTAAATGGAGGCCCAAGCTGTAGTGTGTGTCTGTTTCTAAAACCACTTTCTAGTGCTCTTCATTGTGTGATGCATTTCTCTGTCGCTAGGTAATGTTTCTTTGTGGGTTTTTGTCTAAACACTGCAGCTTCTGTTTATTTGTGCTCTTTCAAAGACATTCATTTCTCTTTAGCCTGGGTCAGAAAAATACAGGGAAGGGGCTTTATGATAAAGAAAAGCTTGGTGCTCGTAAAGAGAAAAAGGAACTGAGTCGTTGCAGAGTTCAGAATTTATTTCGACAGGCCCTTTTGAACCTCCTCATACTCTTGTCTGATGCAGACTACATAAGAACTGTGTCTTGAATGTGGCCTCTCTCAGGCTGACTTGTACTGCCCTCCATTTGTGTGCAGTGTTAGAGGCTCAGGATAATAGAATGTTAAAGGTGGATAGATTCCTGTTAGGGCATCTTAATGAGTTGTAATAGCAAACAGCCGTGGCATTTTTTTCTGCATTGTCATCAACAAATGATTTATCTCAAAAGTGCTGCCTCCTGGGCTACTTCCTCAGTAGTCCTTAAGTTCAAGGCTCCTGTATCCGCTTTCCCAATAGCTGTGCTGACTTGCATGTCCCCGTCATGTTTAACATTGCATGATTCATCTGGTTTTCTGGAAGAAGGCTTTACCTGAATTGCATAATAATAGTGCAATGGTGTTATCTGTTCAGTCTGCATTAAGAAAAGGCCTGGGGTGGGACATTTAGTGACAGCTGTCAAGGCTTGTGTGGGATGGAAATTGTGTATTCCCCCCCCCATTCATGTTTTTTAATGGACATCCTGGAAAGTGGCCACCCTGGTCTGATGCAGGTCAAGGCAGACCTAGAATTTGTCAGCACAGCAGAATTGTTCCCCTGGGGCAACAGGAAACTTGGTTGGCTGATCTATACTCTGATTGGGGCAGAAGGATATTAAATCATTTTTCAGGAGAAATGAATGTGTTCAGCAATGGGGTTTCCTAGAAACAACATCTCCCAGTGTGACGGAAGAGGCTATTCTGCTGTAGTTACAAACGCCATGAACCTTCCTTCCTGTTTCCTCTATATGGACTGAGAATACATTTTCAGAAAAGAAAAACAATGAACGTTTTGCAGAGGAATGAAATGGCAGCATTATCTTCCCCCTCCCCCAAACTGTCTTACATGATGATCTAGCAACTTTCTGACAATTCTAACTTTTCTAAAGTGCTAATTATGTGTGATTTTTTTTTTTTTTTAAATGCAGCTTAAGATATCTCCTCACCCTACCCTAAGTATTAGAACTGGGTTATCTGCTGGAATGGTGTTAAATCACCACTGTCTGCATCTCACTGGGATGGTAAAGACAGGATTTCTCAGTGGTGTTCCAGATATTAGGACCTTGGGCTGATTGCCTCTAGTGGCATCAGTTAAAATTGGAGAATGGAGAGTGTTCTCTGTTTTCAGGATGGTGCTGGCCTGGAGATGTGACGACCCAGAAAAATTCATTAGAGACCCCCACCCCTCACTTTTTTCTTTCTTTCTGAGGACTTTTTTCCCCAAAGGAAAACTGGAAATGTTAAATAATGTTGGAGGGGAAACACTATGAAATATTTTCTTTCAGAATGAAATATTTTTGAGATAAAGTTTTACTTCTCAGATGCTTTCTGTGTGGTAAGAAGGGTTTTAAGGTAATTCCTGTGTGAACTGTAGGTGGGTACCGCTCTCAGATCCAAGATGTATTTCTGCTCCTAGAGTTTGCCATCATTTTCATTTTATTTGTTTAGATACTTATTCCTCGCTTGTCTCCTCAGTGAGGACCCAAAGTGGCTTATGATATAATTCCCCTTCATTTTATCCTCACAACAATCCTGTGAGGTAGATTAAAGGAGTGAAAGATGGAGGTCATCCAGTGAGCATCTATGGTAGAGTGGGCATGTGAACTTGGGGAGATGACCTGTTGTAACCATTGACACCACTAGAATGGAGTCCAGTAGCACCTTAGAGACCAACAAGATTTTCAGGGTATAAGTTTTCGAGAGCCGAAGTGCCCTTTGTCAGACACAAGTTGGAATGGAGAATTCTGAGTCCTCCATTCCAACTCTTCATTCCAAATCTCCATTCCAACTCAGATCTGACCAAAGGCGGGAGGGGTTTGGCGGGGCTTTTGGCGGGGGGCTTTTGGCACCCCTAAGGGCCGGCGCGCTCTAGGTGAATGCCTAGTTCACCTAGTGAGCGAGCCGGCCCTGTTTACTTGTGTATTGCTGCTTTCATTGTTCTTCAGTAGCACCAGATTTCTGAACTTGTTCTGGTGATATGAAACAGCACCAGCATACTGTCAGCTAGGCCGCTGTCATAGCTGGTGGAGGTGGGGGAAGCTGATGGATAGTCTATGGCTGTAACGGAATCTTAACTTTCATTTCTTCCTGTCTCGTCTTATCTGCTAGCCTAGGCCAGTGACCTTGGTAACTTGCTGCTGCTTTCGCTGGGAACGCAAACCCGTTAGCTTAGGCGGGCTTTAGCTTATTCCCTGATTGGCTCAGACCCATCAGGGGGACCCCTTTGAATTTTGTATAACTCCCCATTGTGCATGCCTGCAATCAGTTCTGACACTGAATGTATGCACAGATGACCTGCCTTTACTGTACTCAATAAACTTGAACATTTTGAAGGACAGTTGTTGAGAACTGATTGCTGCGGGACTATGACACATACTGGACCATCTCAAGCTGCTGAGCCACCTCAAGTGCCTGTTTTACGTGGCAGTGTGTGGGGAGGGGCATGAAGGGAAGTGCCTTGGACTCCTGCTCCGGGCTGCCCCAGTGGGATCTAGGCACTTCTTCTATGGCCTGCCTTGGGTCCTATCTTCTCATGGTTTATGATTGATGGTAGTGCCCGTCACCACATGAAAGGTGTATGTATGCCTGTTTCCTTTTGGATTATTTGTGGTGCAGGCATGTAGACCCCCTGCCTTGGGATTTGGACTTCTCTTCAGATCTCTGACCCCCCCCCCCACTTCACACACACACACACACACACACTTTACCTCTTGGCCTCTCACTGGTCCTGTTGAGTGGAAAAGCCTGCTCTGTGTTGGAGTACTTGGAGTGACTGGCTCTTCAGTGACCTTCCCTTATTGGGTATTATTAGTTGGATTGGTAGTCCTCCAAACCAAACATTTTCATTACTCCCCCAATAAACTTGCTTATAGTTTTGCTCCATCTGGAATCAACATGTTCTTCAAAGCTTGTGGAGGTGCCTTGACCCTTGGTCAAAGGTGTCTTATAGGCATTTCTGTGTGTCATTGCCTAGATTGGGTACATTCCTTGAAGCCAGGGCTTCATTCACCCATGGTTGGATACTGTATTGTCATTGCATTATAGAAATAACTTTTAACTCAGTTGCCTTGTCCACACAAGATACAAAGGACTGCTGTAGCACAATATCCCTTCATGTGTGGATGCAGCTGGGTAGTAGAACCTGAGCCAGCAGCTCTGTTAATACAGGAGTGAGAAGTGGTGGAAGAATTGGGTTCTGATTTACGCTCAGTCTATTGACCGTGGATTTTGAGCTGTGATTGGAGAATGGGCCATATTCACACTGACATGATGTATCTTCCTGGCCACATCATATAAAGGTCTTTTAGGGAAGAGGACTGTTTATAGAATGGGTTGGGTAGATGTTGCCAGCTGATTTATGTTGTTACAGGAATGTGGGCTTTGTGCCAGTTTGGGTACAGAACTGTGTTCTTTTGTGTTTTTGTGCTGTGTTCTTTTGTGTTTCCCACCTGAAACAATGTGTGCAGCAACAGCTTCAGAGGGGTTATAAATACCAAGTTCTGCTATGTTTATTGGAGGTGATTTGTTTTCTTGTAGTTTATTTAAATAAATAGGAGTGCGGAAGCAGTGGTGCTGAGATTAGGAAGCTTTGGCCATCGGTTCTTTCACTGACCTAACATTAGCTTGCTTGAGCTCTGAGGCAAGAAAGTGTTTTCCACTTCCAGTGACTTTATTGACTTTCTTTATCAAAGTGACAATTGTGGGTGAGCTGTTTCCTTTCTCTATAACAGAAGTTTCCCCAAAACCTGTCCCATGATTATCAAAGTGTGTTTTCAGCTGCTTTAAATGTTCACAGTGAAGTGGGTGGGTGGTGGTGGTGGGGAAAATTAGTAATACATTTTGGGGGTATTTATGGCCATTAACAGTGACGTAAATTTTCTGTGATTGGCCTTTCTCATAGCCCAGCTTTTCCTCTCTGAATTGCCTTTTTTGGATGGATTTAGAGCATTTCAAAAGTATTATCTGAAAGGTTTCAAGAGCTATATGGGAAGGTTTGAGTGCTTGTCTCTGCTCCCCCTGTAATTGAAGCAAGGTTCCTGATAACCCCGTGTTTTGAAAGCAAAAAGCTCAACCTTTCTTTTAGGCTTTTTTAAAGAGGTATGAGCATTGCTAGGTGGGACATGAACTCCTGTGTTTGGTTTTTTTATAGATACCAAGGGGAGATGGACACCTTTGGTTGCAGACTGATAGTGCTTTAGCCAGTGAGAGATGATGCTTTGTAAGCAATTTAGAGCATCCTGCGTGCTCTGGATGTTCTGCTTCTGGCCTCGTGTTTCAGTCCCTTTCCTTCAAAGTCCAATGACACTGCTTGCTTACCGTGAGAAAGTTCAAATACTGTTGGCTTTTTTTGTTTTTCTTCCCTAAATTGTGGTCTGATTACACAGTATTTGTAAAACTGTGTATCCAGCAGGGGTAGATGGGCCATTAAGTCAACCAAGAAGATTCTTGGTGGGTCAATGGCCTGCGGGGGCATCCATCTGCTGGAGATTCCCCAGCCCAAAGAAGAGAGGTGGCCACAAGTCTCCACTGAGCCAAAATCACAGAAAAGGAGGTTGGTGAGCTCATACTCAGCCCAGCGTAAGATCAGCCCTGGTCTCACTCCGGCCGGTGGCATGGCCAGGCATGTCTTCGTGGTTGGGTGGGCATGGTGGGACAAAGGTGAGCTGGTGATGGGGCCTTTTTCTAGGGCCATTTCCCCCTTCCCAATCCACCTGAGTATTCAAGTACTAACTTTTTCCTGGAGGCAAAAGCACCTGGAAAGGGTGACTTGAAGCTGAGAAAGTCTGGGCAAAGAACTTCATTCTCTGACTGGTTCTTTGCTCCAAAGCAGCTGCTTTTTTCTTCTTCCCTACCCCATTACTGGGGCTGCAATAGGTGCACTTGTCTGTAATTTGTAACTAGCTCCTTATAGAGGATTGTGAGGATGTGATTCTATATGCAATATGTGTAATGAGAATGGTCTGTATTACATCTTATGGACATAGTTACCTGTGCTAGGAGCAAAAGCCAAGTTCGATAATTGCCATGACAATTTCTTCATCAATGAATTTGCAAATGTCAGCTTTTGCGTATGAATGTACCATGATGTTAGAAGCCACAGTTTTTATGTACCAAATACATGCTTCTGATGAAGTAAGTCCATACCTGAAAGTTAATTTTTTCCAGGGATTCTGACTTGGTAAAGTGGTCTTCTGAATGCTCTGATACTTGTGCACCCTGTAAATTCACCCTGACAAATAGGTTTAGGGTAGATAAACAAAGTACTACTTAGTGAATAATTATACTGTGGAATTCACTGCCAGTGGAGGTAATGCTGGCCCTAACTTTAGACAGTTTTAAAGGGTTTTTTTTTGACACATTCATGGAGAAGAGGTCCATCAGTGGCTACCAGACTTAGTGACTGAAGAGAGGTTCCATATTCAGAAGCAGCAAACCTTTGAACTCCAGTGTTTGGAGGCAGCATCAGGGCAGCCTGGGTCTCGATTATCCTGCTTGTTTGGCTTTCTAGAGCAATTGGTTGGTCAATGTGTGAAACAAGATGCTGGATTAGATGGACCAGTGGTCTGATCCAGCAGGTTGTATTCAAGTATACTGCCTGTTCCTGGGTTAATACTAACAGGAAAATACAAAGGTAGAAATAGAATGCTGGAAGTCCTTATACTGAAAACGGCCTTCAGCACATTAGATGAAGAAAAACATCTTTATAAAATAGTACCCTTTGGTGTAGCAAGAACGGAGACAAAAAAAAGCTGAGTAATATTTGCATATAACTCTGGAATTATGTAAATTCAGTACTATTAACCAAATCTCTTGTCTGTTTTGCCTGTCAAGTCATGCAAGAATGCACTGAACAAAATACCTGCTGTATCATTTTGACCTAATTGAACATAACTACCATCCAAGTTTATGGCCATGTAGTCAACACAAATGTAATTGGTTCTCTGCATGCAGACTGCTTGAAGCTGTAAGCCTCCTTCTTACAGCGTTTATAACCCCTGGTGTAAAAAACAGTTCTTAGAGTATGTTCAGGAATAACTACCTTATATTTTCTGGAGGACACTTGGCTTTGCTTAAATAGGGGTGTTTGGGGCACAGAATCAAATTTATGGCTTAGAGATCCAGCAATAATTCCCACTGACAGAAGGGATTTCCACCCACAAAGTGCATTCTCACCTGCTCCCTCCTACTGCAGTCCCAAAGGCCCCCCCGAAGGGCTACTCTTGGGGAACCATGCAGGGGAGTCAAGTCTGCAGTGAGAGGGGGGAAATTGGTAACGGTCCCCCCTGCCAATCCTATCCTGGATACAACCATAGATTGTCATATTTGCAAAGCAACTGTTACCAGAATTTTTAGAAATAGTTTGTAATTCACATGTGCTATGTTGATGATTAACACTGGACCTTGTCTGATTTTTTTTAAGATCTCTGCCCTTAGTCTACCTCTTCCTCCCAAAAAGTTGATTGGAAATATGGATCGTGAATTCATAGCTGAAAGGCAGAAAGGACTCCAGAATTATCTCAGTGTGATTACTTCCAACCACATACTGTCCAACTGTGAACCAGTGAAGAAATTTTTGGATCCGAACAACTACTCTGTAAATTACGTTGGTAAGTAAAAGATTCCTGTATTGTCCTTGAAGATAAAGCAGACAGTTGAAGGGTGCAGGTGGAGTGGGTGGGGAGAGCTTTATCCTGGACCTTGGCATGGAGGAACAGCTTGACTTTATTACATGACCACATCTCATTACTTTGAGAAGGAATTCTAAAGAGAGGACATCATGTGCTTAAATGGCTTCTGTCTTAAATCTGTACATTCTCTGCCGAAGAGGTGGGGATAAAGGGGTTGAGGGCGGCTGAAATTACTCTCATAGTCTGCACAGCCCAGCACCCAGTTACTTACTCTTGACTGAAATAGGCAAAAATGGGTTGTAGCCAGTGTTCCCTCTAAGCTGAATTAGTGTGAGCTAGCTCACAGTTTTTTAGCCTCCGGCTCACACATTTTTGTCTTAGCTCAAGAAGGATGGCTCCAGAGCAAACGAATTTATGCAATCGCCAGGTTGCTCGCTCACAACTTTAATGCCAGTAGCTCACAAAGCAGAATTTTTGCTCATGAGACTCCACAGCTTAGAGGGAGTATTGTAGCTACAGAGGGTGTGGGCATTAAGGCTGGCCGGCCATTGGTCAGAGGTATATTACAACATTGGCTGTCCACTTCTTCTGAGTGTGGAGGAGGGGTAACTTGGAAATGGTACATGATTCAATCTGTAATAACTTTTAAAGGAAGTCCATGAAAAAGATGTTGTGTTTAAAATGGAATTCAAAACAAAACCTAAAAGACCTCTGTTGGGAGACCCTGGAGAGCTGCGGCCAGTCTGAGTAAACAGTACTGACCTTGACGGAGCGATGGTCTGATTCAGTATAAGGCAGCTTCTTGTGTATTCATGTATGTCCAGTGTCATACGTTGAGTTGATTCTAGTGAAAGTCAAAATTCAAACAATAAAACCATCAGTCTTGTAAGCAGGAGGTGTACTTTGGTCTCTTTTCCTGTTGAAGGAGGCTATGACTGCCCAGCCCTGACCTGGATAGCCCAGGCTAACCCAGTCTTATCAGATCTTGGAAGCTAAGCAGGGATGGATCTGGTTGGTATATGGATGAGAGACCTCCAAGCAAATCCAGAGCCTTATGAACCAAGTCAGATAATATGGTATTGGTTGCATTCCTCCCCACCCCAGCCATAAGTAGGGTCAGTGTATTGTTCACACTGACCTGAAGACAAGGGGATACCAAATGTTAAGAAACAGGCAGGGAATGTAGGACCATCAAGAGGGAAAGTCCAACCTCTTGCAGTAACAGCAGTTTTCTCTTACCCAGAGCTCATGCACATTGAAAACCTTGGTAGGAATATTCTAAACTGCAAGGCCATTTTATTTGCCATGATTGTTCATGGGATATAGACAGCAGGCTTCTTTTGGTGGAGGGGGTTTATTTTGCTAGTTTTAAATTAAAATGTTTTAATTGTGACTTGTGGTGCACCTTATGCCACGTCGCAAAGTCGCATATTGGTGTTTTAATAAAAACCGCCAAACATCTTAACTCCCAAGACTGTCCCTATTAAATTAACCTGTTGTAGTTTCCACAGTGATGGTTCTCAGTGCAGCCTTTGTGCTAAAGCAAATGTCTAACTGCTGCTGTATGGAACGAAATTAAATGGAGAAGCGCATGGTAACAGTTGTCCTGGTTCTGGCATTGTACAGAGTGCTAACAATTGCTGCTGATATGTTTGTAAAGCTGGAGAGAACTCAAAATTCAGAGACTTTGCTTGACTCTGAACATAGCAGAGATTGCAATGGAGCTCAGGAACTACCAGCAGTAGTTGTTCTTCAGTAAACTGAACCTGGATCTCTCTTCTGTTACGGTGAGGTGCTTTTGTGGAGGTATTCTGTTTCTTCAAAGATTTACTCAACCAGGTGAAGTCATCTTATATCACGAGTCCCATTTTCTGAGATACTATACCTCTTATGACCCTCACCTTCTGTGGGAGCTTATAAGCTCAGGCTCTCAAAGCTTCTTGAATTTCTCGATTAATTAGACAGGCTCTCTCAGCCCCCTCCCCTCTCTTCTTTTCTGGGAGAATATTAAAAAAGCCTAAAGGGAGCCTGTCTGTGTATTTGAAATCTAACCTAATGAGCTGAAAAGTTGTTGGTTCTGCATTAGACCCGCCAGCAACTGGAAATGAGCTGCTGTTTTCCTTGTTAAACTGATGTGTTTAAACATTTCATGGTTCAAGGTCTTATCTCCTGCAGCGTGCCTGCTTTCATCCTTGGAGATGAAACACCTGAACGCAGCGGGATGACGTGAGAAAAGAATGTCATGGCCAGTGTTTGAATTTCCTGGCTTCTCTCTGCCTACTGTGAGGCAACTTTCAGTGTTGATTCATGGAGTAGTTCTTTTCCCCCCCAGAACAAAGCATACTTTAGGCCCACAGCCAGTTTTCATGTGTTTGCACATATGTTAAAGGAAAGTTAATAAACAGAAACTAGCAGTTGGTAGTAATAATAATAATCAGGCAATTGATAGAGAGGAAATCCTTGGTGAGGGTGATTTGATTGCAAAACTACAACACACTTGGCTCTTATTTCAATGGGTTAAAATTGATTTATTCATTTACTTCATTTATACCCCACCTTTCTTCCTAACGAGGGCCCAAAGGGGCTTTGTTTTCTTTGCCTCCATTTTATTCTCGTAACAGCCATATGAGGTACGTGAGGCTAAAAGTATATGACTGACCCAAGGTCACCTAGCAAACTTCTGTGGCAGAGTGGAGATTCGAACCTTGGTCTCCCAGATCCTTGTCTGACACTTGAACCACTATAACACAAGACAGCCAGTCCTTGTACTCTACAGGTGCATGGAGGCCTTTGTCCTGTAATTGTCCCTCACCCACCACTGCAGACAGACTAAGGGCCATCAGGTGAACCTACAAGAGCTGTGAAGTTGGCATGGCTCTTTTGTTTATTGGTGGGCAAATTTGAGGGGAAAATGAGGTTGCCTTTTCCCAAGGTGCTTCTTCAATAGTACATCAGAGTTCATACTTTGTGTTTGGTTCCTTGTTGTGTATATGCCTTGTTCTATAGATTTAGTGGCAAACCTCATTTTGTTCTCTTTTGGGGGGGTACTTTTGTGTGTGCATGCATGCTTGGAAGTCATGGCTGACTTCTGGTGACCCCTAGTGGGGCTTGGAGGCAAAAGACATTCTGAGAGGTGGCTTGCTATTGCCTGCCTTCATGTCCTGGCCCTGATATTCCTTGGAGGTCTCCCATCCAAATACTTACTAGGGCTGGCCCTGTTTAGCTTCTGAGATCTGACAAGATCAGGCTTGCCTGGGCTATTCAGGTCAGGGCAACTTCATTTTGTTCTTGTAATTCATATTACTCTTCATTTCAAGCTATATACATACATACATACATACATATATATATATATATACTTTGATATCCTATGTTTGACTGGATTGGAAAAAAAATATCTTGTGATGCCATCTTACATATGAAGTGTAATTAGTAACCAACAAAAGTTTCCCCAAATTTCCTCTTATAGAAATTGCCTTACAGCATGTTTCGATGTTCTTTCGGTCGGAGCCAAAGTGGGAAGTAGTAGAGCCATTAAAGGATATAGGTAAGAGTTTTACTTGTTTTTATATCTGGGAGGATGTGCCATAAACCACAGAAGTATGATTTATGCCACACTTTATCAGTGAAACAAATATTTACATTTGGTAGTAAGGAAAAAAAAATCCCTTCTTTAGTCATTTGGGGAATATATTGATCATCCGCCTCTAAACTAACAGTGACTCTTCGGGACCTTTGGAGAAGATCTTTTCCAGATTTCTAGCTTGAGGTGCTTGTAAGTGGAAATGTCAAGGGTTGAACTTTGGCTCTTCTAACTTTGGCATACCCACGAGTGGCTGTGACCAGAGCCAGTACAGTATAATGGTCAGACTAGGACTGGGTAGACCCAATCAGTTTCAACTATGAAGCTTGCTAGGTGAGTTTGAGCCAGTCACATGCTCTCAGCCTAACATACCTCTTAGGGTTGTTGTGGGGATAAAAATGGGGGAGGGAGGAACTAACATATACTAGACTCCTTGGAGGAACAAGGGGATGAGAGCTAGTGTGATTAGGGAGCTAGAGTGTGACCAGGGATACCTGGATTCAAATCCCTGCTCTACCAAGTTGGCAGCCTTAGGCCTAACCTATGTCACGGGGTTGTTGTGAAGATAAAATGGAGGAGAGGAGACTCAAGTGTGCCACACCTTGGAGGAAGGGTGGAATGAAAATGTAATAGAAGATGATTTTAATTCATAATAGAAGTATCAGAATCTTAACTTTAAGGAAGGTTTTCCTATAGAGGAAAAAAAATCCCCTCCTTGTTTATTTGAGGAAGCAGAGTGATGACATAAACAACTGAGCTGAATTGCATTGAAACGAAATGGCAGGTTGCTGCAGGGGAATTTTGATCAGGTAGCACACCCTTGGTGGCCTAATTATTTGAGTCTGGTCTATGTAGAAAATGAAAACTGTGGTATGGTTTCCGGAGCAGTACAATGCAAACTGTTGGGGTGTTTGCCTTCTTTCTAGGTTGGAGAATACGTAAGAAATATTTCTTAATGAAGATTAAGAATCAACCAAAGGAGCGGCTAGCTTTGAGTTGGGTAAGTTTCCTTTTGTGGATATGTCCTTTTCAAAACTGTCTCATGGTTCATCAATATTTTCTTGAGTGTGTGTTGGTTCCTGGCTATATATCCTCAGTCATTTTTTGTAAGCTCTGCCCATTATTCTGAGGTGATGCTATGTGTATTTCCTGTCATAAACTAGTAGAGAGGAATAGAGAGAGGGCAGCTATTTTATGTGACACCCAATGGGATGTATCCTATCAGTGTTCTGCTGATGGAAGGGTGATCCCAGCTGATTCCCTTCCCCCCAACTCTCATGGTTTTGTCTGTGGTAATTCCCTGGCAGTGCCTTTTCAGATGCCACAGGAAGCTGTTGGGAGAAGGGGAAGGTGGGGGAAAGATCAACTTCTGCCAGCAGAACATCTTGTAGGACATAACCAATAGCACAGCCTATGGAACCCTGAAAACTGTCAAACTGGAAGGCAGTCAGGGGTTGTGTCACTTCTGCTTGAGGAGAGAGGGTGGTAAAGGTGATGAGTTTTGGAGGAAGGCTTTGGAATGTATTACAGAGGTATGTTTTGTGCCTCTCAGAAGTCGATTTATGGTCACCTCTGCAATTTTCCCCTTCATAACTTATAATCAACTTAATAACTTGTCTTTTCAGGCTGACCTTGGCCCTGACAAATATCTTTCAGACAAAGATCTTCAGTGTGCTGTGAAATTTCTTTCTTCATGTTCTGTGAGTATTTTGTTACACTACCCCTCCCCTAACACCAATACCATCTTACCGGCACCAAATTAGAGCATATAAAAGCTCCTTTTCAGATTTTCCTCTTTTGAATTCAAAGATTAGCTCTCAGACATTCATGTGTTTGGCTCAAATGAATGTGAACTTAGACCATTTCCACAGAAGTACAAATGCCCGTATCAGCATTCTTAGACAATCGAACTATGCAAAACTTTCTGCAATACATTTTGCCTCCCCAGGAGTGGATTCGAACTTTTCACCCTCTTGCCCCATGGTTTCCAAATCCACTGTTTATGCGATTCCTCCCCCCCATCTGAAATCTCTATTTTCCAGTGAGCAGCTCCTGTATTCAAATGTGTTTTCCTGCTGCACTGCCATTTTGGGTCATCAGTGTTGTATCTTACCTTCGCCTACTGCCATGCACCCTCTGTTTTCCCCAGAGACATTTGTCATTTTAACGTAATTAAAAAAACAACAACATATTGATTGAGTTATAACACTGGGACAGATGGGCAATATGGACATGACTGCTACTACTCAAAATAAGTGTTCTCCATGATCAGTGCTATGTACAGATAATCTTTGCCTATATGGAAACAACAGGCTGCGATAGCCACACAAGTCTAAATCAAAACTCCTAAATAAAGTTTCCTAATACCATTTTTTTAGAAGTAGATGCAGATCAGCCTGCCCTGGTTTTGAAAGAATGAGGAGAAGTAGTAGATATTTAAAAAGTGGGCGGGGCGGGGACCACATACACTTCACTCTTTTTTTTAAAATTTTATTGATTAACCAGAACAAAATATACAATACTCTAATACACTTAATATAAAAACTTAAAATTGAGAAGTTAAAATTAAGAACATTTATAATTGGAGAGAAGCAAAGGGGAAATAACGATTTTTTTTACTCAATTAATGCAAAAACAGGTCATAGTCCTTCCTATTTGGGATAATATTATTACACTTGAGATATTCTATCACCATATTCCACCCCTCTTCCTGACTAGCTTTCCATTTATTTATAACACTTTCCTCAAAGAAGGAATTATTTATTCTGCACATTACATACATCTCCCATATTTTATTATACCATTGAATCTTTGTAGGTGGTGTATCCGATTTCCAGTGTTTAGCTATTAATATCCTTGCCGCTGCCAACAATATTGAAATTAGTGTTACATATTCTTTTGTAAGCGTACAATCATGCCAAATATCAAACAGCAACACTTTAACATTATAAGGAAAGGAAACCTTAACAATTTTTAAAATCTCCTCATAAATTTGCCTCCAAAAGACCTGAATTCCACCATATATGGTAGGGGGTTCCTTTCATTCTGCATTTCCTCCACCAATTTGGGCTAGCAGTTTTAAAAATGATTTAAGCTTAGATGGAGTTAGGTACTAGTTTGAAAACATTTTATAATATTGGTATTTAATACACAAAATTCTTGATGTATTTGAAGGTGAAGCCCAAATTGTCTCCCAGTCTAATTCAGTTAGCTCTATCACTGTATCCTTTTGCCAACATGTGTCATATCTTGGTAAAGAGAAATAAAAAATATCTACCAAATGTTTATATAACTTTGATAACCGACCCTTAACAGTATTATCGGAGTCTATTAACAGTAACTCAAAAAATGTTAGATGTCTTTTGAAAACACCCTTTCTTTGCAATGAATATGTTAAATTACTTATTTGGAGATACTGGAATAATTCAATGTTATTTTCCATTTTTTTTTCTGCTTGAGCTTTACTTATTATCTCTCCTTTTTTAAGCCAGTCACACAATCTGTCTAATCCTCCTACTACCCATGGATGTGTAGGTTTAGCTAAATGAAAGGGCAAAATCCATTCCTGGTTCAATATACTAGCTACTGGTGATATATCTGGAGGACACTTCAGTCTTGGTGCCTTGTTTACACAGGACAGTTATAAGCTTCATGCATCGGAGCCACCTTAGCACAGTAGGCGCATGTCAGCCTCATAATGAGAAGGTCCTTAGTTTGAACCTCAGAGGGGGCAGAGTATTTTGCTTTAAATGGGCATTTTTTAAAAAGCAACAGCTGAACAACCCTTTTTTCTGAAGAAGTAAGCAGTGACTCATGAAACTTTGTTAGTCTTTAAGGTGCTACAGGACTCTTTTCTACCGGTACAGACAGACTACACTACACAGCTACTCATCTTGTTTTTCCTGTATGGTCACTTTAAGTACTCCACCAGGTACTGCAGCTGCTCCTTCAGGAAGACAACAAACAATCCCAGGCTATCCAGCTTGCCCGCAAGCTCCCCCAATTTTCAAAAAACAGGATATATTTTTAAAACATAATATCGATTGCATTACAGCGCAGTGTTGACCATTACAGTACAGAAATGTGCATTTTCATTTTTTAACAATGTCTTTCCCCCCCTTGCAATGTGTCCCCCAGCTGCGCCATCCCACAGCAGCATCTCCGAGTTGACTGCCTCGTAGCAGCTGAGGAGTGAGAGCACCTGGTGCACCGTGACTGAGGCCACCATCTAACTGAAACTGTGATGGTCTGTCCCTCCCCTGCCCCTCATTTTGGGCTCCTCCAGTCCTTCAATGGATCACGATTGGCTGCTACATGATTGGCTGCTGATGGGATAAAAGGGGATTGGTGTTTTTTAGAAAAGGGCAGGACCTTTGTCCATCTGTCACACTTGCCCTGAACTCTTAGGATGGTACTTTGTGGAGGTAGGGAACAGAGTTAAAACTGTAGGACTTGTTAATACAGTCATGTGTGGCTCTCCAAGCCTTGAAGGACACCAACTAGGCCTTGTGTAAGACTGCAATCTTACTTTTCTCCTTCCTCCCCAATTGACGTGTCTAAAGTTTCATCCCAGACATGTACTGATTTAGTGAGAGACTGAAAGATGTATGTGAGGTGGGACCTATAAGAACCACAGGAGGGGAGAGCTGTGATGCAGATAATGTGGTGTGTAGTTTTCACTGGAAACCCTGAAGGCAGTATCCTTGGGAGCCAGCATGGTGTAGTGGTTAAGAGCGGCAGACTCTAACCTGGAGAACCAGGTTTGATTCCCTACTCCTCCATATGAAACCTGCTGGGTGACCTTGAGACAGTCACAGTTCTCTCAGAACTCTCTCAGCCTCACCTGCCTCACAGGGTGCCTGTTGTGGGAAGGGGAATGGAAGGCGATTATAAGTTGCTTTGAGACTCCTTAGAGTAGAGGAAAGCAAGTATATAAAAACCAACTCTTTTTCTTCTTCTATTTGTGTACAATGTAGTCTTTGCTTTTTAAGAGTGACTTCTTTTTAAAATAAGCATAAATAGTGACTCTCCAAACTTGCCACAATTGAATGACTTTTAATTTTCAATATTTAAACAAAAAGTGAGGTGTCAGCTGGGGATCATCATTCTTGAACTATGAGCAACCAGCTATACACAAATATAAACAGAAAGCAGTATTTTCTCTTTCTGACTAGTTCGGACACTGTAAACCTCCCCATGTGACTGGTTTGCCATCATGTGGCAGTATTTTTGCAGGGTTGTTTTGTCATGTGGCATTTGATCTTATGAAGAAGTTGATGTTTGGTTTATTGTCCCACAAATGATCAGCAGAGCTGAAAAACAACAACTGTGTTGCCCAGTGTTGTACGGGAGCCAAATGTGTCGTAGCAGAACTGTTATCTCCTTTATCCCTGTAACAAGATAAATTGTAATTCCCATAATTACAGTAATTGAAGGAAATATGCTGCTTGATTGATTCAATCCCAAATGGCTTTCTAGATTAAATGAGAAGGCAAATAAATCATACTGCTAATGAAGTGAGACAGTAGTTTAAAGTCCTTGTGCTAGGCTGATGGTTTATAAGCCTGATAAATCAGGCTTCTGAACAAAAGTGGCCATGCCTTAGTCCAGTTCATCTTCAATATCAGCTGTTTAGAACCATTTGGGGCAATTGACCAGATGCTCTTGTGAAAACTCTATCCCTAATCCTCTGTGGTCCACATAGCATCAGTTGCTCTTGATGTGCGTAAAGTGTGCTGCTGTCTGCACTCCAAAGAAAGTGCCAAATGATCATGCGTGCTTCTCATTTGTCACATTTGGAACTACTGTGGGGAGTAAGCAGGCCAGTTTTTATGCAGATAGGTGCCTAACTTGTCTTATCTAGTGCCACTCAGCCTCACCTTGTTATAGGTGGCTGTAACATACCCAGGGGTACAGTAGAGCTAGCATTATGCATGCCTTTGTGCTAACATGATTCTAAATTTTGTACCTCTTAGTGGACAACACAACTAAATTCTTTTTTAAAAAAAGCTTTTGCTCTCCTTTTTGCATTACACTAAATAAAATAAATAAAGCAATGTGTTCTGATCAATTAATTATAACCCCCTGAACAACTATAAGAATACTAAATAGCTCAGTAGCATTCTCCCCGAATAAAACTAAGATTTATTTAGTAAAACATACTTTCAGGTATACAAAAAGAAAATAGCATTTTGTGTGGAACATCTGTTGTATGCTCATCCCACCCTGGTGTACCCTTATCCCATCCCAATCCTGTGTGTTTGGTTTGACCCATTCCAAGCTGCCATTTAATTGTTAACATCTGAGGCTGAAACAAGATGTTTTGAGAGCCATGTTATCCCCATCCAATGCAGAATCCAGGCATCCTCTTCTCTTTTCTCCTGAAATGTCTAGTAATCCAGAATGGTTATTTGATTTTTCTACTTCATTGGCTTTCCACATGCAGTGATAAGAAAACACTGGGGGGCAGCAATATCCCCTCACTCATGGGGGGGTGTGTGAGATAGAAGGCGAGATACAGAGCAGCTGTTTGCGGTAGCTGCCATGTGACTTCAGCATTGTCTAGTCCCAGCATTGGGCAGAGTACAAATCTGGGTCCAAAATACTAATTACCTTGTGATGGACAGGCTAGGCCGTGCCTCTCTCCAAGAGCAACCAATGAGAGCTGACACAATGTTGAGAACAGGTGACTTGAAAAAAGCAGTAGAAAAATGACAGGGGTTAGCGGCAGAGAGGGAAGTTGACAGCTGAAGGGCTGAAGTAAAAAGGGTTTTTCTGACTGAGGGGAACTGTACAGAAATGCTGCTTGGAACAGGCTGAAAACAGTAAATTTGTAACTAAAAGATCCCAGTTGTAGGTTTAGGATCTCAGTGCAAAAGATCAATGGAAGGGAAATATTTTTTAGATTGTACTTTCCTCAGTTGTTTTGTTCTTATAAATAAAAGTTTCTTGTTTTGATTAACCCTGTGGGCTGCGTGTCTAAGGGGAAGAAGCACACACACAATTTAATATCTTGGTCTACATACATATATTCTAGGATATGAGTGAGCGGTGGCAGTAAGTGATTGGAATAGTGTTTGAACCCCAACCCCAATAGCTCTGTGTGAGTGAGGGCTGATTATAAAGGAAGCTTCGCTACCATGTCTGTGGATGTCTCTGGGAGTGAGAGAGAGGACCTGAGGTGTGAGATGGTCATGACTCTATAGATTTTAAAAGAGACAAGAAGCGTGGAAGTTGTGATGTCCTGATCTACATATAACCCATAGCCTAAATAAGACAGGTTGTAGTGGGTGGTAGGCACTCTGTATGAGTGGCCAAGGGCCATCACACACCTCCTCAGTGGCTGGTGCAGGGGAGCCTTTAGTATTCAGTAGTGCTTCAAGTCTGTGGGTTTAGGAAAATCACTTGAAACCTTTGATGTAGTAGCAAAATAATTGATTAAATTTAGATTATTTAGAGAGGGTGTGTGGAATAGGCAGACACTAGCTGTGATTCTTGTTAATGGCCCTGATGGGATAAAGTACAATGTGAGTTGAAATGGGAATTAAAGTGTAAAATGCTATGTGTTTCAACTTGTATCCTTCCTGGAATGGAAAGTTTGCATTTCAACCTGCAGTGTTTAGTGTCCCGTGCCCCCTTGGTGAGCTGCTTGTTGCCGTTCTGCAGGTCAGATGAGCGATGGCCACGGGATAGAGTGGGGGGGGGGTTAGGAGTCAAGGGGAGGTCTCACCGAAGGAGGGAGTAGTGGTCTCAGATGGCAGGTCTGTCAGAGGGTTACCTCACCACTCTTACCCGCACTGGGTCTCTGGCCTTTGGCCACTACTGTAGTCCAGCTACGCTCCTCTCTCTCTTGTGGCTGCTGTACTACAGCTGTAGCCAGCCCAGTACATCCTCCTTGGTCAACTCCTCTCCTTCTTTTATTACCCCCTTGGCCCCTTGTTCCTCCCCTGTTCTGACCCCACCCCCTGTAAAGGCTTAGATGCTGTGGCCTGGGGCTCTGCCCCTCTTCCTTGCTCTGGAGTTGGGCTTTGCCACGCCACTCATCCCGTGGCCCTTCCAGCTTTCTCCACTGCCCGCTCCGCTGCCTTCAGGGCCGGTCTGGCGAGCTTTCACGCCTTGAGCCGCAGGGCAAGTTGGGCTTGTCCCGCGGCTGCAGCCTGTTGTTGCAGCTCATGCCGCTCCTTTGGGACTGCCTCCGGGACCTTGCTGTGTTCCTGGGGCTTCACTGCGCCCGCCCTCTGGTTACTTGTTGCCGCATCGGGCTGGCTGCCATCCTCTCTGCCTGGCGGGGTGAGTTGTGTGCCAAAGGGGGATTCGCGGGTGGCTGCTCCCCTGTCGTCTCCCGCCTGGCTCAGGAGTTCCCCAGCCGGGACATTTAGCTAACAACCACATCAGCTGTAGGCCACAGTGGGAACCCTTGAACCTTATTAAGGAGAGCTTAAAAAAACACCTTTAAATAATCAACATTAGTATTCATTGACATTTTAATATTTGTGACAGCTCCTTAATGCTATGGAGTTAATGAGTCTTGGCCTAATCTTGATTTATGTAAAGGTCTCCAGAATCAAAAATTCACATGATGCTTGGTATTCTAACCTCCTGACTTTTGTTAGGAGTCTTGCCAGCTGAACCTTCCTCATTTGTGTCAGGGCAATGGCAACTCATAAATGTACCTGCCTGAGAAGTTTCAAGACAGGTCCAATTCCTAGAGGTAAACTAGCTGAAGTTCTGGAGCACCAGCCTTAATCTTGGACAAAAAGAGAGAGAGAGCCCGTCTAAAGTTTTGAAGGGGAAGCACCAAGGCAGCTGAACAGCCCCTTGTCTGGGCAATCTCTCCAGCATTCTGAGGGACAAATTCAGTAGCCTTCTCTCCCTCAGCTGTGTGAAGCATAGACATAGCTGTAAAAGAGTGGAAGAAAAGGTTGACATTAAAAAATGAGAAAGGGAAAAATATTTCAGTCAGCCCTTGGTGAGTTGCTCAGCATATAGAACAAAACATAAGTGGGATGAGGGGAAGCGACATATTAATTTTGTGTGGCAGCAAAAACAAACAACAAGCAAAAAAGTAAGCACACTGTACTTCTCTCTGGGCTAGGATATTTTATCTCTATTGGCCAAACTGGACACTGGGGTGGGTACATGGCCTCAGTCAAAAAAGACCATTTTATGTCTAAGCTCCTCCCTCCCATAGAAGCTTGTCTTCTGTTGGGACATTCTGTGTTCTCATCTGAAACTGAGTGATACCTCTCTTCCTCCCCAGCCCACCTCCATACTCCCTGTAGATTTAAATACAGATTGGACCTTGTTTTTAAGTTCAGATAATAAAACTGATTTAACTAATAGTTTGGGATCAGTGCTTAACTTGCCTAGTGAAAACTTGCGTGTGTTGCTAAGGAAATTGAGCAAAAATTGAGTTTAGTGACACTTTGTAAGATGTTCATCTCTGATTGTACATATGTGTTTTTGAGAGTAAACTTACATCGGATGGTGCTGCCAGATAATAGAAAAAAATCAATGTGTGTATGTCTTTTTTTTGTGCGACTGAACAACAACAACAACAACAAATGTCTTTTTTTTTTCTTTCAGCATCCCTATATTTACAAAATCACTTTTGCAACAGCTAATGAATCTTCTGCACTGGTAATTAGACCGTTCAATGAAAAAGGAACGTTAAAGGACCTGATATATAAGGTAGTGTGAGATATGCTCTTGGGGCATACTCATCTTTAGTATATGTATTAACATTGGCCTCAACAAAATATTTTAAGATCTCAGAGTGTATTTGCATTTATTTATTTTATATTGGTTGTGGCTAGCTTGGTAGTAACAATCATTGTGGAAATTTATTTTTTAAAGGCAAAACCAAAAGATCCATTTTTGAAGAAATACTGCAACCCAAAGAAAATTCAAGGTCTAGAACTGCAGCAAATTAAAATATTTGGCAGGCAAATACTAGAGGTAAGGCTTCTTAAACTGTTCAAAATCTGCTTGCAGTCAAAGACAGCCAGTCCTCTTGAAGACCTATTTTATCTCAGCAGCAACTTTTATTTATTCATTCATTCAACTTATATTCCACCCTCCCTGCAAGTGGGCTCAGAGCAGATCACAACAGCAGTTTTACAAAATCATTAAAACACCATAATAATTAAATATTTAAAATTATTGAAACAAAAAGGTACCATAATTTATGACAGCTCATGGAACAGCTCAGTTGTAATTTTCCCATGCATGCTAAAAATGAAGTTAGAATGTTTTTAAAAATAAATTTTGCAGAAAAGATCCATGGATAGAGAGCGAGAATATAGAATCATACTTAAATGCATTTTCTGAAAGATATATCCTAGGTGGAAAACTAGTAACTTCCTACCCCATGTAACCATTACTAGCCAGTTTGGTGTAGTGGTTAAGTGTGCAGACTCTAATCTGGGTGAACCGGGTTTGGTTCCCCACTCCTCCACTTGCACCTGCTGATGTGACCTTGGGTCAGTCACAAGCTCCTGAAAGAGCAGTTCATGTTGAGTTCTCTCAGCCCCACTTACCTCACAAGGTGTCTGTTGTGGGGAGGGGAAGGGAAAGGAGTTTGTAAGCTGCTCTGAGACTCTGAGTGAAGGGCGGGGTATAAATCCAATCTCCTCCTCCTCCTCCTCCTCTTCTTCTTTGTCTTCTTTGTCTTCTTTGTCTTCTTTGTCTTCTTCGTCTTTCCTCTTGGACATCTGTCTGGGAAAATCTCACTTGAAAAGTGTGAAGCAGCCCCTCAGTGTAATGACAGACTCCTACAGGCATTTGAAGTATACTGACCGCTGTACATAGCCCAAATTGTCTAGAATAGAACAGGTACATCTTATGGGACAGAAGTAGCTTTTAAGACTGGACTCAACAGGTCCTTTATAACATTGCCTAAACAGGTTTATTATAATATTAGGCAAAATGGAAATGTACTGTTGGACTGGAAAAGAACTGGATACTGAGATAGTGAGAACTTGCATGAACAGAGCGCTGTGCAGGGGGAAATCATGCAGCGGAGTGTGGTCACACTCAGACAAGCCTTGTACCTGTTATTTGATTGAAAGCCCTAGCTGTGGGAGGGCTGGGAAGCATTTTTGGAAAGGGCCTGCATGCTTTACGAGGGATGTTGATCCAAGCATGTTTTCCCAGTCAAACTGAAATCCCTCTGCTTGGTCTCTTAGGTCTTAAAGTTCTTGCACGACAAAGGATTTCCATATGGTCACTTACACGCTTCCAATGTAATTTTGGAGGGGGATACATGCAGGTTGCTGGACTTGGAGAATTCATTGTTGGGGCTCCCATCCTTCTATCGGTCCTATTTTACACAGTTCCGTAAAATTAATGTAAGTTGGAGACTATTTGTTTTTGCTTAATGGACGTGGATTATAAAAGTGTTACACTGCAGCAGACAAATTGTTTCTTAAAACTTCTAACTGCACTACAAAGGAGCAGGAAGAGAACTGGATAACAAGGCAAAGGTACTCAGCCTTGTAATTGCTTCTGGCTTTTTTCTGTGTCAAGTGGTTGCATTTTAGAAGACAGAGGAGGAGAAATGGAAGGTAGCAAAACAAGAAACGTTTGGGAGGGGATTCTTCCCTGGGAGAAAGAAAGCACAGAGCAATATGTTAATTCTGAAATTCTGAAAAAAATGCAGTTTTACAGTTGCAGTGCACAGTTGGCCTGTCCTGATGAACATTACCTGCATTATAAAATGTGCTGTTGCCTCTGATTTGTCGAGGGAGATACAGGTGTCTTTTCCTGAAAAGAAGTGTTTCTGCTGATGAGTAGATTCCAGCAATCCACTGGTGGAAAGTACTGACAGTCAGTGATCTTTCCCACTCCCCTCTCCCCTGGCAGCTCCTTCCAGCACCTTTTGCTTTGGCATGGCTATTATTTCACATGACCCCAGAGCTGGGAATGGCTGCTGTGGGGAGGGGAACATGGGAAATATCCACAATCCTTGTATCTGTAGATCACTGGATCTAGCCCTTTATTAGGATTGTGTATTGGCTTACCAGTGCTGATGCACTAGCAGAAAAATCACAGGATTTGTCACCTACTACCTCCTCCCGTGTTGCCCAGCCCACCAGTTAAAATCTGCCTCACCAGTCCTGCTCTCTGTGCCCCCCCCCCCGCCTTCAGAGGTTGGATAGGATTTAACAACTGACATGTTTCCCCATCACTGCATGTGACTGTTGGGAAAAGGCCAGCAAGGGAACAAAGTCCAGCAAGGGAACAAAGAGGGCCCTCTCCTCTCACCCTGTGGCCAACACCTCTGTGTAGATAGCGAGAGGCAGAGGAATCAACTCATTTGCTGCAATAACTGCAGAAACTGCAATAACTGGGCTTTTTCAGTAGTGGCCCCTTGCTTATGGGATGGCCTTACTGCTTGAGGCTTGCTTGGTTCCTGTGTTGTTGTTTTAGGTGCCAGGCTGAAAGGTTTCTGTTCAGCCAGGCTTTTAATTAAGGGTTTAATTGTTTAGCACTATTTATGTCTGGAAACTGTTGTTTTAAGCTGTTTGTGGTGTGTTGTAATGATCTGTATTTTTAAGCTGGGCTTTTTCAACACTGGATTTTAATTAATACCTTCTAATGTTTTGTTTTTATTGTTTTTGTAAGCCTCCTCAAGCAGGATCCTGGAGAAGTGTCATAAAGATGTTCTAAATAAATAAGTTCATCATCTCTTTCTGTTAAAATCCAGATGTCTTCTCTGATCAGAGTTCTGCCCCCTTGATAATGTCAGAGGTTCTCTCTGGCCCTGGCCTTCATTAGGCTGCTTGCTTGGTGTAGTTGCAGGCTTTGAGTACAAGCTGTACCATGCTGTTTACATTTTTGTTGCTTAGCTCATTTGCTGTCACTAGGAACTTTTAAAGCATAAGCAGTCAGTGTAGGAATTGTTTTGTGTCTGCTCCTGAACATGATCCTTCAAACTAGTGAATCTTCTCAATTACATTGATGTGCTAGGAATTATTCATGCTCTATCTTTTGGCTTAGAGACTCTCCAGCCGGTAGAAGTCATGCAGACAGAGCATCAGTGATGCAAATCTAGGAGGAGTTTACGTGTTATGATACAGAGCATTCTGCTAAGTGGTTCTGATCATTTCGCCCCACCCCATTCTTCTTTGCAGACTTTAGAAGCCGTTGATGTGCACTGCTTTGGTCATTTACTCTATGAAATGACATATGGGAGACCCCCAGACTCTGTTCCCGTGGACAGCTTTCCTCCTGCACCATCCACGTCTGTAGGTCTGTGAACTATGCGGAGTAATATTTCACCTTAACCTGAACATCCAGCCATTTTTTAAAATCCTGTCTTTGGGTTTAAAAGCAAATTCTAATCTTGAAGGAGGATGGGGGTGGGGCACATGCCTGTGCCTTGATGGCAGCAGCAGGCATCATGGGACTGAGTGAGAATGGCATCTATGCGCCCCATTGCTGCAATGCTTGCTGGTGCTCCCCCCAACCCTGTCCTCCTATCCCCCCTAAGCAAGAGGACCCCCCCACTGTTACCCAAAGCCCCCCATTTCCCCTCCCAAGTTGCCATGTAATTCTGTAACTTGTGGCAGGCAGGAGGAATGGCACATGGCAGAATGTTGCCATTCACCACTTCAGCAGTGGATCTGAGCTCTACTCTCTTATCCCTGTGGTGGGTACGAGTAGACCATTTGGATGGGTGCTCAACCTACAGCCACCCCACAGTTCCCCCCCTTGAAACTGGCAAAAAAAACCCCAGGTTTGTTTTTCTGCAGATTAAAGGGGAAAGCCCTTTATCGTAATGAGCGTAATGTCATGCGGACATTCCCCTTTAATTTTGGGGAGCTTCTGGTTTTCTTCCATGAAACAATCCCCATCTAGAAGTAGCTGAAATTTCCCAGTTGCCAGCTGTGGACAGATATAAGCCCCATCAGTGTGAATGCACAGATGATGGACCACTTCAAGAACAAAAGTGGCATGTAAGGAAGATTTTTTTTTTTTTAAATCACAACTGCAGGGAGTAATTTCATGGTTATTCCCTGCAAAACAAGTGCTGCTGCTGAAGGACAGTGACTCTTATATAGAGAAAGGTGGCTGTCTTAGGATGTTTGACCAGCTACTGGGCAATACCCAAAACTTCTCCTTAGATGCTCTCCCTTCTTTTTCGCCTGGTAGAGAGCCATCTGCTGCCCACAATAAAGATAACACAGCAATCTGCATGCCCTTCTCCCGTACTGATTCACAGTGCTTCGAAGCAAGTGCAGCAGCACTTTTGATTTTTTCCCCAAATAAAATGTGTGCTTCTCAATAGTCCTTTGCCTTAAAACATACTCTGTCCAGAGGTAAATGCAGCATTTGCATCTTGGGTCAAATGTAATATACCTGTAGCCCCTTGAAGCACATGGCCTTGCACTGCTGTCCTCTTTCTTTGTAGACGCAGACTTTTGCCACAGCAGTACAAACTTGTATTGAAAGCTCTGCTGTGTTGAAAGATGTGCTGCATGTCAACATTGCATGTACCAGTCAGTTCAAAGTTTCTCTTGCTATCACTGGAAAGGCATTCTCCTTGAAATGCTTCCAAGCTTTTAATGCAGTTACGAAAAGAAGTCACATTGCCTGTACCTGGAATTGTTGTTCTTTCCCTCAATGTTGCTTATTCCCCCCCCCCTTTTCCTTTAGTGACTGTACTGGAATCCATTCTTTCTCCTGAAGCCATGAAGAATGGCATGCCAACTGTCTCTCGACTCTTACAAATGCCGTAAGTCCTCATTGGTTGAACTACATCTTCTCTTTACTCCCAGTGCAGACCAAAGTAAAAATGGACTGTGAATGGCCCAGAGCCCAGTGTTTGAGCCTCCTCTAGCATAACTCAGGCCTTGAGTGGTTCCTTGAATCCCAGTCTTGTCGGTGCAGCATCACAAGGCAAGTGTGAAGCAGCTCCCTGCTTAACTGTAGTGATCACTGCAAATTGCACTTAAATTCACAGCAGTTGTTTAGCAGAGGTGTCAAACTCATTTGTTACGAGGGCTGGATTTGACATAAATGTCACTTTGTTGTCCAGGCCACGTGGGCCATAAAGTGTAATCCAGAGAGATAAACTTTGTAAAGGACACAAGAAAACCTAATTAACAATATTATTTTTACTCAAAATACAAACAGAAGTAATTGATTCCTAGCAGTGAAAGCAGTTGATGTACTGGGGAGCCCACAAAAGCCCCAATAAATGTACTTAATCATATGCAAGACTAGAGTTTTTCCAAGGGATACCATAAAAAGGGGGAAGTACCTTATATTTCCATACATACAGTCACTTGGGGGCCGGCTAAGAGCCTTGGACAGAATGGTTCTGGCCCCCGGGCCTTATGTTTGATATCCCTGGTTGAGAGAATCACATGCCGTATGGGTTGTAGCAAACAGAATAAGGAACGGTAATGCTTGTTGTCTAGTTTGGGTAAACATTTCTCCCCCTCTTCCTTCCTTCAGGTTATTCAGTGATGTTCTCCTAACAAATTCAGAAAAAACACAGTTTAAGGTACAGTGGGATAATACTGGTCACCAGTTGCTGCCAACGGTGTGTTTGTTCAGTGCTTACCCTGTTAGAGTTAAACATATCCCTATAAACTTGTCTTATACTGAATCAGACACCTGGTCTGTCGAGCTCAGTAGTGTCAGCTCTGACTAGCAACTCTATAAGGTCTCTGTCAGAGCCTGTCCCAGCGTCGGTTGCCTTTTAATTGGGGATGCTGGGAATTAAAGCTGGGATCTTCTGCATGCAAAGCCAGTGCTCTGCCACTGAACACCTTTTAATAAGGCTGGTCTGTCTAATGCTAGCTTCACTTTCCACAACAGGGTTGCCTGTTGAATGTTTTGCTACCATCTCAAGGCTGGATATGGAGCAGAGAGTATTCCTCACGCTTCCACCTAATTTTCTCTCCTCCCATTGTCTGTTCTTGGTATCCAAGCATACAGTTTTGATGTACCTTTCATTCTTCCCTGTTTCTTCTCTTTTTTATCCCCTCTCGGCTGGCCACTGATAAGCCTTGCTGCATCTTCTCCCCCCCTTCAGAAACATTGTTTTTATTTTCTCTCTCCCTTATCTAAACTACTGCCACCTCTCTTTCATTGGCCTTTCTTTCTGATGTTCAAGGTTCTCTTGCGCTTTGCCTCTTGCTTCCTTGATCTCTGCGCATGCTCCCATGCTCTCTTTATTCTGCTTATTCCCAGCAACTTCCTTTACCGGTTGCACCCAGCTGACTCCTGTCCTTTACCAAAATCCACAATCTTTGAAATATCTTTCATGAACCTCCACAGATTTCACCCATTGTTCAGTTTGCAATGAGTTAAATCCTTCCTTTGTTTCTTCACTTTGCTCTTCCTGCTTTGAACTTTTTAGTCTCCATTCCTTGTACACCTCCCTAGGCAGCAAGAATAGTTGAATTGTACTACTTATCTTGGGGGGGGGGGAGGGGGGAGATGCGGGAAAAGGGAACAAGGGGAAATGGCTGTATGATTGTCTGCTGCAGTCTTTAGGTTCTCTGACCTTACTAGGAAAGTTTTTTTCTCTCACTTATCAGATCCCCTCCAAATTAAAAGAGGCATTGAAGACTGCCAAAGAATGCATAGAGAAGAGGCTAGTGGAAGAACAGAAACTGGTAACTCTTGAACCTTTTCCATTTTTGTGGATTACCCCTTAGTCAAATTGAGCGAGCTACATTAAATAATAATAAGCATAGCCAATAAAATCCAAAAGCCATTACTTGTACTTGGGGCCAGAATACACGCTCTTCAGTCTCCTCCTCTTCATCAGGGATTGGCAGGAGAGCCAGGGTCCAGCTTTTACCCTCTTTAGAAGCTAGACATTAGGTCCCACTGCCAATCTTCGATGGAGAGGCTGAGCTTGAAGACCATGTGTTCTGCTGTTTCCCTATAAGTGCCTGTCCAGGCCAGAAAGTGGAGTCCTCAATAACAGGGCTTGCTGCCAGGGGCGGACTGGTACTTACAAGGAAAGTTCCCAGCGGGGCACTGCCCTAGAGGGCCACTGGGAGGTAGGAGCAAGCAGGGCAAAACCCCTGTAGCTCTACTAGCACTGCAGAGACTACTCTGCTCTGAGCTGGCTAGTGGTGCCACCTAGTGGTGGTGTACAGACAACAGGTAAGCTGACAGCCATTGTAGGTGCCAATGGCCACGTCTGAGATGAGTGGCCTCAGCAATGAGGGGCTCTAGCACCACCAGGGAGACTCAGCCTGACTTGCTTCTGGCCCATTTTACCTTCCCAGTCTGCCCCCGCCCTGCTTGCTGCCCAGGAGGAAAGGAGCAGGAGCCCAGCTCTCTCTCAGGCCACTCAGACATCCCCAAAGCGTTCCTTTCCTGAGGCTCAGTGGCAGACAAGGCCACGACTCTGTCAAAGCAAGATTTTTTGGTTAGACAAAAATCAATGATGGAAACTGTCAAAGACTTTTTCTTTTCATTTTTTTTGTCCCCCTTAGCCTCTGTGCCTTAGTTTTCCTGCTTATGCTGATGGGCTTTGAGGCCAAGAAAGCATTCCTCCTCCACGTTACATATGTTTACGTTTTAGGGAAATGCTGAGCTGTTGCTTTGCTCTTATTCTCAGGGTGTCCATCTGATAATGTCCAGCTTGGAAGGATGCCCAGAGAAAGAGCTGAACTCTGCTCCCTAGCTACCCTTCAAACACTGGGAATATGTGTGGGGGAAGTGGGGGAAGATGTTGTTTTGCACAGGGCACCCCAAAACATGATGCAGCTTCGGCATGTACCTGCATAAGGAAACCAGCCTCAGTTGACCTGCAGAATCCCTGATGGAGGAGGGAACACATGATGGACCATTCTCAGGCACTTAAGGAGAGAGAGAGAGAGAGCGCAGCTGATTGTTGAGGCCATTGTGGGAAGAACAACAGCAGAACTGCTGGATATTGGGAAATGTTTCCTGATGGCAAACGCCTGCGACATGCCCAATTCTAAATCTCATTTCTTTTCCTTTTAATAAAAGATCCATCAGCACAGAAGACTGACGAGAGCTCAGTCTCATCACGGGTCAGAGGAAGAGAAAAAAAGCGAAAGATCTTGGCACGAAAGGTGAGATGGACCAGGATATACAAAACGATAAAACAATTCTCCCAAACTCTTGTTATTCCCCCCCACTTCCAGTGTATGTTTATTTAGCATTTAAGCAGGGATGCGCAGCTGCTTTTCAGAATTCTCTAAAATAGCCCTCCCCTTTCTGAAGGCTTTCTTCCAAAATAAACCCAAAGAGCAATTTGTATTTTTGCTCTGATGCGGAATGTTTTCTCCTTGCAGAGCCTGCTATGTATTTATATTTTTGTACACTGCTTAGTTATTTGAATACTCTTAATAAAAAAGGTGTAGAGCAGGTTTTATCAAGCCATTTGACACAGCAATGATGATAAACCATGTTTTTGTCCCATCCTTTCTTCACACAACTCTAAACGGCTATCCTGTTTCGTCCGTGCAGCAGATTAGGTTGAAAGAAGATGATTGGCCAACTAGTCATTGTGGTGAAACTTTTTGCATTAGATTAATGAAGATAGAAAGGCTATCTGAACATCCTGCCTGCTGATCCTAAGATATGCGGGGAGTGGGGTGGGGAGTCTGGCTGTGGCTACTTGTAATTTTGTCATCTGTAATGTGGCTGTATGCAGCCTCTGTTGGTCCCCTGGCCATCTGCCTTGCACACAGGACCAACAAGGTTGGTGTATTCTTGACGTCATTGGGAGGCAGTGATGGCATGAAATTCTATTCCAAGAGGGACAGTTTCTCAGGGGAAAGTGAAAACAAGTGAGGGACAGATTCTGTCTAGGAAGGGACTCTGTAAAGAATAATGCACGGGGATGACTCAGGTTCTGTATTCCTTCACTTGCTTTTGAGACTGATAGCATGTTGCAATTCTGATGAACTCCAGCTTCAGTAAAGCACTGGGAGCAGGTACTTGAATTATGCAGAGAGGCACAGGCAAATTGCATTTATTTATTTATTTTATTCTATTTATACCCCACCCTCCCTACCAAGGCAGGCTCAGGGCAGCTTACACAAATGCATAAAAGTACAATTAAAATCCGTCATAAAATTTATCATTCCAAAAACAGGTTGATTATCCTAAAATCCATAAATCCACTATGCTAAAGTGCTGGTACAGTTTTCAAATAAAGTGCACGAGCAGAAATTTCAGATTGAACTGTACTCCATGGGTGACAGTCATAATGATGTTCCCACATGCCGCGTTGATCTCCTTATTTACCTAGTGAGGCGGGCTAGAGATGGTAAAGCCAGGGCACAGGGTCTTTTCTTGGATGTCACACGCAGCTCCTAATTAAAGACGGGGACTGAGAGGAGTGTTTAACACTTGGAGTTAAGAGTCGTGCTGGTGGTTTTGTCCCTGCTGGTCTGGTCAACCAGTCAGCCCACACTAATTCAGACCAGCCTGGTATGTGTAAAATATAGGACCAGTTTGAAACCGGAGGAGAAAAAAAGAATGAATTGGCCATTGACAAAGTATCTGGAAATGCTTCAGTCCCTTCTTGTTCTGTTGTTGTTTTCTGTCTCTAAAGAAGTCCAAACGTTCTGCCTTCGAGAGTGGGGAAGAACAAACCATGAAGTACAGTAACTCAAACAATTCAGGTAACCAGCTATACCCAGGAAGAATTTGTGGTGCTCTTTTGTCTGGGAGTTTGTGAATTGTTCATGGAACACTGAAATCTTATTACTTCTGTTACCCTTGTTTAAAGGTTGTCAAACGTAAAGTTGGAGGGACCTTTTTCTGGGCTAGTGATTTGTGGCATAAAAGAAATTCCTCCTAAGTTTCTTCCTTCATGAGAAGAGATGTGCCTATAGGGGTTACTTCCAGTCTGTGGTGGAGTTCATATGCAGACCACACACATTAAGTGCTCCACTTTAACGTAGGGTTGAGCCCTGGAATGCTATTTCCCCTCTCTATTTTTATAGCAGTTGGGCAGTTTGCTTGCTTGGGAGCAAGGTATAGTCGCCATGAGTAAGGGTGATCATATACACAGCTCCTTTGACACCGTAGTTCATGTACAGAGCTAAATGGATCCAAACCAGACAGCCTGTGGGAGACTTCTGAACAGCCTCTGGATGTTTTGGGGCACAACTGAAATCTGGCAGCAAGAGGCTTGCAAATTTGGTACGGGTAGAGTGTATATGCGGGTGGGCACGCTCGCTTGTTTAACCCATGATGGCTTACTTTTCCGATCAACAGCAGTCACAGCGGATTTGGTTTTCCATTGAGAACATAAGAGAGAAGCCATTGTTGGATCAGGCCAATGGCCCATCCAGTCCAACACTCTGTCACACAGTGGCCAAAAATACCAGGTGCCATCAGGAGGTCCACCAGTGGCGTCAAAACACTAGAAGCCCTCCCACTGTTGCTCCTCCCCCACACCAAGAATACAGAGCATCTCTTGCCCCAGACCAAGAGTTCCTATCTTCCTATCTATGGGAGAAAAGGAAAAGGGGGCCTGGAGAGAGAGAAGCAGCTTGAAAAGCGTGACTTAAAAAACAAAACAAAACCCTAATCTGTGGGAAAAATTTAAGTATGCACATACCTACCCTCCAGTCAAATTCATAGTCTGCCCCTGCTGCATTTCAGTTTTGTCTTTGTTTTCTTTTAAATAAGGCTTTCACAAATCTCTTCTGAATCTAGTTTGATCCCCACCTTAGTGTAGACAATAATTCAGTTCTTCCCGAGCCTTCTTAGCAGGGGTTCACCAACAACATTTCATCTTGCTCAGCGCTGTTTGCTGACCCCAGCTTCTGATCCAGCAGAACCTGCCTGTAAATTTCTTCTTCTAGCCTATCCCAGTGTGGACTTGAGTGTAAAGCCAGCAAAACCCTCTGTTGGAATTATGACTCTTCTCTGCTTTATTGTTCATTGCTGTTCAGTCCCTGTTCTGATAGAGCCTTTGTCTTAAGCACAGACAAAAGTGGGTGAACTACATGGCAAAGGTGCTGCCCAGTCGCACTACCTGGCCCAACAGGATTCCACGGTGGCCCTCCTGCTGTACTATGTCTACTTTTTCCAGCTTTGATATAATCCCCTCCCTGCCTGTGCTTGGTGGGTTTGCTGTTCGTTTCAATAAGGAATCTCATTTTAAGCACTGCAGCACCAGCAACTGTTTGCATTTCTCCTTCAGCAGGCTCTGGAGCCAGTTCGCCTATGACTTCGCCTTCCTCTCCTGTTCCACCCTCCACCACAGGTGAGTTACAGTGTCAACACGCTGCCTCTCCACCTCTGCCTTGGTTTTGTTGCTCAGCATGAGATGGACCACTTTTAACCTTTACAAGAGGGAAAACGTCTGCCCTTAAGAATCTTCTTTCATTCTACAGTGTAACCAGATAAAGAGTTCCGATTCCAGGTTTCGCAGTTATGCAGGAAACCTTTCCAGCTTCTGTATTCATACTTGATTAGTCTTTGCTTCATAGTTTGTGCTACTTTAATCTTGTCCGCCTCCCTGCCTTTCTCAATAACCCATGAGCCTTGTGTTGTATTGCAGACCACATTTGCAGGACTTACCTGTGTGTTGACTATCTGTGCTCTCTGCTTTTGTCTTTCAACGACTCCTTTGTGTACACCTGGATTAATGCTCCACCTCTGTGTCAACAGCACACATGGTTGTTGTTTGAGATGTCAGTGAAAGATCTTGGTCATTTGGGGGAACTGATGCAATTGACTTCTGGGAGTGTGAGCCTGGTAACAGAAGGAGTAATAGTGTTGGGTAGTAACTAAGAAGTTGAGCTATGAATTTGGAGACCTACTGTGCCTCTACTATGAATTCTCTAGGTGGTCATAGGCAAGCCACTGTCTCACTCTCACTGACCTACCTTTAAAGGGTCATTGTACAGGATTACAAGACGATGTATGTGAAAAATATTGAATGTTCTAAAGTACCAGATAAATCAAATTCATAGATGTCTTGTGTGCCAACCCCTCAGCTTGTTGTTAGTAGTTCTGAGCTTTCTGGAAATACAGGACACAAAGGTTGGAACATAAACAAAATAAAAACACAATCTCTTGGCATGTCCAGATATGACTCTTCATGGAACTCTCTCTTCTGTCCTAGCACTAGTAAGAAGCATTCTCTGGAAAAGTAACTGTAGATGTGGCAAGGCACCCTACACTGATCCTGTGAGGGTAGCCAATTGTTTTGTAGATCAGCCAGCACAGACTGCTCCATTGTAGGGATCAGAAAGACCTCTGGTGGAAGAATGGGAAAGAATCTTTACCATAGCAGGCTGCTTTAGAAGGATCCTGCCAGTCCTGAATTTACCACGCTGAAGTAGGCAATCCATTGACCTGAGACAGTATGAATCATTTCCCCTTCTTACTGCAGTGATAGATGGTCATCAGAGCTGAGTCCCCTGTCATCACCTAGCATGCCAAAGGTGGCCATGAAGAGCTAAAGCTTATTTTTCTAGGTATTTCTGTAGAGTAGACATACCTCTGCCCTGACCTAGATGGCCCAGGCTAGCCTGATCTCGTCAGATCTCAAAGCTTAGCAGGGTTGGCCCTAGTTAGTACTTGGATGAGAGACCGCCCAGGGATTCCAGGGTCACTATTTGGAGGCAGGCAATGACAAGCCACCTTTGAAGTCTCTTGCTGTGAAAACCCTAGGGGGTTGCTGTAAGTCAGCTGCAACTTGACAGCACTTTGTACACACACACACCCTACACCTACTCCTCAACCACAAATCCATCTTCAGCGTATAACTAGATCTTAGCCAGTAGGGGCGGTGAGGAGATACTAGCCTTTCTAGAAGCATCCCAGTCCCTTCCCTCATGGCTTCCCCCCAAAAAACCCCAAACTTCCCAGATGTGGGACCTGCCTGCCTTTGCCTTCCTTATGGAGCTGCTTGATGTGGAATTGTTTAATTTTTTCTTTTAAAAATGGGGTTTGCAACTTTTTCGTCTTTGAATTTTCACAAGCCTTTCAGTCAGCGGGCTGTTCATCCCTGTGTTGTAAATTAAGGCTGATTGGCCCCTGGCCCTCACTCTCACGGAGAATGTCTGAGCCACAATTGGAGCACACAAGACGGGATCAAATTTGAGCTTGTTGGATGGTCTGCTGCTGAGTCTGGTTGCTCTCAATCAAATTAAACTGCATGTTCTGCTGTAACCTGTTTTTTTAGAACTCTTATCTGGTTTCTATCATGCAGACAGGCTACAGATTAGATGAAACCACGGGAATCTGTTTATTCTTTTTATGGCAGTTTCATTGGATGCCCTTGAGTTCTAGTATTTTGGGAGAGGGAGAAAATTTTCTCTTGGTCAAGTCTCTCCACCCCATGCATAGTTTCATAAACCTCTACCACATCCCCCTTAGTTGTCTCTTCTCAAAACTGAAAACTCATCTCAAAACTGAAAGACTCTTCAGCCTTTCCTCCTAGGGAAGGTGCTCCAACCCCCTGATCACCTTGGTCACCCTCTTTGTATATTTTCCAGCTCTGTGGTGTCTTTGTGTGTGTGTGTTTTATCACCCATCCATGTTAAGGAAGGCACTGTTTATCTGTAGGCAAGAAAAGGAGTGCTGTAACCAGGGCCGGCTCGCCCACTAGGCGAGCTAGGCACTCGCCTAGGGCGCCGGCCCTGCAGGGGCGCCAAAATGCTCCCCACCCCGTGAAAAGGCCCCCGGGCCGCCCAACGCCATCAGCCCCGGCTTTCCTGGGTGCCTCGCAGCTGCGAGGCACCCGGGAGAGCCGCGCCGCCGCCCCTGGGAAGGAAGGGGGGGTGTTCTAAGCCCGCCCCTTCCCCGGCTCTCCTGGGTGCCTCCCAGCTGTGAGGCACCTGGGAGAGCCGCCCCGCCGCCCCTGGGAGGGAAGGGGGAGTGTTCTAAGCCCGCCCCTTCCCCGGCTCTCCCGGGTGCCTCCCAGCTGCGAGGCACCTGGGAGAGCCGCGCCGCCGCCCCTGGGAGGGAAGGGGGGGTGTTCTAAGCCCGCTCCTTGCCTCCCAGCTGCGAGGCACCAGGGAGAGCCACGCCACCACTGCCGGGAGGGAAAGGGCGGGCTTCTAAGGGCAGCCCCTTCCTCGGCTCTCCCGGGTGCTGGGCCGGCCATCTCCAGGCCCCACCAGGAGGTTGGCATCCCCGGTGGGGTGGGCGCCCCAAGCTGTCCTGCCTAGGGCGCCCAGACACCTGGGGCCGGCCCTGGCTGTAACCCAGTGACTCCTTGATGGCAAAGTCACCCACTTCTAATCTAATAATCAGTATTTACACAGGGCATGTGATCTGAGAATCAAAAGGATATGTGGCAAAGCTATCTTTTTTGGAGGGCCTCTACCCATTCTTCTTCCTTAGCAAGTTGTTTATTTTTCTGAAACAGACTCCTTTCGGGGAGAAGTGAGGAATTCTAAGTAGCCTCATTTGAAATTTGGATACCATGGACTGCCAAAAAGGCAAATAAGTGGGTTCTAGATCAAATCAAGTCTGAATTCTCCCTGGAAGCTACAATGACTAAACTGAGGGTATTGTACTTTGATCACATCGTGAGAAGACAAGATTCACTGGAAAAGACTATAATGCCAGGGAAAGTTGAAGGCAGCAGAAAAAGAGGAAGGCCGAACATGAGATGGATTGTCTCAGTGAAGGAAGCCACGGTCCTCAGTTTGCAAGACCCTGAGAAGGCTGTTAACGATAGGATGTTTTGGTGGTCATTAATTCATAATCATAGGGTCGCCATAAGTCGGAAGCAACTTGACATCACATAACAAACAAGTAGCCTTAAAATGGTGGTACTCACAGTTGTGAATGGATGCAGGATGGGGACTGGGGCTGTGAGAAAAATCCAGGTGCCATTTGGAATACACAGAGGCTATTGGACTGGCCAAGGAGGCAATGTTAATAGTGACAGGCAAAGCTGAAGCAACAGATGGTCAGAGGTGGTTTTTTTCCAACTACTGGATTCCGTATTAATGTTGCTGTAGGTCAGCTGTAGTCAAAAATCAGATTCAGCTAGGCACTGGCCTGTAGCAAAGCCACATCATGGACAAGCCCATATGAAACTTGTTTAATCCTCTGGGGAAGAGGAGGTTAGCGTGGATACATGTTATCCTTGTGAATGACCTGTTCACGTGATTAAGTGATCTTTTCTACCACCAGTACCTATCTTGATGGTCTGGAAAATGCCACAGTAGCTTCAAACAACCAGACTATTGGGTGGTGTGCACAGGGGCAGTCATGTGAATCCTTCTAAATAGCCTCGGGTTCATCTTTTCCTTTTCTGGGTTTTTGTGTGTGTGTTTTTATGACTGTCCTTATTGAGATGAATTAGGACACAAGGGTGTGCATGTGTCTTTTCCCCCTTGCTATAAATAAGGAGTTAGATCTTTCTCTCCACATTCCCCTTCTCCCTGCAGCCTCATTAACTCTACCAAAAATTCATGATCTAAGTCAAGGGAGCCTCATGGAGCAAAAGCAATGTGGATCTGTAGTAAGGATGCGCATTTGCCTTGCCTCCCTCTTGCTGGAGTAAGGAAGTACAGCAGAATGGAGTATTCACTTGCACAACAGGACGATTTTGCACACTTTCCCCTGTAATACTGGCAAGCCTTCTTGGCATTTTGTTCACAGTGTTTCTTTGACTTCCCCCATCTGGTTTCAGAGGATCTTATGGGATTGCTGGGTGAAAGAATGTGAGGAAAGATCCACTTCCTGTACTCCATAGGACCTAACCTGTTCTTACTGTGAGCAGTGGTACTTGAACTGTGTACTTGTGGATTTGGCAGGCACCTTCAGTGCTGTGTGGATTCTACTAGACCTATGAACCATGAAACATCCTAAAAGGGTGTGTAAGATAACTGCATAATCAGTATTTGAAATGAAATGGCTAGGAGTATTTCCTTCCCTCAGAAGTTAGATTTTTAAAAAATTTATTCGGTAGTGGTAGACATTACTATACAATTTTATGTGGCTTTGGATCTTCAGTAAATTTAGCTTTGCATGCCTGCGTATGTTTGGGGAGGGCAATAGGTATTAATGAGTATATTGTTTTCCCTTAAAATCCATTCAGTTTTCTGGCTTGGGACCATCATTTGAGCCTAATGGGGAGGAACATTTTGTTTGGAATAAGCAAGAAAGCTTAAAACAAGGTCCAGCTTTTTTCCATGGATATTTGCTGTCCCCTTCCCATCCAGAAGTTCATCTGACCACTACATTTCTGTAAAATCAGAGGGCCTTGCATCAGGGGTGGGCAAAGATAAGCCTTAGTTCACTGGTGGATGCCTAGCCTGTTTCAGGGGGACCACCTAGTGCCTGCTGTGTGCTCATCCAGCTAGCAGTCCTTGGGGATTCTAAGCAATTGTGCATGCTCAGGATCCCTTATCACAGATCAGTTGTGCCTTAACTACAGAGGGACCAAGATACTGCACTCTTGATCTGGTGAAAATAGGAATTTTAACAATAATTTTGAAATTTCAAGTCAGCCCCCGGTCACCAATGTAGGATACCGTGTTACTCCAGATATCGCCATCTGCTCCCCAACTAAGCAGAGAATTGGTTCAAGAGGGATTGAACAAAGGCACTGAAGAGAGGTAGAGAAGAGAGGTAGAGAAGAAAAGAAACAAGAGGAAGACTGGCATGGTTAACATAGGGGAATTTCAGACAGCCGATATATTCCATTTCAGGAACTGTTCACTAATGGTTTCTGTCCATCATTTCAGGCAGAACCATTTTAGTAACAGTTCCCTGATGGAATATATTTACCCTTTCATATAGAAATACTTCTGTCCTGTTCGGACAAACTGTTTCCAACCAGTCTTTAAATCCTTCTACTGCTTCTGAAGCACTATGGGGTGCTGTGTAAAATGCCCCCGTAGCGCTTCCTATGATGCCAGTTCCTTTTGTGCCCTTTTTCTCCCCATGTGCGATCGTCCTTTTTTAAAAAAATGTTCTATTGGTAGCGCTATCACACTGCAGCAGGACTGCAGATCAGAGCCATAGCGACCCCATTGAGATACCTGGACTCCATTTAAATACACTAACTTCACTACTGCATGGATTTTAAAAGGTAATTTAGGGGCAGACATTGTATTTATCATGCTTGTTTAAAGGTTAAATCATTGAAATAAGCAATAAGCACAAACGTACCAGCACAGCATGGAAAAGCAGGGGGGGGCCTTTACTAGTTTGGGCTTTGATGAATTAAAAAGCACCAGAATAGCCTGCTACCTGGGTTTCAAAACTGTCCAGTTCTCCCGCACCCCCCACGCTTGAATTCTGTATCCAGTGAGCTCCTTGTTTCCAGGGGACAGCAGTAGCAAACATCAGTGTATCTAAATGGAGTCCAGGCATCTCAATGGGGTCACTGTGGCACTGGTTTGTAGCCCTGATTCAGTGCCGTAGCGCTCCTAGTAGAATTTTTTTTAAAAAACCAACCCTGTCAGGGAGATCGTGCTTGCAGGGAGGAAATGGCGGGAAAAGAAAGTGGCGCAGTTTGAAATCCCGGCGGTGGCGGCGAGGCCTGGCTGACCTGCCAAGCTTTCTCCTCCCCCTCCCCCCCAGCAGCAGTGGCGAGGCCTGAGCTTGGCCCGCCAAACTTTCTCCCTTCCCCCCGGGTGGTGGCAAGGGCTGAGCAGCTTACAGCTGCCGGCCGGCCAAGCCTTCTCCCACCCTCCACCCCCTCCCCGGTGGCAGCGAAGCTGTTCTCAGAGCATTTGGGGGGAATTTAAATATCCCCTGCATATTTTTTCCAAGTTTTCAATCTCCCTGCCCCCCAGGTGCCCCCAATGTGCAGATTTAGATATCTGCACGGAAGGGGGCATGTTGGGAATTAGATATATAGATTGCTTGACCCAGGCCAACCAAGCTGCCTTGTTGCATCTGAAAGATTTTGTTTTGTTTGGGGTTCCTTGTTGTTTTGCAGAGTATGAATCCTCCCATTTAGGAATGGGAGGACCAAAAGTATAATTAATGTACCTGGGTGGGGCCTCTGTGATCTAGTTAAGGCTGGTGCATGAGTGGAAACAAGCTTTTACAGGCATATCACGGTTGGATGGAGAATTGTGTACAGGAAAGGGGCTCCCCAGCTTGATCAGCTGACAAGACCTGGTCACATTGCCCAGGTCAGTACTCTCAATGGCATTGATCGGTTATTTGAGATCTGTGCCACTAGGCATAGCCGGTTTGGCTTTTTATACTGTTGATATGGAACTCAGTGGCTCCAGACCCATTTTACACATATGTAGTCCCAACTGAACCTTCCAGTAGCTCCAAACATTAAATCTTTAACAAGTCTCTGTCTTCTTGGCTTATAAATAGTCCTTCTGTGTTATCAGTGTGCTTTTGTAAGAATGAAGATTTGCATCCTGCGTACTGTGGGGGGGGAATCAACGAAAACCACTCCCACCCCCATGGAACTTTTTGGTGGGATCCAAGCCAAAACATAGAACTGAAACCCATTCATTTTCCTTAAGTATTTGAGACTAGCTGGAGATTTTGTCGTCGTGTGTCGTCCCTCCACCCCCCCGGCTGAAGGCTATAAATATTTTAGCTGGAGACACAGTTCTTCAAGGGGTCTGTTCCCTATATCAAGGATTACAGAAATTCCTTATTTTCCCTTTCTCCCCTGGGTTGTGTTCCTTCCCGATCACTTTAATGGCAAACACAGTTCTAGCCCCACATAAATCTTCTTAGACTACAGTCCAAATGCAGATGAAATTGACAAACCAGACTTGGAAGGGACCACAGCCCCCTTAGCTTTTGAGTCCGTTCATCTGCTTCATAGAAAATAGGAAGGTTTTAAGATGGCAGCTTCAGCACTTGATCCTCAAGCTCCCCTCAGGGCTGTGCTTTTTCAGAATGCAGGAGTGGGAGGCTATTCAAACATGCCATTTGTCCTCCTGTGTTACGAATTGGTACAATACTGACAAACACTGTAGTGCAATCTTAATAAATGCATGAATGGATCTTCCTTTTCAGCTTCCCCCTAATTGGCTGTATCTTGCAATATTTTCTTGATCAAGCCTTTTTCATCTAAAAGTCTTTTCTAAGAAATACTGTCCTCACAGGTAGTACTGGGTGTTTGCTTTTTAAACAGACTCTCCAGTTGGGAATAATGGTAACTCGGGGTAAACTGCCAGAGGTAGTGAAATTAATATATATACTCCTTTTTTCAGTGCTCCCCCACAAGCTGATTCCTGTACCCCACTAACCACTAGATACGTATGTTTTGGGGAGACATCCTCTGTACAAAATGAGTGGAATTTTGAAAGTGTGCCAGAGGGACTGACTCTCTTTAGACTTTGACTGGATGAAAACATGCCTTGCCAAAAGCTCCTGCTGCCCACATGACTCGAAATGGAGTCCACAGCACAATGGTATAGCCAATATTTTGGTTCGCAGAAGGTCCCAGGTTCAATCCCAGCCATCTCCACTTAAAGGGATCTCTGCAGTAGGGCTGGGAAAGGTTTTTGAGAGTCAGAATAGACAATATTGGACTAGATGGATCAGTGTTCTAACCATTTAAGGCAACTTTATGCATTAATATGAAATCCTGGCTTTATAAGAGGTGGATGAAACAAAGGCGGTCTGTTGTACTGTATGTTCAGCAATCTGAAAATTTGTCTCCGAATAATTCTGAGCCACAGAAAAGCATACTATCCTATCAGTTTGTCTAACTAATGTGTTCGTGCAGCTAAATGTATTGAATTACTGATGTCTGCAATTCTTTCCTCCTTACTGTCATTGAATGATCCTTTTAACACCAGAATAATGACTGTTGTGCTCTTTTTTTCTCCTGTCTCTCTCTTTCTGTTTCTCTCTCTCTCCTCTGCTGTCTTCAATAGAGCATGCACCATTTTGAACATGAATTCTCGGTAAAGTAACCTGATGTTGATTTCCCCATCATTAGATTATCAGGGTGTGGGAATGGTGACCACAAATCCTAAAACTGAAAAAGGGGAAAATATCACAAAGCATTCTCTCAGATTCTTTTGGTAGGAAAAAATGTTATTTAAAAAGGAACAAAATCACACCTTCTACCCCTCTTACAAATCATCTCACACTTTCCATTATTAGATATATTAATTCATACTTGAAGATTTCTTTTGTGGCAGTGTTGTTATCATCTCCTGCTTTGGGCTTTGCCTCACTCCTTGATAAATTTAATAGAGCTCTCAACCCAGCAGAGATTATTGCTTGATAAATCATGCAGCTTTTAATTTTCTTGATTAATTGGTTAAATATGCATATTCCTGCAAACTGCAGTATAGATGCCTCTTTGGGAAGAGCTGAGAGAGCTACATTTATCTTAAAAGTTAACAGTTAGGGCCATCTTCTTTATTTTTCTTTTGGGGGATCGGGGATGGAATCTAAAGTATGGTTGACTTGCAAGGAATTGTATAGTTAATTATTAGTTTTCCGTCTCTACAATAGTCACCCAGGGTATCTAGCAGTCTCTTTAAACCATTCCTTGTTAATGAAATTAGGACCATATCATCCGCATACAGCAGCACTGATACTTTCTGATGGCCTAAAGCTGGCACAACAAATTCTGGTCCAGGTAACTTCATAACAATATCATTTATGTACAGGTTAAAGAGTAATGGGGCTAGGACACACCCTTGCTTTACTTCCTTCTCTGTTGGGATTTCCTTATTCAGTGAACCCGATATGCCCACTCTGATTCTTGCGACTATATCTGAATAAAGCTCATGTATGAGGAACAACAGTCCTTATCAACATTGGTCTGAGTGAGCTTCTCCCAAAGCCAGCCCCTGTCAATTGAGTCAAAAGCTGTGGCCAAGTTGACAAATGCCACATACAGGGCTTTGGTTGGGCCATTTATACCTGAATAAGCCAGTTGGAGAAGTGTTTGACAATGATGTTGTACATTGGCCTTTTCTGAAACCTGCCTGATGAGGGTGTAATATATTGTTGTCCCTTACCCAAACCTCAAATTTTTGGAGTAAATATTTACCATATAATTTAGAGACTGTATCTAAATTGTGAAGGACAGAGGAAAAAGAACAATTTGCTTGAAAATATTTTTTTGTGTCACAAAATAACAGAGGTTGGGGAGGAGGAAGGGGACAGGTTGTAGGAGTGTTCCAAGATATTTTGATGCTTGAGGCACAAAATCCAAGTCGTACCACTGTGGTACTAGTAACAAACTGAATGTCCATCTATGTTTGAGAAGCAAGTACAGTGTTAGACTTGAATCTCCACTTATTTATCGAGGCCATGGGTGACCTTGGAGTCAGTCTGTCTTCCTAACCCTTTTCACCAACTTCTTATAATAATAAAATAGAGGTTGGGGGGGAGAAGAGAGAGAATGTATGCCACCCTGAGTTCCCTGGAGGAAAGGCACAGTAAAAATTGATGGTTTGCTGTCCTTTTATGACATCCCCCTGAGGCATCTTCCCTCAACCAGCAAAACTTGCCCTGGGGGACTGAGGATTTGCCCCCTCGTGTTTCTTTCCAGAGTGATGTAGTGGTTAAGAACAGCGGACTCTAACCTAGAGACCTGGGCTTGATTCCCCACTCTTCCCCATAAAGCCTGCTGGGTGACCTTGGGCCAGTTACAGTTCTCTCTGAACTCTCTTAGCCCTACCTACGTCATGGAACCTGTTGTGGGGCGAGGAAGGGAAGACTATTGTAAGCCACTTTGGGACTCCTTACGGTAGAGAAAAGTGAGGTATAAAACCCTACTCTTCCGTCTCAGAATGTTCACTAGTAGTGTGAGGAAAGCATTTGTCATCTTACTGCTGGTTTTAGGAGGTGCAAAATTTCTCAACTGGACTTTCTTTTTTTCAATGTGACAGGGAGGGACCCTTTCCTCCCTTGCTCAATTCCCAGTATACTGCCTTTAACCTACACAGAAGGAAGGGGTCAGGCAGAAGCACCAATGCTTTATGCCGTAACCCTTTAGAACCAAAATGACCTGAAAAGTTGAATTCCACCTATTTTTGTAGAGGATACAGATGAAAAGGGCATACTGGCATCAGTTTTAGCTGGACAACTAGCCACAGTTACTGGTAGTTCATAGGGCCAGATGAGAAAGGAAGTTGTTTCACCCTGGAAAAAATACATGCTTACCCTGAATCCAAAAGAAGGGGTAGGGGAAACTAGGAACATGCTTCTTCCTCATCCAGTTTCTCTCTAGGAGGGAGCAGGCATGGCCACTATTGGATTATTAGCCCTACTTGGTTAAGTTACAGAGTGCTGGAAACCAGCAGACTTTTAGCAATTAGTGCAGATGTTGAAATAATCAAGAAAATAACTGTGTGTTGTGAACATAATAGGCCAAGATGGAGCCTTCCGCTCCCCAGTTGGTGGCATGCGATTTCCCCCTTCTTTGCAAGTGAGAATCATTCTTCAGCTGAAATGGTGTTCAGTGCAAAAAAAGAGGACCATGGAAACATTTCCATATTTAGCAGCAGAAGCGATTCGTCCACTCGTGTGAATAATGTGATCTGAATAAGGAAAGAGACGGTGCAGGACTGTGATTCAGCTTGGGCAGGGGGCAGGTTTGCATTAAAAGCCCTGCTCACGGAAGCCTGATGGTGGGGATTTTCACAAGTTCCCTTCTCATCAGTTCACACTAGAATGATAATGAATGAATTATTTGAGATAGTCTTCAGGTGTGCATATGTGTCAGTCAGTCCCCAGGTTTCTCTTGCTGCATCCTCTTTATCCATTACACTTAAACAGGAAATTTACTTTCATGCTGTGCTAGCACTAGTCCAGATGCATTTCTACCTTCTTTAAAGGGGGAATTATGCCGTTACTAGAGAGCTGCAGCACGCAACTTCAGAACTAAATGTCAAGAAACAAGGTTCACAAAAGTCATCAGGCCTTGCTATGAGGAGTGGGGGCGGTTTTGCATATTTTGGTGGCTGCTTGAGGGATTTTTTGGCTTTGAATTTGCTTCATGAATGAACTTTTGCCTGAATACTATTTTGGAGGAGTCCTCCATTGGCTTCCAACATGAAAATGAAGATCATACAATGGCACACATGTATGTAAGAGGGGCTCCTTCACTGTGTGCTAGTTATGTTATGGATGCTGCTGAAAGCACACTTCATGCCCAACTATCAGACAAATTTATCATATTTTCCAGCAATACAAATATCCCCCCCATCAGCTGGAGAAAAGATCCGAGTAACATCTGCTTTTTATTTGCATACTGAAACAGTCATCTGGAAAGGGACATTCAAGGTTAGCCACTTAGCAGCTAGGAAAAATTAACTTGTGCCAAGTAAGTGATCCCTAAGAATGGAACTCACAAGGACTGTATTGAGTGACTGGGAAGGGTAGTACTGTGTCAGTTCTAAGTGCCTTAAATATACCTGTCATTGAATTGTTTGTATTTTGATCTTTATTGTCTCTTGTCCTCCATGTGCCCTAGCAACTGAGCTCTAATTTTTGTTTGGTTTTTGCATTGATCTTGATTTGCCTTCTGCTACTCTCTTACCTTTTGCATTTGGCATCTCTACTTCTGCCCTCTTGCACGAGCTGGGCTGGGTTTTTGCTTATTTAACTGCCCCGCCTCATCTGAAAATACAAATCAAGATACATTTGTTTGGGATGCTGCTTTTGTCCACTCTTTTGATCTATGTATGCCAGTTGATCTGTGTCAGGCAACTGACTGGTAATGCTGCCGTTTCCTTGCATGTTCTGTGCTCCGCCATGCACGGTTTTATTTTTTTCTGCAACTGTATTTGTTTTGTCATGCTGCCCTGTTACTATCAAAATAGGGGGAGATTCTCACCGGAATAAAAGTTTTGTTGGCATCTGGCTGGAAAGACTTCTTGAATCTTTGTTCCCTTGGGGCTATTAGCATGTTCATTCCCTGGCAGCGTCTGTGCATCATTGGATGCTGCACTACAGCACTTATTCCCCTCCTTGATTGTCTTGTCCAGACAGGAACCACCAGGTGTGAATAACTGCTGTAGCACAATGATAGTACAATGTCCAGCAGTGTGCAGATACAGCCCATGTTAAGGCAGAGATCAGACTTGATTTATCCTGTGAAGCTGATCATTAGTAAAAAGTATTGAATTGGGCTTGTCTCCCAAAAGACAGTAGGAAGTCTTTCTTTGAAATATGCAACCCTGGGGTAGGGTTTGGAGTCTGTGGTGGAAATGTATACAATATAGGAAGCATTAAAGCAGCCCTTTGGCTTGGTGTGATAAATAGCAGGAGGATAGATAGCCTGCCTGTGGACCGGGAGACACATCCAGGCCACTAGGACTTTAAGAACATAAGAGAAGCCAATATTGGATCAGATCAAAGGCCCATCCAGTCCCAACACTCTGTCACACAGTGGCCAAAAATATCAGGTGCCATCAGGAGGTCTAGCAGTGGGGCCAGGACACAAGAAGCCCTCCCACTGTTGCCCCCCCCTCAGCACCAAGAATACAGTGCATCACTTGCCCCAGCCTGAGAGTTCCTATCTATACCTTGTGGCTAATAGCCACTGATGGTAACACAGTACCTTGTAACACAATACAGTCCTGCCACTGTGTGGTGACTTTCTGTAAGAAAGGCTGTGGCCAGTAGGTTGCTTGGTCGTCCTCTGGTCTGGTGGGATTGCTCTTCATATTCTCAAGTACATCAAAATCTAATTAATCAAAACGATGACCGCCTGACACAGTTAGTTGGTAAAATTGGATGTTGATGAAGCTGAGCAAATAGTCAGTCAGCTCTGTGCATCCTTACTCTGCAGTGGCCCAAGCTACTACAGGGGGCCATAGACTTAGGCTTTCTCCATATCATACGAATGAATCCTTAGAAAAAGCAAGGGGAGTTGTGAGACCACAACAGTGAAGCCTTGGCTGAGTTTTTCACAACTGGGGACCTTACCTGAGGCATGTCATGAATTTTTAACTATGCAGTGCATGCTCAAAAATTTCTTTAAGGAGCTGTATCCTAAATGTACACTTCTTCTTAAGGAATGCCACTCTATTTGCTTATGAAAGCAGATGCCCTAACTGGCAGCACCTAAGGAATCCATTTCAAAAAGTTAACTCATCATTGTATATTAAGAATTCACATGGGGCACAAAATTAGTCGTCCTAGTAACAAGTAGATATCATGGTGATTATTGATGAAGGGTGTAGAGATGCCCATTCTATGCACAGAAAAATATACCATGGAATACTCTTGGCACTTCTGTGCACCTCTGTCAAATTACACTCTTCTTGTATTGGACAGATTCTAATTATCTCTGGCATAAGCTGTACATTATAGGCAGTAGTTTGTGTGGTTCTAGTCACACAGTGACAAGCCACAGTTTGTCCTTATAAGGCCTTAGAAATGCTTGAGCTCACATGATCCTCCTGGATTAATGCACAACTCAGACCAGAGCCTTCCTCATTTGCAACAAATCATAGTTTGTCATAATGCCTGAATGAGAAATGACAACCTGTGGTTTGTTCTTTTGTGTGAAACCCTGGTTTGTAAGCAAGGGAACAACCTTGTTTTGGATGTCATGGCATACAAATCTAGCTTCTTGTAAAGCAGGATGTTATTCATCTTGGATCCCTGTGCAAGGGAGAGACTTTGAAGGCTCCTTCCCACAACAGCAAAGCATGATTTGTTATGTCTGACATAACAGTCTGCACATCCTTCCTTATATATAATTGAGTTTTGGTCATACCTTATATGGTCAAAATACGCACCAGAATCAGTTAGCCGAGGGACCTGCCAGTCAGAGAGGGGGTCCCTCGCCATTGGCTGCTTTGCCTTCCTGCGTGGGAGTGCACCCGCCCACTCAGCCAGTGCACAGCCTCACACCCCCAGTCTGCGTCCAGCCACCAATCGCCATGGATGCTCCAGTGGCAGCGCTCTTCGGGACTCAGGCCACTTCCCGAAGCCGCGCCTGACAGGAAGTGGCAGCCGCTTCCACTGGAACCAGCCCCACAGGTCGCCCATTCACAGGGAGCTCACCACCCCTGCCGAGCGAGAGACAGGCTGCAGGCCCTCTGGTGGGGGGGGCCATCGAGGGGGCAGATGCTGTCACCACGTTCCCACGAACAACACCGCACTCCACTGGCCCCTGCTGCCTGCAGGGAGGGGGGGGGCTGCCCAGTGCAGCCTCTGCCCGCCAAGCTGCAGGCCCTGCGTTGGGGGGGCCCCTCCAAAATGGGAAACACTGCCACCGTGCTTCTCTCGAACACTGCACCACTCCGCAGGCCCCGGCTGCCCTCCAGGAGGGGGGAATGTGCCGCACTTCCAAAGCCCTCTGCGCTGGGGGCGACCCTCTGAAGGGGAGAAATGCCGCCACGACGCTTCCCTTGCCGGGTGCGCCCTGGCCCTCCTCCCTTGGGGGGGGGGCCAGCCCAGCCACCTTGCCCCCCCAAGGACTCTCCCTAGGGCTCGTGCTCTGCCCACAATGGGCTTCCCCACTAGTGTATATATAAAGCCATTTGGAGATGGTAGAGAATCATCCAAAAATTAAGAGTTCTCATCACTTTTGTCCATGAATGTAGGAACATGTATACACTATCTTGTGTGATTATTGCAAATCCAACACATACTTTGAACCAACTGCCAACACACGTAAATTACATGTATTGGGGGTATACTGCAATAAAGAAAATTTAATGGTGTTCATCATAATATGTATGGGAAATTGCTGTCAGCTTTCACTTACGTAACTACAGTATTATGGGTTTTTACTGAGTTTCCAGTGGAGTGGACTGGCTTTGAGCACTTGATAATAAAAAGTAGGCAACCTGCTATGTTGCTTCAACTTGGTCAAAGTCTGGAAGGCTGACATCTTGTTTAAACAAGCTTATGTCCATCTCTGTAGTCTCTTGTCCTGTGTGTTTAAATTCTTGAGCATTTGGGCTTCCAGCTGCATGTGGGTTTCCTGGGGTCACCCTGCGGCTCAGACTTTCCTGAAATGAGAATCCCAGCTTTTTTCTTTCTCTAGTTGCTAACCCTCATGACTGTATTGAACACCGCCATATGCCTGCCTGTGTATGTACTCATCCTCCTCCCATATGCCTGCATATTTATTAATGAAAACAAAACACTTTGTGGCTTCTTTATGTTGCATGACTACTCCTCTCTTACGATTTTTCTTTTCTGTACATTCGGCCCATCTCACTCAGCCCAGCTGCAGCCAGCTCTTCCAGAGTTTAGTCTTAACGGGTATATTTTTCTCCTTAGCAGGGGCCTCAACAATTCCTTCACCGCCTCCGCCACCAGCAGCTCCTCCCCCTCCTCCTAATTTGGATGTGCCAATGCAGTCTGACTCACGGCCTGCTAACAGCACAAGCCGGGGCGCCTTACTCAGTTCCATCCAGAATTTTCAGAAAGGAACCTTGAAGAAAACAGAAACATGTGACCACAGTGCTCCGAAAATCAGCTGAAACTGTTTACACCAACCCAGCTTGGATATACTTTGTGTGTTCTTACGAACAGATTTCTCTGAAAATTTTATTGAACCACAGCCTTGTGGTTTCTTTTTACAGCTGCTTGTTTAGAGCCATTTCAAGCTTTTTCTAGACAAATCTTTTCAGTGAGTAGCAACACTATTGCAGATTGCATTGGGGCGGGGGAGAGATGTGAAAAGTGTCAATTCCAGTTTAAAGGAACTCCTTTTTTAAAAAGGGAATACTGTTTTGGATAGGCAGTAAATTCCCTTGAATTGAATAAAAATAAGTTGTTCATCAATGACTCTTTCTTGGCCCTGATTTTTAAGGGCTTTTAAAAGTCTAAGGCTGATATATTGATGTTTGAAGCATTTTGGTTTAACTGTTCTAAAATTCACTTAATCTGAGAGTTATAACACTGATAAGAAAGTTAGGACTGCTTCTCTCCCTACAGTGTATGTTAGCCTATAGAAGACTCTTTATATTGTTGAATCCCCCTATTAGAGTGACAAAACTTGGAAGAATGTACAGTTCTGGAATTAGTTTCATATTGAGCTATTCTGCATTTATTCAAAATGTGGGGCACAGTGGGTTTTCCACCAAACAAAATTTTTACAAGACAGATTTGTACTGCTGGGAATTGAGGGAGCTATATAATAAAAATATCCTTTTTGGTTTTACTCAAACCCTTAAATTGCACTTTAAAGGATTGTTGGGAATCCATTTTTAAAGTCAAGTATACATCAGTGTGTGTTACTATGCAGAGAATGTCATTGTGTATAGGAGTTCATGTAACCTGTGATATACTCAATCATATTTTTATTAAAATAAATGTCAATGGAGTTTCATTGGTTTTAAGAGGGATAATACAGCAGTTTTATGCTTTGTAGCAGAAAAGTAAACAATGAAACATGAATGCCTTTAAGTTCTGCTATTCTACTTGTCTAAAAATAACAAATACAGTACCAAAGTTTGTTTTAGTATAGATGCATTACTTTAAAACATCATACTTAACCCAGCATGTTCCTGATAATTTTGAAATGGAGTCATTAGAATTCTGCAGCTAAAGCCTCCCCGCCACCCAAAGCCAGTAAAGTGTACTCCACTTTTGGACAACTATTTCTGTTCATGTCCTTTATTTCATGCTTTATAGATTACAAAATGAGCATAAAGAGTCTTGATATATTTAGGGATGTCAGATTCAGTTGTGCAATGATAAACAAGAACATCATCTTACAATGAGAGCTCTTTACATAAAATACAAATTACAAAAGGTTAAAGTCTGTCAATTCTCCCTTTGTATTTTCTTCTTAGAAGTAGGATGGGAGACACTATAGTCCCTGTAACAGATTAGGCATCTAATATTGTTTTTGCTCCCCCCCTTCCAGCCTACAATATAATGACAAATGCATTCCATAAATATTTTTAAAGACTGAAGTCCAGAAGAAGCACTTAAATATATATATATATATACAACACCTAGATATTTAGTGTTTTCTTCACTGCCAATATTATATCCTTTACTTGAGGTATGCAGTTCTCCTCCAAAGTCTTTGCATAAGGCATAGGAACGTCTGCACCAGTGACACGAACAACTGGAGCATCCAAGTGGTTGAAAGCAGGACCTGGAATCAGAAAAAATGTAAAGATTCCCTTCTCAAGGTAAAGGGGGTTATGACAAGTCCAGGGGTGGAGGAGAGAAGCCCTGGATCTTCTACCTGTAGCACAACTTTGGTTTTTATTTATCTGGACATACAGAAAGAGCTCAGCACTGACACAGCAGCTCAAAGTCTCACCCAGTGAAGATTGGACTGAAATCCTCGTCTTCCTCTTAAATTCATGCAAAACAGAACAAAATTCAAGGACTCCAGTGCCTTTGTTTACTGCCATTTCCCACAATTTAAACTCTGGTTAGATAAGCTGTACTAGAAATACTGCCTGCAATTTAGGATTTCAGCTAGGAACCTCATTAGCATTAAAGGACAAATGCAGTTTGTAAGCCAGAGATCAACAAGTGTAATGAAAGATCTCCCCACTTGAAAGAATGTGATGGCTCCTACCTACTACAGCTGATAGCCTATGCTATGCATGTATATTTACAGGAAAGGCAAATTAGAGATTGCTTTCCTGACAAGAATCTAGACAAATTCCACAGCTGGGATACAATTCCCCTTTATGTGTAACTTCCTCCTCCCCGCCCATCCTAAAAAAGGCACACAGGGATACCTAGCACTATCTTTAAGAACATCCAGAATACCTTCCATAATCCTGGCACATATCTCAGCTCCCACTCCAAACTGTGGCCAGCCCCCTTCCACCGTTACGAGATGATTTGTCTTCACAACACTGGCTTCAATGGTATCAATATCCATTGGTCTAATAGTACGAAGATTGATTACCTGAAGAAGGAAAGAGAGCTGAAGAGTTGTATTCCCCAAGAGTCATCAAACAGGAGGCCAACTTTGCCAGAAAGGAATGGCCTCACCTTGTTCAATGTGTAAAATGGCTGTGTGTGAGTATAGAGAAACCAAGCCACCTGCTGCACACAACCCCCACCCCCATCAGTGTGTTTGTTTCTCCTTGGGAATGCAAAAAACACATTCCCAGCTACACGATATCACAGGTATAAGTCTTGCTTGGTCAATGGGGACCATCTGACCAGCAAGCACAAAGCTTGACCAAAGTGGAATAAACATGCTGAGAATCAAGGCCTTTTCTAAAAAAAAAAAAAAAGTTATGCATCCCTTGGCAGCGGGGAGTTGAATTCCTTCTCTTCTGCCACAGTTATTTATGGCTATGAAGTTATTCAAAGTGAATGGCAATACTTTGTGGTCTCAAAAAGCAGATGGTTGTATGTGCATAGGGGAGAGGGGACTGAGTAGGGTTCATAATAGTCGGGGTGGAACATTGGTACCCTACACAGAAATTATGCAAAGTAAGTATATAAAATGGATTTTCTTTAAGCAGGCAAGTAATTTCACAAGTTTTAAACTGATTTCTAAATCTGTATATGTTTTTCTATAAACAGACTTACTCAGAATTAATTTCTCAATTAAGATGATGCCTTTCTACCATGAGGTATACACGCAAAATCAGCATTCCTTCCCCAGAGATGGGAAGCTTCAGTAATTTTTTTAAAAAGTTAGTCAAATGATGTATAAATCAATGGTAAATAAACGATAGAGAACATGTACTGCAGATATAAATAAGATTTAACCTCTGGCATTTCTAATTAAAAGATCTCAACAGGTCTTGGATAGACCTCTGCTTGAAACTCTAGCCAGCTGTTACCGACTGAGGGCAGCTCAAGGGAGAATAAGGCTGATGTAGTATAAGGTAGCATCAATTTTCATCTAAATGATAGGTCAAATAGCCAACGAAAGCTCTGGTCTAAATTTTCCACTCAAAGGTCCTTCTCTGTCAGTGGAACAAAATGTTCCCCACCCACTCTTCTCTTCAACATGCTGGCTCTAGGTGACAGGAGACGCTTAGGAACAGCATGAAAGGCAAATCAGGGATCTGCATCAGGAAGGGGGACACGGGTGGAAATTACAGTTTATCAGATAATTTAGTCTGAAGCCAGTTTGGTGTAGTGGTTAAGTGCGCGGACTCTTATCTGGGAGAACCGGGTTTGATTCTCCACTCCTCCACTTGCACCTGCTGATGTGATCTTGGGTCAGTCACAAGCTCTGGCACAGCTGTTCTCTCAAGGATAGTTTGTGTTAGAGTTCTCTCAGCCCCCCCCACCTCACAGGGTGTCTGTTGTGGGGAGGGGAAGGGAAAGGAGTTTGTAACCCGCTCTGAGACACCTTTGGGCAGTGAAGGGCGGGGTATAAACCCAATCTCTTCTTCTTCTTAATAAACACTTGCTTAATCAGAACAGTTTATACAGTCCAGATAAACAGGAGAAAATGGTCCAGAATTTGGCGTTATTCTGCAAAGAGTTGAGTGCAGGGCATATATCCCCTTGCCTTTAGAGAAAAGGTTATTAACTTTTCTCTCCCCTCACACAAGATGCAGCAAAGTGTGACCTCCTTCCAAACCATCGTCTTTGTTCCAGCACTGACTCAGGTTGACTGTATGAAGCTGTCGCTAAAATATTGCTATACAAAAACAGCTCTAGAATAGGTTTCTTCACTGTGGATTATGCCATAAAATGACAACATACCTCACATTCCACCCCATCTTTGGCAAGAACAGCAGCTGCTTCCATACAGTGGCCAACAGATCGAGAATGGGACACTAAGGTAAGGTGGGTTCCTGAAACAGAAAGTCCCAACGATGCTAATATTAGGATGCAGATATTTCAGCCCGTGTTCCTAGACATTAAAGACTGTCTACTGACCATGGGTTTTTTTATTATGTTTTATTATTCAGATTTGTTCTTTTCTTTTTAAACTGTGTGGTCTGTGCTGACTCCAGATAAAGGGTACACACACATACACACACACAGTGAACAAACTGGCTTGATATTCCATCTGCCATGTCAAAAACCAATCCTGTTGCTAGAAAGCAAAACAGAGAAAAAAATCCCCTCTGGCACTGAGGGAAATAAACATTCTCATTCCAGCCCAGCAAATGCAGAAGCCCATGCTTTCACAGAGAATGGGAAAATTAACTGGCTAGAACATATGTTTCCAGACAGCACAGGTCTTTTAAAATGCATCTACTATGTAAAGAGGGAAGAATTTCTTCCAAGTGACCTTGGAGCAGAGGCCACCATCACAGTGCAAATACCTAGCGTGGCCTACCTTGTTTTTCTACCTTAGCCTTTCCAATAGGAACAAGGAAGTCCTTTGACAGAGCCTCCTCGGACATTTCAAAGGGAACGCCATACATCAGTTCATTTTCCAGCATTACAACTGTGAAGAAAATAAGAGAATATGCACTGGAATTCTCTGATGAAATTATTCATGTGTGTGGTAAGACAACAGTGTGCAAATCAGCACTTGGGGGGCACATTGGATCAGTACCACAGCAAGGGGTGAATATAACTCCCTCCTATACTCAGTAAAATTACCAATATCCTACACAATATCCTCAGTAAAATTACCAATATCCTACACAGTATTAGCCTCAACAGGGAAAACAGACATGTATTATAAAATGTCTTGTTTATTTTCTTACTGGCTTCTAAAAGCAGCTCCGAAAATGATGGTTTCTACTAGTAACATAGTTTGGGGAGGGGGAAGAGTTTAACCTCATCCTCAAGCCATTCTCCCAACAGTAAATGGATCCTGCTGTAGCTGCTTTTTCGTGGTTCAGAATTTGTAAACATCTTTAGCATTGGCTCAAAGCCTTAGCAAATAACACCAAAATGCCAAAAGCAACATCAGAACAATACAGCAATTACAATAACAATTGTACTCTCAATATCCATAACAGATCAATAAACAGTGGTTCAAAATTATGTCAGTAGATTTAAAGCATATGAAGCTAGGAATGTGTGTGTGGCTCTAGTTCCTGCACCTCAGATTCAACCTCTTATCAACTTTATGCAGTCACTTGACTTGTATCAAAGATGAGCTGATAAATGCATGAAATGATAACATAAACTGTTGGAAATCTAGCACTTGGTTGGTTTTGGGTAAAGAAATAAGGTCATAGCTCACTTTTTGCTGTTCCTTCAAAGGAGTACCTAGTTAGTCTAATTAAATTGTTTTTAATTAGTTTCTAAAAAGCCTACCTCTTAAAACTGTTCAAATAAGTGTCTAAAATCTTGCAGAGCACACAACCTGATTGCTGGGTCTGAGCAACTTTTATGATGCTCTAAACCTTTGGGCAACAGAATGCTTGCAAAACTCCTAAGCACTATCTGCTTCGAGATTCAGAAGTCAGAGGAACTCTAGATGGGGCTTCCACTGATCAGCAACTGTACTCTGTCTCTCAGCTCCCTATATGCCAAGTGTCTGAAGTTCATATCCATCTCTTTTCCAGAGTTCCAAATTCTTATTCGAACCATCTACAACTTTCCCTACAAAATCCTCTCAATTGTTTTCCACCAACATAAGAAAACTCCAAACTTTACAGCTGCCCAAGCCAAAAACATTCCATTCAAAAGAAATTATGAGTTGTACCCTAAAGAACTATGAACACAGCAAACTAGCAGAAGGGATTTTTGCTCTCCTCTCCCTTCCCACTGCAGCCCTTTCCACATCCCCAAAATCTACTCCGAAGGGCTGGGGGATCCTCAGGAATGGTGAGCAATGCAATGCAGGGAGCCTGCAGCTAGAAGGTGGAATCAGTAGATGTGGCCGCATCCTTGTGTGTGAGCTGTGGAACAATTTGCATAAGAAGCAGGAGGCAGCAAAAAAAAAATTCCCACAACTTCATGTTTTTAAAGATCGAACTCTATGAAAATTATATTCATGTAAGCATATCAAATGCAGACATGCACAACTGTATTTGGCTGGGGTCCACAGATCTGTCTAGGCTCGTACTAGCCCAACAGAATGTTTGCCTTTTTCTTTTTGGGCCAGGTGACCCACTCACTCAGCTCCTTGCCGTATTACAAACAGCTGTCAAAACTTAACTCGGTTTTCAAAACTGTCGGCCAAGTTGCCCCAGAGGCTGTGAACACTATCTGTAAACCCCCTTGGGCTCACAGAACTAGAAGCCAGAACTAAAATTTAAGGAATTTAGTACACAGTTGAAAGATGTCCTGTTGAATTATCTGGCCAACAGTAACAACGTAGTCCCACTCTGGCTCAAGCTCAAAGAACAACAGTGGAATGAATGGCTCTTATTAAGACAGTAGCAGTAGTGTTCACAAGGTGATACTGCACCAATTTCTCACTCAAACCCAGAACAGTTTAAGCACAGTGCACTTTCCACAAGATAAGGTTGCTTGCAAAATGCTACTGAGTTGCAGAAACTAACCCAAAAGCTAGCACTTTAGCATTACGTACACACACGTAGATCTCAGGGCTTCATTCACCTGGATTATCATCCCGGACCGACGATTTAAGGAGACCCTTTGCATCCTCTGAACTCCAAGGACTCACTACTTTCAGACCGGGACAGTGCCCATACCAGGCTGCAAAACACTGTGAATGCTGGGCCGCTACTCCTGCAGAGGCTCCGTTGGGACCCCGGAAGACAATGGGCACAGGCACTAACCCTGCGGACATGTAGTGGGTTTTGGCAGCTGAGTTTATGATCTGGTCAATGGCTTGCATTGAGAAGTTGAAGGTCATGAATTCACAAATGGGCCTCAAGCCAGCCTATTAAAATAAAGTAGCTGTTTTAATAACTCTCGCTAGCATTTTTTCAGATGCAAGAATGAATTGTTTTAGATATACAAAAAAGCTTTTTTAATTTTAAAAATCCTAAAGGAAGCGACCTACCATAGCAGCGCCTACAGCAATTCCGGTAAATCCCATCTGAAAAAAGAGTAAAGAAAAAAATGTGATAAAGATCTTAGCTCCACCGTGATTTAAAAAGAGGTTTCACTGAAATGGACTGAACGTATTGGCAGGGAAATCTTTTTAGGACGAAGTAGTAAAACATAAAAAATTAAAAAGGCCAGGAATGCATACCTCTGATATAGGAGTATCGATAATCCTCTTATCACCATATTTTTTCCAGAGTCCTCTGCTAATCTATGGATGTAAAAAAATAAGGGTGTGTGTGTGTTTAAAATGTTATGTCATGTTGCCGTTCTAAGAATCACACTGCCCTTTCTAAGCAGTCTTACCTTGTATGCACCATCATACTGAGCCACTTCTTCCCCCAGCAAGAAAACTTTCTCATCCCTCTCTAGTTCCTCATCCAAGGCCTGATTTAAAGCATCGCGGACAGTCACCTGTTGATGAAGAGACATATTGAGGCCACAATCCAAACTGTTTAGAGTAATCATGCTGAAACCTTATCATCTAGGATAAATAATATTTGGGCTGCAAGTCTGGTAGGGAACTCCTCTGGCTTAGGGTGTTTGATGGGATCTCTGTCTTAGACAAGCACAAAAGGGGTAGGAGAGAATGGCAAAGGTGTTTTCCAACACACTTAAGAGAAGCACCACTATGCATACATAAAAATCCCTCTTTCCATCTTAGAAAAGCAAATCTTCACATTATTACAGCATATTAAAAATGCTGTATTCGTTAAAATATTTTGGCAAAGACTCCATACACACCCGCTGGTTATCAAGGACAGCCGGTATCAAATTTTGATCTCTGGCACATTTTTGCTCTTCTCAAGTAGCTGCCCTAACTTAACCTCTCCTTACTTAAGCAACCCCCAAGAGCCCTTGCTCACCAGTGAACCCTGAGTAACTGAGCAGATCTGAGTGCTCAGTGCATGGCAACTGCATGACAGCCACAGCACAGTGAGGTTAGCTGAAACGCATGTACATGTCAACATAATGGGGGTATTTCATCCTTAAATACATATTAACATTTTTATATACAATATTAGTGCAATTAAGAGGTTGTAAAATCAGAGGCAATCTGAATCCAGAGATTCAAATAAGGGGACAACAATATAAACAACTTTCTAGAAAGAAGTCACACATTTTATTTACCTATCTCATTTTTTCCTTAATCTTGCCCTTACCTCCAAGGAGCTCAAAGTGGCTTACATGATTCTTCCTCATTTTATCCTTACAACAATCCTGTAAGGTAGGTCTGGTAGAGACAGAGTGACTGGTCCAAACTTCCAACAAGAACGGAAATCTGAACCTGGGCCTCTCAAGCCCTAGTTCAACACTCGAATTCTTTAAAAAAAGTCACCCCCAGACCACTTACCCTCACATTCTGCCTATTCTCTGCTTCCAGAATCTGACTCTAGAAGTTGGTCACACAGACTACTACAGCTCCTGCCAGCACTTAAGTCCTAAAAACCATTTGTCCACAAGGCAAAGCAAGCCCGAACTCAGCTTCTCAGGAATCGTCGGCACGAGTCCCGCGACGAAGCTAGGGGACAGTTGCCCAGAAGGAGGGGGAAAACCTTATCCTCCAAATAGGGGGCTCCCAAAGTACTCTAGTGCCCCAGGACCCTCAGGGTCAGACACACGAATACTGAGGCGGAGAGAGGAGTTCCCCACCCTATGCAGCAACCTCATCTACGGCGGCTTCCCCGGCAAGAGCTCCAAGGGGACCCCGACCTCCCCCTACAGTGGTTCCTTTATTCAATTTTGCCCCAAAAGGTAGCCCGGCTCCAGCCTCCTACCTGAGCCGCGGCAGGCACTGAGGCGTGGAGGGCCCGCCGCGGGGATCCGCGAAACCGCCCGACTACCACCAGCTGCCTACACCGGGCCAAGCACCTCAACGTCCCCGCTCCTGCCGCCATCTTGGATCTGCCCTCAACCTCAACGTATCTCGGCGTAACCCTGAAGCCCCGCCTCAGTTCGCGCTCTCCTGTTGCCTAGCAACCAGCGAGAAAAGGAAGAGAGTAGGCAGGGCTACGGGTTAGAACGATGGGAGTTCAACTTGACGCTGTAGTGGGCTTACTTCCGCCCTTATTTTAACGCACTGGTCGAGGTGACAAGAAAACTAACAGAGGCTCAATCCTTATTTCCTGGGAGGTGGAGGAAGCATAGTGCGCATGTCAGAAAGTGGATGGCGCTCACGATAGGCTAGTCAGCAGCCGTGTGGGTCCAAAAATAAAATAAAAAATAAGGAACAATCCTTTTGTTAGGACTAACCGAAAGATCGTATAATGTTGCATCATTTTGTTGGTCCTAATAAATAAAAGGTATCTTCTTTGGACACCAAATGAGAAGGGAGCACTCACTGGAGAAGACCCTGATGCTGGGAAAGACTGAAGGCGACAGAAGGGGACGGCAAAGGATGAGATGGTTGGACAGTGTCATCGATGCAAGGAGCATGAAATTGAGCAAATGTCAGAGGACAGCGGAAGACAGGAGGGCCTGGCGTGATCTGGTCCATGGGGTCGCGAAGAGTCGGACTCGACTGTGCGACTGAAGAACAACAATCTTCTTACAATGTTATGTAGATTGTATCCTGGCATTTAGGATGTCGGTATTCGCTTCAGCGGGCGGGGACACTTCATAGTTTATTGCATCTTGAAATGTTTAGGCTGGAAATCTAAAGCAGCGGCCAACAAAACGGGATCGGGTAGACAGAAAACATCCACCGCCGCTTTTTAAAGCACTATTAAGTAGCTCGGTACAAAAGTGGTTTCCCTAAGCCTGAGCTGTGACGGTCTATTAAGGTTTATCACAACGTTTTGTGTCAGTTAAAACGTATTACACGGAGTCTGTATGGATCAAGACAGCTTTTGACAACCTTTTCATAAATCACTCCCTCTTGAGCCCCCATCTCCAACTTGCTGTAGAAACAATGTGCTAACCTCAGGGTTGTCATCAGATGGGGGGAGATATCATCCTTCCCTAGACAATAATAGCCAGTAGTGATTTTCAGTTGAATACTGCAACTTCTAGTTTCCTGCAATGCTGGTGTTCTTTTTCTATGAGCAACTCTTAAAGATATTTCCAGGTTGTTTCCCACATCTCTTCAACTGGCCTGTTTAGAAGTATTTGATAAGAAAACTTCTTGCTATCTCTGGCTCAGCTGTCCTTGCAATCAAGGTGAGATTGATTAGAACAGGGGGAAGCACATTTTGAATTGCAGCCTTATAGAATTCACTATGCTTTTAGGTCATGAAGAGACAAAATAATTTTTCTTAAAATTGCTTTAAAGCATGGCTGATACTGGTCACACTATTGTTCTGAGAACACAAGAAGACAGAAGCCTTCCTAAGGCATAGGTGGCTGTGCAGAAAGTGCCAGCAAGCAGAGCCAGCCCCAGGGGCGAGGATAGCTTGTGGCACCCCCCACCCCCATCCCCGGCAAGGCTGCCTTGTGGTGCCCCCCTTATCACAGTTCTATATTTCTCCAATCTACATTGCCATGCTTTTCAAGACCCTGGACATGTGCAAAGCACACGTCTTCAGATACAGTGAAACAGAATTTTCTTAACTATTGTATATAGGAAGGGGGGATGAGTTGCCAGGAAGGGCTAGTTAGAGTGGAATGGAAATTATCAGTCCATACATACAGATAGAGGATGAGCAGTAAATTATCTTACAGCATAATGAAGATCTTAAATAAGTACAAGGATCAAACAAGAATAAGCTTAGTTACCATTTGTTTGGGTTCATTTCTGGGGGGGAAATAGTGAAGGAAATAAATATGTCACAACTGGAGATTGATGTATCCTTAATTGTGGAATACTGAAAATAATAAATTGAGTCCCCGCAATCGTATTAGACATGCTACTCATCCTTACTGTTCTTACATTTTTAAAAACTAAACTCCTAAATTCCAGAGTTTAAAACTTCCCAGTGATCTAAGATGCCCTGAAATCCCTGCTTCCAGATTTTCTGTACGGGTCTGGCCTTAACTGAGTCTTAGAGAGCAATTCTGTACATGCCCAGAGACAACAGTAGCAAAAAAAATTACTTCCACTGTTCCAAAGCTAAACTCCAGCAGTGGTGATGCGATTGGGAGTTTAATGCTGCGACAAACGCTACAAAGGGGACAAGACAAAAGGTGGCAGCAGGGGAGTAACCGGTGAGATTGGGAGGCATCCCGAGCAGGAGAAGGCAAAAGAAAGGCTCGCAAACACGGAAAGAGGCGCATTTAAATGCAGTGGCAGGGAAGAATGCAGCTTTTCTGCTCCCCACATTGGCGACTGACTAAGGTGACTGAAGTCCACCCGGGCTTATATAGCGCTGCAGCAGCAGAGAATTCCTGCTTGCCATAAGAGTCACTGATCTCCGGGAGAGAGGGGGCAATGCCGCTGGCTGGCTCAGAGGGCGGCCATGGGCAGTGAATCCCCTTCCCCTCTCCCCCGCAACGAAAGATCATCATCAGCACTTACGTTCCCTGTGGGCTAGCTAGAGGCAGGCTGCTGTGACTGTGAGGGAAGGGAATTCAGTAATGGGTGTGCCGCGCGTGAGTTGGGGGTGTGGGAGTGCCCTATCTGGAGGCACCGGCAACAGGCTCAGAGCACAGAGCAGCATGGGCATCCAGCAACGGGCCGGGTGCATGGCGCAGAGCAGCATGGGCGCCCTGGTGCCATGCGACAGGAGTTTTGTGAACAGCAGCTTTGGGTGGGGTGGGGGCTTTTGGCACAGGGGGGAGAATGGCAGGGCAGTTTGCCGCCCTCCTTGGAGGCCTGCCCTAGGCAAAAGTCTAGTTTGCCTAGTGGGTGAGCCGGCCCTACCAGCAAGAGAGGAAGAAGGGCTTGCAGGTCCATGAAATTTTAAAAATCAAAATGGGGATCTACAGTGCACAGCTATTCTATGGACTTAACACTCCCACTAAACAATATATATTTTAATTGTTTGTCCTGAATGTGTCCTGCATGCTTAATGCTTCATTCTTTAACAATATGATCCAAGTATTATTTATTTATTTATTTACACATAAATGTAGGCCTTAATAGTAAAACCCTTTCACTTAGTAGTCCTGAGCAAGCCTCACTGGTTGCACATTAACCAGCTTCCCATGACTATGGCCTTATGTTTGCCCACTATGTTTGTTGGTCCTAAAAAAATGCATGACACAGCTTTTCTGTTTGGATATGACTATGAATTACCTTAAGCAACATCTGTTTAGACACAGAAGCACCCTTTCATCAATCCTACATGCACTTATTTGGGCGAATGCTGGCAGCTGCTAAATTAGGTCTGGATTGACTTTATTTTCTCCTCTGCCTATAGGTACTTAAGTCTGGGTGTGGCCAGAAGCTCCAGTTGAAGGACTATTGAATGACAACTTCCCCAGGCTATATTTGTTTGTCTTGCTTGTTTAAATTATGATATTAATTTGGTTTGAAAATCTCTGTAAGCCACTCTGAGTCCTGTTGCAGAGGAAAGAGATACATAAATGACCCAATAAATTAATTAAATGAAAACTATATGTATTTGGGCCAAGTCCCCAGACCTTTTAATCATAAAAGATAGTTTACTGCAGGAGAAACCTATTCCCTTAGTTCTTTTTTTTAAACAGTATATTTATTGGTTTTTCAAACACAAAGACATAGACAAAAAGAGACATATTCATCTTAGCCTCTCTAAAATCTCCTAACAAAACATAACATAATATCACAAGTTCTCATTAATTTTGATTTCCCATCCTTATACTATAACTCCTCACATTTTTCCAACAGAGACATTTAGTTATACTGAGTTCCAAGTTGAGATATTCTAACAAGGCATAGCAAAATATCATAGGTTCAACTTAATTTTTTGTTTTCCAGTCCTTACACTATGATTCAACTCATGTTTCCAACATAGATATTCAGTTAATCTGACTTCCAATTAATTAATTTTACAAATGTATATTTCCATTTGACGCACGACAAGTATATTCTAATACTTATATTCCATCTATCTGCTATATAAAGATTAACATAGCTTGGTTTAAAGGAAAGCCTTTAACAAATAAATTCATTTATAACCCAACTGAAAATTATATATCTTACTTTACCAAAAACAATATCTATTTTCTTTTAACAATCCCATAACAAAGACCAAGTCCGCTCATATTTTTTACTCACATCATTCTTATTTTATATTCTTACGAATTATTTATATTGCTAATTTCTAAATTCTATTATGGAAACCAACACCTGTTCACCTATTTGTTATTTAAGTTCCTAATTACTTCCACTAATAGACATGCTTGTTACTTCACTAACATAATAATTGTTTTCTCACATTTTCTTTTTATTCATAACTTAAAATATAGCTGTCCTGTTTTTACAAATAATCTACTGTATCCTACTTCCTTATCCCTTACTTTGCAACCTTACATATTTTTGTGCTAGTATAATCCAACTCAAAATTAATTGCATTCAATATTTAACAACATCCATATACAAAATAAATAAACCATCAAATAACAATAATTAACAAAGAAGGGGAGGGCAGAGAATTTCCGAATTAAGGTAATCATTAATCTTCCCTTCATCTTATTCTGGAATGCATTATATTAGTTTTCCATCATTGCTCACATACATTAAAAGAAAAAAATTAATCTCAGACTCAAATCATATTGCATTATTCTTTTCTTAATTTTTTGTAACTTTTTCTACAAAACCATGTTTAAATGTCTTAGCTCTTTGTAGATGTGAAATTCTATTTCCTGTTCTTGTCATCTAACTTTCAAGATGCATATAAAGTGTGTCTTTCCTGTAGATTTCAGTCTTTTACTCACTCTAGTACATTTAACACATTTCCTTATGAGGTTCCCTGATTTCCGTTTAGTAAGTTTGATCAGCTTGTTGCATGACAGATCTTGGCAGTCTTCTTTTGTGGTTTCCAACACCATGAAGTCCCTTACTGGTTCTTTTAGACAAGGCATTTGATTAATTTTGCTTTCAAGTCCTGTCGTAGGTGAAGTTACTGTGTCATATATCGTGTTTCCTTGGCAGTAGTCTGGGTTTTTTTCAACGCCCTGATGAGATTGCAGCTGCTCCTTTCCCATCCTCCTGGTTTAAACAAGTACTCAATGGTTTCTCCAAGAGATTTTCACATGCTACTTTAACTGCTTGTTGAATCTCATCACACAAAAGCCTTTTAAATTGTTCACAAGTAAGTTGCATAATCTCTGTATTTAACCATTCCTTCATTTCCTCCATATCCATTTCTAATGCCATTTTCATTACTCCGCTATCCACGCCCCAGTAACATTTGCGTACTTTTTACTCCCGTTTCTCTTCCTAGCCGCTCTTCAGATATTGGGAAGCATTTAAAGGGGGTTTCCTAATCATAGTCGTCAGATTGTATTCCTTGGTTACTTGCTTTGTTGAATGGTACATTTTGTTTTGTTTTGGTAGTCTCTAAAAACAGGCGGTCGCGTCTGTGCAAAGCATGGCGGCCACGTTTGCACCTTTCCCTGCTCCTGCTTCGAGACACTATTGGTCGAATCCCGCTTGCTGCCACTTGTGGGGCGACCGGACAAGTCTCCAGCTGCCAGACCTCCCTATGAGAGGTCCGGTGAAGCCCGACATAGGTCTTGAGGACGCACGGAGCCTGGGGGGGGGGGGGCAAGGAAGGTCGGGGCTTCCCGAACCTCTCCCATGGTGTTGCGCCACAGGAGCATCCCGAACAAGCTCCCGCGGTGTTGCACCGCTGCCCAGAAGTTGTACCCCCTTAGTTCTTATGTACTAAAATAATTTATTTGATCAATTTGAGTTTTCATAAGTATTGTAAATGTGTGTACTTGTACACTACCCAACTGAAAGGACAAGTTATTTGATTCTGATCTGCCAAATTTAGAATTGTATCTTGAGAAGGGGGACAAATGGGAAGAAAGCATCTAAAATAACATTTGAGGGTGGTAATTTAAAAGACTGAGCACAAATAGCCAGTGATTAGCTGGCTCATTAACACAGCTATTAGTCAGTTATTTGTGTACTGCTGCAAAGTATACTCAAAGAGCAGATTTCAGAGACCATACTGGAGAGGCTATAGGGGCATTAACTAAATATAAACCCACATGTTGACAGAAGCACACTTCTAATTCATTCCCTATTTGCAAATTATAATATTCATAGCAACCCAAACCATAAGGCTCAAGAGTGCTTATGGTCCTTTTTCCTTGTGTAAAAGCTTAGCCAGCTGGTGACGCTGCCACTGGTTTGAAAACAAAAGTCATGTAATAGCTGTAGGACCACCCAAAATAGCACAAAAGTTTGCAAGTTTTCATGTTCATCAGAACTCTTTGTCAGACTGGATGTTAAGGTTTTTTTTTTAAAAAAAACACATCCATCTCAGTGATGCATTCTAGAGAACATGAAAGCTTGCACCGTTTTTTTTTTTTGGTTGGTCCTAATAAAAAGGTATCACATAACTACTGCTTTTAGATTTCACCTTGGATCAACATAGTTACTGGTGTTTCTGGTTTGTGGTTCTCAGGCTCTGCCCTCATGAGCCTTAGAAAACAAACTCAATTGATGCCTTTCTAACTACTTTAATGAAGGTAGTTTCAGTTCTAGCTCAAAAAATTCTAAGTGGCTTGTTCCTAATGAAAGTGCTTTTGTTTAACTTGCACTCATTCCAGCTCCACTGGCGTAAGACAACAGATGGATTGTATTCTGTGGATCAGATCTGTCTCCTACTCTGCTGCCCTTTATGTCCTAAAATCTGCTGTCTGAGCAAACTGTCTCTCTTCATCAAATAGCTGCCTCTGTGCAGTATGTGCACAGGCTGGAGTATCTAGCCAAGCCAGGAACAAGCAATACCAAAAGAAGAGGCTTATAATGTGGGAATTAATGTGTGGGTGGGTATGTTTGCAACTAGATGGTCCTGAAGTCATTTGCTCGTTGAAGATAATCAAACTCCTTAGTGGCCAATAACGCCTGAAGTATGTTGTCTACTTCTGCAGGCTATTGCCCTCCTGTGGCAAATACTTATGAATGTTTTGGTGAACTGGAAGCTTTCCATGGAAAACTAGGTCATATTTTCTCTAAGGTACCCCGATTTCACACACACACATAGGTCATATACCCTGAACGTCAGGACAGTGAAACAGTGCTCTGACTCACAAAGTACCCTGTAGGGGACCAGGTAAATCCCAGGGGATGCAGCGATCAGAAATTGGACAATGGAACCTGCCTTGAGATGGGGTTGCTTCCTAGAATTGTGAAAATATTGCAAAAGAGCTGAGTACACAATGCTACTACTTTTCAGAGCAGAAGAGAAATGTATAAGGAAGAAGAAGAAGAAGAGGAGGAGGAGGAGGAGATTGGATTTATACCCCGCCTTTCACTACCCAAAGGAGTCTCAGAGCTGCTTACAAACTCCTTTCCCTGCCCCTCCCCACAACAGACACCCTGTGAGGTAGGTGGGGCTAAGAGAGTGACAGAAACTGCTATTTTTCAAGAACAGCTGTGCCAGAACTATGGCTTGCCCAAGGTCATCCAGCAGGTGCAAGTGGAGGAGTGGGGATTCAAACCTGGTTCTCCCAGATTAGAGTCCATGCACTTAGCCACTGCACCAAACTGGCTCTCATGAAAGATCACACCGATCTGAAGTTTAGCAAACTTCAAGGCTGGAATTTCATGCATTGTTCAAAGTACAATTCAGCTTTGAGATGTTTTTTTCCTTTTTCTTCAACAAGAGAAAATCTCAGACAACATTCAAGAGAACAAGTTTTAAGAAAAAAATCACTATTTTTAGTTCCTTTCCCTCCTCCTTCATCTCTTCCCATATTCACTTTCATTTCTCATAGAGAGGGTCCTCATCCTTCCTTTCTGCTGCTGGTGGAGCGGGAGGTGGCAAAGTACTTTTAGGGAAACATATATAATTACCATCATGATCTATATATCTAATAGTTACATGTGGATATCTAAATCTGCAGATTGGGGTCACACTGTTATTAAACAGATTGTCCTGCAAACTCTGGGGGCTCCCAAGGTTTGCAGAAAAATCTGAGATCTTAAAAAAAAACACATTAGGGGTTTAAATTCCCCTCCAAATAAAAGCATCTGGGGGGTGACAGTGGCGGATGCAGGGATCTGCTCCAGTCCCAGCAGCAGTGGGAATTTCAGCCTAACCTACTTCACAGGGTTTTTGGAGTGATAAAACAGAAGACAGGAGAATAATGTAAGCTGTTTTGAGATGCCATTGTGGATGAAGGCAGGGTATGAAGTAAAATAAATAATAAATTTAGCTGAAGATGGAAGGCAGATAATAGGTATGTTGGTGAATGGCTGAGATGGTTATAATGAGGCAGGGAAAGGGGAGAAGTGGCATGGTGCTGAGATTTGGGACAGAGAGACTCAGAGAAAGGAGAAGGAAGGAGGAGTTTGAAAAAGGATTAAAGAATGAAAAGAAGGGAGGGAGCATAAAATAGGAAAGGAGGATAAAGGGAAGGAGAGAATCTGAAAGAAGGATAAGGAAGAAATGTGAAAGGGGTAAGGAAGCAGGGCAGAAGGGATACAGGCAGACACGAGGAAACATAGTGATGGGCACCGTGGCACCAATGGGCACCATGTTGTGGACTACTGCCTTAATCCTTTGCTGTTTTGTCAGCTTGTTCCTATCTATGTAAAGGCATAACTGCGAAAAGTCATTGAGTCAAATCTGGGTATATATGTCAGTCAGATGTGTGCTTGTGAGTTGAGAATAGATACCGTACCTGAAGTGTCAGAAGCACCTGCCTGTCCTCTTGTCATGGACAGATTCTGATTGATCTTGCCCCTGGTCCTTGTGTTCTTGACCACTGCCCATCCTTGTTTCTGAAGTCATGCTAGGAAAAGGTATTGAAGCCATTGGTTAAAACTGTTAATGTCTCACTGTCTGAGGGGTCTCCAGATCTTTGCAGGATACACTTAATAGACATATAATAAAAAACTTTCATTGGTTAAAGATGAGGTAGCCAACTATATGCCAGGCCAATTTATAAGCCCCAATTTACCTTTTCTGGGGAAGGTGACAGAGCATGCAGTGGGAGAGCAGCTCCAGGATTCCTGGATGAGACATCTGTCCCTGACCCATTTCAATCCAGCTCCGGGTCTGGTTTGGGAACTGAGATGTCTTTACTTGAACTTGTGAATGATCTTCTTTTAAAGTTGGAAAGGGGACAGTCACGTCAGACTCCTGCAGCAATCAGTTCCCAACAACTTTCATTCAAAGAAGTGAAATTTTATTGAGACAGTGAGAGTATGCAGATATCTTAACTACTTCATGTTAAAACTGGGGAAAAGCGCATGAAGCAAGCAGATATGCATTATTCAAGGGGATCCCCTGATGGCGCCCAGCCAATCAGGCAACAAGTAGGAGCCTGCCAAAGTAACGGGCTGTGATTCCCAAGAGAAAGACTACACTGGGCCTCCAAGGTCAGACAACATAAGTCACAGAGATAATAAAACCAGTGAAGGCACAACAGAATCGAAAGTAAACATTCCTAAATCACCCCCTCCCACCTTCATGGCAGCCAGGACTGTGCAGAGGCCTAGCTGATAGACATTCCTGTTGATACTGTTAGATCTATCAGTGGCCTTTGACAGTGTTGACCACTCCATTATTTTACATGGTTGAAATGTGGAGTAACCTTTCAGTGTTTTTGATTTATTAAACACAGGAGTTTCCCTTGGAGGAGCAAATCAAATGGGTGGGATCATCTGTAGACTGGTCTCTGACATTCTTCTACCTGTGGGCACTTTTGGAATTCTGACACAGGGTAGTGGGCACAACCACAAAATGGCTGTCAAGGCAAGCAGACCCAACCACAAAATGGCTGTCACAGGATGCAGAGCTAACCACAAAATGTCAGGCAGTGAGCTTATATATGACTCTATTAGCAACTCTTCAACGTTTTAGCTGACAGTTCTGTTTTAAGAAGATACCTTTTGAAATTAACATATTGTCACAGATACAGCCAGGACATATAGGGAACCGTTGCTGGACTTGAACAAAAAGACCACAGAGGATGTTTCTGCACATGTAAACAGAGCGAGCCTGTTCTCTCAGGGAAGCATGCCAAGAGGTAAGTCTAGAGATCCAAACTAGAATAGCCTTGAAGACCAGTCAGAAGAAGACATAGTAGTAGCATCATAATATATCACCTTGTGTAGACTAGAAGCCATCTAACCCATTATTAATAGATTGAAATTTGTTGAGGTCCAGGTGCAAAAGCATCTGAGAATTGCAAGAATGTACAACTTCACAAAGGTGAAGATACGGTTCAAGGATTGGGAGTGTTGGCTGAGGGCCAAAATATATTCATATGTATGACAAAATTGTAATAACTATTTTTAAATAGACTTTGTTAAGACAAAAAGTAGAAAGAATGAACTAACATTTTTATGTGTTCTAAGTACAGATAACCTTGTATGGTATTTGACATTATAATAAGCTAGCCAAGAATGTCCACTTTTTTCAAGTGGGACTTATCTATTGTTAGATGATTTTAAAATATGGGAAGTTGGACTGATCAAGAGCTTCTTCTCAGAAGGGCTCCTTGCCTGTGACTGGCTTACTTTTTGGGTAAGAAACTTTTATGTACTCATGTAATTGCTCTCTCTTAATTGTCTATGTTACAATGATGGATGGATGGTAAATGTTTTGTGTCTATTGTCTATGTTAAGAACGCAATAGTTATGCTTTAAAATAAAGCTTAAAATGGAAGCTTTTAGGAGTTAAATGATCTGATGTAGAAAAGCTAACTAGATACCTTGGGTTTCTTAAGTGCACACCTGTATTTGAATCAGGCCTAACTAGAGTCATCCGGAACAATATTGTTTAAAATAATTTCTTGTTTATGCACAGCTTACCTTCACCCACACAGTGTAGATCCTTGTGCTGTGCTAGCAGTTGTTCCTGAAGCAACATTGTAAAAAATCTGCCCAGCCAATCAGAAACCCAGCTGGGCAAAAGCCCTACCCACTTTCTAAAAACACTTGGTGGGCAACAGGAAAGGTGTCAGCAGGTACCATGGCAACCAAGAGTACTACCTTGGGGACCCCTGGTCTGGAGGTTCAGGGTTGGGTGCTATCAATATGCAGATGACACCCAGTTCTGTATTTCATTATCTAAGCCTTCCAATGTGTCCATCTTGGCTCTGAACCACCACTTTGGAACTGTAGTCAAGTCAGTAGGGCAGAATAAGCAAAAGCCAGATCCAGAGAAGACAGAGCTGATGCTAGTCAGAAAGGCTGCTGATTTAGAGATATTGGATTCACTTGTCTTGGATGGAGTTTGCTTTTGCAGAGCAGGTTAAGAGCCTTGGGGGGGGAATCATGAACCCAGCTTTGCTATTTGAAAAGCAAGTTGGTATTGTGGCCAAGAATGCCTTCTAATGTCTAAAGTCTCTTTTTAGCTGCTCTGGTCATGTTGATCCAAGCCTTTGTAACCTCATTATTCTAATGCACTCTGTATGGGGCTCAATGCTCCCTCTAACTTGTGGAGTCTTGTGAGCAAAAATTCTGCTTTATAAGCAACTGGCATTAAAGTTGTGAGCAAACAATTTGGCTCCTGCATAAATTAGTTTGCTCTGGAGCCATCCTTCCTGAGCTAAGACAAAAATCTGTAAGCTGGAGGCTAAAAAACTGTGAGCTAGCTCACACTAACTCAGCTTAGAGAGAACACTGATGGGGCTGTCCCTTTAAGACAGCCTAGAAATTGCAACTCATTTAGAATGCAGCAGCCTAATTACTGTCAAGGGCTAGCCAATTTTTTGCCCATCTTAAAAGAGCTACATTGGCTGCCAGCTTGTTTCTTGAGTCCAATTCAAAATGTTGGTTATGGTTTTTAAAGCCCTTCATGGCCAGGAAACAACAGGTTCAAGGTTTTGGTTTTGACCTTTAAGGCCCTTACCAGTCAGGGACCCACATACCTTCAGGACCACCTCTCTTAGTATGCCCCCAGAAGAGTGTTATATTTAGGAAGTGCAAACTTCCTGGTGGTCCCCAGCCCGAGAGAGATCTGGCTGTCCTCAACCAGGGCCAGGGCTTTTTCGACCCTGGACCCACCTGGTAGAACTTTCTGCCAGAAGACATCCATGCCCTGCAGGAGTTATTACCTTTCCACAGGGCATGTAAGGGAGTTATTACCTTTCCACCAGACATTCGGTTGAGGACAGCGATGAGGGGATAGTATGACATCTGGCACTTTCATACACTTCCTCATCCCTCACAACCCCTCCCACCAAGGAGGACAGGGGAGCCGATTTTTCCGTTATCAGGTATATGTATTTTGTTTCTATTTATTGATCTGTTTTTAATTAGTTTTAATGTTGTTTTAAACTAAAGAATTTTGTCATCACTCTGTTGTAAACCGCCCTGAGCCCTACCGGTAGGGAAGGGCAATCTAGCAAATCTATTTTAATAAATAAATAAATATCTAAACAACCGTCTCTTTCCATAAGTCCTCATGCACCAAGTATGGTCTTCAGACTATCACCTACTGGCTGTTCCCCCACTTCAGGTGGCCTGCCTGACATCAACCACAGCCAATCTCCTTTTCATCACAGAGCCCACTTTGTGGTAGAGACTCCCTGAGGAGCAATGCTCCCTCTAAACTGTGGAGTCTTGTGAACAAAAATTCTATTTTTGTGAGCTACTGGCATTTAAGTTGTAAGTGAGCAATTTGGCTACTGCGTAAATTAGTTTGCCCTGGAGCTATCCTTCCTGAGCTAAGACAAACGTATGAGCCAGAGGCTAAGAAACTGTGAGCTAGCTCACACTAACTCAGCTTAGAGGGAACACTGCTGAGGAGGAGCGCGGAGCACAGTCATCAGAAATCTTCAGGAAGTGCTGCAAGGCCATCTTTTGCAAGGGCTTTTAACAAGGTATAGAGTAGACTGTAGGGTCTCTGGGATTTTAATCTATTGGCTTTATATTAAAATGCTTTAACCAGGAGTATTTTTGAGCCTGTGGGCACCTTTTATTTATTTACTTAAATTTATATTCCATCTTCCCCACAAGTGGGCTTGGCAGATCACAAACACTATGTCTGAAACGTATCAAAAATTTCAATACATATTAAAGGTAAAGGTTCCCTTGCTCGAAAGCCAGTCGAATCCGACTCTAGGGTTGCGGTGCTCATCTCCGTTTCAAAGCCGAAGAGCCAGCGCTGTCCGAAGACGTTTCCGTGGTCATGTGGCCGGCATGACTAAACACCAAGGTGCACGGAACGCTGTTACCTTCCCACCGAAGTGGTCCCTATTTATCTACTTGCAATTTCTTGCTTTCGAACTGCTAGGTTGGCAGGAGCTGGAGCTAGAGACAGGAGCTCACCCCATCATGCGGCACCCGGGTCTCGAACTGCTGAACTACTGACCTTCCACAGCCTGCAGTTCAGCGTCTTAACCACTTGAGCCACCGCAGCTCAATACATATTAAATATAAATATAAAAAAATTAAAGACAGTTTAAAAATAGCATAGATTAAAACAGAAAGCACTATTTATCCTTGTGCAGAGATTTCCAACTGGTGCCAATGGACATAGTGTGGCGGTTGCAGCCACAAAATGGCTGTTGCAGGAGGTGGAGCCAGTCACAAATGGTTGCCCCAGTTTACCTTCAATCACACAGTAAAGATTGTTGTACTATGATGGCAGTTGCTGCCAAAGTAATGTTGGAAACCCCAGGTTTTAACTATGGGCACCATGTTGGAGACCCCAGGTTTTAACTTTAACCTGTAAGCTGCCATGAGCCATGGCAAAATATAAATATTTTAATAATAAATAAACACAAATAAATTGTGAATTTCCCATTGGGAACTCACTTCTCAAATGTATGCAATCAGATTCAGACCGAGACCACAGACAGAGTGCTTATGCCTTTCCCCAACCTGAAACAGCCCTAGGGAAGTATTATTTGCTTTGTTGGAGAAACCTTCATGTACTTCATTGATACACACTGAGCACCCAATAGGGCAAATAGCAGTCTCCTCAGGAGTATTTCAAGATAGAAAAACAGCATGGGGTGAAGGTTAAAAATCCCTTTTCCTTATGTGTGATCCTGGCCTGAATTGGGCCCCATAAGGCTGGGAACTGAGTTCTCAGTGGGTAGGCTGCAAATGCACATAGATTGTGTGGATCCTGAGAACAACCCGGGATATCTGTTAGGCCCTTATTTCCAATTCATGTTTACTTGCAAGTTCAAATGGGATTTACAAGCAAATATACATATTAGATGCATGACTGCAAGCAAATCATGTGTGGACTGTTGATGCTAGATGTATAACACAAGATTTGTGCAGGCGAAGCTCAGAGGTACTGAATGAACACAATCTTTACCGAGGGGAAATTAGTTTTGCTGACATTGTTTGTTCTCAAGGTTCAGGGTATAACTGGGGGGGGAATAATATCCGAGGAAATAAAACTCGATTAAAACAAACAGAATGTCAAAGAACATGAAAATACAGTTAAGGACTCAAATACCCTCAGACAGTTCATGTTACACAGTATGCACTGAAGGCAGAGGCATCGGCCAAATAATCTTGGTTTGTAAAATGCGGCACTGAAGCCGCAAATGCCGCATTTTAATCCATGATTAATGGATTTCGGTGATCAATAACAGCGATTGATCGAGGCTCCACGCAACCTATACGATCATCTACTCAGAAGCTCAACAACAAAAAAAAGTGACTGGGATTTAAGACGCTTGTTAATGCTAGCCTACTGCCATTCGCCTTTGTCTTGTAAGACTGCTCCGCGATGCAGACTTCGCTTACGAGTAAATCCCGCTGAATTCTCTGGGACTTACTTTCGTGCCAATACACTCCGGATCGGGATGCAAGGCACCTTTTTGGCACCGGAGGGTGCTTCTTTGCTGGCTGGACGCCGATCTGGGAGCCCTGCAAGAACACACCACATCGCCACCCCTTCACACGCCAGCGCCATAGAGCCGCGGGAGGGCTTCCTCCCGGTCCTTCCCTTACTAGGCCCGTCTGAGCTGGGAGGATCTGGAGGCGGTGCCGGGGAGGAGTTAGGGGGACGCAGCCGGGATCACGCTCGCTCGTCCCCATCGCCGGCCTCTCCTCAGCTCCCGAGTAGACGAAAGCGCGCTCGAGAAAAAGGAAGGTTCTCTAGCCGCAGCGTTGAGTGAGTAGCAGCGGTTGGGGGCTTAAAATGCGGGGAAGGGGGCTACAGTCAGTGCATCTCGGTTGGGTGGACTCTGGCGGTGTACTCAGGGCGCCCGGGCAATTCTTCGAGCGCGGGAGGCGAAGAGAGACAGGGTGGCTGGGTTCCTCGGAGGGAGGGAGGAATGGGACAGGTTATATAGGAAGGACTTCTGGGTTCTTTTTGAGAAAGTAATGCAATGTGCAGCCAGGACGCCTGGGTTCTTTTTGCGGGAGGAATGGGATGGGGGGGAGGAATTGGGGGAGCCGCGCCTGGAGATAGTAGATTATGGCCACTCTGTAACCCTCAAGCATTTTGTCATTCTCACAGTAAGGATGGTTAAAGAGTGACATATCCATCTTTCAGGACATGCTGACGGGTGATGGTTGGGATATTTTAATCTACATTACTGGTTGTAGCAGGCATGGAATGGGGTACGGAAAGAGCTGTTTAGATTAATGAAAAGCACAGAAAAGCACCATGATAGCTTTTATGCTTAGGTTCTTTTTTGCCGTGAAAATGGATACTTGGGGATTGGTATGTTGCTTGCAGGGTGGGCAATTCGTAAGTTTAATAAATAATGATCATAGTAGTAGTAGTAGCAGCAGCAGCATGTGACTGAGTAGTGGTTGTGGGCAGGGATGTCTTGGTTAAACTTTGGTTCATTGACTGTACCCTTCTCTAGATGGAAGAGGTCTGGCCACAGTCACACAGGTGTTGGTAACATCTACATTGGCCTGTCATACCTTGATGTTCTTGGGGTGGTCCTTGGAGAGTGTTTGGAAAAGGCAACTGGTCCAGAACATGGCTGCCACATTGCTGACATGGTTATGCTGTAAGAAGCATGTTACTCTCATTTTGCTTCTTCTGTGCTAGTTGCCAATTAATTTCTGGGTCTGGTTCAAAGTGCAGATTGTGCCCTTTAAACCCTTATGATCTAGTATCCGAGCAGCTTAAATTGCCTTCCCAAGACTGACCTAGATACTGAGATCATCGTCAGAGGGTCTGCTCCTTGGACCCTTCCTATCTGAATTATGGTGGATGATCATGAGCCATAGGGTTTTCTTTAAAGCAGTTTTTCAAATGGGTAGCTACATTAGTCTGTAGCAACAGAACAAAATTTGAGTCCAGTATCACCTTAGAGATCAACAAAATATTTTGTGATGTAAGCTTTTGTGAGGCAAAGCTTATACCCTGAAAAAGTTTGTTGATCTCTAAGGTGCTACTGGCCCTGACCTGAATGGCACAGGGTGGCCTGGTCTTCTCAAGTTTTGGAAGCTAAGCCGAATTGGCCTTGGTTGGTACTTGGATAGGAGACCACCAAGGAAGTTCAAGGTTCCTATGCAGAGGCAGGCAATGGCAAACCACCTCTGAACATCTCTTACCTAGACAACCCTACAGGGTCGAGAACTCTTCACCACCAGCAAGGTGCTACTGAACTAAATTTTGTTCTTGATAGCAGTGACTCTGGAATACCCTTCAAGGGAAGTTGGCATGTTCTAGTCCCGCTGCTGTTCCACTAACTGACCAAGATAGTCCTTTTGAAGAGGATCTTTGGTACATATTTAAATTAGCTGCTAACTCTAAACTGATTTCTAAACATTTTGTATGGTGGTGGTGGTGGTGGAATTCTGATTATTGTTTCTCTCCTTTTTTTGGACAGACTTTGTTTTGGCTAACTTTCTTTTCTTATTTTATTGATTTAGCATATTTTCATAGGTTTTTAATTTGTTGTAAAGCTTAGTAGGCAATTATTTCAGGATGGAAGGGCAATCTATAAATATTTTGTTCAGGCATAACAGGAAATGCTGGTTTGTTTTAGCCATGGATAGCTTATGAAATCAGGATTCCGCTCACAGGTGGACATCCAAATTCTGGTTTGCCTCACTAGATGCTGGTTTCACCACTTTACTTTTTTTTCTTCCCTGTCCCCCACAGAGATACAGAGGGTATTGCTGCTTACAGTATGGTGAGGGCAGAGCTGGGAACAAACCAGGGTGTCAGCATTCTTATGTCACGTGAAACAGTGGTTAAGACTAACTGTAATTAATAAACCAACTTCAAACCATGGTTTCCGATCTTGATTTAATGTACCATAGCTAATCATAATTCATTCACTGGCCCATGTTTAGATGATTACCATAGATGGGTAGCCGTGTTAGTCTATCTGTAGCAGTAGAAAAGAGAAAGAGTTTGGTAGCACTTTATAGACGATCAAAATTTGTGGCAGGATATGACTTTTCATTGGTCACTACTCACTTCTTCAGATACAGCTAGAATATAAGTCCATCTGTCCTTATATCCTGGATTTAATCAAGATCTGGGTTTCCTGTCTCATTACCACTGCTGGTTTCTCCAAGCATATCACACCTAATTCAGTCATGCCTGCTATTGTCATTCACCTGCTTTTGTCATTCAGCATCTGAAATCACTCCACTTTCCAAGATATAAAGACTGATGGACTCACATTCTAGCTGTATCTGAAGAAGTGAGCAGTGACTCATGAAAGCTCCTACCCTGCCACAAATTTTGTTAGTCTTTAAGGTGCTGCTGAACTTTTTGCTCTTTTCTATGGCAATAGCCATAGTTACCTTAATTAAAGCATGATGTCATATAATGTCTGAATGAAGCCATTCTTAATAAATAGTATTAAATAACTTGGTATTATGATCCTGAGCACACTTAACCTGAAAGTAGATTTTGAACAAAAATGCTTAGAATGAGAGGTTACAAGAATTTTAATGATCTCTGTGTGTATGTTTTGTTTCTGAAAGATGGGTTGTCCCTGAGCGCTTTCTCTATGCTGTAGGGATGGAGCAAGAAGAGATGTTGGTGGCACCTCTCTTTCTTGGTGGCGTTCGTGATACCTTATGGATCCATAGTCAGGACCACAGATTCTTTCTTTGGGAGGGGATGGAGGGAGGTAAAACTATTCAAAGGTACTGAAGTACTTTTCCCTTCCAAATCTAGTGACCTCAAACTTTGATAAATAGTTACATGATGGTCTGTACAACCCTTAGGTCCTCCTTAGCCTGTAGCCTCCCACTGTGTTACAGACCTCGGGCTTGGATCCTGAGCAGAACTGTGCTTGAGGAAGGCAATTTCTTTCTTGTCCCCCCTCCCAACTGTGCTGCTGCTGATCAGTGGTCCTCCAGAAATAGTGGGTGTGGGGAGGGGAAGTGGGAGTCTGCAGCAGAAAGGAGCAACTGGCAAAAAAACCCCAAAACACATCATGTTGTTCTGTTGAAAGAACTGCATTTGTGCCAGCAGACTGGTACCATACAATCTTTTCTCTTGGTAATCATGGTGTTGGGAAATAGAGAAGAGCCTTGTTTTGGGTTAAAGATTGCACATTTTTAATAGGGCTAATTGAACACGTGAAACTGCCTTATACTGAATCAGACTTTTGGTCCAGCAAAGTCAGCATTGTCTACTGAGACTGGCAGCAGCTCTCCAAGGTCTCAGGCAGAGGTCTTTCACATCACCTACTGCCAGATCTTTTAACTGGAGATACCAGGAATTGAACCTGGGACCTTCTGCTTGCCAAGCAGATGTTCTACCACGGAGCCACAGCCTCTCTCCATTGTTGCTTGGCCCTTTGGTGCCAGTTTGGTGTAGTGGTTAAGTGTGCAGACTCTAATCTGGGAGAACCAGGCAAGCCGAAGTTCTGTCAGAGCTGTCCTTGAAATAACAGTTCTTGAAAGAGCTCTCTCAGCCCCACCTACCTCACAGGGTTTTTGTTGTGGAAGGGAAAGGAGTTTGTAAGTTGCTCTGAGACTCCAAGTGACGGGAGGGGTATAAATCCAATCTCTTCTTCTTTGCTAGCACAGGCAAATTTTTGCAAATAAACTATTTGAGATCTAGGTCAGCCTGTAGTTCTTTACATATGTTTCACTTTCTGTTCTGTAGTCTGTTGATTTTTCAGTCATGAAAAGCTCCAACCTTTATAGTGCTGGTTTCACATCATGGACTGGTCACGAAGCCCTCCCAAGTGAGTTGTGAGCGCCTATGGACCTCCCTTTCATTGCTGCTAGTGTTCATTCATAGAAAGCATGCACAGAAAGTGTCATGTCTCTTCCCTTTCTTTGCACATACAGGAGTAGTAGGATGGCAAGGTCAGGTCATCCAGTAGTGGAGTGGATTTCTCAGACACTGACCGTTGGCTTCTGTACTTGTCTTGGTTTCCTGTCTACGTAGTCCTGGCTTTGACACCAGCTGTGTCATTACTCTCTCTCTCTCTCTCTTCCCGTAGTATGTCACTGAGGTACTTGCAGCTCAGTGGGACCCATTTTGCTGGGGGCGGGGGAAGGTGGATTCCGTACCTGGAAAAGTTAAAGACCACAATGCTATATGACTGGGTTTTTTAAAATTATTATGACCTTCAGCAACCTAATCATGTGAAGATGTTAGAATCTGGTTTGGCTCAGATATTTTGTTTCTACATAAACAAAAATCCAAATTAAGTTTAAACTACCCAACCCACTCTGTGCAATTCCCTTAGGGTAATCTGCAGCAAGTTGCCCCCCCCCATATAAGTATTTCTTTGCCAGAAAGTATGAGGAACATCTTGGGCAGTACCACCCTGGCAATACGAAGATACCCCCCTCCCTGTATTTTCTTTCTCTCAGTTAAATTTGCTGATGTCACAGCCAACTGTGTAAGGAAGGAAAAAAACCTGTTTACAGCAACTTAATTTTGGGCATATTGCTTCAGTGAGCATGTTAATATGGCAAATACATCTTAAGTCCAAATATATATCTGTTGATCTCAGCACATCTACTAATATGGTAATACCCAGTTATTAATCCATGGGTATGTTAGTGTGGTTCTTTTATAATGGATGTACTCTAGCCTACAGGATAACTTTTCCATTGCAGCAGGGGCACCTGTAAGTTCAAAGAACTCCAGACAAATCTTCTGTGTCCATCTTCTGAATCTGCATAATTGTATGTCGTGGGGAAGTCCAAGAACTCACAAGAATTGCAACTGGATTTCAGGGACTTTGGGAACCAGACAAGTAGCAAATGCCTTCAGAGATATGAACAAACTGTGTTCTCATGATGTGAAGAAAGGCTTGTCTACATGCACATAAATGTAACCAATAATGCTGCTTCTTATTCTAGACTTGCCTTTTGCTGTCTTTTGCATGTCAGTACATATAGTATGAGATTGATAGGTACTTGTTGCATTAAGATATAGGTTAAAAAAGTCATCCAACCTTTGCATTATCTGCTTTTGTGACTTTGAACCACTGGAATGTTTCCATACTTGGAAGAATTTCCACCTGCAGAGTACAACTTTCTCGCCTTCTCTCTTCCAGTGACCCAGTATTGGGAGGTATTTTGGGCTGCAGCAGGAGGGGAGAAGTGATAAATCCTTCTATCCATGGAAACACGCTAGTGGATCCAAGCCAATGTTGGCATGCAAGCTCTTAGTCAAAGATCATAGCTTTTTGGAGGTGTGACGTACAGTCATCAAAATACTGCTACTTCCTATTCTCCTTTCATTTGCTGGTGGGCTAGAAATCCATGTTGTGTTGATCAAACTTCTACAGTGAGAGGTAACTAAAACCTAGAACTTCAGCTCTCCCTGTGTTGTTGTTTTTGGAAGTGGGTGGGAATGTTGCCTTTATTTTTAAAGACCAAGCTTCTAGCCCTCCATGTGAAAACATAAATGGGTGGACAGTCCATGTCAAAACTCCTGACTAGTATCAGGGAGAAAGGCATCAAGTAAACAGCATACACGTTCTACATTGTATCATTTATTCCAGTCACAAGGTTTGGACACACATAACAGCATTTGAAAATACAGAGTAAGTACTGAGAAAGTACTTTAGAAATAAATCAGCTGATAACTTTTATTGGGCCAGTGATTGAAATGCTAGGAACATGGATGTTTAAATTTTACAGAATAATGTCATTAGTGCCTTTTTATTTTGCCCTTTCTCCAAGAAGCTCATGTGTCATAACATGGTCCCCTCACCTCCTCTCCTCCATTTTATCCTCACAACAATCCTGTGAACTTGGTGAGACTGAGAGAATGTGTAACTGGGCCAAGATCACACAACAAGATTCCACGGCGAGTGGGCATTTGAACCTGTCTCTCCTTTTTAACTATTACACACACTAGTTCAGAACCTTTCTTGAAGTTTAAATGCTCAAAAGTAAAAAAAAAAATTAAAAGAATAATATTTAAAGGTAATGTTGCAAGCCAAGGCTTGGAGAGTACTTTAAAACAAAAGGTTTGAGATATTTATTTGGTTTTAGATACTGGATTATAATTCATGAGACTTTGTTGGAGGGGAAAAAATAAGACACATTTTAGGAAAGCTAATGTTGTGTCAGACACACAAAAAATATTAGATTTCACGATATCTTTGGATATTGTTGGTCTTCGGAGGTAGGTGGATAAATCAGAGTCCATGTTATTATTAGCAGAACTGGTGAAAAATTTGGGAAGCATTCTAGGAGTTGGTTGGGGTTAACATTGGTAGTATTACCTGGCAGAGGAGAAGAAGAAGAAGAGTTGGATTTATGCCTCACCCTTCACTCCGAGTCTCAGAGCGGCTTACAGTCCCCTTCCCTTCCTCTCCCTACAACAAACACCCTGTAAGGAAGGTGGGGCTGAGAGAGCTCTTAGAGAACTGCTCTTGAGAGTACAGTTCTGAGAGAACTGTGACTAACCCAAGGCCACCCAGCTGGCTACATGTGGAGAAGTGGGGAATCAAACCCGGTTCTCCAGATTAGAGTCCACCACTCCTAACCACTATACCAAACTGGCTTTCAGGAGGAGTGTCTGACTTCAATTTTGTATAGTTTTTATCTAGAATTCTTGTAGTTCACAAATTTTTAAATTTCCAAGTGAGAAAGCGTTACTTAGGTTCACCAAACAGTAAACACATAACTAATCTGGGTGTTGTGACCCATCCTGGGAATGTACTTTTGCTTTAAGAATGTAAGTGGCTTTTTGGATCAGGCCTAGATCCTCTTAGTCAAGTATTTTTTGTAGAAATCCCAGGAATATATGGGCAGTAGGTCACCCACCAGATAATTCAGCAGAAATTGGCCAGTGGGCCACCAGAAGCTGGCCAGTCATTTATCAGTGGGCTGTGATCTACCTCCTGACCTCGACATGGGAGGAGAGAGCCAGCATGTTGTAGTGGTGAATCAGTCTAGGACTGAAGAGACTTGGGTTCAAGTCCCTATTCAACCATGGAGCTCACTGTGTGATTCTTGGCTAGTCACACTCTCTATCTCAGCCAACTTAATTACCGGGTGATTGTTGTGAGAATTAAATGGAGGAGATGAGAACACTGGGTTGTATAAGCATGACTTCCCCACCTCACACTGCAAACCAAAATGCCCCCATCCCCCAAAAAGCTATGGGAGAGCAAGAACCCCCTGGAAGAACATGATGAGGAAGTTAAACAGGACCGGAGCCACTAGAGGGGGAAATAGGTGATCATCTCCCCTCTCCATGTGCACAAGAATCTTATTGTTAGCCGCCCTGAGCCCACTGGGGAGGGCGGGATATAAATGTGAATAAATAAATAAATAAATAAAATTGACACAGTCTAGCCCCTTGTGTGCCATCTTGAACTCCTGTGAGGGAAGGTCGCTATAGAAAAGCAATAGATGGCAGGATGTCATACCTCAAAATTGTAGAGTTATTTCCCTATATCTTTTTTCTTTTAACAAGTAAATGAAGCCTGTGATTGTACTTTTTCTGTTTCATAATGCACTGCGAGTTCAGAAGCCTTGGTTAAAAATGACTGATGTGGAGAGCCACTTAAAAAGTTGCTTTTAAAGACATGGCTGCTCATTGTTAAGGAAGAATACCATCCCGCTGTAATTGTGCTTGGAATTTTCCCTGGTTTCTTAATGCTTGCTTGGCTTCTTCTAACTCAGGTCCCACTGAAGAATCTTTCTTTCTGCTGTATAGAAATGCTGCATCACATTCTGTACATGTTCAGAAGAGGAGAAAAGTAGCACAAATGGAGCTGCAGTTCTCCTTGAAGCTAGGACATATGCTCCATCTGTTATATATAAAATATCTCAGTGCCGGAGGCAGGGTACTTGATATAATGGGAGGTAATTGTCAGTCTGGGAACAGCTTGAAAGGCTGACAGCATGGAATTGAGTGATGAAAGTTACAGCCTTCTTTTAGTTAAATTCTTTAAAAAATGTTTTATATCCCCCTTTTTTGTGTAATGTCTGTAAAGGTTTCAGCCGTCTGGAAAGCCAAGCTACTTCTGAAGATACGAATAGCCTTTGACTGTGATAATGACAATTTGGGAAGGGCTGTAGCTCAGCGGTAGATGGTATGATTAGTACACAGAAGATCCTGGCTTCGGTCCTTGGCATTTCTTATTTTAAAAGTTAGGATGATTTTTATTACAAAAAGGAAAGTTGGCAATACAGTGTTAAATCACTGTTTCATTTTGAAACAACTCACCCTTAACAGCAGCAACAAAAATTGTAATGATTGCAATGTTATAAATACAAAATTTAAAGCTTGCTGATATAGCAGCTGCTTAATTAACATTGTTTTACTATTTACTCATTTTCATTATTCTGTTTAAAAGTGAGGCACAATTGTACAATCTAATGTCATATTTAATTCCTGCCTCCAGAATTCAAAAAAGGATTTCTGGCTATCAGAAAAATAGGCTTTTCAATATAACCATCTCTCTGTTGAACAAGTTCTGACAATTTTGATAGTTTCGCAATACTCCATGCTTTTTGAAACCAAGATTTGATTGTGACATGTTTACTAGTTTCCAGGTTTTTTTGCTAATAGTAGTTTTGCAGCTGTAATCATGTCAAGGATCATTCTTAATACTAATTTTTGGACAATATATATTAACTAGTTCAAGTAGTCCCTTCAGAATTTAAAGGGGTGATAAGCCCTCTAACATGATAAATTTCTGTAAGGATCATTTGTCAAAATTATCTTGTGTAGCAGAGGTGGGAATGCTGTACCCCCAAGTCTCAGAGCCTGACCTCCTATCACCTTTATTGCCCTGATTCTCATAGGAAGTTGCTTGTCCAGTCGTATTTTCAGACGGATAATTTGTTCTCTTGAAAGATGATGCAGTGATGTATGAATCATTTATACAGGGTAGTCCTTCGCTAGTAAAACTACATGCATGTCACCTTGAGAGATCTGGAGTATAAATTCATTCACAACCCTAACAATTACATCCTCCAAACTATTCAGTCTGGGACAAAATACTTGGATTTCTAGGATTTCATCAGTCAAAATACTTAGCAATGTGGAGATTTGAGAATATACTTAGAGCGCAATATTAAGGAGAGCTACACCTTTCTAAGAGCCAGTTTGGTGTAGTGGTTAAGTGTGTGGACTCTAATCTGGGACAACTGGGTTTGATTCCCCACTCCTCCACTTACAGCTGCTGGATGATCTTGGGCAAGCCATAGTTCTGTCAGAGCTGTCCTTGACAGAGCAGTTCTTGAAAGAGTTCTCAGCCCCACCTTCCTCACAGGGTGTCTGTTGTGGGGAGGGGAAGGGAAAGGGAAAGGAGTTTGTAAGCTGCTCTGATACTCTGAGTGACAGGCGGGGTATAAATCTCTTCGTCTCTTCTAAGCCCACTGACTTCAGCCGACCGAAAAAGGTGTAACTGTTTAGGATTGTACTGTTCAATGTACTTACAACGCGATCTAAGAACACTTTCCTGAGAGTGAGCCCTGTTGAATAGACTTATTAAGATCGCTTAGGAAGAAGAGTAACCATTTAAGGAGCTTGAATTACCTATATGTCTGTCCCCCTCCCCATCCTTATTCTAATAGCCAAAATGTGCGGATACCTATTTCCACCAACAGGGGGCTCACTCTCTCCCAACAGCTTTTCGTATGTAGTCAGTAGACTTCCTGGATTTGTAGAAAAATCCAAAATCTAAGAAAATCCCTTCAGGGACCGTTGAATCCCCCCAAAAACCTTTTGAAATGGCCTCTGCAGGAATCTGCTTCAGGCATCAACGGTGAGAGAATAGAACGTGTGTGGGGGGAGAGGCTTCTAATTGGCTCTGTCAGTAAAGGGGGGGAGAGAAGAGCCCTTTCCAGGCCTATTCTGGCCTTTCAAGGAGGGAAGGAGGAAGGGAGCCTTGGGGCCAGGCCTCACAATAGTTTCCAATGCCAGGCTAGGGGATTCCTAGAGATTTTGTGGTTGACTCTAAGGAGGAGGGCTGGGTTTGGGAAGGGAGAGGCCTCAGCTGGGTATAATGCCACAGAGTCCACCCTCCAAAGCAGCCATTTTCTGCAGGGAGACAGACCTCTGCTGTCTAGAGTCCAGTTGTAATTCTGGGGGGTCTCCAGGGCCCATTTGGAGGTTGGCCACTCTAGGCCTGGCAGTAGTCTAGGGTTGCCAGGTCCCCCCTGATCTGCATGACTCACCTAGCCTCGGCTGTTTGCTACCATTCATCAGCAGCCACACTATGAAAGCCAGTGAGGTGCAGCAGTTAGAGTTTCAAAGTAGGGTCTGCAAGACCCAGGTTCAAATCCCCATCTTGCATGGACCAGTCACATATTTCAGCCTAACCAACCTCACAGGGTTGTAGTGCAGATAAAAAGGAGGAGGGAATAATGAAAGCTGCTTTGGCCCTCACTGTGGAGAAAGACTAATTTTCCTAGGTAGAGGCTGGGGGTGGAGATGGAAAGCAGAAGACAGAGAGGCAGATAAAGGTAGGTTGGCTGTTGGTTGGGAAGGAAATAGGGTTACCAACCCCAGGTTGGGAAATCCCTGGACATTTGAGGGGTGAAACCTGGAGAGGGTGGGATTTGAGGAGTGGAGGAACTTCAGACTGGTGTAATGCCATAGATTCCACCCTCCAGCCATTTCCTTCTTGAGAACCACCATTGCCAGCCCCCTGGTGAGGACTGGAGATCACCCAGAATTACAACTGTTGTCTAGGAAACAGAGATCAGTTCCCCTGGATAAAATGGCTGTTTTGCAGGGTTGAATCTATGGCATCATACCCTGCTGAGGCTGCTTGCCTCCCCAAGCCTCACTGTCCTAAGGCTCCACCCCCAAATCTCCAGGAATTTCCCATCCTGGAGCTTGCAGCCCTAAGGTGAATTGATCTCTGCAGTTGGAAGATCTTTTGTGATTCCCAGAGTGCTGCCACTGCTGCTGTGGGGGAGAGGAAGCAGGTGGGTGGCTGAGAGCACTGCCACTACTGTTGCTGCTGCTCTGCGGAGTGGGGGAGGAAGCAGGAAGGAGGCTGGGAGTATGATGGGGGCAGAAAGAAAGAATGATGGGGTGGGGGCAGAAAGAGAGAGAAAGAGTGTTGAAGTGGGGAGGCAGAAAAACAAAGAGAAAGATGACAGGTCAGAAAGAGAGAGGAAATCACATGCATGGAGGAGAAATAGAGAGTAAGAAAAAGGGGGCAGAGGGGAGAAAAAGTGTGAGAGAGGTAGGGGGCGAGGAGAGGAAGCAAAGGTGTGACGAATGAGATAACCATCCCGCAAGTTTCTTGTGTAATTATAATTGTTAGATTCCTGATCCTTTATTTTAATATTTATACAGAACAGTGCTATGCAGAGTTACTCCAAGCAGCGTTGACTGAAGTTACTCTGCACAGAACTGCACCATGTGTTTGGCATAATGGCAACAAACATATTTTAAATTCCTAGCATCAGAATTGCATTTTTAAAAGCCAGCTTCAAATGTGTAGGTGTCAGTTGTATGCAGGAATGTCACTGGCCCTGACCCAACTAGACCAAGACCTAATGAAACCATTGGAACAAGGTGGCCGTGTCTGACTGAAGTCCCATTGCTTTCAAGCCATAATTAACTTTAGCTGGATTGGGGCCAGTGTTCTTAGATACCAACATCACTTTTGGGGGTTCCTTGAATTTTGCAGCACTGATGATGATTTAGAATTGGAAATACCTGTTTATCTAGTACAAGAGCTCCGGGTGCAGGATTCTCCCATTTCCCATTTTATCCTCACAACAACCTTATGAGGTAGGAGACTGAGGGTATGCATGGCTCAACAAGTTCATGTCAGAATAAGCACCTTGAACCCGACTCTCCCAGAGCCTAGTGTAACCCTCCAACTGCCGTACCTAATTGGTATACTTAGTTGTTCTCATGATGAATTAAGAATTTTCTCCAGACTGTTGGGCAGGAATGTTTTGTTTTCTCTTTAAAATCTGAGGATGAGTTTGCTGTTTCTTCTTTTGTCCTTCAGTGTGGCGCAAACTTGTGTAACAGAGAGAGAGAGAAATGTGGGCAGGCTATCTAATAAGGCTTTTTTTGTTCCCCTGGTTCATGCACCGCCTTTCTACAAGCCTATTCAAAGCAGTTTACAATAAGCTTAAAACAACAATTCTCATTTAAATGCAAGGACAACAATTTCTGTGATTTCTATTTGTTGTTACTGATAGTAGAGTGGTAGATTTTGCCCCAAGGCTCTCTTGTCTAGAAGTGAGGATAATTTTCTGAAAATAATAAGAGAGCTTTTATATCTCCGTGGGAGCTTTCAGACAACAATATTCGAAAAGGGAAAGTGAAAGTGTGGTAGACAGTGCACAGGAAGGGAGAGAGAGCACTATCATGATGAGGACGAGGAAAAAAAGAATTGGACTCTCAAGTGCCAGAATCAAATGTTCAGAATCTAGCATTAGCTTTATAGGTGCCCAACTTATGCAGGAATGGGGAAAGATGTCCTATCTTAAATTCCAGTAGTGTATTTTGGGGGCCCTGTGATCTTTCCAGCTATGTATATGGTACATATTTTGTGTTTTGTGACAGATAAATTCTTGTCCTTTTTTGCCCTAGTTTCTCTGTCCCTGGAAACTGACTTCTTGTTGTGATTACAGTGGATGCTCTACTCGTCTGTTTTTGTTTAGGAGTCCCATATCCTCTGACATTCCACAGTACCTGTGCACTTGAGATGCCTTGAAGGGGCATGTTTTGTTTGGTTTTGTTAGTGATGGAAAGTCCTGTCAGTTTAGTTTAGTGGTTAAAAGTGGTGGACTCTGATCTGGGAGAACTGGATCTGATTCTCCACTCCATCACATGCAGCCAGCTGGGTGACCTTGAGTCAGTCACAGTTCTCTTAGAGCTGTTCTCTCAAGAGCAGTTCTTTTAGAGCTCTCTCAGCTCCACCTACTTCACAGGGTGTCTGTTGTGGGGAGAGGAAGAGAAGGAGATTGTAAGCCACTGTGAGACTCTTAGTGAAGGGTGGGGTATAAATCCATTTTTTTTTCTTCTTCATATGGCAACATTTTAGAGTTTTCAAGGAGATTAACAGAGATGGTTTGCCATTTTCTGCCTCTGCATAACAACCCTGGACTTCCAGGTACTAACTAGGGCTCTTTGTTCTCCTGTGGCAGAGGATTCTTCCAGGGTCTGCATGCCTCCCTCTTGTAAATCAGCCTTAGAATTTCAAAGCCAAATGTTGTGGAACTGAGGGTTTCCCCCCCCAAAAAAAACCCCTGGGTAGCGTCCTATTGCAGGTGGTGTACGGTAGTATGCTGCTGTGCATTACTGTGTTTCTGGCTAGCATTTCTTAACCGGATTTCTGCATTGCTAGCAGTCTTGGAAACCTACGCTAAATCAATGAAGCATATATGGTGTGTGCCTTTCAGGGTGTGTATGTGTATAAGGGGGGGGGGGATATGAAGAGTCTTGCCTGAGCTGATTGCTTTAATGAATTATTCATTCTGGTGCTACACAGCAGCGTTGTGATTGAATGTTGTCTCTTCTTGCTGTGGAAGCGATGGGAAGATGTAAAATCTTTCTCCCTGCCCACCTTTTTGGTTTCCCCCAAGAGTGGTGATTTAGACACCCTTGTGGTGTTCAGAAGTTATTAGTCATAATGGAAGCTGGAAAGAGAAACCCAAGAGTGGTGCAGACTGCTTACTTCTCTTCCTTTCAAAAAGAAAGGCAGTGGTCATTTGTGCATCCAAGACTGACAGTGTGGGGAGAATGCCGTTAACATACTTTATGTAATCCTGGGAAAATTTCCTTAGCCTTCTCTATACATTCCCCCCCCCCCGCACCACCTTTGGGTTCCCACAGTCAATTTTTGGATTTGTTTCTCATGGTTGGTTATCTTGAGATGTCATGTCCCCAGGAGCAGTTACTTTGGGTGAAGCTTAAACCTTTAAGCTGGTTTTTCTGTTTTTCAAGAAAGCCAACAAAAAATGAAAATATATACTTACAAATGGGGGACCTGCACAGACTTGCGGAGGGCATATCATCCCCCCATTTCCTCTTTCACTTCCCTGAAAGCCCCATATTTCTCTTTTCCTGCTACCTTTTCTCTTTTCCACCCACCAGCTAACCTACATTCATCTCCCCACCACCAGTGTCCTTAGCTTTCCCTCCATCCCTTTCCTTGGCAACCTCTACCAGGAAAAATATGGCCTAGTTGCATAGTTCCAACCACCAGGCTAGGCCTAGTGCGGAATCCATAAGGACTTGCAGGAGGCACCTTATTTTTCAATGCATCTCCTTCCCCGCAATATTTCTTCTTTTCCCCCCTCCTGGCAAGCCTCCGTATCCTCACCTTTCCCTGCTTTCTTCTCTCTTCCCACCTATCAGGCAACTGGCTTTAAACTCCTCTCCATTTTTTTAAGATGGCAGATTTTTTGGCAAACCTGGGATGTTCTTCAGATTTGTAGAAAGATCTGTCTTGTCTTCTCATGGCTCCATTCTTGCAATTTGAATATCCACAGATTTAGGCATGTTGAAAATTACATACATTGATGATGGGCGTTATTCTTGTTGAAAGAAAAGGATGTGTAGCTCTACATCTGGCCTTGGGTTTTTCCCCAGTATTACCAGAGAGATATATCTTCTTCACCAGTTTGAAAGAGTGTCTAACTTCCTTGAGGGGAATGGCTGCATCTGCATCAGAAAACTTCTTCCCGTTGCTGTGAATAAAAACTCTGCAGTTCATAAGGGCTTTTATTTTCATGCCATAGAGAAGAGCTTAAGAGCCTCCCCACCCCATACCTTTGTTGAATTTGAACTTCCTTTTGTGAAGTCAGGGTGTGTACTTTTCAACATAGTAAACGAACACATCAGAGAAGAGGTTTCTAGTATAGTCTTCTTCCTTATATTCTAGGTTTCTGTGTGGAGGGAACTTTTTGTATGGAGAAACTTTCAGTTGTGTGAGGCTCTTGTCTGAATCATAGAGTTGGAAGGGGCCATACAGACCATCTAATCCAACCTCTTGCCTAATGCAGGACCAGCCTAAAGCATCTCTGACAAATATTCATCCAGCTTCTTCTTGAAAGCTGCCAGTGAAGGGGAGTTAACCACCTCCCTAGGCAGTTGATTCCACCTTTGAACCGCTCTGACCGTGAAAAAGTTTTTCCTAATATCCAGCCGATACCTTTCTGCATGTAATTTAAACCCATTGCTTCAGGTCCTGTCCTCTGCTGCTAACTGGAACAGCTCCTTTCCCTCCTCCAAATGACAACCTTTCAAATATTTAAAATGAAATGATGCAGCCCAGACAGATTTTCCTCCTAGAGGTAATGTAAGATTTGTGGAAATGTTGAGGCCATGGGAGAGGAAAACTTTTTTTCCTGTCTCTCCCCTCCCCCCCAAAAAAGACAAATTTGCGGGGGAATGAAATGTATGCAATACTTATTGTCTTATCAAACTTAAACAAATTTTTCTGCATTAACAATATAAAATGCATAATTTATAACTTTTTTAGCATATACAATGGTAATATTTGATATATTTTGGAATGCAAAAGTTATACATGCCTTAGTTTTGTACAAGCAAAATTGCAAATATGCCCAGTGCTTGAGAGGAGACTGCAACCTGCTACACTGCATGCTACCTTAGCTCATTTACCTTAATTTTAGCTATCTGGTTAGAGAGAACTAAGTTCTCAAAGAAATTTTCCATTTTCCTCTGAGGCTTTGCTGCGGTTTCTGCCCCACGTTCTTCTAAACTTTTTTCCTCCCTCCTACAACGTAGGCCAATACACTACTTTTTACCCAGTCTGTGGGTAAATGTGTCAGTTTGACGGAGAGGTGAAAAGATCAACCATATCAGGCCAAACAGACAACAGAAGGCATGTGACTGTTAAGAAGCAATGAAAGCCCTACATGCTGCCCTCATGAAGATTAGGTATCCTTCTAGATGCAGAAAGGCATCTTGGATTTAAGACCTGTCTATGTCTACAGCATGCTCACTTTGTCTTTAAAAGCATCACTCATAGAATCATAGAGTTGGAAGGGAACTCCAGGATCATCTAGTCCAAACCCCTGCACAATGCAGGAGATTCACAAATACATCCCTCCCCACAACCCCAGTGACCTCTGCTCTATGCCCTGAAAGTGAGGGGGCCCCCTCCAGGATCCCTGGCCAAACTGGCCTGGAGAACAATTGCTTCCTGACCCCAAAGTGGTGAAAGGCATTTCCCTGGTATGTAAGAAAGGGCCACAAGAACTAAGCACTGATGCAACTCTTCCTGCCCTCCCTTCTCGTGATCTGCCTAAGTTCACAGAATCAGCATTGCTGTCAGATGGCCATCTAGCTTCTGTTTGAAAACCCCCAAAGAAGGAGAGCCCACCACCTTCCGAGGAAACCTGTTCCACTGAGGAACCACTCTGTCAGGAAGTTCTTCCTAATGTTTAGAGAAAGTATTTCATAGGAGCTTTTTTCGCTCCTCCCCCAAATTTTCCAAGTTTTTTTCCCCACTGGGTCTTCATATCTCTATCACCACCTCAGTGAAGACTAGGCCTACATGTGTTCAGGTTCTCTTCAGGCAGAGAAAGGACTTGGGGCATACGCCATCAGCCTATACAATTGGTGGGTAGTGTGAAGCCTCTGAGTCATTTCAACCAGATATAAAAATTAGGAGCTTGGCCTTCTGTCCTGGATTGGTGAACAGTCAACTGGTCTTTGCCAGTTTTGTGTAGTGGTTAAGTGCACGGACTCTAATCTGGGAGAACTGGGTTTGATTCTCCACTCCTCCACTTGCAGCTGCTGATGTGACCTTGGGTCAGTCACAAGTTCTGGCGCAGCTGTTCTTGAAAAAGAGCAGTTTCTGTCAGAGCTCTCTCAGCCCCGCCTACCTCACAGAGTGTCTGTTGTGGGGAGGGGAAGGGAAAGGCATTTGTAAGCCACTCTGAGACTCCCTTGAGTAGTGAAGGGTGGGATGTAAATCCAATCTCTTCTTCTCTTCTTCCTTGCTGCTCATCAGGTTTCAGCCCAAACCCTTGTTTTGATTGCAGTCTCTGACCACTTGTTTTGATTGCAGTCTCTGACCACTGGGACTCCTTTATGGAGAACAGGCATTCTGAATTTGAATTGATATACAAACACTCCTGAGTCCAGCCTGGCCTTGACATTTCTGTTGAAAGAAGGCTTTTCAACTGCTGATACAGCATTGCCTGTTTTTTTAATACTAAGCAGGTATGATGTGAATGCATCACACTGCATGGGCAGAGCTACAACTGTGTTACCGTTTTATAATCTAGGATTTTGCTGATCGTCTCTCCTCATTCCTCTGCAAGGGGTCATCTAGGTGCCTTCTTCCAAGGTCTGGATTTATTTATTTTTTTAACAGCTCATGAAATGGCAACAGCACTGCTATTTCCAGCAGAGTATTCAGCTTACATTGATTCATTCCTGTATATTGTGGAGGGTTCATGCTTTGCAATGAAAATCTGGGTCTCCATTTGCACTGGTTTATAGTTACCTTTGGGAGATAACAGAACACTCTGTGGATGAGCTGCTGTTTTCCAAATGTCTTGCTGACTTTTTGAGTGAACCCATTATGTTACTCCATTGTACTGGAAGCCACATTCTTCCAAAGTGTTGACGAGGATCCTGGTTTGCAATCTATTGAAGCCAAAGAGCAAATTCTTTTTCCAGTTTTAAGCCATCCATAGTTACTGAAGATTTTAAGGACAAAAACCTTTACATTTTTTTCTTTATTGGATGACTGTAGAAAATAATATTGGAGCAAGCATGCTAGTTTTGCAGTAGCATAGCCCTCAGAATATCAGAATAGATCTGCTTACTTCTAATAAAAAATATAGATGCTGAGATCCTTTTTAATACCAAATTTTGAGCAGATGAATAGTTGACTTTCATGTCTGTTAGGTGTCATCAGATCACTTCTGACTTTTGCCGACCCTGTGAATTAATGATCTCCAAACATCCTACCATTAACAGCCTTACTCAGGTCTTCCAGACTGAGAGGTGCGGTTTCTTTGAGTCTATCCATCTCATGTTGGGTCTTCCACTTTTCCTGCTGCCTTCAGCTTTTCCTAGCATGATTGTCTTTTCCACTGAGTCTTTTCTTCTCATAATGTGACTATGATCACCTCAGTTTGGCCATTTTAGCTTCTAGGGGAGAGTTCAGGCTTGATTTGATCTACCACACACTTATTTGTCTTCGAAAAGGGGTAGATTAAAAAAAAAGTTTCTCCCCAAAGTCTTCATTCAACACTGTTATCACTAGACCACACTGACTCTGAACAGTATTATATCAGTTTAATTGTTGTGGTTAAGAGTCCCAAAGAACCCTGGGAACTGTTGTTTGGTAAGAATGCTGAGAATTCCATGTTACTACTTTAGTTGTTTCCAAAGTTCCATGGACTTATGGAACATAACCACTCAGTTTTGAATATGTCATGGCACTTAAGTCTTTGTGTAGCTCTGCTCTTCATAGTCCATTAAATTCTTATGAAAGAAAGAAGGTCTCAGAAGATGATCAAAGAAGTCATCTGGGTACATATGGGAGGAGGCAGCCCTTCAGGGAGCTGGCCCCAAGCCATATAGAGAATACCAAGACCTTGAATTGGGTCTGGAAGCAAATTGATAACTAGCGTAGGTGGAACAGGACTGGGGTGATATCGTCCCTATGATTCACTCTAGTCAATGTTCTGGCCACAGCATTCTGTAACTGTGGTTTCCCAACAGTCTTCAAGGGCTGCCCCACATAGAACTCACTGTAGTACTCTAAACTAGATGTTACCAAGGCAGACACCACAGCAGCAAGATCTTTCCTGCTCCGGAACAGCTGCAGCTGGATGAGCAGCCAAAGCAAGTGAAAGAAACCCCTGGCCACTGTTGCCACATGCGTATTCAACAGGAGGCCTGGGTCCGACAATACCCCCAAGTTGCAGACTTGCACCCACAATAAGCTTTAGTAGTGAAGTGCTGGTTAAAATCAACCCTAGATTGTGCTGCTTCTTTCCAGTATCCTTATTGCTTTAGTATATTCCCTTTTCCTGCTATGTCCCTACTCCACAGAAAAGTAAATCTCAACTAGAAGCAAGGGCAGACTGGTGTTTCTCATGAGATGGAAGGTAAATGTCCATGTTGTGAGGTAGGTAGAGTCATAAATACAGTTGCAGAGATTAGCGAATGATTATTAGTCATGAAACAGAAGTAAAAAGTCACCCAGATGGATCAGTGTATGACACTCACATCAATCTCTGACCTCTGCTATTAAGCCATCATATAATTACATGAGCTGATGTGCTGTCAGACTGAAAAATATGTTTTCCGCACAGTTCTTTTATCAGTGGGTCCTAAATTAAGTCTTAGGAAATTATGGATACAAGCTGTGGGGCCAACCCAATACATTTTCATGAAAGCCAGGTTTAATTTCAAAAAACATTATTTTAGAAAGAGATTCTCAAATAGTAATTCTGTGCATCGCATTGAGGCAGGTTATGCTGAAAGACTCAATAAAGGAAGCCACAGCCTTCAGTGCACAAGACCTGAGCAAGGTTATTGACAGACGTTTTGGAGGTCATTTATTCCGAGGGTTACCATAAGTCGGAACTGACTTGATAGCACTTAACACACACATACACACACGCATGTACGTTTAGGGTTGCCAGCTTTGAGTTGGGAAATACTAGGAGATTTTAGGGACGAAGCTGGGGAAGACAGGGTTTTTGGAGGGGAGGGACTGTAGCAGGGTATAGTGGCCACAGGGTGTGCCCTGCAAAGCAGCCGTTTTCTCCAGGGGACCTGATCTCAACAGTCTATAGATCATTTTTAATATCAGGAGATCTCCAGGCCCCACCTGGAGCTCAATAACTCCATGCATTTTGACAGGATGAGTAGCCCCAGAACGCCATGTGAACATCATGGCTGAAAAGGGTCCTGAATCCCCCCCTAATTTTAATCTAACATTGGCTGACCATTAGCGTATTTTTCATTTCCTTCTTTTAGCATGCTTCAGTTTTAAAAACCCAGTCTTCATGGGAGACTGCATCCTCGTGGGTTTTGATATACAACTGGGTTTGTTTTCCCGTTAATTCAGAGGCATATCTATGCCATTGACTCGTGGTTTGACAATATGAACCTTCCAAACTGCCTCCTTTTTGGCCAAATGAAACTGCAGTATTTTTATCTTCAGAGAACCAACTGCTTGTTATTTAACACAGACAGTGCACTTAGGAAGGCATGCAAAGTGATTACCATTTTGCCTGCAAGGCACAGTTCATCCATGTAGCAGCAAAGGATGCAGGAAGGTCAGTGGAGAGAAGGTATTCTTTGGTCCGTGATTGGGCTGGAGTTGCTTTTGTAGCTGAATTCAAGACTCAGACATTTGGCAGAAAGCCTGCCTTTTGATGGGTACAAACATTGCTCTCCTTGTTGTTTGTTTCTTCTACTTGTAAGTACTCAGTCTACTCTTCTACCCCACCCCCCATCACAGGGAAGAATAAGTGGCGAATTGTACAGCCTTTCAAAAGACTTCCAAGTAAATTCAGGCTTGCGTCGATCAAGCATCGGAACAGATGGATAATGGAGACTGGGGATATATAGTAAGTATTCCAGTTTGGACTCTGGGAGCCTGCTAAATTTTCCCAAGGCTTTTGCTTGTGTGTGAGTATAAATCTACCTCCTTCTTTTTTGCAGTCTTCCACCTCCCCCCTCTGGCCTCCCAAGCTGGCTTAATGTGACTGCTGGTTTTCTTGTTTCCAGAAAACTTGGCAAATGTCATTAACTAGAAAGGTAATTTCGTGTATCAGTTAGGGGAAAGGGAATTTGGAGGCCCAGTGATCCTGACTGTATGGGCTGTGGGCTCATGAAAGCTTATGCCACAGGAATACAACCAGTCATTCAGCTTCCACTGCCTGACCTGGATGGCTCAGGCTAGCCTGATCTCATCAGATATGGGAAGCTAAGCTGGGCTGGCCCTGGTTGGTGCTTGAATGGAAGACCCACCAAGGAAGTTCTGAATTGCCACGCAGAGGGCAGGCAACGACTTGACTCTTGCCTTGAAAATCCAATGGGGCCACCATAAATTTACTGCCGCTTGATGGCACATTCCACTACCAAGTTTCCACTAGACCTTCTGCTGGTTTTACCTTTATTCCAATCTACTTGGTTAATACAGGGTGATTCCGCACTAGACCTTAAATCCTGGTTCAACCCTGTCCCCAGACTTACATTCTACACTACACTCAAGCTCACCCCTGTAATTATCTTGGGGGTATTTTTTGTTTCACATTTACATTGAGGTAATCTTGGTTTCGCCCCACACTTGTCCCAGGATATACAGATGCTGTTATAACCAGGGATAAACGCAAGGTATTGTGTCGCGCGTTGAACAGGGATGAGATCCAAGTGCAGAAAGGACCACAGTGTAGCTCTAGGCAGTTCTATAGCATTGGGTAGTTATTTTAAAGTGTTAAAAAGATTTCCTTTCTCTTTTCATCTTGATTTGTGTGTGTTTAAAGACTTCGTCCCCCAGAAATTCTCTTTTTTTTTTTTGTAAAACTCTCTTTAAAAAGAGAGAATTTTATTCTTTTTATAAGAAACAGGAAGGGTAGACAGATGGAGAGAGAAAAAGATGGAGTGAAATTTTTCCTGTTATTGAGTGTTAGTTTAGGTTAATAACCAATACCAGTTTTGGCATCTATCGTGGTTAGAAGATCTTCTTTTTAACTATTGCGAAGTCCAAAATCACTCTGTTAATGCAGTTAGTAAAGTCCATTGGGGTTAGTAATTAAACAGCTCCTTCCAGATGTTACACGAACAGTCCTCAAAATATCTTCTTTTTAAATCTCTTCCAGTTATGGATTGAGTCCATTTTAACTTTGAAGTCTTCCATTCCATCACCACTTTCCCCTGGGCTGCTGTCTTCTTTGCTTGTCCCAGTTTGGAATACTGTATCTTCCTCCCTGCTGGCGTGTCTCTTCAGAAGTTTCTGCATTTTAAAGATGAAATCCTTCTTCTTTCTTTTCTCTTTTTCCTTAAACTTCTGGCTTTCAGGCTTCCTGGGCTCCACAAACTCTTCGGATGAAATTAGATCTCCAGTTTGTCGCTTGCTATGCTCAACATCCCCTTCTACTGGCAGAGTATTCTCTTTTATAAAAGCGGAATAGGCTTTGGGAGCCTCATCCACCTCTTCTTTTAATTTTATCGCTTCACTGCCAGTTAGGGGTGCCAAGACATTTGTCAAGGTAAATCCGAGATCTTCTTTCTCTTCCTCTTTAACGCCCTGGAAACCTAGAATCAAATTCGATTTCTGTTCAATCTCCATCATCTTTCTAGTTGTTTCCGATATCTGTTTCTGTCGACTGATGAGAACACTATCCATTTTAGACAGAGTTTCGTTGATTTTCCGCAATTGTTCCAGCAGGGGGCACAGCATCTCCTTTTCCTGTTGATTGACAGCAAGCTCTTGGGGGGCTGTCTGGACCGGAAGTCCCTCCTCTCTTCTCTTCCGGTATCTGCAGGACTTTTTCCAGTATCGACATTTTGTTTTTTTGTTTACTTTTAAAAAGTTCGTGCCGCATCCCCCAGGAAGCTAAGATGATCGGAATCTTCCATGCAACCCCAACGGTACTTTCACCAACACTTTTTCTTCTCGCCCCCTTCGCGCTCCCTTTGTGGATCTTGCTTCTCGAAGGGGGTGGGAACTCCTCCCTCCTCCCAACGCTTATACGCATGCAGGGGGGCTCCGATTTACGCTTCAAAATAGATCTCCAACTCACGATTCGATGCTACTTCTTCTTTTTATTTTAAGCCATAGCGCTGTCTTCACTCCTGGAATTCGGTGGCACCGCTAAGTCCCATTACGGGCACGCCGCAGCGGGGCCGATTGGGGCGGGGAGAAAGCCTCAATTTCCCGGCTGTCTGCCGGCAAAGAGGCTACTCCCCAAGCGCCCCCGGTTCGGAGCCTTTACCTAAGGCTCACTAGGGTCTTTCGCACACGCGAAGACCCCCCCTAACTGCGCGTGGGCTAACCGCCTCCGGGAGCGTCCCGAGAAGCGGCCGCCATTCGTGACGCCGAAACCGAAACCTGCCTGTCCCCCAGAAATTCTCAAGCACAACTATCATGGAGACTCTCTTCAGAAAGAGATCTTCCCAGTGTACCACCTGCCTGATGGAGTGAGCTACCATATGAGATCAGGGCCCTGTGGGACCTATTACAGTTCTGCAGGGCCTGCAAAACAGAGCTGTTCCACCAGGCCTTTAGCTGAGGCAGCAGGCATCCATTTGATTAGGCCTCCCCCCAGTGACCACAGATCCTGGAAACCAGACTGGGACCACATTATCTGCTATTGAGGCGTGTTGTTGTTTAATGCAAATGCTTTTACTGATATTTGGATGAGGATTTTGTGGATTTTAAACTGAGTATTGTAATATGTTTTTAATATTGTAAATCTGCATTAACTGCAGATACATATACATTGTTACTCGCCCTGAGCCTACAATGTGGGCTATAAGACTAATGAAATAAATAAATAATAAATGCATACATATGATCCAAGATAATTCAAGAATTAACTAAATGTTTACCTTCATTCCTTTTTTCCCCAAAGTGGAAGGTCGGGGCACTTGCATGAAGTGGGGGCTGGGGGGAAGGTAGTCTCGCATTTTGTGTATTTCTTCTAGCTTGCAGCACATGCCCTGAATTCAGAGTTAAAATTGTATAGAAGCAGAATTGCACTCTAAAAGTCTTGGAAGGAAACTGCTATTCTGGAGTCAGCTAGACCTAGAGTTGGGGCAGTTTGCTATGACTCAGAGGCTATGGGATATCACTTGGTCATCTGCAATAAATTACAACTTGGACTAAGGGATTGGTCCAAATTAGAAGGCTGTATTACTATTTCCCAATTCTGTTAGAGATGGAGGCCTGATTTAAAACATGTCAGGACCAAAGAGTTTTGCACACACCCAGAGTCTCTTTCAAACAGGGCCTCCTTATCAGCAAAGCCGCTACAAGTACAACGTGAGCATGCCAGGATACCCTCCACCTGGGCTACAGATCTACAGTCTGCTAAGGTTGCACACATAGTGTTGTTGGCTCAGTTTTAAATGAGAGATGGAATGCATGCAGACACCCCAGGTTATTTCTTATATTTCACTAGTGTCCCAATTAAATTGGAACCAACAAAAATTTTTTATAAAGTGAATTAAATAGTGTTGTGCTTCATGCATTTATTATTTCCAGTTTTGGAGAAAGATAGGCTAACTAATGTTCCACAAAAAAGCCAAATGTATCTTTTAGGAGTTTGCATTGGTAAAGCCAAACTAAAAAAAACCCACCCAAAATTCCTTTTTGGTATTTTTGGGGTATTCGGCAAGCCGAATCAGAATCTCTGATCTGATTTAGCTGCCGAATACAGAATGCTGAATACATCTCGAAAATATTTGGTTTCCATTTGGCTTTTTTCAGCATTACTGATTACAGGCTTGGGGGGGGCGTTAAAGTTTAAAGGGCTGTACTTACTTTCTCTTTCTGTCCCTTTCCCTCCCGTTGCTCTGCTTTCCAGAAAGGAGGAGGAAGAGGGACCTTAGAGCCAGTCACTGCAATGCATTTGCAAATGGCATTGCAGCTTGCAAGGCTGTTGTTGCTGCTGGCTTCAAACTTGAAGCCCAACTACTAGCTTACTTTCGCAGGGACAGGAGGGGGGAGGAGCACTGGCCAGTAGGATTACAGGTAAAGGTGGGCACATTGCTCTTTGGCCAGTCACAGAAATTTGTTCTTTTTTGAAATTCTTCTGTGTATTGTTGTGATGATTCTGTGCTTAAGTTGACATCAGGCCTCCTGTTGAGCTGGCATTTGCCACAATGGCACTGTGTTCAGCTAGTAGGTTGGCACTGCATTCTGTTGATAGGTACATTGGCACTGGGTTCTGCTGCTGGGCACTAGCAGTAGAACATTGCACTGCTTCTTCTGTTGGCCTTGCAAACATGCCCCCTCAAATTATGCTTCAGAGATTCCCAGATTTGTTCTTAGTCCTGTTGGGTTTTGGCACTGCCACAGTGGCAGTGGTTCTGGTGGACACATAGCACTGGTTCTGCTGCTGGTCTTGCAAACATGCCTCCTCACACCACCACACCACACCTCACTTAGTTTCTACTGCAGCGATTATCTGGGAGAAACTGCTGGGCTGTTGGTTTTATCTGTGTGACTTTTGCCCCTTCTATAGGAAACAATGGAGGATTGGGGGCATCCTCTTTGAATGCCCCTAGAATTGGACCCCCTGATCTGATCTTTTTGAGACTTGGAGAGTTCTTTTGGGGAGAGGCTCCAGCAGCTGCAGTACAAATTTGGTGCCTCTACCCCAAACCCCCTCCCCCCCAGCCCACTTGAATATGCCTTAGAAGATTTTGCTATTGACTACAATGGCCTGATTGGATATAATGGAGCCAAATATTTTCAGATACCAATATAATACCGGTATTGATATTTGGATATATTTGGGAATACCAAAAAAAATTGGCTTCATTATACCCAAATCTGAAAAATACTGAATTTTCCCCCCTGCACACCCTTAGTATTTATGAAGTTTTTATGATTTTAGCTTGATTTTTATTGTCAATGTTTTTGTGATGCCAACTGGCCTTGTAAGCCGCCCTGAGCCTGCTTTGGTGGGAAGGGCGGGGTATAAATTAAATAAATAAAAACAGCTCACATCAATAAAGGCAAGACAGGCCCTGCTGTCATTACTTATGAACTAAAGAAGATCAGATTCACAAGGGGAGGGAAAAGGTAGTGGAGAAAGGAGAAACAGTGTCAGAATGATAGAATTTGTATCCTTTTGAGACTGAATCAATCCTCCCTTACTGGTAGTCTCACCTCACTGTGAGCGGTGCTTAAGTATCCCATGTGTTCTTAAAAATAATGTCCCATTAAGCCATGTGGGGGGGGGATATCAGCTGAAGGGTTTTTTTAGTTCTATCAGTAATAATGATGACTTACAGAGTTAAGAACATAAGAGAAGCCAATGCTGGATCAGGCCAATGGCCCATCTAGTCCAACACTCTGTCACACAGTGGCCAAAAATACCAGGTGCCATCAGGAGGTCCAGCAATGGGGCCAGGATACTAGAAGCCCTCTCACTGCTGCTCCCCCCAGCACCAAGAATAGAGAGCATCACTTGCCCCAGCCTGAGAGTTCCTATCTATACCTTGTGGCTAATAGTCACTGATGGACTTCTGCTCCATATGCTTATCTAATTCCCTCTTGAAGTTGTTTTAAGGTGGATAGCCTGTTCTTATATCAATTTGGAAAAGCTTTGAAACTTCCTCTTTGTTTTTGTTTTCTTGTCCTCAAGATGACTGATCCAGTCACTCTAAATGTGGGTGGACACCTGTATACGACGTCACTCACCACTCTCACAAGGTATCCTGATTCGATGCTGGGTGCCATGTTCAGGGGAGACTTCCCTACAGCCAGAGACTCTCAAGGCAATTACTTCATCGACCGGGATGGGCCACTGTTCCGGTACGTTCTTAACTTTTTACGGACATCAGAGTTGACTCTGCCTCTGGACTTCAAAGAGTTTGACTTGCTTCGGAAAGAAGCAGATTTTTATCAGATTGAACCCTTAATTCAGTGTCTTAATGATCCCAAACCTTTGTATCCTGTGGATACGTTTGAGGAGGTGGTGGAGCTGTCCAGCACACGCAAGCTTTCAAAATACTCCAACCCGGTGGCAGTGATCATAACCCAGCTGACCATCACAACCAAAGTCCATTCATTGCTGGAAGGCATTTCCAACCATTTTACTAAGTGGAATAAGCATATGATGGACACTAGAGACTGTCAGGTTTCTTTTACTTTTGGGCCATGCGATTATCACCAGGAAGTCTCTCTCAGAGTTCATCTGATGGAGTACATCACAAAGCAAGGCTTCAGTATCCGAAACACGAGGGTTCACCACATGAGCGAACGAGCCAACGAAAATACAGTTGAACACAACTGGACTTTCTGCAGACTGGCACGAAAAACGGATGATTGACTTCCCTACCCCACCCTCCCCTTCTTACCCCCCCCCCATTTATTCTCCAAAAACTAGCAGCTTCTCAGAACAGTGGGCTCAGTTCAGTAGTCCCCTTCTGCTTGCTGAAAGATCTTAAGTTGGAGAAAGGAGTCCTTCTTCTACTGGAAGTTGTATTAGATCCAGAGCAAGGATTTGCAGATTTTTCTGGATTTCCTCACTTCCCCAGCAGTCCTTTCCAACCCTGGGGTTGCAAGACTTGTGGGGTAATAGCCACATGGGCCGAGAGGCTGAGAGTCTGGAAGGGGAAGGCATGGAATCATTCCCTGCTTCCTCTTCTATTTGCTGTGCTCTGCTTATCAAAGAGTCAGGAGGGAGTGATTTTTGTCCCTTTCCCCCTCCTGAACCCATGAGGCTATAACTTCACATGGGTCAGACAACCCTGTGAATAAACATTCCCAGAGATGAAAGGGACTGCAGGGGTGGGGGTGGGAGCCTGGAAGATTGGCAAGCATCCGCACCTTCCGCTGACTGATCACAGGATCCAACCCAATGAATGCAACCCAAGGTGCTGGTGATGGGAGTCGGCTTCATCTTAAGCAACATCAGAGGCTCCCTTTTTTTTGTTATGAATATTTATTACTGACTCTTATGGACTGGAGAACTGACACACTCTGGCCTGGCCTGTCTTGTCTTTTGTCAACGTATGCATGTGCCTGCTCGAACTGTCAAGACACTTTGTTACAAAGGAGGAAACATCGCAGAATAACTACAGTAGAATACCACTTCTTTTGTGTTGTCTGCACCCTACAGTGTAAAGTGCTAAATTTTTAAAAATCACCTCCTGTTTTAAACAGTGTTTAATTCATCTCATGCTATTAAAAAAACAAACCACTGGGAACAAAACAGAGGGCCCTGATCCCCTGGGAAAGTCTCCTGTGCAAGCTGTGTTGAAATGAATGGGAATGGTGGAGGAGGCACTTGTGAATGAAAAGTTCCTTCTGGACCATGCCCAGAATGTTAAAAGTTCAGTGGAGAGGAAGGAGCTACCATCATGTAATCTAATCTAGTTTTCCTAAACAAATAAGCAAGCAGTATTATAATTTAGTGACCAACGAACCTCTGCCTGTTTTTTCCCCCAAGTGCAGCATTTTACAGTTATGACAACTTTTTTCCCTATGCATTATAAATCAAGCAACCAAATATAATGTGCAGCTACAAAAAATGCATTTATACTGGATTCTGAATGCAAAAAAAAAAATCCCTCTGGTAGAACTCTTTTTATTTTTTAAATGCCTGGTGCAATATTATTCCCAAGTGTAATGCTTGCCACCAAGAAGCTAATAAAAAACATGAAATATGGAAATAAGATTTGTATTTTTGAAGTTGTGTGTGTGTGCGTGTCCCGTTTTCTGATTTATTTATTATTCTTGGAACAGTAGGAGTAAGAGAAATTAATGGAAGGAAATGAAGTAGCTTCCCTGAACAAACAGACAAAGTTAAACCATTGAGAAAAGATTAACTTTTAATGGCTGGAATTTTGAAACGGATCTAAATAATGAGAAGGTCACAATAAAATCCATCTGGATTTGGGGCCAACATGAACAGGATCACAGAGATGCCTTCTACTGAGTCAGACCCTTGCTCCGTCGTGGTCAGTATCGTCTACTCTGACTGGCAGCAGGTCTCCAGGGACTTGGACAGCGGTCCTCCACATTGCCTGCTGCCTCGTCCTTTTAACTGGAGGGCCTGGGGACTGAACCTGGCAACTTTTGCTTGCAAAGGAAATGCCTTACCACTGAGCCATGGAGGCTTTTCTTAGGACAGGAAAGGCCAGCTTAGCAGTCCACAGGCCAAATCTAGCCCTTGAAACGATTTTATCTAATACTGACTAGACCTACCTTATGTCAATGAAGTTGTAGTAAAAATAACATCCTTTTTGAAAAAAGGTACAAATGGAAAATGCAAGGAATCTCCACATGTATTTCATATGCATCTTATTTGTATTACTTTCTTGTTTGTGTTCTGGAGAAGTAAAAAATGAACTGTTTCGGGGAGGTGGGGGTGTCTTTCATGAATGTCGTTCTCACCACACACTTCCAGTCTCTGACCTTACAACCATTCTAAGTATTTGATTTCTATCTCCTCAGCCCCTTTTAGATTATACTGATTTTAATGTAGAGCAGAAGGCTGTGCAGATCCAGCCTGTAGACTGGCATCTGGAAAATAGCGGCCTCTGAGAATTTGGCTGCCTCAGCCATAAGAAATAAAATGTTTCTCCTTCAGCACAGAGAGAAGGGTGCTTGTGTAAGGGAAAACTCAGGCTTACATCTATATTTAAACATATTCTGAGTTCCTGCATTTGAGCCACTTAAGTCGATATACTCTCAAGCAAGGCTGGCGAGAGCTCTTGGCAGGGAAAGGCCATTTCCCATTGCAGGCTGAAGAGCCCCCTAGACCAAGACCTAATCTGAAGCAGTCTCTAATTAATCATCCCCGTGGCTCTTCTGATGCTCAGGCACACTGCGTCGTGGGGTAGGCTATGGAATGCATGCTGAAGGGTGGCACACCAGACCTCCTCGTTCCCCATGGCAGTGTCTTTGCTCTGTCCCCAGAGGCGGGTTGGTGTTGAGCCAGGCTGGGTTGGAATGCAGCTCTGGGCTTCTCTTTGGACCTAGGAGCAGTGATGTCATCAACCAGAGCTCCTTCCAGGCAGCAGCATCAGTGCACTCAGACCATGAGGAGGCTGCGGGAGGTTGCCAGTTCCATCTGGAGAGCTGCCACCTCTGAAGAGTAGCTGTTGCTGCTGCCATCCCTCCCTTTAAGTGGACCTGCCTCTTTGGCCAACACATCACTCATCTCCCCCCCCACCCCCCACTTTGTTTGCTGGGCCTCCAGCATCATCTTAGGTAAACAGTGTTCAGCAGTCGAGCCAAATAAACCTCCTTGCACTTGGCATGAGAGAATCTCAACATGATGTGCTCATCATTGCATCAAAATAGCATGCCCCTTGCCTGTTAAGAGTAGACCACTCATCCTTTCCATGCATGATCAGTGTGTAGTGGTTAAGAGTGGCGGACTCTGTTCTGGAGAACAGGGTTTGATTCCCCACTCCTCCTCCACATAAAGCCAGCTAGGTGACCTTGGGGCAGTCACAGATCTCTCAGGACTCTCTCAGCCCCACCTACCTCATAGGGTGCCTGCTGTGGGGAGAGGAAGGGAAGGTGAGTGTAAGCTGCTCCGAGAGTTCTTTGGGTAGTGAAGGGCAGGGCATAAAAACACACTCTTCATTTAGAACTTGGACAGACCAGAGTTGAGTGAGAATTGTGAGAGGCGGCATGTTCTTGCTGACAGAGGGTCATGCCTTTTGCATAGGGCAGAGGATACTGTAGATATCCAGCCCTGCTCTAAGACAGGGTTGGAGCTAGACAGCCTTGCCCAATTGCCTTTCATACTGCAGTCTTCATCCCCAATGGCTTTTGTCCATTCAGGCCCCATGATCCCTTGGCTTATTTTTGGGTGTGTGTGTGTCAAAGTAGACTCCTTCCTCCCCCTTTTACCAGGATAAAAGCTGGTTGGATCCAATCCATGATGAGTTAGCCTAACCCAGCAACTTGATCATCTGCCTTGTTTACAAGTAGGGCATGAGTCTCTTTGCTTTTGTCTGTGTGTGTAGGAGGGGGAGTGCAGTAAACAAGTACAGCTTAATATTCCCTTATGCAACAGGTAGTATGAGGAAACAAAACTGGGAGAAATGGTCACACATCAAACAGTTTACAAGGTAATCTGTGACAAGTTTTAGGACTTTCACAAGAAGTGCTTTTGGACTATGAGGTGTTGCTTTTGTTTTCATATATGACTATGCTTGAGAAACTAAATGCTGGAATGGTGATTAAGCTATTTCAGGGCTTACTAAAGCATTAGAAGTCCCAGGGTCTTGATTTTGCTCTTATCCGCTGAAGATGTGATAAGTCTGCCTCTGGGAGCTAGGAAGGGTTGTCCGGATGTGTTTTTCTGCTGTTTCATTTCCGTAACGTTACTGGCAGAAGAAATAAGAGCGGAAATTTTCAGAGAGAGATCGGGTGGTTTCAGTTATTCTTTGAATTAAGGTGTTCTGTGAAATTCACTGCATTATCTAGCTACCTGCTGTTCCCTTGTATGTTGCTTAAATTAACCTTAAAAAAACAAAACACCTCAGCACTATAAAGCCCAGCATTCTCCTTTTGTGTGATGCCCAGCAGGATCTTGTCTGAATCCAAAGAAGTCCATCTCTTGGGTTTTTTTTAAAAAAAGAAAGGTTCCAGTCCCGAGTCTGACAGACAGGTGTGATGTCTTTCACTGCCACCTACAATGTGACTCACATAATCAGTTAAATGGGTAATTTCATCACACAGTTTTGGTAAGCCAGAGGCACTTCTGCTTTTCTGTGGGTAGCTGTTTACCAAAGTCCAAGCATCTCTCTTGCTCCACTCCACTCCGCAGTGAGAGTTGTGTGTTAAGGCGCCATCATGTCACTTCTGACTCATGGCGACCCTGTGAATTACTGTCCTCTTGTTAACAGCTTTACTCAGATCCTGCAAACTGGGGCCTGTGGCTTCTTTGAGTCCATCCATCTCCTGTTGGGTCTTCCTCTTTTCCTACGGCCTTCAACTTTTCCAGTGAGTCTTGCTTTTGAGATGAGAGTGAGTCCCGAAACAGAGAATCCGTGACCATGGAATGCTACAAAAACCAGCATTCTTCAACATTTAACTCAAGACCAAATATTTTAGAACAGGATGTTTATGTTTCTGCCTAATCCCCTTCAGTCTCTACAAACTGTGCTCCATAGCCAGGAGATTTTTAGGATCTCATCACTAATACCTCCCTTCCCACTGTTCTCTCCCTACCCCCAAAAGCCTTCTGTGCTTACAGGAACAGCCCTCCCCGTGTAACGTTGCATTTCAGCAATGTAACACAAATGTTGCACAGAATATCTTTATTAGCAACTGTTACAATATATGAATAGCAGCCTACTTTAAAAATAACAGTGCTTTAAAAATATTTTCCTAAGTAATACATTGTGCCTTGAGTATTTATACTTGCCACCTATTGAAATCTAGGCAAAGAGAAATCATGCAGTATCAGCAGCTTTGATTGTACATGGCTATATTTTATTCCTTAAAGCTCATAGCTGTGAACTGGAGCAGCTAAGAGTGTGAACAGTTTGATTCACCTCACCTATGAAAATTACCTGGTTGTCTTGGCCACGCTACAGTGGTGTCTGGCTCAGCCAGCCGCCCTTCTCCACCTTTATTAGAAGCAGCCCTTTTTGATTTAAGGCAAGGACTTTTCAGGATTGTTCATCTGAGAGTTTCATTTAGCCCCCTCTGCATTGCTCAGGATACCTTCTGCAGTTAGCCCAAGAGAGGGATGCTAGGAATTAGGCTTCTGGGGCTTCTCATACTGCACTATACCACTGAACGATATTTCTCTCCCACTTCCTGAGCCAGCTGGATAACAGTTTATTTGCTAAACCGTTACAAAGCCAGATTAACCTACATGGCCATTAATGTGCAGAATGGCAGAGGTCGGCTTAGATGATCATGAGGTCACTTTCAGTTCTTTGCTGTGTCTGTTGGTCTGTGTGTGCGAATTTCACGATCAGCGATTCTATTAGAACACCCTGAGAGATTTTTCAGAATGTAGCTGCGCTAACCAGTTCATTTCAGCTAACCCAGTTTAGGCTGCAGTGTACAATTTGCAAAGGTTTGACTGTTTTTAAAAGACCGTCTTCTGCTTTTTAAGAATCGTACTTTTTTTAGGCACTCGGGTACATGATTGATTAATATGGCCCAATACAAAAGTTTATTATGTAAGAAATCCTTAAACTGGTGCAATTTGAGATACTTGAGAGCAGCTGCCAGTCCAAGTTCTGATCTTCACAGATAAGTGGTCTGACTCAGTATAAGGCAGCTTCGCATGTGTTTATATAAAACCATTTCCTTAGTCCTAAAAAGACCAGTCTAAGGGACTCTTGAGCAACAACTGCAAGCTGCTACCTGTGTACTACTAGCAATTTCTTAAGTGAAGGTTGAGATAAAATTTGGCCTACTTGATAAACATAAAGAAGACTGTCCCTTCTATCTCTTGGGTAAGCTGACTGACGGCCATTAAGCTCCTGCCTGTCAAGTCATTTTGATAGGCAAGCAGAAGACAGCAGCTGTTAAGGTCATCTTTGTAGCAGTACTAGTAAGTGCTGGTGTTATTTTGAAGGCAACAGAAAGTGGAGCTCCCCTTGGCTCCATTCCCGTCTTCTATAACTTTGACAGGGCGTTCTGGAAGAGTGGCTTCAAGTACTTTTCGAAGGTCTGGTTGCCCTGTTGGAAGACAACAAGCAAGATGACATCAGGCCCAGAGATGGTAAAGAAGTCTCTGAACTCAGAACAGAAGCTAGTTTGCTTTTCCGTTCAGTCTGTAAGAGCTTCTAAGCCTGTATTTCCTCATCAGGTTCTGGTCAGTGTCAAACTGACCACGTTGAAGACAACTGTCATTTGCCCTGATACAGCTGGAGAGAGCTGTTCCAATGGAACCCTGCTTCTGTGAGCCCATTCCTCCTAGCAAAGGGCTTTGGGAGGAGGAAAATTATATTGCATCCAGCAACTTAGGCAATGCACACTGCATTTCTGTCCCCCACACACGTTGCCTAACTCAGGATGTGCATTATCAACTCTTTCAGTACTAATTACGTTAGATAGGAAGAGAATGAGGGAGGGTTTCACTTAAGTGAAAGCTATTCACACTGCACAACTGGAAATGATGATCTATTATTGGGGAAGGGAGATCTAAAAGCACAGTTGCAGACCCAGCTTGCTGGATCAGGATTTTTCGATCCAAACCACACCTCAGTCAATGTTGAACATGATGTTGGTAGGGCTGCTGCTCCTGTCCTAGGCTGGACTGGGGTTGCTAACAACTTGGAAGGGGAAAAAAATCTCCTGGGAGTGAAGGTAAGCATTCCATTAAGCTTCTCTTAAAGGGGCAGGGCGTTTTCCATCCAGATTGTTGGTGACATAGACCAGGCACGGACTGGGGGGGAAAGCAGGGTTTGTCTTCCTTGTATGTTTACAAGCAACACCTGGCTCCTTGCTTCTAGAGAACCTAATGCTCAGAGAAGATAAATCATAGGGCCTTTACATGTAGGAGGAACTGTGGAGGCAGCAGCTCCATCCATAAAAGTGATTACTTCCCTCTTCTGGCATTAAACACATTAGGGACCCCTGAAGCACAGTTTATATTGATGTCTGAGTGCAGCCCGAACTAAAACAGCAACTCAAAATTCAGGTAAAGAAAATTATTTGCTGAAGTTCCCCAGAGGACACTGTGATCAGGGTCCCAAAATCGACCAACCCTCCCTGGACCCAAAGACGCCAGGCTGGCTATAACCAGGGCCAAGGCTTTCTCGGTAGCAGCTCCTCTCTGGTGGAATGAGCTCCCAGAATAGATCAGGGCCCTGCAGAACCTTATGCAGTTCCACAGGGCCTGCAAGATGGAGTTCTTCTGCCAGGCCATCAATTAGGAGCCGCCCCGATAGAGAACCCTGTCCCCTGAAGCCATCAGAACAGCCCGTGCCAGCTGCACAAGGTTAGGTCTACAGGCTGACCACCAGGATGGTATACTAAAGGTTGGCCGCCATCTTTTAAAAGCTTTGAAAATTTCTCTAATTATTAGTATCATCAATGTTAGCACCTTTTAACGTTACATTGTTTTATATGGTTTTAAGACTATTTAAATTGTCTATTTGTTGTTTTATTCTTTCTGTAAGCCGCCCTGAGCCGGTCCTGGCTGGGAGGGCGGGGTATAAATCTGATAATAAATAAATAAGTAATGTAACAATATTTTGCACAATTTGTTCTGCTTCTGCTAGTCACTCAAAGAATACCCAGATCTGCTTTAGTACAGGGTTGGCGATTAATTCCCAGTTAAATGGAAACACTGCTGAGTGGGTTCCTTCCTTGAGAGCATCCGGTAACCTGTAGATGTTAGAAATGCTGTTCTCACCTGGTTGTTGGTTGGAGACTTCTTAGCCCACTCAAAAAGTCGCTCGTAGGCATGGCCGTCATAACATCCAATGGCCGAATTTAAATTTGCATCAGAGAAGTCGAAAGCATCTACTAAAGGAACAGCATCCTGCCTGCGGGAACAAAGGAAACACTTTACTCTCTAGGACACTGGAGAGTCACCCTGCACAAGTATGTGAAATCCCACTCAGTAACCTCCTTGTGAGATTTTCCCAGCCACTTCTAAGGACTAGGAATGTGTTTTAAAGAAAGACAAAGCACATGTTCTGAAGATTCTCAGAATTTGGTCCCACTCTTCAATTCTCAGTTTATGTGACATGGTCATAAATTGCAGAATATCTCCAGCCATGAATGTTACAGGCAAGGGATTGCATATAACCAACTTTAGGGAAAAGGGGGGGGTCCCATTTGCCCCTCCACCGAAAAGCTATGTTAGGAGTGAATGGACCTGCCTGTACCAAGTCACATTGAATGAGGGCTATTCTATGGAGTAGAACTTGGAGAGACTGAAGGAAAAAAACTAGCTGGATCCAGCCCAAGGACTAAGCACAAGGGAGAGGTAGGAGAAAGAAACGTTGCCAATGTGTGTGGGGGTGTGTGTGATAAGACAGAAGAAAATAAGGAAGGAAACTTTTGTTACAATAAGACCAACAGCACTTTCTGATTTTTATTAAGTTAGAGATGAAACCTGGGCTGACTTCTGCCCTCTTGAAAAAAAAGTGGCATCTCATAAGTTATGTGTCCCTTTTCAATGACATGCAAATAATAATGATTTCTATCAGTTAATGCCACATTGTGTTTGATGATACTTGCACAACGGCATACACATCCTCCCCCAGCTGAAATGGATTCGACAATGCTTTTAGATGAATACTTCTATGTTATTTTAAAAGCCTACGCAGCTCTTTTTAAATTAAAGTCCCTCCAGTGGCATTGATGGATCTACATCCCTCGCTGAATGGAGAAAGGCCATGGCTTTCATGCCTTCCAAAATATGGACCCAGATGACGCAGTCCTTCTACAAATATAGTTATCCAAATGCCTGTTTTATTAAAACAAGAATACAAACAACTCCAAACAAGATCTTGATAAATTGCAAAAGACGTCATGGAACCGACCCCAAGGTTAAAATACCAGGCTTCTCATTTCAAACCCGCACAAATGTAGGAGACTGCCTTATACTCTCACCCCACCTAGTACTGTATTCCAAGTTCCCAATGAGGCCATTTCCTGTATGCTACTTGAGATCCTTCAAATGGGAATGTCAGGGATTGAACCTGGGACCTTCTGCATAACCAGCATGAGCTCTAATGCTGGGCTATGGACCCTCCCCTGTTCCTGCAGCACACCATCTGGATCTTGTCTGAGGAAGGACCATGCTTGAAAGCTACAAGACTGCTGGAATGAACCAACAACACTTTGACTGTGGAACTGTCCTAATTCAAAGGGGAAGGGTCATAAAACAACAGTAGAATTTGTATGCAGAAGATTCCAGGTTTTATCTCTGGCATCCCTAATTAAGAGTTTTTCAGGTGGGAAAAGGTGGAAAAGACCATGGTGAGAAACTGGCAGATAGAGAAGGCATTGTGATGGTGGGACAAAATTTGACTCAGGCACTGCTGGTCCCATCTTCACAGAAAGAGACTCCACTGATGGCCCCAAATGGCTCTTTTTGAGTCATACTTTGTGCTTCATACAGGTATTCCTTCAACATATAGGCCTCCTTCCTCAACTAACCTAACCAAGAGTATTTTGCTAGTGAGTCATAGATAGATCTAGGTCCATGTGACACGTACATGGGGGGAAATTTGGCAGGAGGGCACAGAAAGAGGATTAGCTCACCGAATGATAGCCAAGAGATCCAGGTAAGATTCGGTCACCATGTCACTTTGCTTCCCAGATAGATGACCGTCCTGCAGGAAGTCACCCATATTGGAGAAGATCCCATGTAATGCAAAGAGGTCACAGAGATGCTTCAGGATCCTCTGGATGTGAAACTCTTTTTCAAATTTCTCTAGTGCTTTGACAAAGTTTTGCACTATGATGTAGTGGCTGTGAGCCTGAAAATGTAACAAGCAGATGTTTGTACCTTTCTGTGTAGAATAACCTCCCTCTGTTAACAAAAAAAGTTATAAATCATGCCTGTTTGATAAAATGGAAGCAAAATAAAGATTCAAAATGAGTATTTAAGATTTTAAAAACATAAAATTAAAATTAGGGCTGATTTTTTTAAAGACGTGATTTTCCAAGCAAAACTAGTTTTCTGTCATTCAAAGCACTTCAAAGCCCACTGCCTGTAAGGAATTAATTCATAGCACCAGAGAGGTTCCTTTGGGAGGGTTAATTCCCTCCTCCATTTGGGGTAATTTTAAAAGATTTTTCTGCAAACTTGGGAGGGTTTTCCCCATGTTTATGGAATGATCTCCCTTCTTTCCATCTGGCCATGATCAATGGATTTAAGTATCACAAACGGGTCAGGCTGACTATCAGATACATAGATATTGTCTCTGCATTTCCAGAACAGTTTCAACAGAAAGCGTTTTTGCCAGTTACTAAGCAAGACCAGCATAAACCTGCCAACATATGATTCTGTAGACTCTCCTACAAAAGAAAGCACCATTTCACCCTATGTTAATAAATATGGAATAAGCACCATTCCTTGCAGAGGCGGGGGGGGGTACCTACAACCTCAGACACCACACAGGATCCCTACTTCACACACGAACCAAGTCTTCTAACGTTCTTTACTGCATCCAGATTGCTAATGTGATGAGAGGTGGCTGATGACACCTCCCCCTCTTATCAACAAAAATGGACAATCCACAAGGGATACTAGCCAGGAACCAAACTCTTGTAACAAACCAAGATGCCAACTTTGTCCCTGTATACATCCAGGAAATACTATCACAGGACTTAATGATACTAGTGATACCATCCAGGACTCATTCACAGGCCCATCCTTTAATGTAATATATGTCACTTTGGTGTAGTGGTTAAGTGCACGGACTCCAATCTGGTAGAACTGGGTTTGATTCCCCACTCCTCCACTTGCACCTGTTGGATGACCTTGGGCAAGCCATAGTTCTGGCACATAGTTCTAGCACAGCTGTTCTTGAAAAAGAGCAGTTTCTGTCACAGCTCTCTCAGCCCCACCTACCTCACAGGGTGTCTGTTGTGGGGAGGGGAAGGGAAAGGAGTTTGTAAGCCACTCTGAGACTCCTTTAGGTAGTGAAGGGCGGGGTAGAAATCCAATCTCCTCTTACTTCATAATGTGTCAACAATGTCCTTTTGCTCTCTACATACAACAAACAGGTCAGTCCCCACATAAAAGAATTAACAGACATCATGCTGACAGGGTCTGAACTGTCTGAAATCGAGACTGAAAGAGATCTTGGGGCTGTAGTGGAAAGCTTGATGAAAATGTTGAAGGTAAGTGTGTGGCAGTGATGAAAAAGGAAAACACTATGCTAGGAATTATTAGGAAAGGGACTGATAGATCTGTGGTTCAGCCAGACTCATAACACTGGGAGACAGTTCTGATCACTATCTCAAAAAGGATATTGCATGAACTGGAAAAAGTACAGAAAAGGGTGACGAATATGATTATGAGGAAAGGCTGAAGAGTTTTGGAGGGTGGGGATAACATAAAATTATGCATGGTGTAGAGGAAGTGGATAAAGAGTACCTTTGTCTCCATATCCCATAATTAAAGAATTTGAGAGCACCCAACAAAGTTGATGAACAAAAGGAAATAGTGTTTCAGTTGTGGAATTCACTGCTAGTGGAACACTGTGATGACCACAAGAATGGATGCAATTAGACAGATTCGTGGAGGAGAGATCCATCAGTTGCTAGTAGCCATGGAGAGCAAAGGAACCTCCATATACAGAGGCAGACCTCTGAATACCAGTGATGGGAGGCAATGTCAGTGGAAGGCTTTGGCCTCTATCCTGTCTGTTGGCCCTCCAGGGCAACTGGTTGGCTGCTGAACGAAACAAGATGCTGGTCTAGATGGACCACTGATCCAGGAGGGCTGCTCTTGCATTCTTGTGACACAAAGCTAACATTTTGTAAAAACAAATCACACTCTTCAAAAACCAGGGGGAGAACAGTTCAGTCTACTAGGGCACGCCATTTCTGACCTGAACCAAAAACACTTTAAAAGTAAACTTTAACACAAAACTGCTGAAGTGAATTTTGCTTACATTTCATAGCTTCTTGACTCTGATCCTTTCCCCCCCATCTCACTCTTACACATAGAATGTCTGGAAGTGGAGATACATTAACAAATGGACTGTAGCCCACAAAAGTTTATGCTGGAATAAAACTTGTCCTTAAGGTGCTCCAAGACAACAAATTTGTTTTTGCTGCAATGAACACCCAGTGCAATCCTAAACAGAATTACACCCTTCTCAAGCCCACTGCCTTCAATGGACTATGAGGAGTGCCATTTTGTCTAGGATTGCCCTGTGTCATGGTTATCCCACTGTGCTGTGATCTCGAGTTTCAGAAATTGCCTCTGTCTTGAACACCAGATCTGTGAGAGAACTGGGGTGCAATTCAGAGGCAGCCCCTGCTCTGTGGGAGCAGGCTGTCCATGATGTGCTCCCACACACCTGGGAGGCTGGGTCTAAAAAACACCCGTTTCCTTGGCTAGACAAAGCCTGAATTCAGAGGCAAAATTTTACAGATCCAGTTCCGGTCTTCTCCTCCAAGCCACAACCACCCTTGCTAAACCAATCTCCAGCTCTGGGTCTTGCATGACAGTTTTCTCCTTGGCCCAAGGGCCATCATCACCTTAACTCCTTCCAAGGAAGCCCCATTTTTTGCAAAGAGTCGAAATGAAGCAAGGTGTTGATTGAATGCCCTTTGTTAATGGGTTCTGCTTAGGGATGCCTCTATCCCCTACCTGGGAGACCTGCTCACGAAGATAAGCATTTACTGAACAGAACAAGAGGACTTCAAGACATTGCTTAGATCTAAGAAAATATTAATACTAGATTCCCAGCTGCTCTTGCACAAAATGGCCTTTTCAACAGGAAAGCCAGATAGCTACAATATGACCCATTTTCCTTTGCTTTGTGTTCAGAGTATAGTTCAGGAAGCAGCATCTCAAGCCCAGGGAAACAGAAGGAGTTTAAAGCAACCCAGTTTTCAAATGCAAGTAGGTGTTGTACTTTTAAGTATATCAAGGCATATTTTTAAAAAAATTGACAACCTACTTTTTCACGTTTGCATATAGAGTGAGCTTTTGTTACTTTAGAATTCAACTCGTTTTACTTTTCTTGTCAAAGATTTTGTACCAGCAGGCTTTAGGGCAGCAAGCTTTCCAGTTGCGAGAAACAGAACTGCCTCTAGCAGTAGGCTCTCTAGATTAGATTACTGCAAGGCGTTCTATGCGGGGCTGCCCTTGAAAGGTGTTTAGACACTTCAACTGGTGCAGAATGCTGCAGCCAGGTTTTTGACCGAAGTGAGTCATAGGGGCCACTCTGGTCTTGTTCCATCGACACTGGCTCCCAATTTGCTTCTGGGCCCTATTCAAGGAAGTTGACTGGAGTGTGTCATAGGGGCCATCCCACTCCATTCTTTTCCATCTAGATTGATTCCCAGTTTGCTTCTGGGCCCAATTCAAGGTGCTGGTGTTGACCTTTAAGGTTCTATATGGCTTGTGGCCGTTGTTTCCCATATGAACTGTTCCAGGCATCTTCAAAAGGCCTCCTTCGGGTGCCCGTGCCATCTGAGGCTTGATGGGTGGCAACCAAAGAATGGGCCTTCTTCGATGGGGTGCAGGAACTTTGGAACTCCCGCCCTGGGAGATTTGTCTTTCTCCACTCTAGCGTTGTGTTCCGTGAAGACTTCTCTGTTCTGTTTGGCATTCCCTCGCTAACTCTTACTAGCTGTCCTCCTTGCTTCTGTATCTGCTTAATTTTTAATGTATTTTATGTGTTTAGATTATGTTTTAAATATTTTATCTATATTTGTATTTCAAATGCTTCTTAACACCTGAAATGTTTTAATATCTGCTGCCTTGGGGGATCCTGAATTGCATGGAAAAGTTTTAAATAAATGGAAATAAACAGAAATGTTTTAAGTAAATCAACAGCATTAAAAAAAAAGAATTCTCCCCTGCTGCAATTCTTAGCAGCCTTACGTTAGACAAACCTTGAAGGCCTCCACTGGAATCTGTTAGCAGATCTGTAGAAGAGAATGAGGCTGGCATTGGTGGAGGGCAGGGTTGCCAACTCTAGCTTGGGAAATTCCTGGAGATTTGGGGCTTGTGCCTGGGGCAGATGGAGCTTGGGGAGGAAGGAGCTCAGTGGCAAAGTGATGTCACCGTAGGACTTCTGTTTCTCCCAGTCTATTGTAAACCACGGAGTCTTCCTACTGAAGCCATAATTTCCTCCAGGGGAACTAATCTCTCTAGTCTGGAGATCAATTCCAGGAGAACTCCAGACCCCACCTAGAGGCTGACAACTGTAGGTGGCTGGCATTTGATAACTGAACTTTTATTTTATTTTTTTTGGTGAGTATTTGTGTGTGTATGCCTGGAAGTCACGGTTGACTTCTGGTGACCCCTGGCAGGGCTTGGACATTTCAGAGAGGTGGCTTGCTATTGTCTGCCTCTGCATTCCAGCCCTGGTATTCCTTGGAGGTCTTCCATCCAAGTACTTGCCAGGGTCGGCCCTGCTTAGCTTCCAAGATCTGATAAGATCGGGCTTGCCTGGGATATCCAGATCAGGGCAGTAACTGACCTTTTTACTGGCAAAGTTGTAACTAGTCATTTCTAGCTCCCGATTCTACAGAAAGTACGTGTCCTACCACTAAGCCTCACCCCCTCCCTCACCTCATGTTTATGTATGCTTGTGTGTTCAAGAAAGTAAAGTTTCTTATCTCTGTTCTCTTATCTCTGAGTCCTCTCTGGGAAGAACAACTGTAAACAACTGAGACAACTTGTATATCCTGAAGGGTATTGCTACTGGGTTTCCCAGTTCTCACGGTCAGATGGATTGCATCTTCTGCTTGCTGTTCCACTCTGATATAGCTCAGAACTTGAATGCAAGAGAACTGCTGGCTATTGCTGAATGAGCTTTATTGCCTTAGGCTCCACGCCTGCGGCAAGAGGTACTGCCTCTCCTCATGGAAAGTTCACACATTCAGGTTTGCTACTTGGAGAATGTAAGCACAAGCGATGCCTTGCATGTGTGAATGGACCCTTGTGGTGATTAACAGATCTCAACATCACCTTGCAGCAGCCCACAGGAACATGAAGTGGCAGCTGTATTGTCAGGGAAGCAAGCAAGGCAACCAGCCAGCCTGGCAGCAAGGAGAAGGACCTTGATGGAGCTGAGGATGGGTGGCCAGAGGTGGGGATAGTGGGAGGGTCTCATCCCAAGCCACGAGGCATGCATGGGAGGGACTAGGCGAGTACATCCTGGAGAGGGTGGGGTCTGGCCCTCCCCCATTAGTTACCTCTGAGGAGGTGGAGCCAGGGCCATATTGGGCCAGGGCCAGGGATCTTATAAAAGCTCCCAGACCAGGCCGGGGAGGAAAGAAAGGGCTGAGCCCTCAGAGCAAGAGAGACCCAGTTCTGGGAAGGAAGAGGAGCTGGGTGATGGAACCATCTCTCCTTCCCATTCTGAGGCTTGAAGAAGAAGAGGAGACTGGATTTATACCCCACCCTTCACTCAGAGTCTCAGAGCGGCTTACAAACTCCTTTCCCTTCCCCTCCCCACAACAGACACTCCATGAGGTAGGTGGGGCTGAGAGAGCTTTCCTGAGAACTGCCTTTGAGAGAACAGCTCTGAGAGAACTCGTGACTGACCCAAGATCACCCAGCTGGCTGCATGTAGAGGAGTGGGGAATCAAACCCAGTTCTCCAGCTTAGAGTGCACCACTCTTACACCAAACTGGCTCCAACCCTGTCTGTCCAACCCTGAGCAGGATAGCAGAGGGCAGGAGGGAAGAGCTGGTGTGGGAGAAATTTCACAACAGGACAGTATTGGCTGTAACTGCTAAAGCAAGCTCATTACCATTTAATCTAAAATAATCTAATAGGGTGGGGCAAGAAGATTATGACTCACTGCAGCAGCCCGTGCCAGTTGTACAGAGCACAAGTTCCAGGCTTCATGCTGTGCTGTTCCCGACTGAATCATCGTCTGAAGTTTGATTGCTGCATTTTCTACCATCCTGGGAGCAGATGTGAAAAAATGTGTAATGCATATAAAATGGTGCAAAGCAACTCTTAAACATACTTGCAAGTATTTGTATTTCATTTCCTTTTTTTCTTTAAGGCTCTTCACAGCAGAAAGCGTGGCCCAATCTATACGTGCAGTAGAATAAGGTGGCAGAATTCTAGATGGCTCCACTGCAGACTTATACCATTGGTAAATGTTCCCCAATAAAAAATACTTGCCACAAGTTACAAAAGAGCCCATCATGTCAGAGAGAGGACTAGGCTAAAACTTTCTCCCCAAAGTGCTACTTAGAGAGATTAAATAAATAAATAAATAAAGAATCTAAAAAATTGACGCACCCCTGTTTACAGTCTGAAGTGGCTCAATTCAGCTTAGCATCTCCAAACTCTTCCACTTCCTTCCGCCTCATGTGAACACTATGCCATAGGTATATCAATTTCCACAGAGAGTCCCCTCCCTCACATAACCCCAAGGCACCCAGAGAGCTTTATGGCTGAGTGTGGATTTGAACCATCTACTACATCATACTGGCTCATTTTTGTGTCCTATTTTCCTCCAATCAATTCAGGATAGGGTTTTAAGCTCAACACAGTCTTGGGAGGCAGGGAGGGTTGCCACCTCTGACTTGGGAAATACCTGGAGATTTTTTTTTTTTTTGGGGGGGTGCCTGAGGAGGCTGGGGTTTTGGGAGGGAGACAAGACTTCAGTGGGGTATAATGCCATAGACTCCACCTTCCAAAGCAACTGTTTTCTCCAGGTGAACTGTTGCCTAGAGATCAGTGTTATTTCAGGAGAGCTCTGGCTACCACCTGGAGGTGGCAATCCAAGAGGCAGGTGAAGCGGGGTGGGGGGAACCACAGTGATCCAACTGCTGAGCAGGACAGCCAAACATGGGTTTCACACATCCAAACATAATGTCCCAACAACAGCCTCACCTTGACTCTCAGAAATCAACAGAATGCCTTCAGACAGGGCCAGATCACCATGGCAACTTACATTAGTGGTGTGCCATTTTACAGGCTCTCCACTGACTTCCAGGCTCAGTTTGAGATGCTTGTTCAACCTGGACTGGGCAATGCGACTCCGCTTCCCATTCAGTTAAACTACCTCACAGGATTATGAGGAAAAAGTGAAGGAGGGGAGCCTTAGAGGAGATCAAAATGGGATAGATCTCTCAAAGGCAGAATAAGAGCACCTTTGTTGGTGATCTCCTGTGTACAAAGTCAAAAGCAGCTATAGCTCATAAAAGCACTCTAAGCAGGTGGTCTCAGATGTTCAGGTCCCCTTCTGTGCTTAAAGAATAACGCTGAGCATCTTTCAGAAGCCCGCCTTTATTTGGATTAGTTGGTGATAATACAGGTAATATTTTTAATATGCCTCAGGTTTTGCTTGTTTTGAGCCAGGTTGGTGTGGTGGTTAAGAGCGATGAACTCTAATCTGGAGAACTGGGTTTAATTCCCCACTCCAGCCCATGAAGCCTTGGGTCAGTCACAGTTCTTTCAGAGCTCTCTTAGCCCCTAAAAACACGTCTAGCTCACCACTAGCATAGAGCTAGAACTTGCAGCTGCCAGACAATCTTAGGATCTCCTGGCAATTCTACACACAATGCCATATGATAATTAATTTAATTTGCTTCTTTCAATTTAACTAGCTTTTTAAGAAAACACAGCAACTGTGCCTTTAACTTTATTATTCACTCCAGGAGTATGTCACTCGTCCCTCCAAGGAGATTGGGCAGTAACTCAGTTTCATGACAACCCTGTGAGGCTGGTTAGGCGGAGAGGCAGTAACACAGTCCAGAGCCACCCCACTTCTCATTACTTCACTCTTGCTCAGCTGTTGTGTTACCCACACCTGTGCCTTTAGAACAGGTTGGGCCCTAAATCCCAACACACATGGGGTTGTCCTTATACCCACCTGAAGGCTCTCTGCTTATATGCTTCAGTGTAAATATCTGGATTTAGGAAATCTCTTTTCTCCTGGGCCCTGCATTTCACAGAGCTCATGGAAGATAAGTAAGCAACTGATGAAGAAAGGGGTTGTCCAGCCTTCGCCATCCCAAAGCATTTTATGAGAAACCTGATGGCAGATAAAAGAGTCACATCATTTTTCATGCTTCTTAATGTACCCGATCTCTTTTTAAAAACCGGTTATTTTTCAGCTGTAAAAAGCAGGCATGCAAGTAAGAGTTAGCTTCTGGAAGCTCATAATATAGATAGCTTGTAAACTAGGTAATTAATCGGTAAGGGAAGATGAGAATGGATAACGGTGGCCGAACAACTCCAGGCCGTCCTGGATAACACTTCCATCCTTGATCCTTTCTAGTCCAGCTTCCACCCTGGCCATGGGATGGAGACAGCTCTGGTTGCCCTTACAGATGACCTCCGTAGACATCTGGATCGAGGTGGGTCAGTGCTGCTGTTGTTATTAGATTTAACGGCAGCGTTTGATACGATCAATTATGATCTTATGACCCACCGCCTTGCCAGTGTAGGAGTCCAGGGGACTGCCCTGAAATGGTTTTCCTCCTTTCTCCATGGTTGGGGACAGAGGGTGGCACTGGGCGAGAGGGTCTCCCCACGGTACCCACTAGAATGTGGAATGCTGCAGGGGGTGCTCCTCTCACCAATGCTATTTAACATCTATATGTGCCCCCTCACCCAGTTAGTCCAGAGTTAGGGGCTGGGTTGCCATCAGTATGCTGATGACACTCAGCTGTTAATGGACGGTCATCCGTCTTCCATTCCTGGAAATCTGGCTGAGGCTTTGTGTTAGCCCAGCCGCCTTTATTGGGCTATTTCTGGACTGTTCTATGCTGTTATGAACCTGAGAGTGTTCCAGCTAAAAGACTGTAATAAAGCGCCATGGGGAAAAGCCCAGAGAAGGAACAGAGGCCAGGCCAGGACTACGAGATGCTGGCTAAAGCCACTCCAGAGGATCCCCATAGTCTGCTTGCCGGGTGTCACATATTACAGTCACAGGTTTACACTCAAACAAAAGACTCTCGCATATAGCCCAGACTCGTTGTCTCCATTATAAAGGGATTAACCCCCTTATGTGCCAAAGCACACGGTTCTCATAGAGGATCCAACTGAAGAGCCATTCTTCTTTGTTCCAACTTCCTCTTTCCATGCTCCCAGGTGACCTCTGGTCAAGGTAGCCACTAGCATTTGAAATTGACCCTAGCAACCAATCCCTAGCCAACAGGGAGTGTCTTCAGGTGTAAGCCGCCTGGCCTTCCACGCCCATCGCTTGAGAGGTTTTAAAAACACACAGATGCTTCTCAGAGCTCTCTCTGCCTCACCTACCCCCCCCCACCAACGACCTCTCTCAGCCTGCTTTGTACCTCTTACGTCCAGCTTACTCTCCCCAATCCTCACCTCGCTTTAAGGCTCCAGTCTGCAGCTGGAGTAACGCACGTGCTTAGCCGGCCTAATACGCGTGCTCCCCATTTTCTTTCCATACTCTCCCCCCCTTTACCTCCCACTGGAAGATTTCGGGAGCTGCACATCACAGGTAATTATTGCCATCATCAATACCTGCTCATGCGAATGTGCTATTTATTTCTTGCCTGCTTTTATTTAGTCTCTTGTATGCCAGTGTGTGTGTGATTGTATGTGTTCTGCTGAATATTATTACACAGTAAACAAAAGATTTATTTACTCCTGTCTCTCGCCTCTTTACTGGGAAATAGTGTGGCAGCCCATCCTTCGTATACACAGACCAAAGAATCCCAATATTAAAAACTGTCCCAAATGCTCTATTAATTATAGATCAGAGCATTTCGGCTAACATTTGGACGCTGTGGCTGGATGATTGCGGCAGAGTCGATTGAAGTTAAATCCATCAAAGATGGAGGTCCTGTACCTGGGTCGTGGGGGTTTGGAGGTGGGCACCAGGCCCCCCACACTGGAAGAGCCTGGGAGTAACACTGGATACCTCCTTATCTATGGAGGCCCAGGTTGCTGCAGTCACCAGATCTGCATTTTTCCATCTTAGGCAGATCAGGCTACTGAAGCCCTATCTCTCCCCCCAGGACTTAGCTATGGTGACCCATGCAATGGTTACTTCCAGGTTTGATTACTGCAACTCGCTCTACGCAGGCTTACCCTTGAAGCTGATCCGGAAATTACAGCTGGTACAAAACATTGTGGCGTGCCTGCTGACATTGATGCCTGTGCGGGCTCATGTTCGGCATGCACTTTGTCAGCTGCACTGGTTGCCAGTTGAGTACTGGATCCACTTCAAGGTGTTGGTAATTAACTTCAAAGCCTTATACAGCCTGGGACCAACATACCTAAGGAACCGTCTCTTTCCATATACACCTCGGAGAGCATTATGCTCTGAGAGCCAACATCTCCTGATGATCCCTGGCCCAAAGGATGTCCACCTAGCCTCAACCCGGGCCAGGTGGAACATGCTCCCTATTGAGATCAGAGCCCTGCAGGATCTTATTTAATTCTGCAAGGCCTGCAAGACAGAGTTGTTCCATCAGGCCTTTGGCTGAGGCACTGGGCATCCACATATGCCCCCCCGCCGAGGCTGCAGTCTCACACCTACTGATAACCGGCCATACCTAGTTACATCAATGGGCCGGATTCTCCCTACAGCAAGCATGGCTATTGATTTTATATGTTTTAATGTGTTTTCAATTTTATTGTATTTATCAAAATGTTGTGACCCTCCCTGAGCCCATTTATGGGATAGGTGCGAAAAATAAAGAAATAAATAAAATAAATTTAAGAACCTGCAAGCTATGACCATACTATGCACACTCTACAGCAGTGGTTACCATACTGAAAAGGTTGGGAACCACTGCTTGTAGAGTGTGTATAGTATGGTCATAGCCAAGTTTACTTTGTACTATAACCCATCCAGGGCTGGCCCAATTTTTTTTTGGCAAACTATGACATTGGCACCCCCTCTGTTCCAGCATTCAATTTTCTATAGGACCCAACCAGATGTTTTAAGAAACTAACAAATACCACACAAAGGGTACAACTGCCCCCACTATGAAACCCAAGCAAGTGGGAGTTCATCTCTGGGCAAGAGAGCCGCCATTAGGGAGGGCTGGCCTGTGACCCACTTTAAGAGGCTTTGCAACTCACTTTTGGGCTAATAAACACTGCTCTACAGGAGAATCCCTGGGAATTGTTGGAATAGGCAATGTCTGGTGTACAAACGGGGCAGGGGGCAGCAAGAAGACAATTAGATAGGATAGTGAGGTCAGCACCTTCCCTCCTTTTGAGTGTCATTCCTTGTCTGTCTTCAGATTGCTACTCTTAGGGCAACAGCCTGCTTCCAGACTTAGTCTAACCCTCTCTCTCAGCTAGAGATATAGTTAGGACACGATCTCTGTCTTGCCTCTTTATTATCAAGTATATCTGAATAAGTGAGCAGGGACTCATGAAAGCTCATACTCTGCCACAAATTTTGTTAGTCTTTAAAGTGCTACAGCACCCTTGCTCTTTTCTACTACTATCAAATATATTAGTTCCTAAAGAAACCTTTATCTACACTTTAATCAGTTTGTGCACCTTTGCTATGTTAATTACTCTGCCAATGGCAACTACTTTTTGCTCTTTTAGGAATGGGAAATTTATAATCCTCATTAAGGAGATAACATATTGTATTCTGCTGGGAACAGAAAGATTGCAGTGATACTGCAGAAACACATGGTCTAGATTCTGCCCCCGCACACTTATTGCCTCACGATATTGTTCCATTACTTCTTATCTCCATCTCACTCAGGCATAAAAAAAACAAAAACAAATTATGCAATTTTCCTTTACAAATATTACAAATCATGCCCTTGGAGCTTGTGTGACATTTTAGTCCCAGTCAAAGGACAACTTTCCCAACCCTCACAGAAGCCACACAGTTTTCTGACAGCTTTGGTCCCTCAGCAATTGAAAAGTTTGTGAACATTCTGTGCCATAGCATCAGCTCAGTCAATGGGGACTGGAGAGTTCAGCAAGATTACCTGGCTGTCTGCAGGAGGAGAACAGTGTTTTCCCCTTCATAAGTGCAAGATGCAACCAATTTGGTGTACAAGGAAGGCAGGCCACTGAGGAGAGAGTACCCGTGTCCTCCACAGGCCCTCCGACATATCTCCACACCTGCTGAACAGTACTCTGTGGTGATCACTTTAATTCCAGAAGCGAGTGCATGAAGCTGCAACAAGGAGAAAAAGTTGTAAGAAATTTCAGTATTTCTCTGAACAAGGTGAGGCTACAAAGAGTCCCTGCAACAAGAGTCTCCTATTGGTACAGTTTCTCCATTTCTGTACAATTTATGTACATTCCTCCTACCATCCTTTTATATGACCTATTTGCACATGTCCCCTTACACATCTGTGATATTCTTACTTGCCTCAAAATCTTTGGACAGGGTAGAGATTGAGATAAATAATACTTCTTTAGGATCCAGCCAATAATACTTCTTTAGGATCCAGCCAAAAATTAAACATATTTAAATTCAGAAACTAAATGACAACCTTTTTTTAAAAAATGTTGTTATATTGTTATTATTATTGCTACTTTCTAAACTGGAAACTAATATGACTTAAGAATGGCTTTGGCTGGACCTTGCCCAATCTTGGAATCTGTGGTTTGTGACTGTGAAATTAACTTGCATGGAACTGTAGCACAGAACTACAGGCAAATACTGAATGGTAATGGTTTGTATGGGGAGAACAGCTTCCAGACTTCTTTATTTACTTAATTCCTTTATACCTCGCCTTTTCCCCCAATGGGGACCCAAGGCAGCTTACATAATTTCCTCTCCTCCATTTTATTCTCACGACAACCCTGTGAGGTAAGTTAAGCTGAGAGAGAGTGGCTGGCTCAAGGTCTCCCAGCCAGCTTCTGTGGCACAAGTGGGGATTCAGACCTAGGTCTCCCAGATAGTAGTCTGACACTCATAACCACTACACCACATGGGCTCTCTTTCTGCTTATCTCCTTTCATCCTGCTCTAGTTTCTACATTTTGTCTATCTAACAAGTTTCTCACACCCATTTTCAGTGAAGGATTACTCTTGGAATTGGACCTTGTTTTGAATGGGTCTCATTTTGTGTCGTATTTTCCCCACCTTTCTACTGTGTATATAAATTATCTTCGCAGATTTATGATCCGATACATCTGATGAAGTGAACTCTGACTCATAAAAGCTTATGCTGGAAGAAATACTAGTAGGTACCACTGGGCTCCTATTTTATTTTATTGGGAGAAGGTCTGGGTATTTAATTGAGAAGCACCTAGAACAGTCCTCCTGAAACTGGGACACCTTCAGTCAACAACAGAACACATTTGAAAGATTTCTCCACATTAAAACCTCCTACAGGTGAGAAGATAAGAGAACACCAGAGGAATGGGTTTTAGTTTAGTCCTGTGAGTCTCCCAACTTTTAAGGCTGAATCCCTATTTTATTTTAATTCATTTATAGCCCACTTTTCTCATTGGGACTTAATGTGGATTCAAAGTTATAAAAGCTATTCAGGTGGACAGCAAGTTATCTCCAATAAACATCACAGTAGGACTAGGATTGCAGAACAATGCAAACAAAGGCATGAAGTACCATAATGCAGAAAGCGAGTGCATTTTGGTTGGTGCTTTCTTTGTTTTGAGTGTGTGATAGCATTCAATCATGCCACCCTTCCCCCACAGTCTAAAGTGGTACACCCCAGGGAGAATAGACCACATGAGTTTTTTGCACATCAGAATCAGCTCTAGGTGCAAGGTCATAAACACATCTGCATCAGTTATGGCCTGGAACATCAGTGGCTGACTTGCAAGTTTGCAAAAGCCAAAACGACAGCCGGAACTTTCATAAAGGCTGCATTTAGACATGACACTTCACCAACATAAAATCAACAGGTACATAAACCTGGCTTTTTGCTGAGCGTGAGCACACCTTGCTCCTTCCTCCTTATGTGGAGTACGATGGAAAAGAATCTCAGTTAGAAACTATCTCTGGTTACCCACAATATACAAATACAGGTACACAGCTTAAGTAGAATTAGTCTCCCATGGCCAAGCCTTAACTAGAGTTAGTGAGGCCCTACCTGTCCCCCAATCTTGTTTAATAAACCTGGATTGATTTCTGGTCTGGAAACACTGTTGGTGAAGAAGAAAAATGTGCTGTTGAGTTGCAACCAACTCATGGCGACCCCATCCACGAGGCACTCCAGGCAAGAGAGAAACAAAGGTGGTTTGCCATTGCCTTCCTCTGCATAGCATCCCCAGTCTTCCTTGGTGGTTTCCCTTCCAACTATTGATCGTTGCCAATCCAAGCCCTGCTATGGTTGGTGAGGAGTACACTAATTCCAGTTAACCCATACACCTCCATTCATACATCAGGGACAGCTGGAGTTAGTTTCTAACTGGGATTCCTTTGGCATTGCTCTACATGAGTAAGGGGGGGAGAGATGGCACACACAAAAGCCTGACTGCAAACTGGGATCATGCACATGCAGGTTTAATGGTGACATGTATGAAGACAGAGTGCAGCCATCATTCCACATCTGGAGCGCTCTGTCACTTCACAAGCAGGTTATTTAAAACATTTTTACGTTGCCTTTCCACTGGATCAGGGTCCACAAGCTGGCAAAGATAAACATTTGAGCAATTAAAATACAATTAAGTTATAAAATAATTCAATTAAAAAGGCAAAATCAAGCAACCCCCAATGGAGGGCCAGTTATTGGGGGTATGTCAGATGAAACAAAAAAGTATTCACCTGCTGGCATAAGACACCGATGGAGACACATGAATCTCCCTGGGGAGGAAGTTCCAAAGTTTTGGTGCCATGACCGAGAAGGCCCTTTCTCAGATCACCACCCGTCTAACTCCAAATGGCGAGGGCAACCAAAGCAGGGGCCCCGAGGATGACCGGAGTGAGCAGGTAGGTTCATATGATAGGAGGAGGTCCTTAAGATATGTTGGTCCCACAGGCCATACAGCAGTTCACCCAGTCAAATTAAATCAAACATGCCTGCACGTGTTATGTTAATTTTGAACATTAAAAAAGCATGCTCTGGGTCAGACTAAGAAAGCTGGTTGAGGGCTGGGAGGCGGGGAGGTGAGCCACTGTTGTCCTTTCAAATTTATCTGTGCGACCACCAGAACAAGAAAGTTCCCTGTGTGAAAGCAAAAACTTGAGGCTCAGATCCCAACCCTTGCTTCCACTTGCACTGTGTTGCAGAGGCAGCCCTCTGCTAGAGGGCAGCATATTCCTCTGGAGCTTCCACTCGAGACCAGAGTCTGTTACGGAGCTGAGAAGCACCTCACACCAGAGAAGAGTGACGCAGAGCAGGGGCAAAGCAAAACCAAGCCTGTCGTTTTTTTCAAGGATCATGCTGCACAAACGCCTAGGGAGTTTATTGCCCTCAGCTGACAATCATTCTTGTCCAGCTTTCTGAGGATAACAAAATGTTGTTGCTTTCCCCCTTCATATTACCTCTGGAAGTAAGTCAAATTTCCCTTGTTTGGTTTCTGCATAGCCTTGGTCAAAGAGTTCCTGTAAGTAGTCACAGCCGAAGTGGAAGGCGTAGGCTGTAGCCAGTTGAGGAAGCAGTTTCTGTTGCTGAGTCTGATAGTCAAGAATCTTTGGCTCTGGGTCCCTGTGGGGAGACAATTTGACTGGTTACCAGAGATGGAATGATGAATGGTGATCATTGGTGGAAGCAGTTTCAAATTGCTGTGCTGAGAGAAGGACTTTATGCTGCAGTGCTTCAAAGCTCAGGGGATTGACCAATCCCAGCTGCCTAACAGAAGGAATAGTCAACCAATAGGATATATGGCAGAGGGAAGTTCTCCAATCACTGCCTTGGCTGGTTTTCAAAAGGGTGACTCTAACCACTCACTTCCACATAGGAAGCCATTTGTCTGAAATGGCACTACCCTATGTGAAACAACCAAAACCTTCAGAACTAGAGGTGTCCCCCCCCCCGATGGTACTATTCACACGCGCCCTAACCCAGATGGCCCAGGCTAGGTGGATCTTATCAGATCTTGGAAGGTAAGCAGGGTTTGCCCTGGTCAGTACTTGGATGGGAGAGCACAAGGAAGGGCAGGGCTGCTATGCAGAGGCAGGGAATGGCCATTCCACTCATGCCTTGAAAGACCTATACTAGGGTCACCAGTCAGCTGTGACTTGATGGTACTTTCCACTGCCATTATTCACTTGGAGGCCACTTCAAGCAGATGACTCTCTGTGTCAAAACAAACAAGGTGAAAAGCACCAGATACAAGTTGCACCACCTTAAAAAACAAATATCTCTTAGAAGAGGGTGTGGGGTAAGGGCAAAATTGCGAAGTGACCATATCAGGAAAACAGTGGTCTGTTAAAGGTTTTGGGAATCTTATCATTGTAACAACTTGAACACATGAACCTGCCTTTTTATTGAATCAGACCATCATTCCATCAAGATCAGTACTGCCTACTCTGACTGGCGGTGGCTCTCCAGGATCTCGGGAGAGGTCTTTCCCATTACCCACGACCTGATCCATTTATTTATTTATGAGATTTTTTAAAAACAACCCACCCTACCCCGCAAACAGGCTCAGAGAGGCTTACAACATATCATCTCTCTATATAATAATTCTCTGTTGGTGGTGGCACGCTCCTGAACATTCCACATGGCACCCACAGCCTTTGGCTCCATGATCTGTCACTCAGAAGCTGTCCCTATCCACTGGCTGTGTTGCCTGAGTCTCACCTCCAACATTCTAAACAGTTTGCTGTTCCTCTCCCCCCCACAGCCAGTCAGAACACAGAGGTTGTTTGCATATGCAGCTCATTGGCCTTTGCCCCAGAACACAGAGGTCATTTGGCCTTTGTTTTTGGCCTTTGCCTCTAACATTCTAAACAGTTTGCTGTTGCTGTTGGGAGTCAATGTCTTGAGGTAAAATACATTTCCCCTTAGTGCCTGTTGGGGGAAACCATTGTTGTCAACCTTCAGGTGAGGGCTGGAGATCACTCAGAATTACAACTGCTGTCCAGATGGCAGAGATCAGTTCCCCTGGAAAAAATGGTGGACTCTGTGTCCTTATATCCTGCTGAGATGGCCCCTGTATGACAGCCAATGTGACATAGCAGTCAGGGCTTCAGAGCACGGTAGAGGCTGCAGGTGAAGGGGGATGGAAACCTGAAGAGTGAGGGGGAAATAAAGGTAGGTTGATGATTGGCTGGGAAGGAGATAGGGTCGCCAACTCCAGGTGGGAAATTCCTGGAGATTTGAGGGATAGAGCCTGAAGAGGGTGAGGTTTCAGGAGGAGTGGGACCTCAGACAGGTACGCCATAGACTCCACCCTCCAAGCCAGCCATTCCCTCATGGGGAAACATTGTTGCCAATCTCCAGGTGGGGGCTGGAGATCACTCAGAATTACAACTGCTCTCCAGGAGAGAGGGGGGAGGAGATGGAAAGCTTAAGTCAGAGGAGGAAATAAAGGTAGGTTGACAGTTGGCTGGGAAGGAGATAGGGTTGCCAACTCCAGGTTGGAAAAGTCCTGGAGATTTGAGAGGTGGAGCCTGGAGACAGTGGGGTTTGAGGAGGGGTGGGACCGCAGACAGATACAATGCCATAGGCTCCACCCTCTAAACTAGCCATTCCTTCATGGGGAACCATTATTGCCAATCTCCAGGTGAGGGATGGAGATCACTCAAAATTACAACTGTTCTTCAGATAGCAGAGGTCAGTTCCTCTGGAGAAAATGTTGGAATTGGTGTCATCATACCCTGCTGAGGTCACCACAGCAAATTGACACTGAGTGCCCAAGGCTGGAGCACTTTCCCAGAACCTCGTTGTATTTATTTCCACAACGGGCCTTATTCCTATTAACAAATAAAACAAGATCCAAAGCAATAATCCATTAAAACATCAAAATTAATCCAGTATGATTAAAATTTGAGGTGACTAACAATTCAGTCACTAGTGGCAGCTCAGCAGTTAATTCCAGAGCAATATAAGATAAGTTCCTGCCAGGGAGGAGTAGTAGTAGTTTGGATTTATACCCCACCCTTCACTTGGAGTCTCCTTTCCCATCCCCTCCCCACAATAGACACTCTGTGAAATAGGTGGGGCTGAGGAGCTCTGAGAGAACTGCTTTTGAGAGAACAGCTCTAAAAGAGCTTGTGACTGACCCAAGTTCACACCAGCAGCTGCATGTGGAGGAGTGGGGAATCAAACCCGGTTCTCCCAGATTAGACTCCACGCTCTTAACCACTACACCAAAGGAGATGCTGGAGACTGAACCTAGGGCTTTCTATAGACTAAGCAGATGCTGCACCACTGAGCCACAGCCCATCCAACGTATTTATTTATCAAAACATTTATACCCTGCCTTTCCTCATAGTTTAAGGCAGTTTACAATAACAGTTACAAGAAAAATCCAATTCAAAGCAGAATAAACGAGAAACACATGTCTCTCCCTCCCTTCTGGGCAAAGGTTATTTTTGGATTGTTGTGAGGACAAAAAGGGGGTAGAGCTGGGAGAGTCATGTATGCTGGTCTGAATTCCAAGACAATGATTGTAAGATAGAATGAAAAATAGCTCAGTGTCCCAGGTCATGTCCCAGCTGCCTCCTCAACATAAAGCAGTTGCAGCTTCACCGACTCAGTAAGTCGTTTCCTTCCCCAACTGTACCAAATGAACTAGGGAAGGAAAGCAAATTGGCATCAAGGCCATAAAGGACTTTTGGCAAAAGGAGGAGGGAGAGAGAATAGGAACAGCAGCAACAACAGAACAACTCGAAAGTTGCGTATCCCTCTACTGGGGCCAGACTCTCTTTGTGTAGCATACCCTGGCTTTAATTCAGACTGTCGGCGCACCACAGAATATCGGATAGCAATAGTGCAAGCTTTCATCAGAGTGGTTAAGACTTCAGTCCGAATAATGGCCACACGGACCACAATCATAGTCAGGTAGTTAATCTTGTCAGTTCCTCGTTTGACATACTGGCCATCTGACAGAACCTGGAATTTGAGGGAAAATGCGGTGTGGGGGGGGAGAGAATAGAAAAATGTGTGCATCAGTGATGAAACACAGCAAAGTCGGGTAGGAAAATGCATTCAAAAACGTGAAAAGGAGGGGGAACAGGGCATTTTCTGTGTTGGCACTCTGCCTTTCGAATGCTTTCTCCCCTGAGGCTTGCCTGGCATCTATTTTACTTTCTTTTAGATGTAAGGCTAAAATATTTTTTTTTAAATCCCAGGCTTTTAATTAAGGGTTTTTATCTTATCAGCTTTCTAATGGACTGCTCTGCTTTATGGGTAGTTTTTACGCGGCTTATGTCCAACAGCTTGTGTTTTTTAAATGGCTTGATTTTTTTAATACTGTGATTTTTAATTGTAAGCTACCACAAGCAGGACTCTGAAGAGGTGGCACAGAACTATGATAAATAAATAAAATGTATGGGTGTAGAAAGACAGCAAGGTCCTCTCTGCTGAACCTATGAAATCTAATGTTAACTTGGGTGATTGCAGTGAACAACTCTAGAGAAGACAATGGGATAAAGGCAATGTCTGAAAAATAAGCCAGCATCTTTCTGCATCATCCATAGGTAAATATTCAGTGTATGTCTTCAGCCTAATCTTCAAGGTGTGCGATCCAGCCAATCAGAACCCCTAAGCAACTGCCTGCATCCAATGACAGTGTAACATTTTCATGATTAATGCATGCAGTACAGCTTATGCTTGACTCGACGATACATACATTATCTTGGGATCTTCACAGCAAACTCTTGTGGGACAAGTGGAGAAGAGAAGATGAATCAGCTTTAGGGGTGGGAATATTTATAAGCTAATGCATCAAAAGAATTACAGACACATAAACATGTGTTTATCTGTTACTTGCAGTATAATAATACCGTTCATATATGTTGAAGCTGGCACATTGGGATTCTTTCAGGAACTAGATTTGCAGGGCTTTGCAAGGAATGGTAGAGGGGAACAGCAGGAGTAGTGTGTGGATTAAAAAGGATAACTAGGGAAGGTGTGGCAAGGCAGCCAGTATGCCAAGGCTCTAGTCCTTAAGCATTTGAAACTTTTATAAGATGCTGCTTGTGGGATTTCAAGTATCCCTTTACACCAGACACCTGTTGTTTTAAGGAAGATCTCAGGAATCTTAACAAAGTATCAAAATTCTTGGCCAGATGACAGATTCTGTCCTGAATGGAAATGCTGCTTGCTAAAGGCCTCCCCTGCCCATGGGCACCTGAGAGAACCGGGCCAGCATGTTTTCCTTTGGCACACGAACATTCTTCAGCATGAGATAGCCATTGTCAGTCTGCGCAAAGTCCATTTTGGGGCCAATGTCCCCTACGGTTACTCCTGAGGAACAATCAGACAAAACAAACAGATTACACACATCTGAGTGGTCCATCACTCTCAGGGCCAATTCACAGGATATAAAGTCTTCATAGCTCCTGTTGCGATCTGATGTATACTAGGAGTACCCCTCTGTGATACGAATTCCCAGACATACAGACCCCAGTTCAGATAGGGGCCTCCCTCCTGATCTGTTTTCCTGACCTGAAATGGCCTCTGAGAGCCACTATTTGACCCATTGGTTAAACTCACGTGTAGCCAACGGTACATGTTAAATTTCCCCAATGGGACAAGTATCAGCTCCCCAGGGCCACTTCAGGTTAGAAAAATTGTGTGTGTGTGTGTGGATTGGGCAGATTTAAAACTCTTCTCCTCATGCTTTGTGGTCTGGATCTAAATTGGGCCTGTGTTGCTGAGGAATTCAGTTCCCAGCAGGAGAACTCCAGGTGCATATCTATAATGTCCTTGTGGCTGCCACAAGGATTTTGGATCAATGTGTGAATTAGCTCTGAATGTGCCAGATCCAAAGGTATTAAAAGGAAATAATTGTTGAGCTGGCAGGCAGGAACAGCAGGTAAGCAGGCTTTAGCTACAATTAGGTCATCATTTTAGACTGCCATTTCCAAGGAACATCCTTTACTGAGGATGAAGGGGAACAATTTGGGGAGAGGAGTTCCTTTTGGGTAACAAAGATGTTTTAAGCTAGATCCCTGGTCCTAGAAGAGAATGACAAGGTTCAGGTGCATTTCCCAAGAGTGGTTTATAGTCAAATGTTATGGCAGTACTATTTGGCAATAGTCACATGGATACTAGCGCTGGGAACACAACACAGCATTCTGGGACAGATCCCTGAAGACTAAAGTCCAGCACTGGGGAGACTGAAACAAAGGCAGTGGAGGAAGTCACCTGGAGCTGGTGAATGATCACGGAGACTACGGATTTGCACTATGAAGGGATGTATCCCGTAACATTTTCCTTTTAGATAAAGCTGAGCAAAAACCACAGCATGCGTTGCTGTTCTTCCCACTGCAGGTAGAGAGAAAGGGGATTAGAAAAAAAAACATATAATCAGCATTTTTACACCTTAGCACCCCAGTCAAGAACTTCACAGTTGGAGGCACAGTCATTCAAGACAGTAATTAGAAAGAGCAGACCCAAGGGATTTAGAATGAGCTTGGAGAGTTAATGTGACTCACATGAAGGATGCAAAATGGCTACTGGAATCCACTGGTTTCTTGACCTCTGTCACAAATCAACTACATGACCTGAAGGAATCCCAAATCTACAAAACCCACATAGAGCAAAAGGGCTATTTATGAGTTAACCCATTGCCATCAAAGTTTCTAACTTATATTTCGGGGGGGATGGGGGATGACATCTCTTATAACATTCTTCAATAGGCACATGTAGGACAGAAAATGGGGGCAAGGATGGGTCCATGGCTCAGTGGTACAGCATCTGCTCTGCATGTAGAAGGTTCCAGGTTCATCCCTGGTATCTCCACCTGAAAGGATCAAGTAGTAGGTGATGTCAAAATCCTCAGTCTGAGATCTTGGAGAGCCACTGACAGAACGTACAATGCTGACTGTGTTAGAACAAATATCTGATTCAGTATAAGGCAGCTTCATATGTGTGAGTATACAGGAGGGCCCTGGAACTTGGAAACAGCTCAGAAATGCAATAGAAAATCTAAACACAGCAACTGCTCTATAGGAATTCTGAGTGACTTCACTTTGACATGTATAAAGTAACAAAAAGGGTCCCACAAGAATGGTGGTAGGGATCTTTCCCACTTGCCCACTGAGATCAAACACAGCTCCCTGGCCCCCCCTTGTTGTCAAACCAGGCCCAGAATGGGTCCCGGAGTCCACCTGTGGACCAGACCAGAAGTGACCCCTGGACACCTGGATAGAAGATAGACGCATTTCTTGTACATGTGCAGAAATCGCTCTTTATCTTGGGGGAAATCTAAACTTCTCAATGTAATTTTTTTACGTTTTAAGATTTTTCTGGGAGGGTCCCCTAAATTTGCAGAAGTATCTAGTTTATGTCAGTGTGGCCCCAATCTGCAGATTTAAGTATTCATAGATTAATCCACACTTCACTATTAGATATAAGAGAATACTTCCCAAGCACCGGGAAAACAACCAAAGCAAGAGAAGAATACTAACAATGGGGATATTTAATACATTTTGTTACTTACGGTCTCCTGGCCACCACTTCATGGCAGAGATCTTTGGTGTGTTAAGGATGAACTCCTGAGTGGTAACATCAAAAGTGGCCATTGTCTCCAAGCCCCGAAGGTTGGTTCCTTAACAGTAACAGAAGCCAGATGGATATAACTTCTCAGAACATTCCAAGATCAGCAGCTGATTCAACAGCCCCTAACAAAACCCACAAACCCTCCTGGCTGGGTGCCCATCAGGATGGGGCCCGTCTTCTTTTGAGCTACACCCTAAGAGGCATCTCAGTTCAGAGCAGCTTTAATTCTGGGTTCCCTGGCACTGACTCAGGACTGGGGCTGAGGCCGAGGCTACAGAAAGGAATCTCAGCCTAACCTTTCTGGGATGCTACACTACCACCATTGCATTATAGCAGTCAATCACCTTCAAAGACTGTCTTGCTCACACAGGAAAATCAAGTTGCAAATGGGTGACCGAGCACAATGACCACACAATATCCAATGATGCCTGGACACAGCCAGGGATTTTTCAGTGAGTAATAAATGGAGGAGGGGAGAATCATGTCCACCCCCCTGAGCCCCATGGATGAAGGTCAGGGTTTAAAAAATGCACAGAAAAGAGCCATCTTCTGCCTCCTAAAGCTATTGCTTATGGTGTGCAAACAATCTTAACCTCAAAAACAGTGAAGTAAAGCTGGATTTCAGAGCATTTACTTTCATTCATTTTATCTTCTCAGCAGATCAATTGCATTTAGATCAGGGGTGGCAAAACTGCTATGCTAAGGAGGCCACAAAACTGGGAGATGTTTGCTTGCTGGAAAGATCTCTGGGCATTTTTGTGTCAACTACGAGACCATCATGCTCCTTTCTCTTGGGTGTGAGGGGAGAACTAAATATGTACTTCCTGAGTGCACATGGGATAGAGGCATTTGGACAGCGGGAAGCTACAAGTGGTCCATAGACTTACCATGTCCCAGTTCAGTCTGGGCATATGTCCCTGCGATGTAATGCTTTTCTGCCAAGGGGATCCACTTGGCGATCTGCTCATCCGTGCCCAGCCCCAGAATACTCTTCATAAAGACATTGTGCACACTGAAGGCCAAATCATCGCCAAGTGCCCTGTAACAAGGACATACAGGTTAGGTTACAGACACTGGCCCCAAACATACAGTCTACGAGGTGATCCTAAAGTGGCCCGGATGGGGCTGGTTATACTTCCACCTTTTCAGTGGCATCTCATCAGTGCCTTTCAATTTAGCAACAGTTTGTCAATCTTGTCTCTCCGACAAGCGTTCCTGTATGCTGCCCGGGTTTACAAAAATGTTTGTCATGTTAATTGCTACAAAAGAGGCAGGAATACGCTGCTGTTCTATGCCATAAGAACAGGAGAGTAGCCATGCTTGATCAGATCGATCGTCAGTCTATTCAATCCAGCATCCTATTTCCCGCAGCGGCTAATGAGATGCCACAGGGAAGCCCACACATATACCCAACTCATGCCTTGTAAGCTGCTCTACTGCTAAGAGCCAATGATGAGAGGCAGGGGCAGGACAATGTGCAACACAACATTGCATTGCACATGCGGTTTCCCTAGACATTATGGGGGGGGGGAATAGCAGCAACCCATGAAGCCCTAACGCTTTATGCGTTTTTAGGTGTACCCCTACTCAGGAGGAGAACAACCCTGGAACACTCTCATGCTTTGAGAAGTGGCCTGATCTGCAAAAAGCAGTCTTTTGGTGTACACCTTAAAAATGTAACGCGTGAAGACGGCCCAGTAAGGGGACCTACAGTCAGAACTTGACTGGGCACGCCTGTTAGTGCCAGCCTCTGGCAAGTCAAACTGTCAAGCCAGCGTATCTCCTTATTACAAAACTCATCAGAAGAAGAGCCCTGCTGAATCAGACCAATAGTCCATCTATTTATTTACTTATTTAACTCAATTTTTTTACTTGCCCTCCTCAGCTAATGCAGGCCTCAGGAGAGTAAAAACATATTATAATACAATCATAAATTAATGAAAAACAAATTTAAAATAGTACTCATAATAAAGAGAGGGCACGTAACAATACAATTCCATAATGAAAAAAGTTTGGTCATATCAGCACTGGGGGAAGGCCAGAAGGACAAGGGAGCAAGAGGAGGGCCCATCAGATTGAGTCCAGCCCCATCACCAGTATGCTGATGACACCCAGCTCTATCAGATGTTGGGCGGCCAGTCAGATTCCGGACCAGAAGACCTCGACCGGGCATTGCAGGCCATGGCTGGTTGGCTTAGACCAAGGGTCCTCAAACTATGGCCCGCGGGCCACATGCGGCCCGCCAAGGACATTTATGCGGCCCGCCAAGTGTTTATGCCCGCCCCCCCGCCCGGAGCTGCCTCCTCCTCGGGGAGTGCAGCAGCAGCGCCCCCGCCCGCCTGCCGGGCTCCTCCCAAGTAGCCCCATTGGGAGAGGCACTGCCGGCTCGCTCACCAGAGCGGCAGGCTCTTAGGGGCGGCAAATTGCTGCCCCCGCCCTCCTCAAAGCCGCCCCCCCCGCAGCCTCTTTCTTCCTCCAGCAGCCCTGGGCGGCAAGAACGCCCAGGAGCTGAGGAGGAGGAAGGGGTGAGCAGGCTGGTCGTGGGGGAGGGGGCGAACGCGGCGGTGGGGCGAGCAGGCTGGTGGGGGGAGGGGGCGAACGCGGCGGCGGGGCAAGCAGGCTGGTGGGGGGAGCGAGCCAACGCGGCGGCGGGGCGAGCAGGCTGGTGGGGGGAGGGAGCCAACGCGGTGGCGGGGCGAGCAGGCTGGTGGGGGGAGGGAGCCAACGCGGCGGCGGGGCGAGCAGGCTGGTGGGGGGAGGGACGAACGCGGCGGCGGGGTGAGCAGGCTGGTCATGGGGGGAGGGGGCGAACGCCGCGGCGGGGCGAGCAGGCTGGTGGGGGGGAGGGAGCGAACGTGGCGGCCCTCCAACGGTCTGAGGGACAGTGAACTGGCCCCCTGTTTAAAAAGTTTGAGGACCCCTGGCTTAGACTGAGTCGGCTGAAGCTAAATCCAGCGAAGACAGAGGTCCTGTGCCTGAGTTGGGGCAGTTTGGGCGTAGGGATCCCACTCCTGACCTTCGGCGAGGCCTCATTGGTTCCAGCGCCGGAGGTTTGGAGTTTGGGAGTCCTCTTGGATCCCTCCCTTACCATGGAGGCCCAGGTAGCGGCCACTGCCAAGTCAGCCTTCTACCATCTTAGGCTGATTAGGCAGTTGGTTCCCTTCCTCGACCGGGCTGACCTGGCTACAGTGATCCACGCGATGGTCACCTTGCGACTAGACTACTGTAACGCTCTCTACATGGGGCTGCCTTTGTCGTGGATTCGGAAGCTTCAGCTGGTGCAGATGGCCACGGCCAGGCTGCTGATGGGCCTCCCTAGATGGGAGCACATCCAGCCTGTGCTAAGGTCACTACACTGGCTGCCAATAGCATACCAAGTCCGCTTCAAAGTGCTGGTTCTTACCTTTAAAGCCCTACACGGCCGGGGTCCAACATACCTATGGGACTGCCTTTCCCCGTATAAACCCCAGAGAGCACTACAGTCTGGGTCGCAAAATCGTCTGACCCTCCCTGGCCCAAGGGAGGCCAGGCTAGCTGCCACTAGGGCCAGATCCTTTTTGGTGGCAGCCCCTACCTGATGGAACGAGCTCCCAGAGGAGATCAGGGCCCTGCGTGACCTTTCTCAGTTCCACAGGGCCTGCAAGACAGAGCTCTTCTGCCAGGCATTTAATTAGGGGCCGCCCATGACCATACCATTGAGCAGCTGCCTGAGAGCCGACGAGTAGACTTACATCTGGAACATCTAGTGCTCACCATCGAGCTGTTGTCATTTGAGTTGGCAAGCAGAAGAACACCCAGCTTCTGTGGACACCGTCTGAAGCACTCTGTTCAATGGATTTTAACCGCTGCCAGCATTTTGCACTTTGTATTGTATTATTTTAATTGTTGTGTTTTAATTGTGTTTGTTTATTTGCATTTTATGCCGATTGGAAGCCGCCCTGAGCCTGCTTTGCGGGGAGGGTGGGGTATAAGTCTGATAATAAATAAATAAATAAATAAATTTTCCTCCATCAAGAACCTCAGCTATAGGCCTGTTGGAACAGCTCAGTTTTTAGGGTTGCCATCCCCCTAATGGGAGTGAGGGTTTCTCTGCTTTCAGGACCCCCAATCCATCACCACTCCACTGGCTGATGGGGGGAGCCTGTCAATGCCGACATGTCCAGCACGATGACGTTACCTGGAGGTGATGTCATCACACAGGGCACGCTGGGGGGAGGGGATGCTCATGTTATAAACTTTCTTTTTTTTTTGTATAAACTCTCCTAAAAAGGAGAGGACTTTATTGCTTTTTATAAAGAAAGGGGGAAGGGTATACAGAGGGACAAAGAAAAGAGGTGAGTGAATTTCCTGTTAGTATATTAAACTTTTTATTAGTAAAAAATAAAGTTCATGGCTTCTACCGTGGTTGAACGATCTTCTTTTCATCTTACTAAAAATCCAAAACAAATCTGTTAGAAAGATTAGTAAAGTCCTTTGGGGTTAATTGTTAATATACTCCATTCTTGCGCGTCACGAACAAATCATATCTTGGGGTGTCTTCCTTTCAAATCTCTCAAATTGTACGATGGTCCCTTCTTTGCTTTTCCCTCCGATTCTCCTTCCTCCTCCTCTGGGCCACTGTCTTCTTCGCTACTTAACATTGTCATTTAGCGAGTTCTGCGTCTTCCTCTGAACTGGCGTGCCTCTTCAAAAATTCTTGGGCTTTGAAGACAGAATCAATCTTCTCTCTCTTATCGTTAAATTTGAAAACCAGTCCTTCGGGGAGCCACCATTTGTAACTGACTTGGTAGTTTTGCAAAAATAGGGTCAATCCTTTATATGCTTTTCTTTTCAGACGAATTTCATATGGAACATCTTTTAAAATCCTGATACGCTGTTCACCAATCTTCAAGGGCATTGCTGAAGTCGCTCGTAAAATTTGATCTCTAGTACCTTGCTTAGTAAACTTGACAACCACCTCTGCTGGCAAATTATTTTTCTTGGTAAGATTAGAGTAGGATCTGTATACCAGATCCATCTCTTCGCTTAATTTTTGCGCTTCTTTGCCAGTTATTGGTGCCAGGCATTCGCCAAGATAGCTCTGAGATCTTCTCTTTCTTCTTTCTTTATGCCCTGAAAACGGAGAGTCAAGTTTGATTTTTCCATCTGAAGCATTAATATTCTTTTTTCCTGTATCTCTTGGTGTTTCTCTATTTTGTTGACCTTTTTCTTAATTTTCTTGGTGTCTTCCGTCGAGGTCAGGCATTTCTTTGCAATCTCTTCCATCTTCTTAGCTGTATCTGTTAGTTGCTTCTGTTGAATATTGAGGACACCTTCAATGTTACAGAGAGTTTCGCTGATTTTTTGCATTTGATCCAGCAGAGGGCGCAGCATCTCACTCTGCTGATTGACAGCTGGCTCCGAGGGGGGGCAGAACCGGAAGTCCCTCCCAGCTTCTTCGCCGGCTTGTCCGGGAGTCTTTTCTGCCCCGACATTTTTATTGTTTACTTTTACACAGTCCGTGCTGCGCAGCTCAGGAGTCCAGCTATTTTCTTCAACTTCAATACAACCCCAAAAGGTACTTTCACCAATCCGCTTTTTCACTTCACCCCCTTCCACTCTCCTTTATAAGTTCCATTTTCTAAGGGGGGGGATTCTTCCCCCCTCCCGTGCGCTTGTGTGATTGGGGGGGGAGCGCATTTGAAACGCTTGCAAGCAGATCTCCAACTCACGGTTTTCTGCCGATTTTTCCATTTTTAATTCAGCCTTCGCTGCTTCACTCCGGGAAGTCGGTGGCGTTATTAAGTCCCATACGGGCACAACACAGCGGGACCACTGGGGCAGGGAGAAAGCCTCGATTTCCCAGCCATCAGGCCGGCAAAGAGGCTACTCCCCAAGTGCCCCCTGGTTTGGAGCCTTTACCTAAGGCTCGCTAGGGTAATTCGCTTGTGCGAAGACCCCCCCAACCGTGTGTGGGCTGACCATCCCTGGGAGAGTCCCGAGAGGTGGCCGCCATTTGCTCCGCCGAAACTGAAACTCTGATGTTATAAACTTTCATCTGGCCCATGACCGATTTCAAGTATACATTCAGAACACCCACTGATGCATGCAATTGAGATGAAAATTAGGAGTTAAGTATCATTAGCATACCAAGGGCACTTCACTTCAAACTTCCAGACAATCTCACCAAGCAGTTAAGTACAAGAGGGATTTGATGTAGGATTTCCACCTTTCTTTTATCTATCGATTAGATTTTAATCCCGCCCTTCCAGTCTGATGTAGATCGGTGGACTCTAATCTGGAGGACTGGGTTTGATTCCCCACTCCTCCACATGAAGCCAGCTGGGTAACTGACCTTCTCTCAGAGCTCTTTCAGCCCCACCTATGTCACAAGCAATCTTCCCTGTAAGCTGTGGAGTCTTGAAAGCAAGAATTATACTTTGTGAGCCACTGGCATTAAATTTGTAAGCAACCGATTGGCTACTGCATGAATTAGTTTGCTCGGGAGCCATCCTTCCCGAGCTAAGACAAAAATGTGTGAGCCAGAGGCTAAAAAACTGTGAGCTAGCTCACACTAACTCAGCTTAGAGGAAACACTGGTCACAGGATGCACCTGGAGTATTGTGTGCAGTTATAAGTCGCTCCAAGACTCCTTCAGGTAGTGAAGGGCGGGGTATAAAACCAACCTTCTTCTCTGAACTGTTTATTTTATTTATTTGGCTTCTAGCCCACCTTTCATAGAATCACAGAGTTGGAAGGGGCCATACAGGCCATCTAGTCCAACCCCCATGCCTAGAGCATCCCCGACAAGGGTTTGTCCAGCCACTGCTTAAAGACTGCCAGTGAGGGGGAGCTCACCACCTCCCTAGGTAGCTGATTCCACTGTTACACAACTCTTATTGTAAAAAGGGTTTTCCTAATATCCAGCCAGTACCTTCCTGTCCTTAATTTAAACCCATTATTGCACATCCTATCCTCTGCTGCCAACAGGAACAGCTCCCTGGCCTCCTCTAAGTGACAGCCCTTCAAATACTTAAAGAGAGCAATCCTGCCCCCCCCCTCAGCCTCCTCTTCTCCAGACTGAACATTCACAAGTCCCTCAGCCTTTCCTCATAGGGCTTGGTCTCCAGGCCCCAGATCATCCTCATTGCTCTCCACTGTACCCGCTCCATTCTGTCCACATCCTTTTGAAGTGAGGTCTCCAGAACTGCACACAATACTCCAGGTGCAGCCTGACCAATGCAGTGTACAGCAGGACTACAACAACTTGTGATCTGGATGTTATGCCTCTGTTGATACAACCCAAGATTGCATTAGCCTTTTTTGTCACTGCATCACACTGGCTGCTCACATTTAACTTACAGTCCACCCTTTCCTCAAGATCTTGTTCACACACACTGCTATCTAGAAGTGTATCCCCCATCCAGTATGCATTTTCCTAATTTTTGTTGAGGACATGTAGAACTCAGCACTTATCCTTGTTAAATTGCACCTTGTTCACATCCACCCACTTTTCCAGTGTGTTCAGGTTTTGTTGAATTTGGTGTCATCTGCAAATTTAATGAGTAGCCCATCCACACCCTCATCCAGATAATTTATAAAAATATTGAAAAGTACTGGGCCCAGAACTGAGCCCTGTGGCACCCCCCTCCATTCAAATGAAATGCCATTGACAACTACTCTTTGAGTGCATTTCTCCAACCAGTTCCCCATGGGATGGAGGCAGCCTCTGCTCGCCCTTACAGATGACCTCTGTAGACATCTGGATTGGGGCAGGTCAGCGCTGCTGTTATTACTTGATCTGACAGCAGCATTGAACACGGTTGATTATGATCTATTGACCTACCACCTCTCCAGCGTAGGAGTTCAGGCATTGCCTTGCAATGATTTTCCTCCTTTCTCCATGGTTGGGGACAGAGGGTGGCGCTGGGCAAGAGGATCTCCCCGTGATATCCACTGGAAAGTGGAGTGCCACAGGGGCAATCCTCTTGCCAATGTTATTTAACTATATGCACCCCCTTGCCCAGGTGGTCTGGAGGTATGGGCTGGGTAGCCTTCAATACACAGATGACACCTAGCTCTATCTGTTATTGGAAGGCCATCCGTTCTCCGCCCTGATAATCTGGCTGAGGCTTTGGAGGTTGTGGCTGGATGGTTGTGGCAGTTGAAGCTAAATCCATGAAAGATGGAGGTCCTGTACCGAAGTCAGAAGAGAGGGGATATGGGAATCAGGCTCCCCACACCAGAAGGGGCACCTTTGGTGCCAGCCCAGAAAGTGAGGACCCTGGGAGTGACACTGGATGCCTCTCTCTCTATGGAGGCCCAGGTTACTGCAGCTGCCCTATTGTCTTTTTCCATCTCTGGCAGATTAGGTTGCTGAAACCCTGTCTCTCCCCCCAAGACTTGGCTACAGTGACCCATGCAATGGTCACTTCCAGGCCTGACTACTGTAATTTGTTCTATACAGGTTTACACTTGAGGCTGACCCGGAAATTACAATTGGTGCAAAGTGTGGCAGCGTGCCTTCTAATGGTGACACCTATGCAGTACTCCGCCAATTGCATTGGTTACTAGTAGAGTTCCAGATCCATTTCAACGTGTTGGTAATAACCTTTAAAGCCTTACATGGCCTGGTACCAATTTATCTGAGGGACCGCTTCTTCCCATACACTCTATGGAAGAACACCTCCTGGTAGTCTCTGGCCCGAAAGACATCCGTCTTGCCTCAACCAGGGCCAGGGCCTTTTCTGCCTTGGCCCCTGTCTGGTGGAACATGCTCCCCATTGAGATTAGGGCCCAGCAGAATCTTCTTCAATCCTGCAAGATGGAGCTGTTCCGCCAGGGTTTTGGCTGAGGGTGCGGATGTCCATATATGGCCTCCCTGTGGTTTCTGTCATTCTGTTATCCTGTCATCTATGTAACAACTACTAGCTACGGCCAGGAACCTCTCAAAACCAGAAAATTTCTTTGCTATCAGCTGTGGCCACCATTTTAATATTTATGATGATGTTTTAAATTTTAATTTTTACTATATTAACTAATATATTTTGTATAAATGAAAGGTTGTTACCTGCCCTGAGCCCACTTGCAGGAAGAGTGGGCTATAAATGTGAATAAATAAATAAAATAAATAAAAATATCCACCTAACTATCCTAGAGCCCAGTCCACAGTCCTCTAGTTTACCTATCAGACCATCGTGGGGAACCCTGTCAAAAGCTTTACTGAAATCCAGGTAAACAACATCAACAGCATTCCCTCAATCCAGTAAGCTCGTCGCTCCATCAAAGGAGGAAATGGGGTTGCCCACAAGCAAGCTCAGGGCGGGTTACAACAACAATAAATACATAATTCAACATTTTAAATAAAACAGATAATACCAACAATATCAGCAATATCAACAATATCATCAAGAATACCCACTGGCACTGTTCAACCAATCTATCTCCATCTCCTCCCACACAGGATCCCCACATGCTTGCAGCTGGATGGCAACTGGCAGACGAAAGACAACGCAAAGCTGGGGAGGCCAGTATCAGAAAGTCTCCACCACCTTCACAGGCCTGGCAGAACATCTCCATTTTGCAGGCCCTGAGGAACTGCTTTAAGTCCTGCAGGGCCCAGATCTCAGTAGGGAGAGTGTTCCACCAGGCCGGCACTGAAGCTCTACAAGGGACATACCAGGAGAGGTAGTCCTGAAGACATGTGGGTCCCAGACCCCATAGGGCTTTGAAAGTTAAGACCAATACCTTGAACTTGACCCAGTATTCAACTGGGAGCCGGTTGTATATGAGCTCTTAATGGTGTTCCTGTAAGGACATGTGCTGCTGCATTCTGGACCAGTTGGAGGTTCCAGATCGGTCTCAAGTAGCCCTGCATAGAGTGAGTTACGGTAATCCAACCTGGAGCTGACCATTGCATGGATCACAGTAGCTAGGTTGAGGGGTGAGAGATAGGGGGCCAATTGCCTGATCTGGCAAAGGTGTGGAAATGCCTATCTGGCAACATTTGTGATTTGGGCCTCCATAGATAAGGAGGCATCCAAAATCACACCCAAGCTCTTTGCTGTTGGTGCTGGTATTGACAGTGCCCCATCAAGAGCTGGGAGTTGGATCCCCAATCCCATTACCCCTCGGTTCAGGCACAGGGCAACCACCTTTGACAGATTTAGTTTCAATCGACTCTGACAGTTTAATTTAGTGCTCTCCCTTTGTCCATTCTATCTTCACAACAACCCTGTAAGGAAGTTGACGCTGAGAGACAGTAATGGACACAAAGTTCACAGCTGCCACAACTGGGACTAAACTGGCATTTCTGAACAGATTTCAAGAGATTGCTCCATATGGAGGTCATTACAGTAGCCCAACCTGGATTTGAGCAGAACATAGATAGCAGCAGCCAACTCTAACTTTTCAAGGAATGGGCATCACTGGCAAAAAATTTTTTTTGAGGTGGGTGTTCTTTCACATCACCTATAGCAATATTTCTGTTCTGGTCCATCGGTGGCCCATCCCATTTCTTCTGTCTTTTTGGAGAGGTAAAGTGATCTTCTGACGGCACCTTCATATCTCTCATTTTGGCTCAGGAAGTACTTGTTTTCTCTGCTAAATTCCGGGTCACTCTGGAGAACTGCATCTGTGGAACATGTAACAGGGTTTTTGTTTTGTTTTATAAATAAGGCCATAGCACAGGAATTTATTCGTTATTTTCCATGTATATCCCACCTTGCCGAAAATCAGCTCAAGGCGGCTACCAACATTCAATCAATAAAACAATGTGTTAAAATACACTAAAATATATCTTCTACCTAGCATCCTAAAACTAACAGTGCTAGACAACTGAACAAACTGATGGCGGCCTCAGTTTACCTTCCCTTCACCTCTCCCTCTGGCAAGCAGACTGCCCAGATCAAGATGGGTAGCCATATTAGTCCGTCCACAGCAGTAGAAAAGAGCAAGACTCCAGTAGCACCTTAAAGACTTAACAAAAATTGTGGCAGGGGGGATGAGCTCTCATGAGTCACTGCTCACTTCTTCAGATATTTGCACAGACATTCACTGGGAGCTCTACAGCAGGAAGTGCCCCTACTTTGGGTTGGTTCTCAGGGTATTTGAAGTAAAATGCTCCTCTGAACATTTCAAGTGTTTGCCCGTTCCCCTCTCCCCCTTCAAGCAGTTTGCCAGGGTCCTGTCCCCATAATAAGAGAATTGGGAGGGGGCACTTAGGGCTGCAGTGAGGTCAGGAAATGAGAAAGTCATACTTTGCAGATGTAAATCTCTTCTGTTAACAAGAGATCCAAAGCCCTGGCCTGATTCTGCATGTGTTCACAGAGAGGACTGCAGTCTTTGTTATAGACAAGAGGCCCTCTACTTTCCATCCCAGGATAACTCACTTGGAGCAAGTCTCATTGAATTGAGTGGACTTACTCCTAGGAGAAATAGGGACAGCACTAGAGATCAGAAAACAAGGACTGTCCCTGTTGAATGAAAGTAGTTGCCACATATGCAACTTGCAGTTATGTTATGTCCTGCTGAACCAAGTCAGGGTTTTTCTTTAGTCTGGCAACTAAAAACCCTTAGCTGTGTTTGTAAGTCTTCCCAAGATTCCAACAGGAAACTCAGGGGAAAATAAATCAAACAGTGTGTGTAACTAAAAAGTTAACCAACCTTGACGACCACTATTCTAGTTTCAAGACTGATGGCCAGCATTTTGAACTGAAATAAAATTTTAGTTCTGTGACAAGGAAACACAGAAACGAGCTAGTCCAGCCACGTTGGTTCCAGGTGATTTAAGTTACATGCAGCGTGCTATGCGCAAGGAGGATCAGTGCCAGGCCAGGAGGCAATATCATGGGAAGGCCTCGGCCTCTATGCCCTGTTGTTGGCTTTCCAGAGGAACTGGCTGGCCCCTGAGTGAGAAAGGATGCTGGACTAGATGGACCACTGGTCTGATCCAGCAGGGCTCTTCTTATGTTTTTATGATTTAAGGAGTTTTCATGGAAATGCCCTCATTAGCCTCTTAGGCAAAGCATACAAACACGGGATAGTCTTGCAGCACCTTTGACCTACTACTATGCTCCTCGCATGGAGGACTGGGTCTTCTGCTAGATTTGGGTCCAGTTCTTTGGACCAGGCTCTGAGAGCAACATTTCCAAATTTGAGGATTTTTTTTCTACAGAGAGAGAAGGTGGCAAGGGCCAGGTGAACAACAACAGGAACCACAAGAAAGGATAAGAACTGGAACTTCTTCCCTGGACCACTGCTAGGCCTCTGCCCAAAACTTCATTTGGTTCCCAAATCCTGTGCATAGTGCCTGAAGGGTTTTTCTTAAAAAATATTCTTTAATCATGAGACTTCTGTTAGAAGCAATGCTCCCTCTAAGGTGTGGAGTCTTGTGAGCAAAAATTGTACTTTGTGAGCTACTGACATTAAAGTTGTGAGCAAGCAATTTGGCAACTGCATAAATTAGTTTGTTCTGAAGCCATCCTTCCTGAGATAAAGACAAAAATGTGAGAGCTAGAGGCTAAAAAACTGTGGGCTAGCTCACACTAACTCATCTTAGAGGGAACACTGGTTAGAAGTGACAGAAGGTTCTTATAAGTCACTTGAACACAAAAAGCTGCCTTCTACTGACTCAGACCCTGGGTCTACCAAAGTCAGTATCCTCTAGTCTGACCGGCAGCAGCTCGTCAGGGTTTCAGGTAAAAGTTCTTCCCCATCATCTACTTCTTGATCCTGTTAACAGGAAATGACCATCTAGGACCTTCTGCATGCAAGGTGGGAGCTATACCACTGAGCCACAGCTCCTTAGCCCATTGCATGGAATACAATTCCTCCCATTTTAACTTCTAGCCTTTGGTTATTGCCTTTCTTTGCTTGCTGCCGCCATAAATCAGAATTATTCAGCTTGAAAAATATTTTCTGGCCCATCACTGCAAAAGAGGAGACGTTGACTGGCAAATGCAGTGTGAAGGAGAGATTGGGGCAGATCCAACCGCAACATCAAGCAGACACTGAGCTCCTTCATATACGCTTACTTACCGACTTTCCGTCGGATCTGGGTGTTTTCAGCACCTCCATCCAGTATGTTGGTAAGTCTCTCTACGCTGAAGGAGGCAGTTTTCCTCTCAATGTCAAGATCAGGGTTCACATCTCGTCCAGTGGAACTCTGGAAACCTTTATTGACATTCCGCAAGGCCATTTTGAATGTTCAGGGAACACTGAGAAAAGCAACGACATTGATTAGACTGTTTCATTGTCTTATTTGGGTGTCTTCTGATGCCTTACAAGGAAGGGAAAAATCACTCTAAAATACAGAAAGAGAACTAGAGAAGGACCAGGACTGGCACAAATTGTGAAGACAACAGAATTATAAGTTTGAAGAGATGATGGGAGTTTCTTGAGACAGAAGCAAGTGAAAACTGGCAGGAGAAAAAAAAGAAGGGCTAGAAATAATTGCACAGAAAATAAAGGTAGATAAAATGCAGGACCCTTGGATGAAATGGAAAAAGGCTGGTAAAAAATTCCTTAGCTTCTGGACTGGAACCCACCAACCTGTGGGCTAGCAGATGCTTACCAACTCCTTGGTTTTTGAAGTCTGAAACAGGAAGCAAGAGGTTGGATTTTTTTTTTAAGTCAGGGTGGTGTAGCAGTAGGAGTGTTGGTATAGGATCTGGGAGACCCAGTTTCCAATCCCCACTCTGCCATGGAAGCTTGACCTGGGACCAGTCACACACTCTCAACCTATCCTAATTCATCTGTCTCCCTTCAAGCTACCACACAATCTTAGAATCTGTCAACGTGATGATCGGACGCTGGAAAGTGGAAGACACAGATGCAAGGCCTGAGAGAACAAGAAAGGGAAGCTGGGAGGCAAGAGATGAGCAGAGATGGTTTGCCATTACCTTCCTCTGAATAGCAACCCTGGTTTTCCTTGATGATTTCCCATCCAAATGTTAAATATGGCCAATCCTCTTTAGCTTCCAGGCTCTGACAAGGTCAGGCTACTCTGGCCTTGGGCAGCCTCAGCAGGGTATAATATGGAGTCCACCATTTTCTCCAGAGGAACTGATCTCTGCCATCTGAAGAGAGTTGTAATTCTGAGTGATCTCCAGCCCTCATCTGGAGATTGGCAACAATGGTTCCCCAAGAGGAAATGGCTGGTTTAGAGGGTGAAGCCTATGGCTTTGTACCTATCTGAGGTCCCGCCCCTCTTCAAACTCCACCCTCTCCAGGCTCCACACCCAAATCTCCAGGAATTTTCCAACCTGGAGTTGGCAACCCTATCTCCTTCCCAGCCAACCATCAACCTACTTTTATCTGCCCCTCTGATTTCAGCTTTTCATTCCCCCCCCCGCAACTGCAGCCTCTACTGAAGAAAAGTACAGTCTTTCTTCACAGTGGGGACCCAAGCAGGAGGGAAGCAGGGCCAGTGCCAGGGTTTTTTGCATACTAGGTGAGGCCACTTTCTGCCCCTAGGGTTGCCAGCCCTCCCGGTTTGGCAGAGGTCCCCTGCTTTTGGGGGGTTCTACCTGACACTGGCCAGCTGGCCGGCAGGGGAAGTCCCATCTCCAAGCCCCAACACCTGCAGCCACCCCTCTCCTTCTCTCTTGAGAGAGAGGAGGAAGAGGGGTGGCTGCAGGCCACGCGCCTGATCTCCATGTGGAGATCGGGCATGCAAAGCCTTCCAGCTCTCTGAACTTAAAGGGGCTCCCTTTAAGTGCAGGGAGCCAGGGGGAAAGAGCTCTAAGAAATGCTAGAGAGAGAGAAAATAGCTTTGTCAATGCTGCAAGGTAAGAGAAATAGAGTGTCTCTGTGTGGGAGGGTAATGTTGCTAATTTCATTATGGCGATGAGTTGAGAGAGAATTCAAGTTGTACTGATAGCCTTGATCAGTATCAGTTTCTTGCAAACAAGAAACAACCCAGATGGTGTGACACAAAATAATCTTCCCCGGTCCCCATTAAAGACAGATACAAAACCTTTTTTAGAGATAAAGAGGAAATGTGTTGGTGATGGGACAAGCAACAGGAACTCAACACTGCTGGTTTTTCCCCAGTTCAGCATGAACCACACCCAAACATGGTTGTTTTCAGAGATTACCCTAGGTCAGAAAAAATGGCCGGGGGGGGGGATGTGCCAGGTCGCACAGATGCCAGAGCAGGTGCTCTTCGCTGGGCCTGGTGGAAGGCTCCCTTCTTACTCTGTCTGCAGCCAAGGAGAGGAGTGGCGAGGAGGGGAGGGGGGGCTCAGCAGGACAGCCCCTGGGTTGAGCTGTCACAGCAGGGAACCCAAAACCCCTCAGGGCAGCCACTGGAGAACTGCATCTAGACCCTGGCCAGGCCCACCCTTTCCCAAAAGTCTCCCCCTGCCCATACTCCCTGCTCCCCCACCTGCCTGAGCCCGGTTACCTGTCGAGGCTCTGCTGGATGGTCTTATGAAGGCCAGCAACCATGAGGCTCTTCTCAAAGAAGGGCAGGGGCATGTCCTCCATTTGGGAGGTGCTGGTGAAACAGAGGAGCCCGGAGGCCCCCCCCAGCCACCTCGAGATCGAGGCAGGCCCAAGAGGTGAGCCCCTCCCAGTGCTCCCCCCACTAGCCCGGGGACATATGGAGCACACCGGGAAGTTACACGCCAACAGCGGGAAGGCACCAGTCCAGCTGGAGGGGGGCACCCTGCACACCACCATGGCGATTGACCCAGAGGTGGATGCATGTGCCGAGGAGGAGGAACCAAGGGAAGAACCGGGGGGGGGGGCAGCCAGCCAGCCAAAGACCTTGTTATGGGTACTGGATCTGCTGAGGTTGACTACTCCTCCGATGAGGAAGAGAGCAACCCAACCTCCTCTGGAGTCAGCCCAGAAGAGGAACCCTTAACAGCACCTGAGGGAGAAGAGAAGGAAGAGTGCCAGACTGCAGGTGTTGCAAAGGCAATAGGAGGAGCTGTGAGTCTTGGCAGATTGACTCCCAGGGAAGGGAGGACTTGCTCATAAACACCCCATGCACCTGCCTCAGTGAGGTGGTAACTCTGCATGCTCAGATGTGTTCCTGGCTTGTAGTAACTGCTCCTGCAACCTTGGACTGATTTCCCAGCTCTCTGATCCTTGGCTCTGTTATTTGACTTGATTCCAGACTGCATCTCCAGTTTCCAGCAACTGTGGTAACCAGCTGAACCAGTACAGCCCTCCTCCACCTCACTGCAGGAAGCCAGAGCCCCGACCTGGCAATCCCTCCTCTTGGGCTGTCCCCCACTTGGAGCTTCAACTTGGCTGAACTTCAGGAGGCGAGGGCACGAGAGGCAGTGGTGGGAAGGGCATGCTGGACAGGCTTCGCCAGACGCTGCAGGCACGGAGAAAGAGCCTGGAGGGCACCGGGCAGCAGAGGTGCCTCTGCCGTGGCTGGGGGAGGCATGCGTGCAGCGACAGTCCTTGGCAGGTGGGAGTGGCCCTGCAATGAGCAGCGGGCAGCAGGCCAGTGTTCTTCAGGAGGTGATGCTCTAGGCAACTGCCTAACTTGGCTACATAGAGGGGCTGGCCCTGGAGGGAAGCAACCTCAGTGCTTGGGTCCCCACCCTGCAAAGCAGCCATTTTCTCCAGGGGAGCTGATCTATGCCATCTGAAGAACAGTTTTAATTCTGAGTGATCTCCAGCCTTCACCTGGAGATTGGCAGCAATGGTTAACCAGGAGAAAATAGCTGCTTTGGATGGCGGAGTCAATGGCATTTTATTCAGCTGAGGCCTCTCCCCTCCCCAAACTCTGGTTTCTGTAGACTCCACCACAAAATCTCCAGGAATTTTCCAACCTGGAGGTGGTAGGCCTGGAAAAGGCCTCATGCCTTTATCTTTTTACTAACAGAATCAGGTACTTGGTTGCCTAGCAACAGCCACTGAGGGAAACGTTAGCCCCACAGGAACCAAGCAGGAGAAGTGCCTTTGTCAGGAGAGACAGCCATCTGCCCACCACAGCCAGGTAGTCAGACCACGCTACTGGGTCCCTCGCAGGAAGGCCCATACTTCCACATGTACTTACATGTCTCCTCCCCCGTGAGGGAGGGCCAGGCTGGTAGTGGGCGGGCGAAAGGAGCAGACCCATCACCCAGCCAATGGCACACGAGTACTCTTGAGTGGCGGTTGATGGGCCAATGACTGATGGAGTGCACAGCACAGTCAATGGGAGAGCTGGAAAGTGCCAATACGTTAGGGCTTTTATATATATCAAATTATTTTTCTCCTATTATTGTCTTATGCCAGCAGGTGAAGACTTTATTGTTTTGTCTAGCATACCCTCACTAAAGGTTATTAGCTCTCCTTCTAGCCATGTTTGTTTATGTGTTTGTCAAGGTCTCAAACTTGGTCCCTCTGAGCCACTACCTCTTGGGCAAGCACTCAGAGCTGTGATTCCTCAAGGAACCAGATCATGATAAAATATACAAAGGTTCACGAAATACTTTAAGAAAATATGATATCACTAGGCAACACAGTGTCTACTAGGGATGGGCATGCACCCAAAATCCGGGCCGAACTTTGTGCACGGAAAAATCTTCTGCTAAGCATGTTGTGTGTGGGGGGAATTTTCTGGGGTCGCTGGGTGGGTGGGTGGAGAAACCTGCTGGATCTCCTAGTGTCGATACAAACTGCCAGATGAAAAGCCTCATCCTGTGTCTTTCTCTCGCCTGCCTTCCCTTGTTTGAGTTCCAGCATGACAATGCTTTTTCCCATCCCGTCTCTTTCTTTGATGCGAGGGGTGGCAAATGTGGGTTGAACTGGTTTGCTTTTAAAATGCGTTTTTGGTTTGCCTTACGAAACAGGACTCCCCACCCCACCCAGCTGCCCACCACAGCCAGGCAGTCAGACCACACTACTGGGTCCCTCCCAGGAGGGCCCAAACTTCTATGTTTATGTGTCTCCTCCCCCGTGAGGGAGGGTGCTACCAGGCTAGTCCCCCGTGGGGGCCCTGACTGGGGGCTGGGACTCCCCACCCCACCCATCCACCCACCACAGCCAGGTGGTCAGACCACACTACTGTTTGAAACCATCACTGGACAAGTCCTCCAGAAGCAGTTTCCCGGGGGCACCAGAACTGAGGGTCCACTACTCAGACCCTCACCAGACCTGACAGGCATGTGACTTGTGGGGCACATGGAGGGTCACCTCAGGGGTGAGCTGTGCAAGTTGGAGGCCTCTAACTCACCCGGGTCAGTTTTGGTTGCTCCTGAACCAGGGAGGGGGACATCCCATTGAAAAGCATTGTCTCTTTGGGGGCCTGCAGCTGGGCCCCCCAAAGTCCAAGAGGGACCAAACTTGGTGCGCATATCGAGGAGAGTGAGCTATAATTATGCTAAGAATTTGGGCCCCTGGGACACCCAGGGGTCTTTTCTGCATGCGGACCGGTTCGCGAACCAGTTCACCAATTGGCCCAGTTCGGCTCGAGAACTGGTCCAGGAATGGGGTCAGTTCAGTTCAATTTGGTCCGGGGCAAAATCTGGAAAGTGCCCATCCCTAGTGTCTACAATCCTGCAGCAAGAAAATAAGAAAAGCTAACTTGTCTAATACATCAATATCAGATATTAAATGGCACACCTTTTAGAATATCAGTCCAAGCTAGAGGCTTATGCATTGTCTACAAAGCAGTCCAACATGATGGGGCTTAGCATCATCAGAGCCACAGCTGAGTTGAATAATGAAGTTAGCCTGGCTTCCCTCTTGTCTATGGCTTAATGGTCTTTGGACATCTGGCACCAGGTGGTCTCCCAAACCCAATCAGGAAGCTTGCTTGATGGAATTCTCTAGAAGATGGTGACATCTGTTCCTGCTTCACCCCTCCCATCTAGTTACAGAACTGAACACAGGTTCCCAGGATTAGCCAGTTACCACATTCTTAAATCTGGCTTTGAAGGAGATAAGGATGATTTAGGCAGAGAGGCCCAATTACAGACACCTGCAAGTTGGAGCAGGTCTATCAATATTCATGCCAACCCTTGGATGAGGGAAAAATCAACGTGCTTTGCCTCACAGTGTTTTTAATTGAATTATTTTTGTAGAATGTAACTGTATTTTTAATTGTTTGAATGTTTTTTTTAATGTTCTCCGCCTTGTGAACCCAGATCAGTTAGAAGTGTTTTAAAAAATAAAAAGGTGGATGTAAGAATAAATTAGAGGAGAGGAGAATGATGTTAGAGATAGGATTGCCATATCCCCCTGGCCACTGGCAGGGGATGGGGGGGGGTGTAGAGTGGCCAGATCCAGGCTGGGAAACTCCTGGAGATTTGGGGATGGAGCCTTGGGAGGACAGGGACCTAAGTGGGGTACAATCCCATAAACTCCACCCTCCAAAGCATCCATTTTCTCTGTAGTCTGGAGATGAGCTGTAATTCTGAGGGATCCCCAAGTCCCACCTGGAGGCTGACATACCTAGTTAGAGGAGAACAATGGATCCCCACTGCGGAGAAAAGGGAGGCATAAATGAAGCAAATAATAAATAATATCTTATGGGTCAAGGGACAGTGCGAGGAGAGGCAAGTGGGGGTATGCAATGAGAGGGGGAATTGCTGGAAACGGCCATCGCCTCTTCTGCCAAACTCAGTGCTGCGGCATCAGAGCTCCACTTGATACTTCTGCAGGTCTAACATCTGTCCAGTAATGATTATTCTTCAACCAACTGCATATCAACTACTTTGTACTGTACTTGACAGACTCTCTATTGCAAAACTCAGACCTTTGCACTTCAGGATTATAATGTAGTTACACAACACGTTACACATCACGTTGAAAGGAAGTCAAGGGGCACAAGTGTAAGAGAAGCCAGCGTGACATTTCATCTGCCAAAAGGAAGGCCTGCCCTTCCTTTCATCTGTAATGAATGCAAATTTTGAAATTTATTTCTTCAATGAAGATTTTTCTTTAAAATCTTCCTAATGAACAAACCATGTACAACGCCATCTTTAGATCCTCAAGATGTCTAAACTGAGTGGCAACAAGGAGCCTGATACAGCCTGGGGAGAGGTAGTCAACTTCAGATGACCTGAAGTTGTTCAGGGTGGTGAAAACCAGAGAGGATTGTGAGGCACTCTAAAGGGATTTGTCAAGGATGGGCGTCAACATGGCAAATGGGGTTCAATATGGCCAAGTGCAAGGTGATGCACACTGGAGCCAAAAATCCTAACTATAAATACATGTTGATGGGGTCTGAACTGGCAGAGACTGCAAGAGAGAAATCTTGGAGTCGTAATAGATAACTCACTGAAAATGTCAAGACAGTGTGTAACTGCAATAAAAAAGGCCAGTGCTGTACTGGGGATTGTTAGGAAGGGTATCAAAAACAGACTAGCCAATATCATAATGCCCCTATATAAATCAATGGTGAGACCTCATTTGGAATACTGTGTGCAGTTCTGGTCACCACACCTTAAAAAGAATATTATAGTTTCGGAAAAAGTGCAGAAAAGGGCAACTAGAATGATTAAAGGGTTGGAACACTTTCCCTATGAAGAAAAGTTAAAGCGCTTGGCGCTCTTTAGCTTGGAGAAATGACAGCTGGGGGGGGTGACATGATAAAGGTTTATAAGATTATGCATGGGATAGAGCAGGTAGAGAAAGGTACTTTTCTCCCTTTCTCACAATACAAGAACTCGTGGGCACTCAATGAAGTTGCTGAGTGGTCGGGTTAGAATGGATAAAAGGAAGTACTTCACCCAAAGCGTGATTAACACAGAGAATTCACTGCCACAGGAGGTGGCGGCGGCTACAAGCATGGATGGCCTCAAGAGGGAATTAGAAAGCATATGGAGCAGAGGTCCATCGGTGGTTATTAGCCACCGTATAGATAGGGACTCTGGGGCAAGTGAGACTCTGTATTCTTGTTTCTTGGGGGGGTCAACAGTGGGAGGGCTTCTAGTGTCCTGGCCCCACTGGCGGACCTCCTGATGGCACCTGGTATTTTTGGCCACTGTGTGACACAGAGTGTTGGACTGAATAGGCCATTGGCCTGATCCAACATTGGCTTCTCTTATGTTCCCACCTACACTATTTCCCTGATCAGGTATTTCCAGGAGGTGGGGTTTAAAGCAGATTGGGGGTGGGAGTGGGATTTCTGATCTGGCAAATGGCACAAAGAAAAGTTATCCCCCCCCCCCGGCCACCACCTTTCTCCATGCTGTTACCCAGATCTATATGCCTGGCTACCTTTTGAAGCTCAATAGAACAAAGTTTGAGTCCAGTGGCATCTTTAAGCCATTGGCCTGATCCAATATTGGCTTCTCTTATGTTTACTTCTGGGTATAAGCTTTTGTGTGCATGCACACTTCTTCAGATACATTGAAACAAGACTTCCGCAATCATTCCATATAAGTAGAGAAAGGGTGTCTCTGTGTGTGGCGGTTTTAGCTGCCAGGAAGGGCTAATTAGAGTCAAGACGCATAAGTATGGCTAAGATTGGATTAAAGCAGTTGGTGAGACCTGTGAATAGCAGCAAATTAGCATAGAGGTAATAAAAGAGTTAACAAACATATGTGAGAACTAAGTTCAGTGGCACCTTTAAGACCAACAGAGTTTAATTTTGCAGCTCAGTTATACATCTGGGGAGCTGAGCTATGAAGTTCTGTCATACCTTTTGAGATTTAAGAGGAGGCTGTTATAGATTGCTTCCACAAAGTTCAGGATTCTCCCTTCTGCATTCATTCTCAGGATGCTCCCAAAAGAGCGTTACGCTCAGGAAGTAAGAACCTCCTGGTGGTCCCCGGCCTGAGAGAGATCTGGCTGGCCCCACTGCTGGACCTCCTGATGGCACCTGGTATTTTTCGCCACAGTGTGACAGAGTGTTGGACTGGATGGGCCATTGGCCTGATCCAACATTGGCTTCTCTTATGTTCTTAACATCCATACCCTGAGAGATTTGTTACCTTTCCGCAGGGTATGCAAGGCAGAGATGTTTCACCAGGCATTCAGTTGATGACAGCGACAGGACACCATGTAGTCTGGTACTCTCACACCCTCCATTCTCTGCAAGCCCGCCCCCCCGGGCTCATGGAAGCAGACATTTTCCTCGCCATCTTGGAATTGGATTGTTTTATTTGTTGATATATGACTTACGTATTTTATTGTTGGCTTTAACTTAATTCATTGTATACACCTTCGTTGCCCTGAGCCCTGCTTGTAGGGAAGGGTGGCCTAAAAATCTAATTAAATAAATTAGATAAAGAATGGCCCCTGCAGATGCATTCAAATTGGCAACAGAGCAGCCACATGGTAATTTTCAGCCATCAGCCACCATTTCCCCTGTAATTTTTCCCTACTGTGCCACCAAATGGCTATTCAAAAAATAACACAGTAATGGCTATAACACTATAGTGCTACGGTGGAAGGGTGGGAAAGGAAGCCATAAAGAGAAGGTCGATGGCACCTTGGGACCTCCTAAGACATTCACCCTCTTGTCCAGGCAGAAGAGGCACAGGGGGATCCATATTTGGCACTGTTGGAATATCATAATATACCTGTTACTGGAATGGCATACTCTCCAGCTCAGATGTTGATGGGCAGAATGTTAAGAACCAAATTGCCAGTAACTACTGGTTTGCTACACCCAAAGGTACCTAGTGGGGTAAGAGAAGACCTTCAGATAGTACAGGACAGGCAAAAATATTTTTATGATAAGATAGCAAAATCTTTAAAGCCCTTACAACAAGGAGACTCAGTATGGGTAGAGTCTAAGGAAGGGTGGGTTCCAGCCATGGTAACAGAAAAATGTGATCAGCCTCGCACATATCGAGTGACGACATCTGATGGATCCATGGATAAGCGTAATAGACGCAAGCTGAGGTATCAGCACCGGGTATCTGGAAGTAACGGGTCTGAGGATTTAGGTCAGGATGTGACCACAACTGAAAATTTGGACACACAGAATAGAGAATCTTGTAATGTGTCTAATGAGAATACTGAGGACTCAAAACAGGATGAAAATGTAAATGTATCAGATGAGACATGTTTGCTGCAAGCTGAAGAAAGGCATCAGAGATATGTAACATCATATGCAATATCTGTTTTTTCACAAGAAGGATATGTGCCTAAGTGATTGTATTTGTTTTAACCAAAATTTTGAGATCTTTGTTTTTAAAAAATTCTTTGTAATATTTCTTTTGAGAAAGGGAGATGCGATGTATTGTGTCTTTAAATGACCAGTAACTCAGCACAGCACTGCTGTATCTTGTAATGGGTGAAGCATTTATCATTGGGAGTTTTCTGAGTGCTACTACTGCGTTTAGTTGGTGACTACTGGTGTTTGGAGTGGATGCCAAATACTGTTCTTGCCTGAGACGTCACAGAGGCTGATTTCCCACAAGCGCTGCTCCGTGCTCGCTCTTCCTTTTTGCCCTGATAGTACATGTCAATTTCACAAAAAGCGGCCACATTTTGCCCCACAGCTTCATGCAATTTCCCCTGCATCTACTCAGTCCTCAAAAAACAGGATTGAGTAGATGTGGGGAAAATCCCATGAAGCTGCAGGGCAAAATGTGGTCATGCAGCACTTAGGCTGAATCTGCATTTGTCTTTCCCACCAGTGTCCCCACCTTTTGACACCGTCTTCAAAAAAGCTGTCCACATTTGGTGTCGTTTTCACACCTCAGCAGTGCTAGCATACTTTCGCATGTCTGCATATGTTTATAATCCTTTCGGGGTGCCTCCATTGTCATTGCACCTCCGCACTGCTTTAAAAGAATCTTCTCCAAACAACATTCAAACAAGCATAGAGAAAGACGGCATCACAGCAGCACACAACTTATTTAAAAATGCAAATGCAGATTCAACCTAATTAGTGTGAAATTGATATGTACCATCGGGGCAAAGGGAAGAGCGAGCATGGAGCAGCGCTTATGGGAAATCAGCCGGAGTGTTCTTTATAGCCTGGCCAGACACTACACCCAGACTTTGTTCTTTCAGAAAAGTTATAGAGTTCGGGTTGCTAACCTCCAGGTAGCACCTGGAGATCTCTCACTATCGTAACTGATCTCCAGATGACTGTGGTCAATTCCCCCGGAGAAAATGGCTGCTTTAGAGAGCGGACTGTAGGGCATTATACCTTGCTGGGGTCCTTCTCATCCCCAGGCTCCACCCCCCAAATATGCAGGTACTTCCTAACCCAGAGCTGGCAACCCTAAATTCATGGTGAAGCAAATCTGATGAAAAAGAGAGTACAGAGGACAGGGAAAACATCAGTGGTTAGAGGATGATGTCGTGTGGTTGCTCCCCAAAACAGCACACCAGTATGGAAGCAAAAGGCCCAGTCAACCACCTGTGTGCAGAAAGCTATGGGGTAAATATTCCCTCATTATTCTATTTCACATGAGCAGCCTAATCTCATGTGCTTACACCTACTTCAGTGGGGCTCACTTCCAGCAAGCTCAGGTTACTTACTCTCCTACTTTTATTTTGCACTGTTTGCAAAAAAAAAAATTAATTGTAGACTCTTTGGGCAGTGACCTTGATTTTTGACACTGTAAAGCTCTATCCACATTGATGTCCTCCATACAACTAATGGTGAGAACTGGGCATTGCATTTCACCCTAAGTATCCCATTGAACTCTCTGGACTTCATTCTGAAAAAAACATACATAGGGGGATTTTTAAAATTTCTTTGGCTGTCAGCCAATTTATGGCAACCCCATAGGGTTTTCAAGGCAAGAGGAATCCAGAGGTGGCTGGCCATTGCCTGTGACCCTGGGTTTCTTTGGCAGTTCCCCATCCAAATACTAACCAAGGCCAACCCAGTTTAGTTTCTGAGATCTGATGAGATTGGGCTAGTTGGATCTGAATTAGATCAAGATAGTTAGCCATGTTAGTCTGTCTGTAGCAGTAGAAAAGACCAGGAGTCCAGTAGCACATTAAAGACTAACAAAATTTGTTGCAGGGTATGAGTTTTCATGAGCCATTGCTCACTTCTTCAGATACAGCTAGAATGTGATAGATTTGGGTGGGTAGATTCATCTGAAGAAGTGTGCATGCATGTGAAAGCTTATTTATTTATTTATTTGACTTATACCCTGCCCTCCCCGCATTGCACTTATACCCAGAATTAAACTTTGTGGGTCTTAAAGGTGTTACTGGACTCAGACTTTGAGCTAGAATGTGAGTCCATCTGTCCTTACATCTTGGAGAGTGGGGTGATTTCAGAACCAAATGACAATAGCAGGTGAATGGTAATAGTAGGCAAAATTGGATTAGGTGTGATATGCAGAAGGATAGTAGGCAGTGTTCCCTCTAAACTGTGCATGTGAACAGCTGCTCATTAACACAGGAAGCCCCATTCAGCAGCAATGTGGAGCCACACAGGGTCTTGCATTGCCCATTGCCCATTTTAAGATTACAGCAATTATATTTTGCTCAGGATGTGAACTGCTCTGCTCGGGGTTGGGGGGGGATTAGAGGGAACATTGGTAGTAGCTATGGAGAAATCAGCATTGGTAATGAGACAGGAAATTTAGATCTCTATTCAGTCCAGGAGGATGCATTGTTTTGAGCTTTAGCAATGACCTTCCTCCCTCTATAAGGGATAAACAGGCCAGTCCCTACGATAAAGAATAAATGAACATAAGTCTGACATTAGAAACCACAGCATTCAAAAACCAGTGGGGGAACATTTTAATCTTCCAGGACATTCAGTTGCTGACTTTCAAGTAGCAGTTCTCTAACAAAGTAATATCAAAGGGAGATTAGTAAGAGCAACTGCTGAATTGCAACCAATAATGAGGCTCAAGACAATGCATCCACCTGAACTGAATCAAGACCTAGGTTTCCTGTCTCATTACCAATACTAATTTCTCCACACCTACTATCCCTCTGCATGTCACACCTAATCCAATCACACTTGCTATTGTCATTCAGCATCTAAAATCACTTCACTCTCCAAGATATAAGGACAGATGGACTCACATTCTAGCTCTATCTGAAGAAGTGAGCAGTGACTCACAAAAGCTCATGTCCTGCCACAAATTTTGTTAGTCTTTTGGGCTGGATTAGGCTATGGAAAATTAAATCCAGATTTCAAATGAATGTTTTAGAAAGCAAAAAACTGGGAGCAGAGAGAGAGAAATTACAAGACACTCACGGAAAACAGGTTTTGACGGTTCATAGATCCTTCATACCTCAAACTCTAACTCACATGTTAACGTGCTGCATTAAATAAGACCATAACCTTCCACATTTAACCTCCAGCCTACAAGAACCCTGTGAAGTGAAATACTAACCAATATTTTATTCCAGCACGAACAGGCCTAGGAGCTCACTTCTTCAACTGTATAATGGAAGAACGACCTTTATAACTCTGGCAGTCTTTAATCAGAAGCAAGGCTTACCGAAGTTCAGTGCAGCTTACTCCCACAGAAGCGTGCAAAAGGTTGCAACTCCAGAGACTCAACCTGCAATTTCTCGTAGGTGCTCTTTTACAGAAGACTGGGATTTCATGAACTTCACGATTCTTTTTTGACAAATCGAGTTGACAGTTTGGCTCTCGCTTGTTTCAGACTGACCGATGCCCCGACGATACAGCTGGGAAGGGAAGCAATCCTAGGGAAACGTTTTCCGAAGTGAATCCTATTTTATTCAATGAGACTCTCTCCCAGAAAAAGCACTCTTAGGACTGCGCCCTTTGTCCCCTTACGCGCGCATCAGTCATTTATAAAGGCAACGCACAAAATCACCTGACCTGCCCGCCGGCCTTCACAAAAGGTGTTGCCGGAGAGCTTCTTCGGAGTGACTCGAGCAGGTACGTCCCCACATGCAGCCGCGGAGAACTACGTTGCCCAGCTGCCTTTGCGAAGCGGCCTCACAGCTTCGGAGCCGCACACGCCCCCCCCCCCGGGGCTTCCTGCTTCAATTGGTCGCTCCGTTTTGACACGGTGATGGGGCGTGTGGGAAAAGTAAGGAAGTGTCAGTTTGCAAATATTTGGAATAAAAAGAGTCGGCGGGGGGGGGGGTGTCTTATGACCAGTGTTCCATCTAAACTGAGTTAGTGTGAGCTAGCTCACAGTTTTTTAGCTTCCAGCTCACACATTTTTGTCTTCGCTCAGGAAGGATGGCTCCAGAGCGAACGAATTTACGCAGCAGCCAAATTGCTGCTCACAACTTTAATGCCAGTAGCTCACAAAGTAGAATTTTTGCTGACAAGACTCCACAGCTTAGAGGAAGCATTCACTGTGGAGGTGAGGCTTCGGGACAGTAATCTGGCCAGCTTTATCGTGGCCGCAAACTGAAGTGCGTTGTGCACTTTCTGCTTATAAAAAAATGAGACGTTTTCTGGTGGGTTATAAGGGACAAATCCAGGAACGGTAGATTCTCATGTGTTTACTTAGGCTACGATCACACACACTTAACAATCCATTTTCAGTGCACTTTCCAACTGGATTTTGCCGGCTCAGTAAAACCCAGCTGGAAAGTGTGCTGAAAGTGTGGATTATTTAGTATGTGTGATCGCAGCACTAGACTCCAAGATTTTGTTAAGTCTGTAGGCAATGCTGGATGCCTGTTTAATTAAACCAACAGAGTGGCACAAGGTAAAGAGTCAGCAGGGGTTAGTTCCCTGTACCTCCTGCTGTTAACAATAGGTTCCTTCCCCAGCTCTAAGTGTGAACATAATTGGAATAATACATGTTGATCTTTCTGGTTTGACCACAGAAAGGTTTGATTTAAACTATTAGAGAGAAATATGGAAAACTAGGCACCTTTTATCATGCTAAGTGTTAAAGTATTGCTGCCCACTGCTGGCCCCCCCTCTAATTAAATATTGCATTCAGGCGATCTCGAGACATCCCATTCCTTTTTAAACAAAACCAATATTAGTTAGATACATCTGTGACAAAAAGATATCTCCAGGCAAGAGAGAATCCCTATGTTTAGAGCAACTAAATTGCAGGTCGCTGCAAATCTCAGCTTGGGTGTGTTAAAATCTGGGAAATAGTGACAGCAGGTAAAAGTTCATCCCAACAAAACCTACCTGTGCCTTCAAGGTTCATGAAAAGTGGCTCCCTTTCTTGCTTATATTCTGAGTCAAGAGGTAATCCCAGCAAAAGAATCCTAAACTAAAGCTTATTTAGATCCAGGTGGGTAGCTGTGTTGGTCTGAGGCAGCAAAACAAAGTTTGAGTCCAGTGGCACCTTTTAAGACCAACAAAGTTTTATTCAAGGTTTCACTGTATCTAAAGAAGTGTGCTTGCACATGAAAGCTTATACCCAGAATTAAACTTTGTGGGTCTTAAAGGTGCTGCTGGACTCAGACTTTGTAAAGTTTATACACTCTAAAGCATAGGGCAGCCACTGCTTCCAATTTTAGATTTATTCTGAAAACTCTAATTTACAAAATTTACTCCATGGCAATCATTGTTATAACTTTTTCTTTTGTTTGATTTTTTTCCTGCTGCACATGTGTGTGCCTTAAGTGCTCTAAAATCACTTCTGACCCTATGAATTAATGACCTCCGAAATGTCCGATTGTTAAGAGGTCTTTCAAACTGAGAGTTGTGGCTTCCTTGACACCACATTTGATGTCATTTTCACACTTAAACCAAGCCTCAGTTATTACCATTCATATCCCAAATTCCCACTCCTCTCCCTCCCTATTTTCGGGAAAATTTAGACCAACTTTATGAAATGGGGAAAGTTGAGCCATTAGTTTGGATTTGAGTTCGACTGTCTCACTCCACATCCAGTTCTTGTCTGGTTCAGCTAGTAATTAAAAAATAATTGGTAACTATTTATTCCTTTGAAATGTAGTGTTAGGGGTGAGTTTTGTTGATACTGTGGACTGCCAAAAAGATGAATCAGTGGGTTCTAGATCAAATCAAGCCTGAATTCTCCCTAGATATGAAAATAACTCAAATGAGTCTATCATATTTTGGTCACATTATGAGAAGACAAGAGATACTGGGAAAGACAACAATGCTAGAAAAAGCTGAAGCCAGTCGGACCCAACATGAGATGGATTGACTCAATAAAGGAAGCATGGTCTTCAGTTTGCAAGACCAGAGCAAGACTGTTAATGACAGGACATTTGGGATTACAATGACAGGACATTCTTTCATGGGACTGTAATATGTCAAAGTGACTTGATGGCATGTAACATACACTTCAAGCACTCTGAACTGGTTTTGAACAAATGTCATATAATATTCTCTTCCAGTTGCAGCATAACTCAATTAATACTGTGTTGCCCCCAGTCAGCATTAACTGTAGGTATTAGTGGTTTAGTAAGACAGCTGTGTATCTTTAAGAGCAGTTGCCCCTGGGAATTGTAGTCCTCAGTTAGGCAACCCGAAAAGCATCCCTCTGGCTGACTCATTAGAGTAATTTCCTGAGCTCAGTGGCGCGAAGATAGGAGTTTATTGTTCTTTTCTGTTTCTTTGTCTATCCTTACTTCAAGGAGAAAGGGAGACCCATCTCTTTCTCACCATGGCTATAGAATGACCTAGATCACAAGATGTAACTTTTCACCCAGCTATCAGCTTAGATCATGAGTAAATGATCTTTCTGAATGCATGTGAAGTTCAATAAAGATGATTTAAGATCCAGTGGCTGTGCATTTATCACACCTAGAAAGCGCTGAGCTCAAGCTAGCGCCAGACAGGACAAATACAATGATAATTAAAAAAAAAAAATTATAAGTGCATATAATACATAAGGCTGGACAGTTTTTAGAAGATCAGAATAAAGTAACAATACACATTTACTAAATTAAATTCTAAATACAATAATTATTTAAGAGGAAGAATGTGACTTTTTCTGGTATGACATTTGCATGCATTAATATGACATCCTTCAGAAATCTGTCAATCCCATTGACCCATTGGGAGGACAGGATTGTTTTCTTTCTATCTTGACTTGTGTAGTAACAACATAATTGTAGTCTATTTCAGGGTAGGGTGGGAGTTATCTCTCAAGGCAGTGAAGGCCAGCAAGCATGATGGTATAATAACAGTCTTTGGTATGGGCTACAGAAAACTGTGTACGGTTCTGATAACCCCATCATGAAAGCCCATGGAACCAGGTGTATTATGTGATCAAAGGCTTGGTGACATCTCACTATGAAGAAAGGGTAAAGGCTTTTGAGTTTAGAAAAAGAAGTCAATCAGAGCCATAAGAGCAGTTCAGAAAGTTGTGAAGGATTGGAGAGAAGAGCTTGGGTTTTCTTCATGTCTGTAGTAGGAGTGAGACAAAGTGATATTCAGCATCTGCCGCTTAATGCCTTGCCAAGATGTGGTGCCAACATAAGCTTGGTGTGTATGACAGCCCCACGAATTCCCTGAATGCTCAGGGAGGGAAAGCGTTGCCCTGGCCCCCTGCCTCTGCACCATCACCTGGTTGTCTGCAGGGGCAACTGTGTGGTGGAAATGGCAGTGCAAACTCTGCCTCCCCATGATCAGCAGCATTCCAAAACCAGCATAGGTATTTACACAGGGAGGGAGAGTTCACATGGCCACTTTCTCCATACAGTTGCCCCTGCAAATGACCCCAGTGCACTCACACTTTCCCTCCCCCATGTCTTCAGTCATGTGCTCTGGGCCAGTCGATAAGCTGTGTTCTCTCAGCAGAGAAAAGATATTTAGAAAAGAAGACCTGAATCCCAGGAACTGAGAGCATAACAATAAGGCTAGAATTCATCACTACACTGCTGATAAGTAACCCAGCAGCTAGTTTAGCTTTCAGTGGAGCAGAGGTGTGAATGGAGGTTAGCAGCAGAGGGAGCCTGTTTGCTGAGGAGCTGGATAAGATCTCCTGGGCTTTTACCACTTTGTATAAGATAAATTATGGTGACCTGGGTAGCCCAGGCTAGTCTGATCTTGTCTGATCCCGGAAGCTAAGCAGGGTCGGCCTTGGCTAGTATTTGGGTGGGAGACACCAAGGAAGTCTGGGATCTTGATGCCGAGGCAGGCAATGACAAACCACCTCTGAACGCCTCTTGCCTTGAAAAGCCGGTGGGGCTGCCATAAATCAGGTACAAGTTGATGGTAATTTCCATCACCTCCAAGGAAAATTGACCGGGATGGCCCAGGCAATGCTCCCTCTAAGCTGTGGAGTCTTGTGTGCAAAAAATTCTACTTTGTGAGCTACCGGCATTAAAGTTGTGAGCAAGCAATTTGGCTACTGCGTAAATTAGTTTGCTCTGGAGACACCCTTCCTGAGCTGAGACAACAATATGTGAGTCAGAGGCTAAAAAACTGTGAACTAGCTCACACTAACTCAGCTGAGAGGGAACACTGGACCCAGGTTAGCCTGATCTCATTAGATAAGCTTGATGGCAAAAAAAATATATTTTGTACGTGAAAAGTTAATTTCTAAAGGGGAAGGAGTAATATTCAGCATCTTGACTTTTAGTATGACTGGTATTATTATTGGGATCACCGTGGTCTTATATGGCTGTGTTTTCCAAGCTGAAGCCTTGTTTCCGTGATGTCCAGGTTGTTCCTCTAAGCAAGAAGGCCTCATTGGAAGACTTTGGCACTTGGTGGACCAGAGGAGCTGGACTTTGCTGACCACAAAGCTGTATCAAGCAATAGCCAGTTGCTTAACTGAATTCAAAGGCATTGTCTGTTGCAAGCCTCTATCCTATGTGTTTAGTTGCATAAATCTTATTGTGTTTTTCTGTATGATGGAGGATTTTGACTTAAAGAATTTTTAGTTCACTTGACAATTGTCTTACAAGTTCTGTTCCTGACTGAGGCCGATAGAACTCACCCAGACAGAAGTTCTACTGACACTCACCAATCACAGAATGGCATGCTAATGACACCTTGCAGTTTGGTGTAGTGGTTAAGTGCGCAGACTCTAATCTGGGAGAACCGGGTTTGTTTTCCCACTCCTCCACTTGCACCTGCTGGATGACCTTGGGCAAGCCATAGCTCTGGCACAGCTGTTCTTGAAAAAGAGCAGTTTCTGTCAGAGCTCTCTCAGCCCCACCTACCTCACGGGGAGGGGAAGGGAAAGGAGTTTGTAAGCCGCTCTGAGACGCCTTTGGGTAGTGAAGGGTGGAGTATAAATCCAATCTCCTCCTCCTCCTTCTTCTGTCAGTCATACTTGGAAACAGCCAGTCAGGACATGCCAGTGCTGTCAGGCCACCTTCAACCATACACAGAATACAACAAGGGAAGGAACAAAGGAATGACAGCATCATCCCGTCTGGGGAGCTCTACAATGTGCTCAGTAGGGGCCCTCTAAATGCTGCACTCCTGAGAATTCTGCAGATGGTGGAGGGATCGTGGCTCAGTGGGGAACTATCTGCTTGGCTTGGAGAAGGTCCCAGGTTCAATCCTGGTCATCTCCAGCTCAAAATGTATTAGGTTTCTTCCTACGACTCTGGAGAGCTGCTGCCTTTCTGAGTGGACAATACTGATCTTGATGATGGTCTGATTCAGTATAAGGCAGCTTACTGTGTATTCATGTGTGTGGTGACTGGAATACTCTTCCACAGATATGTTCCTTTTTAACCGGTTGGCACACAAGGAAGGAAGTCTGGCCATTCCACTCATTTTACCCAGACTGCTCCACAGCTCATTTGGGAAACCCACTGAGAAGGCCAGGGCTATCCCCAGCTAGGGAGTTCAGTTCCTGTGGGTGGGAGGGAGAAACTACACAGAGCATATGTATACTGCTTGCCACATGAACATACTTAAGTGGTATAAGTTTAGTTAGTTGTGATGTGTGAATGGAGGTGCTCCACCATACTGGAGTTTGTTGGTTGGCACCAATCCAGGATTCCAAACTAGGGTCTGTAGCTAATTTGATTACCATGTTTATTGTGGTTTATTGGGATGACTGAACCCACAAACAACTGTTTGTTGAC